>OZ020317.1:32293687-32998453 GCA_963971305.1 Arcuatula senhousia | reverse complement strand
GATCAACATTAATTAAAGACTCAATAATTTGGCGCATAAATATTGACAATGCCAATCACTAGGATATACGGACAAATCTGTGCACCATTGGTAGGCAATGGATGCTCACATTCCTCTCAGGTTCCTGGAGAGAACGAGGGACACAATATTCCAGTACGCCAGCCCATATTTTGTCACCCCATGGTTTATCATGGGAGTAAAATTAATATTATTTTTGATTTAGATTTACCATGGATTTACTTTTATTATACTGCACACAGTGCCTGAAATGGCCACTTGCCCACTGGCCAATTGCGAGTAGATTTTTGACACATATAAGAACACTGGCCCAAAAATTTTCTTTGGGCCACCAGATTGGGTTTTCCCATTTCAGACACTGTATACCCTAGCCAAATTCAATCTGGTGACTGCAGATCAGAACCGACCACTCATGGGAGGCATGAGATGGTCTAGACCAACTTCCAACGGTAAAGCGTTGGAAAGTTTTAAATGGTAATATGACCCGACGTACAATTAAGGAAAGAATAGTGTCCCCTTATCGCCAAATGAGCGTGTCTATACACGTTCAAAAATACATCCCGGCCCCCTTTTGGGACACACTTTCTTTCGTTTAATTTGTAGTTGGATTTTATTTTTTTTTGTATGCACTGGCCAAATTCAATCCGGAAACAGATCAGAACCGACCACTCATGGAGGCATGAGATGATCTAGACCAAATTTCAACGGTAAAGCGTTGAAAATTTTTAATTGATATTTATGGAGCAAAACAGTGTTTCCCCTTTTTATTGCCAAATGAGAGTGTCTATACACGCTCAAACTTTACCCAACCGGCCCACTTTATCTACCATTCTTTCAATCTGAGTGAATAAGGGCCAATAGGTAACCGTATAATTGAATTATTCAATATAGCAGAAACCATAAATATAATTTGTATTTCCCACCTAAGTAGGTATTGCTTGGCTGTTCATGTTTAATAAGGTATTGAATAACTTAAATTCTTCATTCAATCACGGTCTAAACTGAGCATATATAAGATGAGAATAATTGCCTTTTTTAATGTGATAAAACAAGGCACTTCTTAATGTATGAAAAATTAAACAACATAAATTATCAATCATCGCCTGAACGAATCTCTATAACGTATCTAGTGACTTCATGTTGTTAAGTAATCATGCCCTGATTGAAACATGTTGTGTATTAGTAAATATATGCAAACAAGTTTTCTTATTGAGCCACTAGTTTAATTTGGCATGCCTATAGTTTCAATCTCAGAAGCACGAGTACATGTAAATGTTTAGCATGTTTAGTGTCTGCATTCTTAAATATTTTAATTGTCAACATGTACAATAAGGCATGCGAATAATAAGAAACTAGACAGTAATCAATACTTACGCAATCAATTGACTATCGAGAAAAACTATGTAGAATACAAAGTTTATAAATTGAATAAAAGTTAAAGGGAGTATGTCTACGAAAATAATTTTATACTAACAAAAAGGCCAAAAGAAAAATTTTGGCATTGTCTAATTTTAAACTTTAACATGTAAACAACAAAATTAATCTAAAAACCGGAAAAACATTAATCATGAAAAGTTTTACAAAAATTCACATTCATGAGCTCTAATCCCGCCTTTAACATGCACACTGTATCCAACTTTGCTTAAAACTTGTACGGTTCATACACGCTGCAAGCATCCGTCTCCAGTCCCAGACCTCAGTCCGTGTAGAAACAAATGTCGGCGAAAAACGCCAAAGTCTCCAAACAAAGAAAATGATTATATAAATGAACCTGTTCAATTCGTCACCACATTAAAGCTTTCTGAGATCCCGACTGATGGCTGCAACAAATACATTTAAAATATATTTGTCGTCACGAAGGCAAAACAAAATCAACCACGTTGTCTAACAATTGTGAGCGAAAAAACCCAATCTAATGCAGTTCTGGTAATAAATATAAACATGATATATTTTCAAAGGTTTCCCCTAATTACATTTCGTATGACGTTCAAAATGACATCAAAAGATTGGAGAGCCATGCGAAAAAATGGGAATTTGGCAGACAAAACGCCTTCAAATGATGCCGAAATGGTATAAAATAAAAATGCATATACACAGATAAAAAGATTTTAAGTCTCGGCTGTGGAGAATTCTGCCACAGCAACCATAAAAATATTTGATCTGCAATTTCAAATAAACTAGGACAACAAGAGGGGGGGCAATGCCCACAAGACAAATTCTAACGTGACATGTTGTGACTGTGAACGCTTATGTCGCTTATCAGAGGATCAGCACGTTAAATGCAGGAAATCATCTAAAGGTATCATCTTTATTATTCAATATACTGTCAAGCCGGAAACATATAAAATGTAGCTAGCCCCCCGTGCAGGACAAATCAAAATAGCTTTACAAGTAATTAAACCTGGTTTGGAGATAAGGACAGTGTGAACTTATTTATGTCAAAGGTGTTTGGATCGATTCGAGTATTTCTTAATATTTGAAAGCCGTGTTCAAAGACGGACGGGCAGACACAGTGAGTTGACCTGTCACTCCATGCACCAGCCTAGGCTAGCAAGTTCGATATGGAAGTATAAGTAAAACAAAGGCAAAGGAAGTTGAAATGCAATAAAGCAAACGAATAAACATATAAGAGAACACAACAGAAAAGTTAACTGAAATATAACATTACAAGCAGTACTCGATTTAAATTTGAAATAAATATAATAACTCCGTTCGATGTTAAGTTTGTTAGTACGACATGTTTTATGCAGTGGTTTGTTTTCGTGAGCATGACATCAATGATTTGATTTGGATGTGACGTAACGTCGGTTAACAGGTGCCCGTCGTGTGATTTGGTTGACGTACACATGCAAACAAGATGTGATTAATTTTATCATTGACAAGAACATTTACTTCAGGAAGTAATAAATATCGTGTATTTGAAATTTAATGGTCAATAAATTATATACTGTCCTGGTATAAGCTGGGTATAAGCTGAGTTTAAGCTTTACTTTTCATGTAAATTTATTTATGTGTAGCTGCTATTTTGAATTAAACATAAACATGTACCTTGAATTATAATCTGATCTCGGAAATGTGCAAGCCTACATGTACAATGATCCTGCTTTATCCTGACTCCTTGAAGCACCAGATGGCCCTATCAGCATCGTCCTGTATTTGACATCACGCGTTCTTAGTAACTTAGAGTTCAATCTTTCTTCTTTTATCGTTTTTCCTTAGTAAGTTCTGTTTTTCGACAAAAAGATATGTACCGACAGAGTTAAATCTTTCTTCTTTTATCGTTTTTCCTCCGGGTCAAGTTGTATAAACGATTCAAGTCCAGGAAAGAACGTTAGTTCCTTTGGTTTTACGATGGTTCAAACAGATGGGTTCAAATTATTTAACAAATATTTAAGGCAATGTTTGTTGACAATTTTTGTTGATTCGTTGGCTGGATTACTTTCAAATTTCCTCCAATTATGTAAAAACAACTGTCCTAATTTTTCACGAGAATGGTGCGCCATATACATGCTTCTCAAATTCGGCAAATTTGTCATCTAATTATAGGGTAGAATGAAGGATTGCTTAGATTAAATACACATATTTTGTTTCCTTCGTCCATCACATGTCAATTCGTGAATAAAATTATAAAACCCGGAACAAATACGGATATTAAATTACGGAGAGAGAATAGAAAATTTATAAATCTCGCTTTCATTAAACTGGTTTATCTTATAAATAGATAAACCTCAATAAATTGAATGACTTCACGACTTCATTTGCTGATGCTAAAATTCAGCTGAATCAATTTATAGAGAATAGACAAATGGAGTTAAAAGATGAAAAACAAAGAATCGAAAGCCGTTTGAATAATTATGGAGATATTGTTACCAACTTAACAAATAAAGGTAAGCAACTCAAGCTCACTGTGACGAAAATGTGTTATTCAGCAAGCTTTCGACTTTATTGTGATATGGATGTGTTATGCACATATTTGTTGTGAGGTTTGTTTTTATGATGCAATTTTGCCTACCGGTCTTGTCTTGGCGTTTTGTTTACGACATGATTGCCATTGGTACTCCATTGCTTCGTTCACCCCCACTCTTTTAAATTCAAGTAGAAAATTATGATAATGGGCTATTCAATCAAATGTGAATGATCACTCACAGTGTTTATATTAGTTTTCTTAATTATTTTCTTATTACTCCTTTGAAAACAACAACATAAAGACTAAAAAGAATAAGAAAAATGAACTATATTTATTAAGCTACATTTCCCTTCAAGATTTTTAAAGATTAGAAACAGAACTTGATTTTGTAATGTTTATTTCTAGTGAACAGTAACACAAAGAACCCTACAACAGCCTTTACATCTTATCTTACTTCTTCAAATGAAGACCCTAACAAACAAGGATTTTTTCAAGTTTGATAAGACGTGGACCAACATCGGTGACGCCTACGACACAAACTCCGGAATATTTACAACAAAACATGCAGGTCTCCATCACTTTGCTGTCGTTTTGATGTCACAAAGTGGAGACATCTGCTACTTCCACATCTGGCTCAACGATGAGGCGAAGTCAGGAAGTTATACAACAGGGGACGGTTTTAAAACCGGAACTATTGATATTGTCCTGGACCTGAAAGTTGGAGACAGAGTTTACGTCAAATCAAAATATAGCACAGAAAAGATATACAGTAACTCTGATCATTATACAACATTTTCAGGATTTCTTAATTAGATTCCAATCCAAAAATCACTCTCAGTGAACCCAAATACACAAAAGCAAACATCAACAAAGCACATAATAATTTTTGTGATTCAAATTAACATAGGAAACATTATATTATAATAATTATTATTTATCTTCAACCTTACATAAAGAATCAAATCAAATCAAATCAAATTTATTGTCATAAATTAATGAAAGCTTCATATACATTAACACACGCACTTAAGTCTCCAAGTGGTCAAAGTCCCTGGTTAAAATACAACCCTGTTGATCACCGGTCAACGACCACTTCAGGCTGATTGATCAAAACCCGGATTGTAGTGAACAAAAACGAAACCTTCCCACCTGTATGTAACTAGGTTATTCAGCTACCCGTCCAGAGTCGAGGCCATCGACCGACTATTTCGGTTTACTCCACTATTAAAACTGACCACCGTTTACGACAAGGTTGCGTCAAGGGAACGCCTTCTCCTTGTCACAATATTTTTTTCCGTCTTGTATTTATTTTAAGTTTATTTACAAATGGAATTGCTTCTTCTTGGTTTATTTTTGTCTCCTTTAAATTAACAAGAAGATATAACTTCAAGAATATGTAAAATGCATAAGAACAGTGTAAAACGTTCAACACAATAATTATTTTGTTGTAGTCATTTTAACATCACAGAAAGAATATCATTACCTATTAAGAGTACCCAAAAACTTTTGCAAACAGTACGAAAAACTCCATGTTCCAAGTGAAAATAATTAAAAACATGAAATTTAAGTATTTTTTACGATATGCTTTAGTCATATAATGCTTAAAAAAAGCTTGATTCATTCATGTAAAAATTTCAATTACATCCTGTAGTTTGAATTTTGCCTGAAATCAAAATTGTCAGTTTCGAAGTTCTTTCGAAATCACTACAGCAACCCGTATATAACATTAGAACCTTAAGGGTCGAATTTTGTTTTATGTTTTCACCTGTCCGCCCTTATTTTTAAAATTTGTTTAACTTCATTACAATTTTGGTCACGCGCATAGTAAAGATTTATTTGGAAATCTCATCTTATACACTATAAGTTAAAAATACTGAAGCCCATCCATTTAGTACACCATTAAGCACAGATGTCGAAATCTACTTACTTGTTTGCTCAAACTGATCATGTTTCAATGAAACATTGAAATTGAATTGAAATTTTTGCTGTACAATTGGCCAAAGTCACCAAATGAATGATTAAAAATTCTCTTTAGTAAGAAGTACCTGTTTTGATCCAAAATGCATCTCAAAATTGAAAGTTTTTACTACAAAAAAGGGGAAAAGGTAAAAAAAGAATAATTTTCTTAAGCGGCCTTCCATATTGAAACTTCCATTACTTCACTATTCGTGATCTGATTTCGACACTTTTTTGTGTTTTAATTGCAAGCTTCTCTGAATGTTAAAGTGATTGCGAAAAGAAAAATTGTCGAAAATATGAAACAGACTTCCTAAATTCCATTGTTTCCTTTATCTCAAGTTCCTGATGATATTTGAGATGGAGAAAGAATCGTTTAGTGAAAGGACATCATCAATATAACGGAACGTGCAGTTAAAGAGGGAGCTAGTCTGCGATATTTTTGTCTGGAAGAGATTGTAAGAAATCTGCTTATTTATACTGGAATTTCGGTTAAATTGTCTAGGTTTTCCACCTTTGGTTGTAAATGGACTGTATTTAGAAAACTCAGCTTTAAAAATATCTATTTCCGCCTCCCCATATACATGTAGTACCATAAAAAGAAGCTGTCATATGTTTCTTTAGTTACGTAATCATATATATGCCTATACACAAACGACCAATGAATGTTATCACCTGGTGATTGTGAAGTTACGAGGGAACATTTTAGCTGAATTCGCCGATGGTATAATGGTATTAATATTTTTTAAAAGAATTGGTTAGTGATTGTTTTGATTAGTGTGTTGCTGGTTGATTTACCATGACGATCACCTCAATATATATACTTTGTCTCACAACCGTGTGGCATTTCGTAATACTACCGAAGCCTAAAATGGAAGAGGAAGGTTTGGCATCATACTGTCAAAGGGGGAATTTTCGGGGGGTGGTTATTTTCGCTAATTCCGCGATTATAACGAATTTGCGAAACTATCCCCTCGCGTAAATACCTTTTAGAAGGACCCAATATTCCATGATCTAATATTACGGAAAACTAAGACCTCGCAAATGCATTTTGGTACTGATAACGCGAAATTTAAACCACGCAAAATAATCCCCTTTTATCGTTTTAAGCTCTTCATAATCATATAGTGTTTGGCATTTTCAATTTTTTGGCAGAGCGCCTCTGATGAGTCTTGAATAGACGAAACGCGCGTCAGGCGTAGCAAAATTTATTGTCTGGAGCTTTGTTGTCATTTTTATTTCGAACAGACGTGAAGGTTAGCACTGCTGGTGGAGTTTTAATTTCCCGAGGTTAGCCCGCTCCGGCACCAACACTTTTGTGTTGGAGAAAACATCAAATCTTAAAATTATCCGTTTAAACTTTAAAATTGTCTAACCCTAAGGTTCTTCCTACCCCAGACATAGGTTGATCATCTTAGTAATAATTTGGTTCCCCATTTTGGTTATTTTGGTTTTATTGTTTTTAACTCTTCATAATCATATAGTGTTTGGCATTTTCAATTTTTTCGGTAGAGCGCCTCTGATGAGACTTGAATAGACGAAACGCGCGTCAGGCGTAGCAAAATTTATTGTCTTGAACTTTGTTGTCATTTTTATTACAGTAACACCCGTGGTACCAATAGGGCAGCTGAATGTCCGAAAGGGCAGAGACAAAACAAGTAAACACCAAGAACAACCGGACAAAAATATAAAGTACAAGATTTTATTGCTGCAGTTTTTTAGTGAAACATTCAGCATACAAATTAGTTTTTAAAAATGCATAATAATGTATATATCCCGCTGCCAAACACTTGTATGAATTCTAAACCAGAATAAATTATCAAAACACGTGGTTCTGCAAGTATTATGTGAATAGGAATACTTGTCAAGAATTTAAAATGAAGATTAAGGGTAAAAAAGGCAAAATAAGATAAAGTACAGACACTTTAGAAAGTCTCGTGCATTAATAAATAAAGCTAATAACAAAACTACCGAACTTGAATGATCAATCTCATAGTCCAGAGAAAATGACAAAAACGAATCAGTCATACCGGAGAATTGGTGGATCGCAATGGTCCTGACTTGGAACAGGCAGTTCAAACGAAATGGTGGGTTAACCAAGGTTTTATGGCGCGTAAACCTCCCTATTTCATTGCGGTCTTAGGATCCGGTAATGACAATAGAACACAACATAGTTGTGAGATACAATAGGGATATTGAGGTGATCATCTCAGTAAGCAGACCAGTCAAACACTAATTAAAACAATCAACTACCATATCTTTTAACTAAATTTTGAACTTTTCTACTAGTGGCTGATAACGAAGAAAGAATTTTTTAAGGGATCGTATGAGACGTTTTTTCTTATAGCCCTGCTATAAGAAGAACGGACCCTTAAAGTCGAACAAGTTTGTTTTCACATTAGTTGATAAACGATAATGCAAATCCTATCATAAATTTAACACATCTCTACTCTATAACATTCTTTATGAAATTAAATTATATGGCACAAAGAAGTTTAATATAATAAATAATGTGTTGTTTACAGATGGAATAAAGAATATAACATTAAACATGTCGTTGAGTTTAATTCAAAGTTTGATTCAATCATAGCCCAGTGATGTATTCAGGTGATTTTGAGTTTAGACATACGCCACTTTTACTTTAAAAGGTACGATAATATTATACTAGAACTTTGGTTTAATTTCATCCTTAATGGCCCCAAAAAACTAGTTTAACCCCGCCATATTTGATATGTGCCTGTCCTAAGCCAGTAATCATTGACAAAGCTTCTGTTTTTCCTTGTCTACTATCTGTTTTTGTTTGATGTCCAGAAATGGGTCTCTTTTTGATAATCTAGGGATTTGTTTGAATCTTATGTATTGTATTTTTAGTCTTGGGCCTATGCAAGACAGTGAGCAGTGACCTCTGGTCATGTTGAAGACTGTTGGCAGTTACCATTGTGATTTCGTATAAATTGACGTTTCTTTAATGTTGGTTGTGTCGCGTACACTTATACCACATCTCTTTATCGTCTTTTTCCAGTAAAGACCAAGTGTTAACGAGCATGTTACGGTGCCTTTACGACGTCTTTACGAGTGATTTGCGATATTGGAAATGATATCGTAACTAACTCGCAAACCACTCGTAAAAGAATTCCTTTGCGAGGTCTTCCCGACTTAGTTACGAGTAAAGGCGAGTCATTTACGATCTCTACGAGTTCTTTACGAGTTACTTGCGATTTGTTTGCGAGTTAAATTATGACAGTGTTGTTTTTTCAACTCGTAAAAGTCTTACGAGGATTTTTGACATGTCAAAAATCCTCGTAAAACTTTCACGAGTTCTTACGATTTGACACGAGCTAGAAAGACCTGTTTACGAGTAAATAAGAGTGATTTACAAGTCTTCGCGATCGAAAACGAGTTGAAAACTCGGAGGAACTCGTAAGGAAATCTCGTATATGTGAAGGGGGTATAAAGGATATTATCATATATGTTACTTAAGTCATTAAATAACCAAAAGTTATGCCTATACATGAACTACCAATAAATGTAACCACCTGGTATATATAAAGTTTAGCAGGAACATTTCAGTTGAATACGCTTGTTGTATAACGACGAGAGTAGATCAAACAATAAAAACTATAAAGTTCACCGTCAATGATCAAGGGGAGCGTTGTTTAGAATATTGCCTCACCTCATGTGTATGGACAGTTATTAATAGAATTTAGCTATATATCTTTGTAGAGAACATAGTGTTGATAAAAAGACCATCGGCATGTATTCTTTAATGTCGATCTGCTTGTTCGTTTTCATCGTCTATGTTTTGCTTACCTTTACAGAAGGCACGTCCATAGGGGCTAAAACGGAGTCACTTCTCCAGTGTTCCACGTTTCACTATGAAGAGCATGTCATGCACAAACTGGTCAAAATGGAACACCAAATGGGACTATTTACAGATACTATAAATACTTTTGAAAAAGAACTTCGAGCTTGGATAAGAAACATCGAGAAGGCCAAAGAAAATATGGAAAAATCGCATGATGATGAGCGGAATCTATTGGCGAAGGAAAGAAATCAGATGAAGGACTTTGTAAACGATACACTTGGAAAACTTAACAAAATTGTGAGCGAGCTTATTAACAATACTAACACTTCGTTAAACGGAACGGTTAAGATGTATTCAGACATGATCAACAATAAACTGAATGACTTCACGACTTCATTTACTGATGCTAAAATTCAGCTGAACCAATTCATAGAGAATAGACAACGGGAGTTAAATGATGAAAGACAAAGAATCGAAAGCCGTTTGAATAATTTTGGAGATATGGTAACCAATTTAACAAATAAAGGTAGGCAACTCAAGTTTACTGTGACGAGAATGTGTAACAAGTTTATCAAGCTGGCGATTTTTGTGTGTGGTTTGATTTTATGATGACATTTTGCCTAAAGATTTTACTTTGGAGTTTTGTTCACGACATGTGATTGCCATTTGTACTCCTTTGCTTCGTTCACCCCTACTCTTTCTTTAACATTCAAGTAGCAAATGATGATAATGTGCTATTCAACCAAATGTGTTTTTATTAGTTTTCCCAGTAAGTTTATTATAATTACTTCCTTGTTCGAACGTTTTGGTTTTGAGTACTTTTCGTTTTCAACAGTTTGGATTTGACTTTCAAATGTTTTGATTTAACGCTACTGATGAGAGGTTACTCCTTGAAATATCGATATATAGCATATCCAAATTAACCGTTTATACCCGCGTTTTGGTATTTTTAATTTTGAAACCACTGGGCGATAACCGCAGCTGGTGGACCAGAGGTCCCCAAGGGTAATCACAACCCTGGTCGTCAGACTTGTCTGACACGATTTACCATAAAATTTCAAATACTTTTGTTGCTGAAATTTCCGATTTTTAAATTCTTAATTGTTTAAAACACAAGGTTTCTTTCCTTGTAATGCACATGGTCGATATCCTCGGTGCTGGATTTGGCTTCCTTGTTCGAACAATTTGGTTTTGAGTACTTTTCGTTTTCAACAGTTTGGATTTGACCTTCCATTGTTTTGATTTAAATGCTACTGATGAGAGGTTACTCCTTGAAAAATCGATATATAGCATATCCAAAGTAACCGTTTATACCCGCGTTTTGGTATTTGTAACTCTTTTGCAAACAACAACATAAAGACTAAAAAGAATAAGAAAAATAATCTATATTTATTAAGCAACATTTCCCTTCAAGATTTTTAAAGATTAGAAACAGAACTTGATTTTTTAATGTTTATTTCTAGTGAACAGTTACACGAAGAACCCCAAAACTGCCTTTACAGCTTACTTAAATTCTGAAAAGACCCTAACCAACCAGGAAATTCTTAAGTTTGACAAGACGTGGACCAACATCGGTGACGCCTACGACACAAACTCAGGCGTATTTACAACAAAACAGGCTGGTCTCCATCACTTCTCTGTCGTTCTGATGTCGGTTTATGGAAAGTACTGCTACTTTCACATCTGGCTCAACGATGAGGCGAAGTCGGGAAGTTATACAATTGGAGATGGCTATAAAACCGGAACTATCAATATAATCCTTGACCTGAAGTACGGAGACAGAGTTTACGTCAAATCCAAACACAGCACACAAAGTATATATTCTGAAAATAACTATTTTACAACATTTTCAGGATTTCTTATTTAGAACCTTAACGTCATTTAGAATGAACACACACTCACACAAACACATTCTTGACTGAAACAACATTTATCATAAATATTGTGATAGAAATATGGGAAACGTCTCCAGCCCTAAGTAGGTGGGTTCACGTAAAAATTGTTTTGGTAAATATTTGTGTTCCGATTCGATTATTTCAATCACAAAATGAGAAACAACCGTTTATTTAAACAACTTGTTTATTTTTTTCCTTTATCTATTTTAATACTTTTCCTAAACCAGGTTTATGTGATTCTTGGTAAGCAGCTAACTCTTTCATGCAAGGTTCATGTGAAACTGCACAGAAAGCTGCATGACGCCGCCTCACGACGAAAGACGCTTAGCGCATAACAAGGCAAAGCAGGACGACGGACAGTAGCAAACTAACCCGTACATATAGCTATGTAATGTTTTCTTTACAAACTTTTTTGAACAAATTAAAGTGGTAAATATGAGTGTTCAGTATTCTTTTTTTCCCGCTTCGTCTTCTATACCGATACCTCTATGTGATTTTTATCTAATTCTGTAAAATGACTGCTCAAATTAAGTAACAATTTTTTTTTCGTTGGATAATCGCCCTTCTTGTACGCATGCTCTCCTTTTGCTCTTTTAGCTATTTGTAGTTACCTAATCAAGAATTGCGAAACGTTATAAATGTATAGTCGACGAAGTTATGTTTGGCATGAAGCAAAAGCTTGTAACATTTACAGGACAGTGAATGAACTTAGATAACCTCGAGTGACCCGGTATTTAATACTGATTACTGTTAAAATCCCCCCACCAAATTAAAACAATATTTGGATGTATTCATTCATTAGAAAATAATGAGTTGTGGAAGAGATGAACGTGGCACAACTCGTATATCGAAATGTTAATTTAGGAACAACAAGGGAGGAAGCAGAGATACCAATAGGGTATCCGAATGTCAAAAGTCCGAAAGGGCAGAGACAAAACCAGTAAACACCAACAAGAACGGGACAAAAAAAAACCAGACAACATATAAAACATGGAAACACAAAATAACTGAATATCAATCAACGACGCAAACCCCAGTCGAAACAAGAGTGAACTCAGCCAGCAGCCTTTAACAAGGCTAATATGCGCTATTCACCGTTCTGCAATCGGCCAAAGGGCTAAATAAAATGCATATATTTTTCAATTACCGTTCTGAAATAGTCAACGATAGACAAGGAACAAGAAAACGTCAAAAGAACAAGTACAAACAAAAGGTTTGTCGAACATTCCTGTCTTGGGACAGGATCATATAATATGTGGCAGGGTAAAACCAAATTTTTTTAGCCCAAATTTCCCCTATCAATAATCCTTGAACGTTTACGTAAAACAATACTAGTACATAAATGAATATCCCTACTGATAGAAAAACGAATATTTACAAAACAAATCAACAAAATAACAAATCGCAACCCATACGTTTGAAAGTTTACCCATGTACTCAGTTGTGTGTTTCCTGTTTGTTTCTGTCTACTTATAAGAACGTTCTATTTGTGTAACAGTCCCTTATTTAGCTCCCCGCTGAAATCGTCATATAGGAAAGCAACGTTTTGAGAGCAAAATGCCATTCTTAAGCACTATTACATGTAAGTGAAAGGTGGCCAGGACTGATTAATGTTCTAAGTTATTGGTTTAAATGTATAGTATTAACAAGAGTTGACTAGGAAACTATGTCTGATTTAAAGATATTGGGCTCTACTAATGTTTTAATAACAAACGATCCATCATTATAGACGATAAGAAATGGGGCCGTTGCTCGCTGTTCTTAAATTGGCCCTAGATTACAAATACAATGCGTATGATTCAAAACAAAAATCCAAAATGATAAAGAATGACCCCCTTCTTGTCTAAGAACAAATAAAATTAAGTCGACAACTTAAAACATTTTTGATAAAGATTTCTGGCGCAGGGCAGGCACATGGGGAAAACTAGTTTTTTTGGTCCAACCTTTTCCCTTTCGACAATTCATTACAAAGCAACAACAACAACAACAAACACAGACAAAATCAAAATTATAAGAAATTGACAGTACATTGTTCATCAATCCGAGAATCCATCTGTTATCAGCCAAGGCCGCCAACTTACTTCAGGTGTAAAAGACTTCATACTTTCACAAAACTAAATGAAATGGTGTCGATGCGGTAGCAAAGACATAATTCATTTACTACTAAACAAATTTATATGAAATACAAAAAAGGGTCATACCTGAGCTAAAGGTAAATCCTAGAATCGCTCCACCTAGCAGAGATTCCCTAGTCTTGCATCCCGCTATTTTATAAATCAACGATATTATTAGGTAATTATTTCTGTATCAGCCTTGTTATTGGTCCGAGGTTTGCTGTATTGGCCTTTTTTGTTCCGAGTCAGTCTATTTGTATCATTTTGGCAGATTTATTGTTATTTTATACAATATTTATTAGTTAATTAATATATTACTGTATCGGACAAAGAAAATTTCCACAAATCAACAGAATAAAATGGTTTCAATTGTTGTCAGCAAAAGGGATTGTTTTGTCCCTGCCAAAAGTTTTCCCTTTATTTTGCCGGACGATTTTTGTTTCAAGTAGTGTTAGGGTTCAAAATTTTACTACATGTAGTATTTATTATTTACACAAGTCATTAAAGTTTTAATAACTATTGGTCCAAGGTATTTTTAACAAGAATTTAACGAAGATTGGCAAGAATACAAATGAACCAAATGTGGTCTCTTTTCAAATTTAACTTCCATGTCTCGGCAATCTTACTAAAACTCTCAGTCTTTCGTATTATTTAAAAAAATGACAGAATGAAACAAGAATTCGACGCTCATTAATAAGGCGGCACGGCCGTTATCATCATGATAGATTATAAAGCATTTTCGTCCAATTTTAGGTTAAAGCCTATTCCATATCGTTGGGTTTGACGTAGGTTTGTTAGTCACAACAATCTCTTGTCATTTTTATAACTGTTTTGCATACTAAGTCAAAGAAGTGTAAAGCAAGTCACAACAAACAATACCAATGAATACATTTAGAGATTTGTATACGCATAATACAACAGATAATTTGTATACACAAAGATTCAAGAATATAAAATATGTTTTCATTTTGTCAAAGGGTATTAACGCCTACGGCTACCGTGCCAATAGACAATGCCCTTAGGCTAGTGATGACAGTGATTTAAAGATTATAACTACGTAAAATTATCAACTTGATTTCAATACAGGGCACCAACCAATCAATTGCCTGGAAATTTCTCGTGATTTTTTTTCCAAGTTTTATGAAAAAAAAAATTCCTCATGTTACTCTAAACTATTATATGGCCGTTTAAAAAAAGTGAGATAATTATATTTTTTACATCCTTAGTCTTTCAAAAAAAATATCACAATCATGGTTAAATAGATATATTTTAGTTTTTGACAGTTTTCGTCAGATCTAGACTGTTCTATCTCCATTTGTTCCATTGCATTAACATTTGGTTTAATTAAGGTTAACCAAGTTTTAATATCATACTGATGTATATCCAAATGTTTTACATATTACTTGGTCTATCATATTATTTTGACTCTAAGCTAAATTGTTTCCATCTTTTAAAAATCAATTTTTAAAATTGAATGTAAAAACATTTTATGATTTATCTCCAATGACAATTTAAGAATTAAAGATGATTTTGAAAGAAACAACTTTTCCTATCAATGTTCTATCTCCAAAATGGAGGTTGTAATTCTTTTTCATTGTGGCTGTTTGTTTAAAACCAATTGTTGTTGTTTTCAACAAGTTGTAGAAAGATTTTGGACTTGCAGCTTTAAACCCAATTTACCAACGTTTAAGCATACACACGACGAATTGTTTAGCATCTTGGCTTGTACGAAAAACAATATCGATTCACATTTTCTTGCATTTTTTAATTCTTGAATCAAAACGAACAAATTCATTCGTTTTGGGGCTTAGAAAAAAAACTGCTTTTGTCAAAATTTTGTTTAAAATGGGATAATATCCAAGGGCCATTCACTAGGAAAGGGGAAGAAAAATTGTTAATATAAACTCCCTAAGGCTACAGTACACAGCTGCTTATTCACATATTACAACACCTCCGCAGATGACAATAATGATAGCAGTAATTTTAAAATTTATATATAAAGATTAAAATTAGCAAAATTAATGTCAAATTATCACTAAAATTTGAATACATGGCTCAATTATTTCCATTTAAGTGTGTAATTTCCGTAACGGTCTCTTAATCAGAGGGTCATCATAGAGGTGAAGTTATTGAAGACAATTAAAAATTACCGTAATTTCCGTAATGTTATCTTTATCATACGGTTGTAGCAGCTGGGAGAGACAATTAAAATTTCCGTCAAAATGTCCTTATCATACGGTAGTAGCTGTCAGAGACAATTAAAATTTCCGTAACGTTTATGACGTATATAAACTTTTTGTCCGATCTCATCTTAGCATTCTTACCCCTGCTTTTGTCAATTCAACAATGCAGTGGTTTGATTATGTTACAAATGTGATTTTTATTTTATGTACACAATGGGTAAGTTTAAAAAAAAACATTTTACAAAAAAAGGGTAAAAAAATTACAATTTGTTTACGCCAATAAATTTAATTTTATGCAAAAGAAAATGATTTTCAATTTAATTTGTGCTGATTCTTCAAAGAAGTTTCTTTTTTTTAAGCTTCTCCTTTCGGTTTGGTACTTTTTCCGTACGCTTATCTTATTTTTATTTATTTTTTTTGCATGTCTTTTGTATGATTTTTGTTCTTGTCATTTTTTTATTGCTTTGGCATTTATTTATCATAGTGTTTAAACAATCCTCTCTCTGCTCGACATTCTTTTACCATCATGTGCGTTTCATTTTTAGACGATTTGATTTTTAAATACCTAAATATTTAACATATCCAGAAATTTGGTGCATTTTTTTAATTTGCATATTTTAATATCAGGAACGGTTCCGGTCCAGATTTTTTTATAGAGGAACAATAGCAACTTATGAAATTTTCAAAAATTATCGATAAATATGTGTTACAGACACGATTCGCATGTTAAATTTCAATCAACACACAAGTTTCAATAATTTGAGACCCTTCCTAACAATGTCGGCTAAAATTTCAAGGTTCCCTGTTCATTTAAAATTTCGAAGCGTAGCACTCTTCACAAAGCAGTATAAAGTCTTTGGAAAAATGGCTGATATTGTAGAAAGTCCAACATTTATCTTGAAATAGTTCAAACTGACTCGCATGTAAACAAGGTTCGCATATTGATTTCTAGAGATCAACTTAGGTTAAACAAGACACAATAAGGCATACAAACCTTATCTTTAAACTGTAGGTTCCTCGGGCGTACAAAGATTGCCTTATTCCTCACCTTGAGTTCAAAAGACTCAGAGAATTTTAATCAAATTTGTTAAAAATAAGTTTGTTTTTAACCGCCAGGAAACTTTAGGAAGTTCATAAAAGGTTCTAATTTACATCTGTGACGGATGAGAACCGAATATTTTCCGTATTTTTAATACATGCTGAACAAGGCAATGCAAAGGCGAGGGGGATTTGAAATGTCACGTGACTTATATTTCATTTGCATACATGAATATTAATTAGGCAAAGCACTGTTCATTTCTGGGTATGATGATTTAAAAAAAAATATCTAGATCGTTTTTACTTTCAATTTCACCTAGTAAATTGTTCGTTTCATGATACCAGCATAAAATGATAATAATTTTTATTTCCTAAAAAGAGGATGTTAAATACGCTTCATACAAAGTTTGAATTATTTCATGTACATTTTTTTCTCGATTAACTGTCTGTTTAGTTCTGCCTATCAACTAGATTCTGTTTTGTTTTTTTTTATCTTTGGTTTGACTTAGGAGACAGGACTTTGCAAAAGGGCGGGGGTGCAAATTCAATGGGCGAGGCTTCTTACATAGGCCCAGATTATACCTATTGTCGATTCTGTAGTCAAATTTTTCGTGCTGTTCCCTTTTATAAACAAAGTGCTGAAAGTGTAGTCAAATTGTTGAGAGGACAAAATTTCAGATTTAATATAAAAGGAAAATAATAAACACGGGGAATATCAAACACCTGTATAAGTGATTAGTTCCCTAACTCGAATGTTTCAAATCAAACAATGATGATAGAAGCAAAGAGGCACAATCGGGGCATTCGAGTGTCAAAATTCCGAAAGTGCAACGCCGAAACCGGTAAACACGAACAAAAACAGTACTAAGAAACACAAAACACAAAATCAGCGAACGGAAATCAACAACGCAAACTCAACTCGTAGCAAGAGTGAACTCAGGTGCTCCGGAAGAGTAATCAGTGTATAGTTTGATAGTCAGAAGTGAAATAAAATGTTGAGTTGAATAGGCAAAGCGCTTGTTGGTTTTCAAAAGGGTAAACTATGTAGTTAGTGCACACCATGCCCTCCGGGCTGTGTACGGGTCTGTTTAGTTTTACTTAAGAATTTCATAAATATTTTGTATTCTTTTTTTACATTTTTTTTTACAAAACGACACACAATATATCAATCAATGTCCCTTCTCTAGTTTTCAGTGAACGGCGTTAGCATTGATGATGCGATTGCAGCTGCGGCAAACTCAAGTAAGTCTTACATCTTTTTAGTCTGCGGCAAACTCTTATAGGTTCTTACATAAGTTCTTGGAAAAGACCGGCTGATCTTTCACGAGTGATAGAATTTTTCAGTCTTTTTGCGAGTGGAGCGCAGCGGAACGAGTCAAATAACCCAAAAATTCTATCACGAGTAAAAGATCATTGCCGGTTTTCCAAGAACGCGTGTAAGTACCTTTTTCGTCCGTAAGAAATTAAATTTTATATTCTGAAACCTTAGAGGACTTCATTCTATAAAAAACCGAAAGTATAAAATAACAGAACATTTCATTGGTCGACATCATCGATCAATATTAGTACCGGCGGTTATTGTTGGATAATTGACCAGTGTGAGATCGCTACACGTGCTTGCATCTCGACCTGGTCATCTCACACTGAAAAGAGTCATTTACGGAAGAAAAGTAGGTCTTACATCTTTTTAGTCAATCATTTTTAATTTATTAACTTATTCACACACAGCTAATATAAATGTACATTGATATAACGAAATGAAAAAATTATTGATAATAAACTGAAATCTATGAGCATATTAATTTACATGAGACTAAGTGTAATAATCCATTCAGTTATACTCACTTAAAAAAGTTACGCAACAATACAAAATTTCCCTATATATTTTTGAAAAACCTAACTTATTTTATTTTTGCATTGCAAAGCCATTTTTTAACCGATTTTTGGGAAATGAAGAGAACAAGAAATGATTGAAATTTATTTTTATGATTGTAGAAAAATCGTCACTTCACATGTTTTTAAGATATCACAAGATTAATTTTATGCGCCAACAATCCGTTTAATTAAACATTGGTTATGTTCTACTCGCGTTCTATCAAAAACCGTTACAGCTAGGTTTTGTCCAATCCATGAAAAATAAACTGCACTAATTTGTCTTTTTCTTGGATTTTATTTGATAAAAAATGATTGAAAAACGGCTTGGCAATATCAATTTGAAATAAGGTAGGTTTACTTTAAACATTTAGGGAAATTTTCCACTGTTGCGTAGCTTTTTTGGGGAGTATATATATGCAGAACCACGAGCAGTGCCAATTGGCCTCGTTGAAGGCTGCTGGCGGTTGTCCATTGTGGTTTTTCTAAATTACCGTTTAATTGTGGGCTGTGTCGCGTACACTTATTCCACATCTCTTTATTTTCTATTGTTTTGTTCTTCGTTTCATTTGTACGTTTTCAAAACTTCTCTATATTTTGTCGGAAATGTTGCAGTGGTGCGTTTAGTTAGCCTATTTCTATATATCTTCTAATAACGTAAACATGCTCTGCTGGTTGACCTTTAAGGACCGACAATTTAACTTGAAAAGGGTGCTCGGTATTTCCCCCATACAACATTATGATGATTAAAGCAGCAAAGGTATGCTGAATCAAGGTTTCTGCTTTAAAAAATAATGCTAACAATGAAGAAAAAAATCTGTCGCCCTAGGCTTAAACAAATAAACATTTTCTGAGCAGAACAAAAACTCGCTCCTTCAAGTTCAATGGTCCGTCCTTATGACCTTATGATCTTAATTTTTGTTTTCACAATGCCATGCTTACTTTTTGAATAGAGCCGGTGGTGTAGTGGTTAACGCGTCGGGCTACTAACACCGAGGTTCGTGGTTCGATCATCGTCCGGGGTGAAAATTTCTTGAACCAACTTTCCGACTCTCTCTTGACACCACATGCGAAGATGGTCTCAAGGATCGTTGCTAGTACTTCGGACGGGACGAAAAAAGGTTGCCCAGAGTATATGGAGAGCAATACCCCATGCACGTTAAAGGCGCCTTTGTGGAGTCCGATAAGAGTAGGCTCAATGGGGGCCGCCACAAAGGCCACACTCGCAAACTGTTAGCTGGAGAGGGATTTACATAAGCATAAAGCTTGTTTCCCTATCCAGGATAAACAAATATGTTTAAACTAATTAAACTAAACTTTTTGGGGTTTTAGGTAGTGAATTTAATTTTTACTACGACGCTGGCAATGCACTAATCAAGAAAGAGCTGGACATCTTACAGACTGTTGAATCGTGGCGAGAAGAACAAGAAATAATGTAAGCATTAGCATCTCTTAGTTAGTTTAGTTTAAAAGGTGCTGCTAAAATTTTGTTATAGATTTTTTTTCAAGTTTAGTACATAATTAAACCTTAATGTATAGATAAAAATATCAAATAGAAAATGAAGGTCACATATCGTTTATCGGCTTTCTGAAAATAGTGTTTTTAATCTTTCTATATAAAATTTATTGGAAGAAGAGCCGTGAAAAAGAATAAATTTTGGTATACCCTCTGCTGCAAATCCCCCAAAAAGTTTTTTTTATTCGTTTCGAATACTATGTAACAAACCGTTTTGCAATAACAATGCGTTTTATATTAAACTTTTTGGGTGAATTAGTGATTTAACAGGTTGTTATAATGTCGTATTGTTCTATTTACTTTAACTTCTTATACAGTGAAACTTGCCTGATCCGAATCCTGAATAAACTGATTACCTGTATAAACCAAACTGGATATAAAGTCCATTCTTAACATTTTATTCCATTTATAACCTCTATAAACCGATCCCCTGTCTATACCGAACAAATCCTTCAGTCCCAAAGGGGGTTCCGTTTAGACAGGTTTCACTGTACTTATTTTTGTAGGAACACCACTGACGGGATACAGAAGAGAAATGCCCTGAGAAATACCAACAGAAGGTGGACATCGAATACCATTCCTTACGAAATCAGTGGCTATTTCTGTATGTATGATAAGCTATAGGCGTAATAAAGGTCATTGACTGGGGGCGGATAACGGGGTCAAGAGGACATCAAATCCAAGGGACGGGAAGCTGGGGACGAGAGAATAAGATTTTATCTCCCCACGAGACAGCCCGTACATCCAAACGTAACGACTAGTAAAAATCGTATTCCTTTATTATTGATGACTTCATTTTGTGGAATCTAACATGATTTACTTTGTGAATTGATCCCCTCCCCGTCTGCCACAAGAAATGAACATCGTGTTAAACCAACGAACAAATAAACAAATGTAGGGTTTACCTTCAGTCAGGATTGGATTTAACGATTTCCTCATCAAAAGATAGTAAGAATAAATAAAACCAAAAGACCGAAAAACCATTTGAACCACGACTTTCCGTTTTAGAAAGTTAATCTTGATATCGGCAAAACATAAAAAAATAATAAATAGATAAAAATGGCAGGGAAATTCCAAGTGGAAATTTAACTAAAGTCCCCGTTTTGTATAATTTTGCACTTGAAATTTTAAACGCATTTAACATGTTTAAATTTCATTAGCAAAATTATACAAACCAGAGAGAGTAGTATGGACCCGTTTTATGTTTGCTATAGCAGGTAGGAACTGCTTGGGCTTCCAGGCACCAGAGTCCACCCTCGTTATGACTAGAGTTTTTCAGTTTTATACAGTAGTTTTGGTATTTTTGTTGGTGTTAACTGTTTTGTCTTTGTCCTTTCTTACTTCTGACATTCTGATGTCCCATTGGTTCGTCTCAGATTCTTATGAAAGGGAGAAATAATATTCATTTTTTGTTTTCCTCTCACTATTACAGCCTCTACTCACAGAAGTAGGATCAACGCAGCGTTCAGCGATTACCATAGATACACTTGTCTAAAATTCCGACCGACAACGTCTCGGGACAGGAATAAAATTCGAATACAAAACGGAGGAGGGTTAGTAATTGCTCTTTTATTAGCAAAGAAATACACAAAAGGGAGTTCTTTTTAATGTCTTGAAAAACACAAAAAGTGACGCACAACACAATTAAATGGAATCAATAATAAAACCATGCAGGTGCAATTCAGAAGGGTGCAAGGTGCTTGCTTGTTGAAACACAGCCGTGCGTTAACGGGAGTTTTTAAAAATTTTAGTTCACAATAGAAAAAGACTGAAAACGATTTTATTCTACTGCAGTTTAAACTTACAAAATCAGTTATTTAACATCGCAATGTTTTGTCATTTCTTTTTCTTTTTTGTGCTAAGGACGAATGCGTCCTTTCTGATCCGTTGGTTTTTTTTTTGTATTTGTTTTTTTTTTTTTTTTTTTTAAATAAAAAGATGATGTATAATTATTGCACTCCCTTTTGAAAGTACATGTACAGCTTGTTATGTCCCGATTATGTCTTTTATGTCGCAAACGGGACATTGATCAAACAAAAATGAATCAATCGATATGATTTTTTTAAAATTAATTTGAATGAACCTTTTGCTTCATTTTCAGAATATATGATAAATTATATTTTCTTCGTTTTTAGCTGTTCTTCTTTCGTCGGAATGCAGGGCGGAACACAAATCGTAACCTTAGCAAACGGTTGTAGAATAGTAAGTATTCTTTAAGTATAGTTACTCACAGGAATGACAGGGATACACGCTTCTATGACAAAACCAATGAAGGATCTATTACTTTGTACAAACATTGAAGATCCCGAACTTTGATGATCAATCTCAGAAGTCAAGGATGAGCGTGGAATTGTTTTTAGGCAGAGCCTTATAGATTCATATAGCTATCTGATTTTCGCGTTTTTTTCCGTCTAGATAGGGTAAATCGGTCAGTCAATATTGCTACCAGAGGATCTGTTACAGAACATTATTCGTGTGTTGTATTATAAATGTTATACGGATTGTCTAAAATAAGAGGTACATATTTATACCCCAACATAAATGCGATATAAATGTGCACTACATATCGTGTATCAATACTCGTTGACGTTTACTTAAGCATTGTTGACCTTTGACCTTTGATCAAGTGGGCGGAGCTTAATTACAGATTTCTTAACAAATGTGTAAGTGTGCGGAGCTAACAACCAAAACTGATGTGCTATGTTTCAAGTTTATGAAACACAGATCATTCTTTATTTTTTGTGCTTAGATTTACATTATGTAGCTCTGCCTTTTAACGCTTTAGCGCTTTGATTTAAAGAAACAATCATAATTTTTTTACCTTTGATAAATTAATTTTTGTGGCATAAATCCTTTGTTATTAGATTGTTAGAATATATTTTTCATAACAAATCAAGATTCAGAATATTGTTGTTGGATAAAAAACAGTCCCTCCTTTCCAGTTTAATAATCGGTTCTCTAGATAAGCAGTGGCGGGTCCAGGGGGGATTCCGACGGTCGGACCCCCCTTTCCTCCTAATTTTTTTAATTTTTGTGTAGATTTTCAGCATAATTGGTTTGGAACCCCCCTCCCCCCCTTGGCCCACAGAACCCAGTATGTGGAACCCCCTTCTTTCGAAAATTTCTGGATCCGCCCCTGATAAGAGTATACAGTTCATTGTTCATGTGTACATCAAACAAATAGCAAAATTTAGATAGACGAGCGACACGAATCATATGAAGAACAATGTACTAGTACATGTAGTACACGTGTATAGTTATTTCTAATGTACAAGTCCGTATTAGAACATAATCCGATGTCGTTATTTTTACAGAAAAGTATCATTATCCACGAACTGGGTCATGCTGTAGGATTCCACCACGAACAGACGAGGCCAGACCGAGATCAATATATCACTGTCCACTTACAGAATGTCCCTCCGAGCGTTCGGTATAATTTTGACAGATACACGTGGAGCCTAATCAATGCTTATGGAGTGCCATACGATTATTACAGTGTGATGCACTATGGGAGAACGGTAAGTTACTTTTACCGACGTAACACGCTGAGTACATGCGTGATTCATAATGGAAAGGCGGTAATATACCCACGAGACATGAGTAACCATGAGGCGCGCTCATTACATGCGTGATGAAATGGAAGGATGGTACATGTGGTATTAAAGTAAACATCATCACACACTAAGTTTCATTAATGCAAATTATAAGATTATTTACAACGCAATGCATTATGGGAGGACGGTGTGTTACCAATGTGACACGCTGCGTGTGTGGCGAATTATGGGATGACGGTTAGTATTGCACGTGACACAACGATTTCATGAGTGATGTATTATGGGAGGACAGTAAGCTACATGTAACCATGCGACACTTTATGTCTATGTCATCAATCCTTTTTTAACAAAATTGTATTCAAACTAGATAAAATAATTTTGTTGAAATTTGAAATTCATACTAATCAGAATTATTAAACAAATATTAGACAATAACACAATGAATAAAAATAATCAAATTTGCATGTCCTTTCAGGCGTTCTCGTATTTTACTTAATATCAAAATTTTTGAACAATGAGCAACAACAATTATATTAAAGATTAATCCAATTTACATGCCCTTTCAGGCGTTCTCATATAATGGACGAGACACTATCATACCAAAAGACAGTAAATATCTAAACGTGATAGGAAAAAGTTCAGGATTTAGTTTTGGTGACGTCAAACTCCTCAACCTCATGTATAACTGCGGTGGTAAGTGTATGCCATTGTCATGTTACCTATTAGGACTCGCCCTTTAAATGCATTCAAAAAGTAATATATCTGTAAAGAATATAAAAGTTTAAAACTGGTACCCATGGTTTCTTTGATCGAACCTTTTGGCTCTGATAGCCTTTCATTTATTTCATGAATTAGACGGAAAAAAAACGTCCGACTTCCATTGCACCCATGTTCGAACGTTGACATAAGTACATTCTAATATCCGGAAATTCCGGAATGGATCAAATGTGCAACGCGTAAAGAGTGACCAGGCTTCTATTGTCCATCCAATACTTATGAGCAATTCAGACTCCTAGGATCCTCCTGTGAATTTGTTGGGTTTTTTTCAGGTAGTTGTGGTAACAAAAAATGTCCAGGAGATGGATTTGTGGGAAAAGACTGTAAATGTTACTGCCCAGGAAACCCTGTCAGAGAATGCTCCGGTGGTGGCGGTGGTGGTGGCGGAGGTGGAGGTGGTGGCGGAGACGGTGGCGGCGGTGGTGGAGGCGGAGGTGGAGGTGGCGGCGGCGGCGGCGGTGGTGGAGGCGGAGGTGGCGGCGGCGGAGGTGGTGGTGGTAATTTTTTTTTTAATTAATTTGTTTCGGGCAATATTGAAATTATAACAAATTACACACATGTATATGTAAAATGTCTGGCGGAGCTTTAATTTCTGATTCCTTTAGGTAATACTATGATTAGAATGAAGATATTCGATATGATTGACGAGTAATCCAACCAGTTGTTGCTTGTAACAAAGAGAACTTTGATGATTTTTTTTATTTATTTCTCAGAGGTTTGATAATAAATGCGTCTAACTCAAGTCGTCAACTAATTTATAAGTGACAAAAGTGAATCCAATTATTTTTTAAGTTGGTTCGGTCTACTGTTTCCTGAGAATAAAAGGGGGCCTGTCGATTGTTTTCGAAAATCACACATTTTTCTACATTTGCAACCATTATAGCAATCAACAAGCGTAATATGTGCGAAAGTAAACAATTCAAAGTCAATATATATTTTGTAATAAATATCTCGGGTGAAAATGATAGAGTTCGGCAGTTGTGGATTTACGGGGTCTAGCGGTGCTATCCCGTTTCTTAAACTGTCTTACGGAAATAACTTATCATAAGAAAAAACGCGGCCTAGGCTTCTCTTTGGTCACACATTGCCCCCAGACTAATGTCATGAAATGTTTCATCTTCCAATATTTTATATTATCATCACGTGTTTAATGCTTATCCATATTATTTACAAGATATTTATAAACACATGATGAGGGCTGTGCTTCTCTTCGGTCAAACAATGGTCCCAGACTTTTTAAGTCAAAATTTTGGATCGTCCACAGTGTAGTAACTTCAACTTTTTCTTTGCTTTATTTCAAGGTACCTGTACAGACAATAATAGATACTGTAACTACTGGTCGTCCCGTGGGTATTGTCGGACAAATCCGGCATACATGCATGCATTCTGTAAGAAGTCTTGTAACAAATGCGGCGGCGGTGGCGGTGGCGGTGGCGGCGGCGGCGGTGGCGGTGGCGGTGGAGGCGGCGGTGGTGGTGGTGGATCAGGTAAATTATGTAGTAAATAACATAAATATTTGGTAGGTCAAACCGTACTGTTAATTTATTCTTATGTAATTGTCAGAATAATCCGGCATACATGAGTCAATACTGTAAAAAGTCTTGTTTAAATTGTGGCAGTGGGTGGCAGTGCTGGATCAGGTAAAACATTGAAGTCAATAAAAGAATTGTTTGGTAGGTAAATCCACATTGTTTATTTATTGGTATATGACCTTTTGGAATGTGGTTTTACCTACAAAACAATTCTAATTTACTTATATGTGAGCCACAGTGCACAGTTTTTTATTAATATATTGCAGGCCAATTGCAAAAGGTTATATATGAAAAAGAAAACTTATAGCGAGCACAGCTCGTAGCGGAGAGATATACAGCAAGTTCCCGCGAAAAATTTGCCTAATGCTGATATTGATTTTTTTTCGTCCGGATATGCTTCTCACAATTTCACGTAATTTAGGTTCGATGTGAATTTTAAAATAATTACCAATTTTGCTATTCGCCTTCTAAAAAAATTTCTATGTAAATATAGAATTCCGTTGAGTTACTTCATTTTTTTAGTAAAACAAATGTTATTCATTTTTTTTACATTTTCTTTTTTTACGCTCATTCGCCCCAAATACCTTGTCCCAAACTGAACGTTTTACAAAATGAACTGATTAAAGTAAAGGCCGTGGCTATATTCCGGTTAAATAGCAAATCCATTATGGATAAGCTATTCAACCGGATCCGGTCGAATAGCTTGTGAGGCTATTCGACCGGGTTCGGTTGAAAATCCTTTCCATATTGGATTGGCTATTAGACCGGATTTTAATGGACCTTTCTTTTAGAGGTCTCTGGTTTTTTTATAAGCTTGCAAATAACGTTTTCCAGATGGTTGATTGGTTTCTGCTTTATAGTGAAAATATGATAATCTTATTGATTTTGTTAAACTTTAAAGATCAAAATATTAATAACAACTTTCTTTTATTTTAAAAACTGTATAAACCTGAAAGTTTCCAGGAACATGCACATACATGTACAATACAAAATATAAATGCATAAGACGATAACAAAACTCACAAATTTATTAAAATAACTGTAAACAGATGTCCGGGTCCGGTCGAATAAAATGCAGGGCTATTCAACCGGGTCCGGTCGAATAGCCACGGCCTAAAGTAAAAATAACTACAATCAAAACAGTAAAAGTGTCCAAGTATTTTCGGGAATGGGGTCCTCTAGATCTTATATATTCTGAATTCTAAACGATTTTTCCTCAATTGAGGCGTGGAACTCAGTCATATGAGGGCCAAAAAGAGGATCCATCTTTGATGTTTCATGGTATAGGGGGGGGGGGCTTCTTCAACTCATAAGGTATGTTAAATTACAATTAAGCTGTTCATTGACATCTTATATTTTTGCTGTGCTCGCATTTAGGCAATGCCTACTTCATGTTAGTCTTTTCGATTACGAGTGGATACCAAACTTTCGTATTATATACTTGGACGCTTACAGTATGGTTGGTAGGTGAACCCTTATCCATACCAGCTTCTATGTACATTAGTTATATTTTTTTTTCTAGACTGTATATTGTACAACTTATTTCTCTCTTGTATTTGTAGCTTGCTCTGATAGAAATTCCAACTGTGGTTACTGGGCCGGTATCGGCGAGTGTAGGAGAAACCCAGCCTATATGTTACAGTACTGCAAACGGTCATGTAAATCGTGCTCAAGTAACACAGAAACCGTCGGTAGGTAGACGTTGCTGTGAGTTATTCTAGTTCAAACTTTTGCTTGTCCTAAACCTATGTTTTGCTGAATTTAGAATTAATGATGTTAAATAATGTCTGTATTGTATTTTTTTAGTAACGCTCAAAAACGCTTTAATTGATAGGTATTTTTAAATGAGGGGAAATGGCTTAAAATGGGTGTTTTAGGCTGTGTGTGTGTGTATGTGTATAGGGGGGTGAATGGTTGTTTGGGGGTGGGGGTAAATGATTGTTTTGTGGATAAAAAAATGTGTTTTTGGGGGGTAAAATGAGTGTTTTGGGTGAAGCATCGAGCTACTTACAGGTTTGTGATTCGATTCTCGAAAGGGTTTTTAAATTCATGGACCATTTTCCGAGTCTCTTTTGAGACCATAACCGAGGAGGAATTTTAGACCAATATCGTAAGAGACGAAAATGGTTGTGCCGTATATTGGGAGAGCAACATAATATTACTCTTATTGTATTAAAGATCCTTTTGTAGATTTTGACTACAGAAGGCTCCATGAGGTCGGTACAAAGGCCTTACTTAGTAAGTAAAAACTGGAGAGGAATTCCCTTGAGAATCAAGCTTGGCTAATAATAATCAAAGATAAGTTATTTAAGGTTGAAGTATTTTTTTCCTGGATGCAAAAACGCTGAATATATAATTTATTTGTCTCATACCTATAAATTCCCTTTTTTTAATATTTACATGTAACTGTTTTCTTTCCATTTTAGACACATGTACAGACAACGATGGACGTTGCTCTTACTGGTACTCTGTCGGCGAATGTAATAAGAACCCAGCATACATGTTGACCTATTGTAAGAAGTCGTGTAATGTATGTGGAGGGGGGCAAAGTGGTACGTACTTATATTTAGTCAATTTTGATAACGTAAATGTACGGGCTTATATTCTGCTTCTGTAACATAAAATAGTGTCCGCTGTGAAATATTGTCTTGAGTGGCATTCACTCCTATGATGAAGTCCAAGGAAGGAATAAAACGCTTAAGAGATATGAAATTTTGTCTTCAAGATTTTTCAGTGTTAAGTATAGCAGGTTGGACAAAATTTTATAGGACACTATTTTGCCTTACACTTCTGCTTCTGCCTCTTGATGACCACCATCAACATGTTGATTATTTTGTCATATTCGAGTGCGAGCGCATACGTTCCAAAAGAGAATAATTAAAAAACTGTACCTTTAACAAGGACAGCAGTATTTTACAATAAAACTATGTACACTTGTTTGCATCTAAAGTTCCAGCGTTGCCACCTTTGCCTTGAAGGTGGTTAGTGTCGATGCTGAAACTATGTGCTTGGTGGCCGACTGCTGCAATCGCTTCTTGTAATCCCATGGTATTGATCACTAGAGTTTGTTGATGTAATTTCAAAAACGGGACTTTCTCTTCTGTTTATGATTAGGTTTGTCAGTAACTTGTCTTATGTCGGTCGTTTCCCCGGATACTCCGGTTTCCTTAACCATTGAAGCAGACCACCCTACTTTGTATATGCATTTGTAGCCCAGGCTAAGGGCTTTCAACACACACACACATACCTTTTTATTACGCTATGTTTTTGAATTAACATTTATGTCTCAACCTGTAGGTTCCAAAATTTTAAACTTTAAATTTGGGATAGTCAAATCAGTATTTCACTTTAACGTTTTATTCATTTTGTGTTCAGTGTTAATGTGCAATCTTACACTGACTCAATTGTCAAATCTCGTTGTGTCTTTATCATGTTTTATTAATTTCTTTTAGCGCCAGTATGTAAGGATCTTGCGGGCACCTGTCAAACTTGGGCCCAGTCGGGGTACTGTGGCAGCCCCAGCTATTACACCTACATGTGGACAAACTGTAAAAAGTCCTGTGGTTGGTGCACGTAAGGTGTGTTACATTTCTTTAAAAGTTATCCAGGTCTATGCCGGGAACGGTTCTAAAAGTTTATGTTTGTACTTGATTGTTTACTCCTGGGAATGTCGAAAGTCTCAACTAAAATTAATCACGCATAAATGGAAGATTAGTGTAAATTTACATGTAGTTAGAAACTAAAATTACACCAATGTTCCAGACATCAAATTTTCCTTCACCTTGCGCGTGTTTCGTCTTTTCATGACACACCAGAGGCGATCTAACCCAATTAATTGGAAAAGCCAAATGCTATATTACATTTTATTATTAATAGCCTAGAGCAATAAAACAAAAAATACCGAATTATAAATAATACCTATTTCCGGGGTAGGAAGGAAATAGGAAATCAAATTATAAATAATACCTATTCCCGGAGTAGGAAGAACATCAAGGAATACTATTCCATAAGAAATTAAAAGAACAAAGAGTTAAAAAAGGGAAAATATGCATACAAAAAGTCTGAAAGTTCATTCTATGTCGATCTATAGAAAAAAAACGAAGACAACGCAACTACGTGTTTTCTCGTTTTTTTTTTAGCTCACCAGGACCGTCGTCGTCGTCGTCGTCTGTAAACTTTTTCAAACTTCTCCTCTGAAACTACTGAACAGATTCAAACCAAATTTGGTCTGGTAGTACTTTAGGATATCCTGCACAAAACTTGCGTGGGGATTTTTGATTCGTCGAAAAACATGGCCGCCGTTGCTAAAAATAGACCAGGGGGTCAGACTTCTGTTTTTGGCTTATAAATCAAAATGTATAAGAGATAGATGAAATCTGATGCCAGCTTACTGCTTCAGCATCAAAAGCTCTACAAAAGTCTCCATTTGGTCCAAGTTGTCAGGTGACCCCTTTTAGGGGTTACAGCCCCTTAAAGGTAAAAAATAGCGTTTTTCAAGTATGAAAACTATTACAGATAGAGAAAAGCTGTTGCTTGCTTAAATGTTCAGCTCATCTAGCTCTACAAAAGTCTCCATATGGTCGAAGTTGTCAGATCACCCCTTATAGGGGTTACGGCCCTTGAAATAATGTTTTTTTTTCATGTTTTTCATGTTTTTGGCCTATGGAATGAAAACTATTGCAGATAGAGAGAAGCTGTTGCTTGCTTAAATGTTCAGCTTATTTAGCTGTACAAAAGTCTCCATAGGGTCGAAGTTGTCAGATGACCCCATATATGGGTTACGGCCCCTAAAATGATGTTTTTTCATGTTTTTGGCCTATAGAAAGAAACTATTGCAGATAGAGAAAAGCTGTTGCTTGCTTAAATGTTCAGTTGATTTAGCTCTACAAAAGTCTCAACAGGATTGAAGTTGTCAGATGACCCTTAATAGGGGGGTCGGCCCCTAAAATAACCCTTTTCATGTTTTTGACCTATAGAATGAAAACTATAGCAGATAGAGAAAAGCTGTTGCTTGCTTAAATGTTCAGTTCATTTAGCTCTACAAAAGTCTCAACAGGATCGAAGTTGTCAAATGACCCTTAATAGGGGTTACGGCCCCTAAAATAACCCTTTTCATGTTTTTGGCCTATAGAATGAAAACTATAGCAGATAGAAAAAAACTGTTGCTTGCTTAAATGTTCAGTTTATTTAGCTCTACAAAAGTCTCAATAGGATCGAAGTTGTCAGATGGGTTACAGTCCCTTAAATAACCTTTTTTCATGTTTCTGGCCTTTAGAATGAAAACTATAGCAGATAGAGAAAAGCTGTTGCTTGCTTAAATGTTCAGCACAGAAAGCTCTACAAAAGTCTCTATAGGATTGAAGTTGTCAGAAAATCCCTTATAGGGGTTACGGCCCCTAAAATAATAGTTTTTCGTGTTGTTGGCCTATAGAATAAAAACTATAGTAGATTAAGAAAAACTGTTGCTTGCTTAAATGTTCAGCCCATTTAGCTCTACAAGATACAGGGTTGACATCAAGACCAGGTGAGCGATTTAGGCTCCTGGGAGCCTCTTGTTTTTAATAATGTCTAACTTCTAATTTCAATAATGGAGGGAATAATAATCAAAACCAATGAGAAATAAGATATCAAAGGAAAAATAGACCAATGAAATGAGATCTAAGAAAATAGAAAAGATCAAAGGACAGATCAAAAGATCAAAGTAAAGAAATAAACAAGAGGCTCACTGTAGTATCTATCACACAATACATGAAACATGAAATACAAAGTAACACAAGAATAAAATGACTAAAATAAATACAAGCTGTGTATTCCATGTGAATAACAGTAACTCTTATTTGTTTAAACTCTTTCCGCTGTTGTTTGTATATTTACAAACATGTACTTGTTAAACCACTTTTTTGTTTCTTTTTTTCTAGGTTTCACGAAGAACAATACCAAACAGTATTTATTCAATTAATATTGGCATAGTTAGAAAGATGCCTTAAACACTGTTTCAACGATCGTGTTAATAACTTACAAGATTGCATTCTTAACTAAACACATTTGTATTGATGCATATTTTGAACATAATAAAATATTTATTCTTTAAAAACCTTTTGATTTTGTAAAATGATTTCTTCATTCATTGTTTACGTGGGTTAAAAAATAAAATGAGATGTTGTATATATCATGTATATTGAGCTCCTTTCAATCACAGGCGTTTGGGTCCAGGATTTCATTTTATTATGAATAACGTGTATATACAAATTTCCATCCGTCTCCATACTATTTCCACAATGCAAGAATGTTTGAAAGTTCTAAAAATAGAACTGACGGAAACTCCCTTTTTCCTTGTAGAAATATTTTTTGCCATAAACAACTAGAAAATTCTATAACTCCTTTAAGCTTTAACTCTCTTTCGGAAGCCAAAGTAAAGCATGTCAGTACATGTACATGTATGAAATTGTATAAATCTCACATCGGGTCTTTTTTGCTCCGAAGTGAAACAAAAGATCACCACGGACGGAAGTTGCCAAAGATTTTCAAGGGAAACAATATTCCGCCAAATAAAAGGACTTCCGAGTGACACTTAAGTAAGGTAGAATCTGGGCGAGTTCGAAAAAAATCGTTTGGCGGAAATTGTGGACTCAATTTTATTTGAAATATTTTTACTGACGAAATGGTAGTATGATAAAACGTACCTTCAAACAAGGACCCGATTTGTGTTCCATAAATTTTCAAAAAGACGTTCAATGATCATAAATACATGATTATTTCATATTCAATTATAAAATTGGAAAAAATAAATGAATATTGTCTCCCTTTAAAATGTTTGGCTCGCTTCAGGGAAAAAAGAATAGATTCAAAGTCTTTGCGTATTGTTTCACGACAAATGTGTTCCCAATTGTGAGGTTAAACTGAAAGGATTTAGAGAATCAACTATATTTTATGTAAAACATTTAATTCTATGAGAAAATATGGGGGTTTTCCGCGGGTTAAATTTGTTCTATTTTTAGAACTGTCAAACTTTCTTGCCTGGTGGAAATAGTATAGGGAACATGATGGTAATTGCTTCCCCTTTATAATCAAACAACTATTTTCAGTCTTTCAACCTTTCCCTGAAGAGTGTTTGATGTAAATAAAATTTAATCTATATGGTGTAACCTTTTTCCCATTGAATAAGTGGTGTCAAATCATATGTTGACCGCCTTTTGAGAGAGCTGTTGAATGCCGAGTTCAGCTGGCGGATGTTTACATTCAATTTTCTCCGGTGTTAATGAAAATTTCATCCTTGTTTGAAAAATCACCAAAAAAAATTATCCATCATGTGGAAAATTTTATTCTTATTTTATTAAACTACATCCATTTAAAAACTTGAAAACATACATTGATAATCCAGTCTTGATATTATAATCCAATCACAGTCCAGCAAAGTTTTAATATCTAGCTTCAAGCTCTGTCACAGTCTGACTTCCGGTTGCGCAATACTTAATTCCTGTTATGTTACCTATACTGTTAGGCCTGCATGATATTTGTTCGCGAAACACTTTTTTCTTGTATTTCAATCTGTTTTTAAGAATAACGAAAAGTTTTCAAATCTTTGTACCTCTTTTTTAACTTCCTGTGGTGATTTAAGAATGTCTACTGTTTGGCTGCGGCCAACGATGAAAATCCTAAAAAATATAACAACACACAATGTCTAAATAAACAAAATTTTAAGCAATGTTTTCTATTCTTATCTTTTTAGTAGGAAAGATACATAGTATTGCTACTTATTTTCCACATTGAGCATTTGAATGGGGATTTATTCTAAACAAAGAAAAGGAATGAAAATTGTGTACCTAGAAAATTGGCCGTCTAAAATATTTTTAACTGCCACGTCGCAATATGTAAATAAAGAAAAATGAACATAAATATTTCAACACGTTATACAGAATTTGATAGAAATTTACCTGCGTATGAGCAAGAATGCTTTATAAACCATAGTTGAAGCCTATCATTGATCCATAATTTTTCTTCCCTCTTATGCATTCATGGCGCAAATGTTGATTCTGGTGCTAAGTCCATAGCTGTTGAAAAAAATAATGAAATCAATGAAAGGTTTGTTCAGCTTTTGTGAGTAGGGCTTTACTAAATGACTTATTCAGTAAGTACGGCAAGTAATTTAGATAAGAAGAGACACACAGAAGACAAATAATGTGACTGCGGCATAAAATTCCATTGAAATCAATGTATTTTTCAAAATGTGTTTTATTTGAGCCAAAAAACAGAAATACTAAGTGATGGTGTGACTCTAGACTTCAATTAGACTTGATATGAATAAATAAGACCAAAACAAGTGGATATAAAAAGCTTGAGTTAAGAAAACACAGAAACATAATTTTGGCTATAGGGAACATGATGGTAATTGCTTCCCCTTTATAATCAAACAACTATTTTCAGTCTTTCAACCTTTCCCTGAAGAGTGTTTGATGTAAATAAAATTTAATCTATATGGTGTAACCTTTTTCCCATTGAATAAGTGGTGTCAAATCATATGTTGACCGCCTTTTGAGAGAGCTGTTGAATGCCGAGTTCAGCTGGCGGATGTTTACATTCAATTTTCTCCGGTGTTAATGAAAATTTCATCCTTGTTTGAAAAATCACCAAAAAAAATTATCCATCATGTGGAAAATTTTATTCTTATTTTATTAAACTACATCCATTTAAAAACTTGAAAACATACATTGATAATCCAGTCTTGATATTATAATCCAATCACAGTCCAGCAAAGTTTTAATATCTAGCTTCAAGCTCTGTCACAGTCTGACTTCCGGTTGCGCAATACTTAATTCCTGTTATGTTACCTATAGAGACGAGATGAATTTTTTTATATACACATTATTTCTAATAAAATAAAATCCTGGACCCAAACGCCTGTGCTTTCAATGTCAGTCATTAGTCTACATATAAACATTGAAATTTACCTTGATTTAAAATGAAAGGCTTTGACTGAAGATTAATCAACTTCTTATCCGTGTCAGTCATCTATAATTAAGATAAAGTTCGATTAAGGAGGTTTGCTTCTCATATTTTGAGATTTTTGTCAGATTTTCGAGATCGTCAGGGTTTATCCATCTATTATGCTTGAAATTGTTGCCCATGAACCCCCTATTTTCTTTTTCCTATTCAAAAATATGTCCCCTAAATATGCAGTTCTCAATTTTTTATGAAATTTTATTTAATCTGTCATACATCTTACAGCGTTTAAAGATAACAATCTGTGACAATGTAAAAGTAATGAAAAATCTAGAGAGAACCCATATCGCCAAAATTATGAGCGCTTATAGCATAAAAACGAGCACATGGAACTACATTTTTTTCTTGCTTGTTTTTTATCCTTTGTCCATAGTCTTTAAAAAAGATGCAATTTTATTAATTTTTATTTACTTTAAGATACAGGAGCAAACACCCTTAATGACTGACAATGACAGTAAAAAAAAACCGCATCAGTAATCTAAGAACAAGATAAATATTTAAAATGACCGCCATGATTTGATACAAATAACAAAATTGACGGATATAAACTGATATCACGGTGGTAGGTCTCGCCGGCGACAGGATTGTTTTTCGAGAGGCATTGTCCTTTTTTTCGAGAAAGGTCCAGGTTTTTTCGCCTGTCCATTTACAAAAAGATGCTTAAATTCTCAATTGTAAATGAAACAAAACAAAAAAAGAGGATTAAAAGTCATCAAAATGTTCACATTATTACAATTCTTCCAAAAAGTCCGTAAAAAAGCATTTTTTGATTCATTAAAGTTCATCTTTTTTTTCGAGAGGCACAACAACTTTTCCGGTTTTTTCGAGAGATGTCCTGGTTTTTTGAACATTTTGACTGAAGAGAGGCACTGGGTTTTGTAGAAACTATAGGACTTAAATGAAAACTAATACCCCTCCTATTGAATAAACATAAATTTCAACACATTACATACAAAATATCAAGTTTATTACTAACTTTTAAACATAAGTAAGTTGCCCCAAGCATTTTCTTCGAAGACTACCCTTTCATTTTGACAAAATTTGTTTTATAGTATATTTGTACATTTGTGACTTTCTTATTGTGCTTTTAATTACTAAATTACCGGTTTAAAAAAATAAGAGCGATTGTTACGGTGGGCAAAATTTTAAAAGGTAAGTTACAACTTGTTTTTGTGCCTTTTCAAACCTTAGAAACTATAAAATCTACATGTATGTTGCAGGGGCTGTTTCTGGGGTATCACTCCAAGGAAACACTGCGTAGGGTTCTATTATTTTATTACCAAATAAATAAGGCTCTGAAATTTACAATTAATCAAGTATTAAATATAGAAGTAACAATCAATCAATACAATATAACAATATCACAGATAAATATAGTAAGATTTATATGTTTAAATATCTCTATCGCAACACAGAACAGGTGCGATCTGTTAAAGTACAATTGACCTTTTCAATATATATATCGCATTCCAATGTGATAGGATGTGTATTCGATTGAGCCGACCCCAAAACTTTGTAAGAAAACATTAAGGTGTATTTGCGTGTATAAAATAGCAAAAATAACTCTAGATGTGTAATCTAATAATCTTTTCACTAATAATTGACTATCAAACTATATTTCTAAATAGTACATGTAAAGTTTTATAAATCCGTTTGATGAAACATCGAATTATTCAATAATCAAAAATATGAAGGGAGACAATAAAAATCTTACCACACGCAAATATACAAACTAAGCTTACCACTTGTGGAGCAAGCCGTAAAGGTAAAAATGGGATCCTGGAACGGGTTTACATCTTACAATTCAACATAGACAGGAAAACAGGATCTATAAACAAAATGCCAAGTATAACTATGGTTTCATAATTATTACCCGTTTCTTTTATACATTACAAACTCTTAAAAACTATAATCAAGTTACGCAACTTATTTCAATACGTTAAAAACGAGTAATACAAGTATCACTTGTAAAATTATAAATAACCTAGACTTTGGTTTCAAAGATAACGCTTACGCTTGCAATGCTATAAAATACTGTTAGCTACCATATTCATGCCAGAGGTGCAATATACGGACTTAGAAAATATAGACTAAATTACGTTAATGTTAAATGTGAGAATTATAAGAGTGCAACTTACGATGTCTGTCGAATGAAATGTCCCAAAGAAATAAGTATAATCCTGAATTATCTTCAACTTCAAAAACAGTCTCAATGTATCTAGTCACAATTTTCAATACCGTCAAACCATTTCAACTTCTAGTATATAAAATCAGGAGAATTTTAAATTACCGCTGACACGTATATAATGATCCGTCACTATTGAAATCTAAAACCGGTCTGCCCGAAAAGAACAAAAGAGCTACAAAAAACCCCGCCAAATCAACCATAACCAATCAGAATAGAAAAGAAAGGAATCCCTAGAAAGTATAAATAGAAATTAAAGACTAACCAATGAAATATGTTTTAGACTATTACTGACGTAAGTTTAATTCAATTCATTTTTATATAAGAAATACATGTTACATAGACATTTAATATACATTACATAAATAGGCATAAAAATGACTCTGCTACATCCTCCCCCTCGTTGAAAAATGATTTCCACATCATTCAGTCTTCTCCCCTCTTCGAAAAACATGTTGTCCTCGACATGAATAGGCACTTTAGCTATCTAGCTGTTCTCTATGATGTGCAGGATTGTTCTGGCCAACGCAAACTCTAATCCCTCAAAACGTCCATTAGCTGCTTGTTCCTCTAACCACTTTATCTTCTTTTCCCAATCTGGTATAGCTGTTGCCTGTTTGGACGTAGTGACATAATCTTTCAGATACGCTGGTGGTCGGCGATCTCTCTGAGGTCTTGTCACTGGTGTATCAGGTGCTGGCCGTGGTGGTGTCGGTAATATTCGGCGATGTCTCTGCCTCAGTTGCATCATCTGTCCTTCTCTGATATCTGTGGGAGTATCTACCGATCTACCATTATCCAGTGATGAGTCTGTAGACGCACTGTCAGCTACATCTCCAATATCCATATCTGGGGGCTGTTCCTCAGACTCTTGACCAGTCGCTACATCTCTATCACCTACAGGGGTTAGTTCTCCAGTCTCTCTTTGGTCCAGAGGAAGAGCGTCCTCTCCTAAACCATTGCCCTGTCCTCCCCTGATGTTGATCTGATCGTCACCAGGAACACCAAGGGTCCCTTGTACCGAAGCATCTTCCACACCAAAAGGTCCACGATCTGTGTCGCTAGGTGGTATCTCCACTGGTACGTAGTAATAATAATCCTCCTGCTCTGACTCTTCATCTGATCCTGTGTCATCCTTCTGAGAGATGCTGTCAGACTTCGTCTCTTCAATCCTTGCAGGTACCTTCCGCGGCGTGCGGCCGGCCCTAACAACAGGTGCAGGGGTCTTCTCCACATTTCCATCTGCCGATAGATAATCTATGGGGAGCAAAAGGTTCCTGTGTAAAGTCCTCTTCTTGCCCTCGCCATTCACCTTCTGAATCACATACACTGGGACGTCACTGTTAGGCTGCTTAACAACCAGGTACGGGTCCTCCTCCCACTTGTCGGCTAACTTGTGCTTCCCGTCGAAGGCTACTATCTTCACAAGTACTCTGTCGCCAGGTTGCAGAATAGCTCCTCTTACTTTTCTGTCATATCCGGTTTTCTGTCTCTTCTGGGCTGTACTAGCTGCTCTGTGTGCCAGGTCGTAAGCTTTCTTAAGTCTTTCCTTCATATTCTCGACGTACTTGGTGGCTGGTTCTTTCTCATTCTCCCGCTCAATACCAAACGCTAAATCCACTGGTAGATGGGGGTGTCTGCCAAACATCAAGAAGTACGGAGAAAATCCTGTGGTGGTCTGTCGGGTGCAGTTGTAAGCATGGACGAGTCCAGCGATGTGCGACTTCCAGTCCTTCTTCTGTGTTGTCTCTAAGGTACCAAGCATATCTATCAACGTCCGGTTGAAACGTTCAGTCATACCATTCCCCATAGGGTGATACGGAGTGGTCCTCGACTTTTCCATTCCTGTGATCTTGCAAAGCTCCTTGATGATCTTCGATTGGAAATTTGCACCCTGATCAGAATGTATCCTCATTGGCAATCCATAATGCACTACGAAGTGGTTGAAGAAAGCCTCTGCAGTTGTTCTGGCAGTCTGATTCTTGGTAGGTACAGCAAGTGCATACCGGGTAAAATGGTCTGTGATGACTAATACATCTTCATATCCTCCTTTCGATCTTTCTAACTTCAGGTAGTCCATACAGACGAGTTCAAGTGGCTGTGAAGTCTCGATGTTTACTAGTGGTGCTCTGTCGTTGACTGGTGTCTTTCTTCGTAGACAACGCTGACACTGATTAATCCAATCATCCACATCTCTGGTCATACCATACCACACGAATCTATCTCTCAGCAGTGACATCGTCTTGTCTCGGCCCTGATGTCCCATATCATCATGAAGAGCTTTCATAACAGCTGGTACACAGGCTTCTGGAAGGACAAGCTGGTTCACTGGTTCCTGGTCTATCTGTATCTCTCTGTATAGAACTCCATCTATCAACTTCATCTTCTCAAAGTTGGTAAAAAACCAGGTGTTTCGTGGTGATCTCTCAATCTGTGTTCTAGTTGGTCTCTGATGTTCTTTGACCCAATACATCCATTCCTTGATGATAGGATCGTTCTTCTGTGATGCTTTGACGTTTACTGGAACTTGGGTTGGTAAGGATGGTTCGTCAACTGCCTGTTGGGACATCGTCAGACTCTGTACGACTGGCTGTGCATGTGCGAGGTTACAGATGGCTTGAACGGACTCTTGACTCAAGTTGATATCAGCTTTCTTGTTGAGTAATCCAGGGAGTCGTGATAATCCATCTGCATCTGCATTGCTGCTGCCTGGCCTGTACGAGATGTCGAAGTTGTACGATGCTAAGGCGGCGATCCATCTATGACCTGTGGCGTCCAGTTTAGCTGTTGTCAGGACATACGTCAAAGGGTTGTTATCAGTGAGCACACTAAATCTGTTCCCATACAAGTAGTCATGGAACTTCTCGGTGACCGCCCATTTCAGTGCCAGGAACTCAAGCTTGTGGACTGGGTAGTTCCGCTCTGCCTTGCTTAAACCACGGCTGGCGTAGGCTATTACTCTTTTCGTCTTGTCTTGTTCCTGGTATAGAACTGCACCAAGTCCTAACATGTCCTAGCGTTGTTTGACATCTTCCATAGCTGGTTTCAATAAGTTGGTTCCAAGTAGCAGTGGTACACTCTTGTTGTAGTTGCTGTCAGGTACAACCAAAAGTAAACACTGGTGCTTCATATCAGATGATGTTCCAGGAAGCTCCAAGTCTGTACTGATATATCCCTGGTATGGCATAGGCTGGCCGTCTGCACACTCAATATGTAGAATCCGGTCAAGAGTCTGCACAGGGTGGTCTGCAAGGTACTGACTGTGAAAGGACTCGCTGACTGTACTAACTGTAGAACCAGTATCTAAGAGGGCTGATGCGGCGATGCCATCTATTCTTACGGTTACCTCATTTGCGTCACCCATAAGGTTGCTGGTATTTCCATATGGTCTATGATATTGCCCTTGGTACGCTCTATCTTCCATGTTCATCTGCTGGAAGTTGTAGGCTTTCCTTGAATGGTCCAGTCTAACACGACATCCTATGGCAATGTGTCCAGGTCTACCACAGCGGTAACAGATGATAGGCTGCCTGGCAGATGGTGATGAAGTAGGATTAGGAGTCGGAGCTGGTGTAGATGTCTGATCAGTTGGTGATGATGGTTCATACCAATATGGCCGTCGTTTACCACGCCTATGTCGTCTAAGTCTTCTGTGTGATCCATGAGAGGTATGCTGATCAACAGTATCCATGATAATCTGTAATAAATAAAAGCATGCGTAGTACAAAATGTAACTTACCTTCAAAGGAGTCGTTGTCTGGAAGGCACTACAATAAACAAAAGATTTCTGAAAGAGACACAAATGTAATCTATGAAAAGTAAACTATGTACCTGGTCATGTACATACCACTAAAATAGAAAAATGTATGTGTTAATAAGAAAATAAACACAGGGTGTTGTATGTCTTTATTTCAAAAATCGAATGTGCATAAAACTACTAATCAAATACTAATTCTGAAAAGGAAAATCTCTAAGTGAAAAATAAAGAATAAATAAATAATAAGCTAAACTGAAAGATCAAAAGTCAATTAGAGAACTATTACTCTTTAACTAAAGAATGAAAAAGAAAAATAAGTAAAGAAAACTTCAAATGAATTAAACTAAATTAAATTAAATCAAATCAAAAGAGGTAACACCAAAAGTGTAAAGTTAACAAAAATTTAATTAAGTAATTCAAGTAGATGTAAAGTTAACAAAAAGTTATTTAACTTCAAGTAAAATAAAGTTAACCAAAATCTTTAAAGTAAATAAAAGTAAAGTAAAGTAAAGTAAAGTAAAGTAAAGTCCTGTAATCAAAAGTAAAGTAAACAAGTCCGAAATCTAAGTAGCACTAGCTGAAACGAGAGAAAAAAAACAAAAAAAAACAAGACAATACAATATACACGAATACAAAAACAATACAAGACAAAAGTAAGTATATATAAATACAATCACAGAATTACAAAGAACAAAATACAAACTACAAACACAAATACACACAAGAAAGTACAAAAGTAAATAAAGCTCTAAGTACAATGTGAAAAAAAAAAACAAAGTCAAACCTACCTGCAATACTAAGTAGTTCTCGGTAGATAAACGCGCTGCGATACTAAGTCGGTCACGATACACGTATGGCCACTAAGATGTACAAGTACGACAGAAAAAGAATGTAAAGTAAAGTAAACAACAGATGCCAAGGAAAAAAAAATTAAAAAAAAATCAAACACCGGAAGTAAGGTACAACAACTCAAGGGACAACTACCTACCCTGAATACAAAAGCTAAGTCCAACAAACAAAAACACCTGACCACAACCGGTATGTCAAATGTCTAAGTCAAATCAAGTGATGTTACTATGATGCTATGTGCAACTCAATAAATACTAAGTACCAACACCACGCAAATGTAAGGCTAGGTTTTACAATATTTCTACACTAAGTCAAAATTCAAAAATTTGACCTATCTAAACTCAATATACTAAACACCCATTCTATCTGACTATCAGCAAAAACAAATCATCTGTGTTCAGTACCAGTTAAAACATAAAATCAAGACTGGTTTACATGTACAGTGTTTTCAAAATACAGTACCAAAAATTCAAACAAAAATTTCAAAGTACTAATATACAATTACTGAATACGATAGTACTGCCACTTAATATGTGTAAGTTTCGCTAAAATCTAATAACAGCACGTAAAGTACACAAGAAAAGGAGGGATCTTATAATTACATGTGTACTTCAATAACAAAAGAAAAAAAATCAAAAGGGTGTATGTGCTATCACAAATAAATGACAATATTTACAAAGAACCCTTTGTTCACTCAAATAAAAGCACACAAAGAAAAAAAAATAAGGACGGGATATGCTGTAACTAAGAAAAAAAATAATCAGAGAGCAAACTATACTGTACACACTAACTGTATAAAGTAAATGCCCTACCTTAATACAGAATAAATTCCAATTCACAAAAATATTACACAATAATACAACTTAAACTAAAGCTGAAACTCTGTATCTGTAAACTGTAAACAACTCCATGTGGACGGAACACGTGCTAGCTAGCCAATCGGTTGTAAATAAACAGTTCTGTCCATGCGCATAATCACTTCGGATGGAATCGGAATGTGCACACAGCTGAGTCGGCTGATCTCGGAAGTCTTCGCCCACCCGTCGCCAGGGATCCACCAAAAAACTACATGGGCGCCATTGTTGCAGGGGCTGTTTCTGGGGTATCACTCCAAGGAAACACTGCGTAGGGTTCTATTATTTTATTACCAAATAAATAAGGCTCTGAAATTTACAATTAATCAAGTATTAAATATAGAAGTAACAATCAATCAATACAATATAACAATATCACAGATAAATATAGTAAGATTTATATGTTTAAATATCTCTATCGCAACACAGAACAGGTGCGATCTGTTAAAGTACAATTGACCTTTTCAATATATATATCGCATTCCAATGTGATAGGATGTGTATTCGATTACAATAGAACGGCCTTGAGCCGACCCCAAAACTTTGTAAGAAAACATTAAGGTGTATTTGCGTGTATAAAATAGCAAAAATAACTCTAGATGTGTAATCTAATAATCTTTTCACTAATAATTGACTATCAAACTATATTTCTAAATAGTACATGTAAAGTTTTATAAATCCGTTTGATGAAACATCGAATTATTCAATAATCAAAAATATGAAGGGAGACAATAAAAATCTTACCACACGCAAATATACAAACTAAGCTTACCACTTGTGGAGCAAGCCGTAAAGGTAAAAATGGGATCCTGGAACGGGTTTACATCTTACAATTCAACATAGACAGGAAAACAGGATCTATAAACAAAATGCCAAGTATAACTATGGTTTCATAATTATTACCCGTTTCTTTTATACATTACAAACTCTTAAAAACTATAATCAAGTTACGCAACTTATTTCAATACGTTAAAAACGAGTAATACAAGTATCACTTGTAAAATTATAAATAACCTAGACTTTGGTTTCAAAGATAACGCTTACGCTTGCAATGCTATAAAATACTGTTAGCTACCATATTCATGCCAGAGGTGCAATATACGGACTTAGAAAATATAGACTAAATTACGTTAATGTTAAATGTGAGAATTATAAGAGTGCAACTTACGATGTCTGTCGAATGAAATGTCCCAAAGAAATAAGTATAATCCTGAATTATCTTCAACTTCAAAAACAGTCTCAATGTATCTAGTCACAATTTTCAATACCGTCAAACCATTTCAACTTCTAGTATATAAAATCAGGAGAATTTTAAATTACCGCTGACACGTATATAATGATCCGTCACTATTGAAATCTAAAACCGGTCTGCCCGAAAAGAACAAAAGAGCTACAAAAAACCCCGCCAAATCAACCATAACCAATCAGAATAGAAAAGAAAGGAATCCCTAGAAAGTATAAATAAAAATTAAAGACTAACCAATGAAATATGTTTTAGACTATTACTGACGTAAGTTTAATTCAATTCATTTTTATATAAGAAATACATGTTACATAGACATTTAATATACATTACAAAAATAGGCATAAAAATGACTCTGCTACATGTATTCCAGAAACTAAGAAATATAAAAAAAAGCTTATTGTACTGGTGTACAATGTTATTTAAAGAGTTAAAGGGTGCTTTGGAATATGGGATATTCACATATTTTCTTCATGGGATACGGGATATTTGAGGCAAAACAAACTTGAAAACTTGTATCACATACTGGCTGTGATACAAAAAATAACAGGTCACTTCTAATTAAGGAGGCGCGTGACGTTGCTTTGCATTTACGTCGCGCGTATATGTTCTTTCGCGTCGATTTATGAATGAAAAAATCGGAACGTCATTCATAAAATTGCTGCATCACCGCCTACGCTAAAATATATTCTTCGTAAAGGAAATTATTAGGAAATAAGAAGTTGGTCACAAATAAATCGGTATTGCCGATAAAGAAATGTAAGACATTTTGTTTTTGAGATGGATTGTATCACGGCTTTACGTATCAGGCTCGCACTACCGGGCTCGACTGATACTAGCTATGATAAAATCCATCTCAAAAACAAAATGCCATATATTCCTTATCTATTTACAGGGATATACACCATGTAGGATATGAAAAAAAAACTCTTTCTGGATACGGGATATTTAATAAAGAACAACAGAACATAAGGGAATATGGGATATTGGACCCCCCCCCCTTTGCACGTATACATATTATGTATGTTAAGATACAGAAACTAAAATGGCATTTGAATCTCATACTCTTTTGTTTGTTGCTGTTTGTTTTATGTTCATTCAACAATATTTCAGTCATAGTCATGCAGGACAAGAACTAATTGAAACAACAAATTGAACCCGACCACAGACCAATGTATGTCATGCCAATGCACGACCACAAACCAGAAGTTAAACAAACCAACTGACAAGATAGGCCAATGTACCCTCAACGCACCATAGGCCAATGCATCCAGAAAGTGTTGAAACCCTTCCATAAAAGTTTCGCACAATCTGGAACCCTTACCTATGGTGACTGACAATAAAGAACCCCCACCTGAAATGAGGTCATACTAGTTGGAACACCTACCTGTGTGGGATATAGCCAACCCTTATCCAATTTCTCATATTAAGCATCCTTTATCTCTCGAAAATACAATGCTGAATCCTGGTTGAACCTATACACACTGAGAGAGAGGTACAGGGTTGGGGTGGGAAACAAAGGAACTTTAAATCTTGAACACAACTGGAAAAGGGAGGAGGTGGGTAGGTGCCGGAATTTTAGCCTATGCGGTGCACAACTTGGCGGTGCAAAATGATATCTTTTACGTGCATGAAACGTGGCACTCTCCACACACGTTGGCCCAATATCGTTTGCGGTCAGCATTAGTATAGCCTTACGAACCGGCATTTATTATGACAGGACTGCCCCATTCAACCACCGGCGGCACACATCCCAATCGCTTTGTGGGCTAAGCGGCCTGGGAAGATGACAGGTTTCTGAGCGCACTTTAGTGGACTTTTACCGACAAGTTTAGCGCTGCTGCTGCTAGACTATTCGCCTCCCGGGTCCCGCACGGGAGCATACTCTTATGAAGTATTTTCTTGAAACTATAATATATTCAATACATAATGCATATGTGTAGAAAATTAAGAAGTACTTAAAGGATATTCGAGTCTTATAATCCTGAATAAAACAGAAGACATGAAAAAAGACGACTCTTTGATACAAGCAAACACACCGTCCAAGAAACAACTACAAGTCAAGTAAAAAGAATGTACGGAAGCCAGGAGCTGTAAGCATTTTCTGATTGTCGCAAACCAACATTTTGTTTCAAGCCAATACTTCAAAGAGGCTATTTTCAATTGTATAACAGTTGGTAGTTATGCTTAGACAATAGATTAAAGGGTTCTGGTTGTAGGCGTCTATTTTATGTGACTGCCTGTTTATATAGGCTATATAAGGTTGAATTCTTGACTAAAACTGACGTTGTCCAAAACCCTTGAAATGATAGTACCGTATTCTTATTTTTTAACAACATACAATGTCTTTTAAAAATATGATTTAAGAGGTAAACAACACACACAAACTGTTTATCTACTGGGCTTCTCTTGAAAAAACCTAGACGCCTCTTGAAAAAGCCTGGACAGGTATTTTATTTTAATTTCAAAACATGTAAGACGCAACTTTTTAGCATCAATATTCAGAATGCCATAATATAACATTGATGTTCACTTATAATGGTAAGCAACCTCGTTCAATATATTTGTCTTTTAAGAGGTGAAAAATGCATAAAGGTAAAAACTCGAAAAATAGCCCATATTTTAATTTAGGAATCACATTTTTTATAGGAATTTGTGTTGTTTTACAATATGATAACACTTAAATATGCCTACCCCGTTGGTAGCATTTCTTATTCGCTTTCAGTTAAAAATCACTAAGTATCACAAAAGTTTACAGTTTTATTGGTTATTCTCTTGAAAAACCAGGAGAATTGTAAATGCCAATCGAAAACACAAGTCTTTCGCCTGACACGCAACCTACCGTGATTTCGAAACGGTCAAATTAAAGCGATCATGAACTGGTCATGGTAATGTCAGTCACTTTTTTGTTCCTAAGGACTGAGTACCTTTAAACTTCTATGAAAAGGAGGACTATCTGTAACTATTTCAGGACATTATCTAAATTACATGTATATGCATTTTATGTAGACCGTGGGCCAATTATAGCATAACGCCGGCCAGTGCCTACTGGCCTCCTTGAAGGTTGCTGGTGGTTGCTCATTGTGGTTTTCTACATAGCCGGTGGATGTTTGTCTGGTACACTTATTCCCGACTCATTAATTTCTATTTAAGTAAAAGATTGGTTTTTTTTTATTGTGATACATTGATAGGTCAGTGATACCTCAGTAAGTGGGCTCTTTGTTTTCAGTTGGTACTTAGTCTTTTGAGTCCAGTAATTTTACTAAGCTCTTACGGACGGACCATTTAACTTGAAAGGGGGGGCTTGTTTTTTGTTTTGATTAGAAAATTTTTTTCCGCGCAAAGCGCGGACAAAATATTGATTTTTCGAAGGCGTCGCGACAGAATATTTTTTTCTCATTATCAGCATTATTTTTTTATAGCTGAAATACTTCTTCAGAATATTTTGTTTCTTACCCTCAGCTGCCAAAATATTTTTTTCATCAAAAATAATTTTCAGAATATTTTTTAGGAAAAAACCAAGCCCCCCCTTCAAGTTAAATGGTCGGTCCCTTAATACTTAAATATAAACGTTCGTGCTTTCTAATATTTTATTATGATAAAATGCTCGCAATAACTTGAACTTTTTTGTCATTCAGCTGATGTTGATGTTTTATGTGTTTGACTTGACATGTCTATATTCATTTATCCTACTGTCCTAGAAAAGAGAAACAAACAAACAATATAAAATGAATATAAATTCAGCTTTTACTTTAACTGATGTCATTTCAAGGGAGAAAATTTAACAGTTAAATGTATGTTATTTTTTTATATAGAAAAAGTTTTGCAAATTAGGTTTTTCTTAAAATCTTTTAAAACTATTGTGACCCGGGCATTGTTTTTATTACAGAAATTAATAAAATTTCTTGTAATTGCTACATGTATTTCTTGTTACGACTTAAGTTCGGGTTGTTGATTTCCGTTTGGTTGATTTTGTGTTTCATGTTTCTTCGTGTTGTTCTTGTTCGTGTTTACTGGACTTGTCGCTGCCCTTTCGGACTTTTGACATTCGAGTGCCCCATTGGTGCCTCTTTGTTTCTTTTAGATGAGTGCAGATATTGGTTTGTCATGAAGCTCTATTTTGCCTTTTACACAATTAATTGACAATTGGCATTGCGATGGATGCACTATAGCAAGCAAAAACTTTTACTCTTCCGGAGCAATCTCGTTACGACCTGTTTTCGATGCTCATTTATTATTGGTTGATATTGTGTGTTTTTTTTTCTATGTTTTGCGTTTCTTCGTGCTGATCTTGTTCGTCGTTGCCCTTTCGTTATTTTAACATTCGAATGCCCCATTGGTGCCTCTTTGCCTTTGTCAAATAATTTGTAGAAGATTAATTCACAAACTATTTACTTTGAATGTTTGGAAAAAAATCTTGTGTCCAGTTTTTAGACTCCCAACCACACAAAAGCTAATAAATAACTCGTAAATTTCAATTTTCAAATCCTGAAAGAAGCAAAGAGGCACCAATGGGACATTTGAGTGTCAAAAGTCCGAAAGGGCAACGACTTAACCGGTAAACACCAACAAAAACAGCACGAAGAAACACATAACACAAAATCAACCGAACGGAAACCAACAACGCAAACTGAAATTCTCCGTTCCCTAGGCATAGATTAATCTCAATTAAAACTTGGTTTCCAGTTCGGCATAGTTAGGAGTCTTTGATATGTACTCTTCATATTTATAAAGGGTTTTCATTTTAAATAATTATTACATATTTGGTAGAGCGTCGCTAATGAATCTTTAATAGGCAAAACGCGTGTGATGCATAACAAAATTAATTGCCAGGAACTTGCTTATGTTTTTAATTCAGCTTACAATACATACCCTCTCGTTTGGGATTTGTGTATTTTACGGACGACTTGCAAAAAAGTTTGCAGACTGCCAGTACTGTCATTTTCAATACAAATTAAGTAGATCTTCTCTGGAGAGTCTATTAGACAAAATACATGACAGGCGTAGCAACTTTGTTGTATTTTTTATTTCAACTTTCCATACATACCTTTGCTTTCGCCCAACGTGGCACTTTAGCAAGAGTTACACGAAAGTTTGCAGTTTGTTAACATATATGCAGGATTTTTCTGACATTCTCCTGCTCTGGCCCAGTCACGACAGTTTGAATTCTTATCGGAACAGTCTACAAAGGCAAAAATCAATGGCATGAAAAGTCAACCAGAAATCATTTGGCATTAAAATAAGTTCAGCAGTTTATTTCGAATGTCAAAAGTCCAAGTTACATGATGGGACTGAAAAACAAGCTACTGAGTAATACAGTCAAGGAAAAAAAGTGTGTATATGTTTTTAGCGCCCTTTTTGACGCACGCGTGCAATAACTGACTGGGGAGTTTAACGTCGTGACTATACCTAACTATAGGTCTGTAGCGACGTAAAACCCGTGCAATTAAGTCAGGTGAGCTTAAAAAGTGGAGGAAACTGGATTATCAGGTGGAAACCACCGACCTTGGGCGGGAAACTGACAAACTTTATTTCATACGGCTGAGAAAGTCGTTTTTAAAATTACAAACCGGAAATCGATCTTGTTCTTAACTGTGTTTACTGGTTCTGTACATGTCCCTGTCCTTTCGAACTTTGACATTAACATGATTAAGATGCCCCATTGGTACCTCTGCTTGTTTCAACAAAACGTACGTTAAAATTATGAAAAGCAAAAGTTTGAAAGAAAAAAACTGAGAACAATTAGTCTACCTACCGACGGTTTCTGTATTACTGGAGCATGTTTTACACGACCGTTTGCAGTACTGTAACATATAGGCTGGGTTTTTCTTACATTCTCCGATACCGGACCAGTAACCACAGTTTGAATTTCTATCAGAACAGGCTACAAATACAAAAGAGCAACCAGTTACAATGTATACAAAATACAGTATAGAAACAAATATTATAACAAATCCTAGCCTTCATGGATAATGGTCACCTAACTTCGACCCGATGAAGTAATGAGCTAAAGGAAATAGATTTTAACTGTCTACCACAATCTCCACCACCGCTGCCCAGTAACCACGTGCACAGTTTAAACAGAGCAGGCTAAAAGACAATACAGAAGAATAGAAGACTGATTAGATACCGTTAGTATTGAATAGTTTAAATCAAAATAACATAACATTAAAACAATGAAGTAGAGGAACTTTTTTAAATGGTTCCCTCTTCCTTCCAAAAAAAGCAAAGGTGTTCCTAAGGGATAATCAAATATCATTATATCGAAAAGATAATGACAAAATCGGTAGACAAAAAAAACGCATCACAACGAAACAAACCACACAACAACAACACCAAAAAAAAACCAAAATCACATACATAACAACAAGATCGCATCCAGCAATGTGAACTCAGACCAAACGAAAGTGAACTAAGGTGCTCCGGAAGAGTAAGCAGTTCCTGCTTGCTATAGCACACCAATAACAGCAATATAAACTAGGAAAAACTGTTTTAGCACACTAAAACGGATGTCTCCCCTTCCTAAATTTGCAAAAATAACATAATTTCAACCTGTAGGTCAGATGTCAAAGTAACAATGACATACATTGTACAAAAAATGCTTAAGAATTGTTAGTACATCTACATTCTAAAGCCCTATGTCAAAGGATAAATAAGTATTGGTCTGGAAGGTTTTCCATGTAAAATTAGCATTTATTTGACCTTGAAGTCACAGGTCAAGGTCAGTAAGATTGGCGATACATTAATTGTTCCCATGATGACACACCATGATTTTAATAAAATAGTAAAATTTGCATTTATTTGATCTTGAGGTCAAAGGTCAAGCTCATATAAAGGTCATTATGGTCTGCATTACATCGTGTCATGGTGAAACATCAACATGCCAAATATCAAAGCCCTATATCAAAGGATGAAATGTTATGACCAGGACACACTTTGCACATGAAATTATCATTAATTTGACCTTGACGTCAAAGGTAAAGATCATATGTGAAGGTAATTCTGGCACGCAACACATCTTCTTAGGGTGATATATCTACATGTCAAATATTAAAGCCCTATGTCAAAGAAAAAAAGTTATGGCCCAGACCTGTTTTACATGTAAAATTAGCATTTATAAATTTAAAGTAAAAGGTCAAGGTCAATTGCAGGTCATTCTGGTACACGACACATTATCTCATGGTGATATATCCACATGTCAAATATTGAAGCCCTATGTGAAAGAACAAAAAAGTAACGACCCTGACTAACTTTGCATGTAAAATTACCATTATTTTGACATTGAGGTCAAAGGTCAAGGTCATAAGAAGGTCATTTTTGTACATGACACATCGTCTCATGATGATACATCTACATTACTAATATCAAAGCTCTACGTCAAAGAACAAAAAAATATGGCCCTTACATACTTTGGCTATAAAATTAGCATTAAGATGACCTTCAGGTCAAAGGTCAAGGCCATTTTGGTACAGGACACATTGTCTCATGGTGGTACATCCATATATCAAATATAAAAGCCTTATGTAAAAAAACAAAAAAAATATGACCCTGACTAACTTTGCATGTAAAATAAGCATTAACTAGACCTTGAAGTCAAAGTTCAAGGTCATATGAAGGTCATTCTGGTACCTGACATATTGTCTTATGCTGATACATCCATATGCCAAATATCAAAGCCCTATATTAAAGGATAACAAAGTTATGACCCGGACACACTCTGCATGTAAAATTAGCATTAATTTGACCTTGAGGTCAAAGGTCAAGGTCATATGAAGATCCTTCTGGTACGCGACACATCGTCTCGTGGTGAAACATCTACATGCCAAATATCAAAGCCTTATCTTATCTTAAAGGATTAAAAAGTTATGGCCCAGACACGCTTTGTAAGAGAAGAAGAAGAAGAAGAAGAACTGACACAAAAACATTATGTCTCCCCTTTCTTGGAAGGGGAGACATAATTAATACCGTACTTAGAAACTAAGTCAATTAACTTTTAAGGAACAAAATCCATATACGAAGGTCATCTGACAACTTCGATACAGTGCATGTTTAACTTCTGAATAGAAGATAATTAAAAATTATTGAAGAAAGCAGAAGTACCAATATATCTGAACAACGAATTTCATAATCCATGAATGATTTTTCATCAAGCCACGAAAGTTGGTACCCACGAGAATAAATGACTCCACAGTTTAACGATTTTTTTTTCATGAATAGCATTTTGCAAATGGCCTTAAAATTTCGACCAAAACAATGTTGCACTGTGACTCATTAAGCATAAGTAAATTAGAACTGTTTGGTGGGTAAACGACATTTAAAGGTAAACAAGAGGCTCCCAGGAGCCTGAATCGCTCACCTGATCTCTTATGCTAAAGTCTCTTACCTAGTGTGTAACGTGGTCTACATGTACTTTGTAAGAAACATTAAAGAAACTAGTAAGGATAGAAAACACTCTTAAGATCAAGAAAACAAAGTTTACAAAGCTTTCCATTTGAAAAAAAAACAAAACAAGTTGAAATTGATTGAAAACACTTAAAGGGGGATAACTCTTTAAAGGATAATCTGACAATTTTGACCCTGATATCGTTTTTGTAGATCTTAATGAGCTGAACAATTTTGCGATGCTAACTATTCCTCTAGCTCTTATAGCTTTTTAAGATAAAGTCCAAAAAGTGTGAAAAGGAGTCATTTCACAACTTTGACTTAATGAAGAGTTTTGTAGAGTTTTTGATGCTGAAGAAGGAAGGTTGCTTCAGATTTTCTCTATCTCTTATACTTTTTGAGCTATAAGCTAAACCTATGGTATGACCCCCTGTTCTATTTTTAATAATGGCAGCCATGTTGGTTGGTCAACCTTTACAAATTTCACAAACTTGGTAGAGGACATCCTAAAAATCAAGTGTACAAAGTTTCAAAGCAATCCCATCAATGGTTTCAGAGAAGAAGATTGGTACAAATCAGTTAAAATTGATAGAAAAATCAGTTAAAGGGGAATAACTCTTTAACGGTTGATCTGACAACTTTTGTAGATCTCAATGAGCTGAACAATTTTGCAATGCTAACTTTTCGTCTAGCACTTATAGTTTTCAAGATACAGTTAAAAAAACTGTGAAAAGTGTCAATTTTGACGATTAAGGGGAAATAACTCCTATAAGGAATCTTCCCACAACTTTGACTCAATGATTATAAGCTAAAAACTATGGTTTGATCCCCCTGTTCTATTTTTAGTAACGACAGCCATGTTGGTAAGTCGACGTTCACAAATTTCTCAAACTTGGTAGAAGACATCTTAAAGACTTAAGAGTACAAAGTTTCAAAGCAATCCCATCAGCGGTTTCAGAGAAGAAGATGTTTGCAGAAAAGTTAACGACGGACGACAGACGCCTAACGATGACAATAGCTCACCTGACCCCGTCACCAAATCGAATGTATTTTACCTACCAAACAATCCTTTTATAGACTAATCTATTTTACCTGATCAACCGCCGCCGCTGCGAGAGCTGCATTCGTTACAAGATTCACCAACATTTACATACTAATAAATTGCTATAAAATTAAATGTGTATTTAAAAAAAATCTTTATTTTCAAAAATGATTTACCTGATCCACCGCCGCATTTGTTACAGGACTTTTTACAGTTTTGATGCATGTATGCCGGATTCGTCCGACAATACCCACGGGACGACCAGTAGTTACAGTGTCTATTATTGTCTGTACAGGTACCTTGAAATAAAGCCAAGAAAATAAATGACATTACTACAAAGTGGTGGATCCAGAAAATTGGCTTAAGGAGGTTTGCTCTTCCTATTTTTGGATTTTTGTCAGATTTTCGAGATCCTCTGGGTTTGTCCACCTATGCTTGAAATTATAATGCTTAAGTAGTCGTCTCTGTAAGAATCATGCAACACGCAAAAATAGTGGCAGATGCATATTTTTGAAAATTGGTTCTTTTTATCGGAATTTGATCTTTATGATGAGAAATGAATGTAAATTAAATTTTAGCCCAATCGTTTCATTAGTTTTGGTTTAATACACAATACAAATTTGGTTACATTGTGTATGAAAATAAGTACGGGAAAAAGTCCCGCAATTTTTTTTCTTAATAAACCAACCAAAAATATCACTTTAAGTATCCAACTGATATTTTTGTTGAAATTTAACTAGAATGGCCTACGTTTTCAGAAAATATCAAAAAATTTACAGACCCTTCCGAACTTTTGAGTAAAGAGGCCAAGAAAATTGGTTGGGTTGTGTATGAAAAAAGTCCGGGAAATTTTCCCTCCATATTTTTTAATGTCAATTTGCAGATAGTCTAATGGACTAATTTCACTTTAAGTTGATATTTTTCGCTAAAGTGGTCCAAGATTAATAACTAGCCAAAAAATTGTTAAAACCTAAGATAATAAGTAAATCACCTTTTGCATGATTTTTACTGAGACAGGTTCTTAAAATGCTTTGCCCATGAACCCCCTATTTTCTTTTTCTTATTCATAAATATGTCCACATAATATGCAGTTCACAATTTTTTTATGAAATTTTATTGACTCTGTCATACATTTTAAAAGGTTTTAAGATGCCAATCTGTGGCAATGCAAAAGTAATGAGAAATCTAGAGAGAACTTATTTCCCGCAAATATTATAAACGCTTTCGTCTTCAGGAACCAACTTTCATAATATCTGGATTTAATTGCAATGTTACTTGTAAATGAGCTGACGGCTCGAGTTAGAGACATTCATTATCAAGCCTCTGAGTAATCGAAAAACGAAATGTTGGAGAATGAAATTTTCCCCGAAAAATGACTGTACCAGGTTTGCTTTCTTTGTTTTTCAGCTTACTTAATATTTTTTTTACATAGAAAACGAACCGTATGTTTTTAAAGTAAGCAGTCAAAGCGCCAAATATGAGCATATATTGTGATTCATCAAAGTTTTCTTTATCACTAGTATTAATCGGTTGGATCATGAGTCAATTGCATCGAATATTTTCATTCTTATCATAGTATTATACCTATCAAATAGGATGATAAACTGGGTAATTTGAGTATTGGTTATACTATTTGTACTTCGTTTTAATTTCAATATTGCGTGTAACAAAATTTATTGTAAGAAATAACATTACTACCGTCAGTGCCTCCGCCACCACTGCCACCACCGCCACCTCCGCCATTTCCAGCTCCGCCGCCACCACTACCACCTCCGCTGCCACCACTGCCACCTCCACCATTACCAGCTCCACTGCCACTTCCGCCATTACCAGCTCCGCCGCCACCACTGCCACCTCCGCCATTACCAGCTCCGCCGCCACCACTGCCACCTCCCCCATTACCAACTCCGCCGCCACCATTGCCACCTCCGCCATTACCAGCTCCGCCGCCACCACTGCCACCTCCGTCATTACCAGCTCCGCTGCCACCACTGCCACCTGCGCCATTTCCAGCTCCGCCGCCACCATTGCCACCTCCACCATTACCAGCTCCACCATCATCTCCACCTCCAACACCACCACCTCCACCGCCGCCATTGCCGCCACCACCATCTCCACCTCCGTCACCACCGCCACCACCACCGGAGCATTCTCTGACAGGGTTTCCTGGGCAGTAGCATTTACAGTCTTTTCCAACAAATCCATCTCCTGGACATTTTTTGTTATCACAACTACCTGGAAAAAAAACAACAATGAAAACAAGAGGCCCACAGGAGTATGAATCGCTCACCTGACTCAGACGGACGATAGAGGCCTGGTAATTACAATAGTTTACTTGTCCTTTCAATGATGTGTCTTGTCCAGAGGTGGTTTTTGATAAAGCAGATATAGAGTTGATACGAGTTCATGGAATATACAATGAGCATTCAAATGTCAAAGTTACGAAAGTGCAAGGACAAATTAAGTCAACATAAGTAGAATAATGCGAAGAACAGTTCACAACCACATTGTTGCCTATTGCAACAGTTTGAAAACTTGTTGAATTGATTTAGGCGTGTTCATCGTTTTTTTTTCTTCTTCCCTGGTTAGATATGTGTTTGAAATCTGTTTAATATGAGTCAATAATTTTATCATGCTGTGATGGTATATGGAATATTTTTTCGACACAAGTCCCAAATTGCACGTCTAACTGATTGCAGATATTACTTTTTTATGCACATAACGGGCGCGTCCTAATAGGTCACTTGACCATAGCACACACTTACCACCGCAATTATACATGAGATTGAGGAGTTTGACGTCACCAAAACTTAATCCTGAACCTTCACCTATCACGTTTAGATATTTACTGTCTTTCGGTATGATAGTGTCTTTTCCATTATAAGAGAACGCCTGAAAGGACATGATAAATGGATTTAACATATTTACTATGTCATGATTGTGATAATAATTTTTATAAGTACTAAAAGTAAATTCAAATATTACCAAAATATTTTATCTAGTTATACAATTTTATTAAAACGATTACACTATAAGGATTAATGACTCGACTAAAACATTACATGTCACATGGGTAACTTATTGTCTTCCCATTAGGAACCGCACATGTTTTCCAAAGTCCTACGTTGGAACCGTACTGTCCTCCACAAACTCAGTCATCGCGTGCCATAATTAACCGCCACCCCATTATTCAACATGGATGAAGTCAGCGTGTCACATTGGTAACATACCGTATATTGCATCAAGCTATAATGATATGATATGAAAAAAAAATCATCTTGGTTGAATACAAGTATACACTATAAGGATTGATGGCTGAGGCATAAAGTGCCACACCATGAGTACATGTAACTTACTGTTTTCCCACAATGCATCACTCGTGAAATAAGTGTGCCACGTGCATAACTGACCGTCATCCCATAATTCGCCACGCATGAACTAAGCGTGTCACATTGGGTACACACAGTACTCCAATAATGCATCACTTTTTAGATAATCATATGATGCGCATTATTGAAACTGAGCGTGTAACAATGGTAACATCCCACCCTTCCATTTTACAACGCATGTACTGAGGAGGATATCTTGTTGGTATATTTCCACCCTTCCAAAATGAAACACGCATGTACTCAGCGTGTAACACAGTGACGGATCCAGGGGGGGGGGGGGGTTCCGGGGGTCGGATCCCCCCCTTTCCTCCGAAATTTTAAATTTTTTGTGTAGATTTTCAGCAAAATTGGTTTGGAACCCCAACCCCCTCCCCCCTTTGGCCCACAGAACCCAGTATGTGGAACCCCCCTTTCGAAAATTTCTAGATCCCCCCTCATTCCCCTGTAACGTTCCGGGTAAAGTAACTTACCGATCTCCCATAATGCATCACACTTTGGTAATCGTATGGCACTTTATAAGCATTGATGAGACTCCATGTGTATCTGTCAAAATTGTACCGAACGCTCGGAGGGACATTCTGTAATTGAAGGGAGATAAATCGATCTCGGTCTGGCCTCGTCTGTTCATGGTGGAATCCTACAGCATGACCCAGTTCGTGGATAATGATTCTTTTCTGTAAAAATGGACGAAAATAATAACAAAAAGGAAAACATACAATGAAAAAAATGAATAGTAATTGTAACCGGAGAGTATGAATTACTTCACAAAATCGACATGTCCTGAGCGGGACTCGAACCCGGGACCTCAAGGTTTAGAGTCAGGCGCTCTACCTCTGAACCTAAGAGGTACTTCCCTTGTTCAGGGATAAAGGCTGGCTATTTAAATCTACTAACTATAATGTACGAAGGGGAGCAACCCCGTTACACTTCCCCCTCCTCAAGAGTCAACACACCTCAACGTATGACTCTTAACACAACACAACCCTTGCTAGGGATCCTTCTAACCACCGTAGGTTTTTTAGTTTGGCGCCAATGTAACCGGAGTGCATAAATTACTTCACAAAATCGACATGTCCTGAGCGGGACTCGAACCCGGGACCTCTAGGCATACAGTCAGGCGCTCTACCTCTGAACCCTTTTTCAGGGATAAAGGCTCGCTATTTAAATCTACTAACTAATGTACGAAGGGGAGCAACCCCGTTACATAATCAACAGCGCGAGCTGAATGTACTAAGTTGTTCGGAGGTGTAAGCAGTTTCTGCTGGCTATGGCACATCCGTCGTGTTGCCAGTGTGTATTGCTGTGGTTTATACATTACATTTAAAAGAATACTTACTATTCTACACCCTTTGGCTAAGGTAACGATTTGTGTTCCGCCCTGCATTCCGACGAACGAAGCACAACTAAAAACAAAAAAAAAGAATTCAATAAATAAGTAAACTGGTAATAACAAAACTACCGAACTTGAATGATAAATCTCACCGTCCAGAGAAAATGACAAAAACGAATCAGTAATACGATTAAGCAAAAGTTCAAAGTATCTAAAAACGTTTTGATTGATTGATTGATTGATTGATTGATTGATTATTTGATTTATTGCTTGTTTGCTCAATGTTTCTTAGGCGATATTCAGACAAAATCGAGACATATTCAACTTGTATGTTTTAATAAAAGAGGTCGTGCATGTCTCATCAGTCTGTTTCTGTAAATAATTCAAAATTCGGTTTACGGGCACGCAAGCACCATCAAGGCAAAATTCGAATGGGACGGAAAATAGCAATATCTAGAATCTAGTATCTAGAATTATATAAAAAAAAAATAAAATAAAAGATAACATCGTCTTTATAGAAATAAAAAAAAAACGTAGCTTCGTCTACTTTTAACAAGTGAGAACTGCACACTCTTCAGAATTGTACCTGCCTTAATTTATTAAAAACGAAAGAATATGGAATATGTGCCAGAAAGACACGATCCACATATTGAAATGATTTTGATAAATGTGCGAAAGAAAAATTTCACTGCGTGTGAAGCGCTTTTCTGGATTAACCTTCATCAGACACGCTAGGAGTAAAAAAAAAAACAAAAAAAACTTGGAAATACTATTGATTGCACGTGATTGTGAGTCGCTTTGTGTTCTGCTAGACATTAATTAGAACGAACTTTTTGATATGTCTTTGCTACTCAAAGGGTAGTTACCTACCCTCCTCCGTTTTGTATTCGGATTTTATTCCTGTCCGTAGACGTTGCCGGTCGGAATTTTAGACAAGTGTATTTATGGTAATCGCTGAACGCTGCGTTGATCGTTCTTCTGTGGGTAGAGGCTGTAAATGTGAAATAGAAAAAATAGATAAATATTACTTCTCCCATTCATAAGGAGCAAAGACGAACCAATGGGGCTTCCGAATGCCAAAAGTAAGAAAATGAAACGACAAAACAGTCAAAACCATCGAGAATAGGACAAAAACAATTTTCTTGTAAAACACGGAAACACAAAAACAATTGAAAATCAATAGACCAATTGCGAGTTCATCGATTCCGGAATATTCCGGATATTAGAATCGTACATATATCTATAGTCCTTTTTAAAAAGTATTTTCCGGACGTGTGGACCTGATCAATCTTCTTTTATGCACTACATTTTTACGACTGGCGGGTCGGCCTCGCCACTCAAAATCTGTTGAAATCAACTAAGTTCATTAACTTGTTAAAACATTTTAAATGTAATTGCCAAAGTCTAGAACTATTAAAACATACGTTTACATCTAAGACTTCACTCCAAACCAGTTTATTTGAACTGGGAAGGGGAAATTACGCCAAAAATGGTTAGGGATAAATTGATGTTTTTCTTAGCTCGTCGTTGTTCACAACACCCACAAAGGGAAACTACTCTCGCAAAAATGAAAATAAAAGATCCGGGTGAAATCTGACGTAATAATATTGGGAGCAATGGAAGCATGACGTTCACTGATAAATTTCAAAACAATTTGAAAGAGAATTAAATAAAAAGTCCTGTGAGTCAATCCATCATGTTTTAAGAAATATAACAAGTGTGGCCACTAAAAGTATGTCTCGCCTGCCGGCACCATCACTAAAATCAACTACCTAAGCTTTTATTTCTTGATATAAACACAAAAAGTGTCTGTATACCCATGATCAGGTGCCTAGCTATTATACTATTCAAGCAATCCATTGTCCACACAAGTATTTCAAAACGTTTTCTGCCTGAAAAAAAATCTAAGTTCACAGAGTCATTGGAGCGTTAAAATGGGGTCATGGTCACATGGCATGGTGACAGTTGCGTTAACCATAACCTAAACTGTCTGTATACCCAATATCAGATGCCTAGCTATTAAAATTTTCCAGCAATTCATCGTCCACAAAAGTCGTACAAAAAAGTTTACGGCCTGAAAAAAGACCTAAGTTCACAGAGTCACTGGAGCGTGAAAATGGGGTCATGGCCACATGGCATGGTAATAGCTACGTAGACCATAACCTGAACTGTCTGTATACCAAATATCAGATGCGTAGCTTTATACTTTTCAAGCAATTCATTGTCCACAAAAGTCTTACAAAAAAGTTTACGCCGCCGCCGTCGCCGCCGCCGCCGCCGGAAAGTAATACCTATGTCTCGCCTTCCGCGACTATTCGTCGCAGGCGAGACAAAAACGAAGATTTCGTAAGGATTTGAGAGAAACGTACAGCTTTCCCCTATTTCATTCAACCGACAGTAAACCGTACAAATTTTCCAGTAAAAGCGAGGTAAAATGGCGCCTACTAAGGTCGCAATCTGAGTATTAACAATACGAACTCTATTCGTATCGAGTGTGAACTCAGGTGATCCAGAACAGCAAGCAATTCTTGCCTGCTATAGCACATATAACAAAGGATTCTATCTTTACTTTTTCCCGGTTTGTATAAATTTGCTAATGAAATTTTGCACGCAAAACTAATTCAAACCGGAGACAGTCGTTCAATTTCCATTTGAATTTCCCACGCAATTTAATTTTTTTTCTTGTTTCGCTTAAAATTTATTTTGTGAAACAGGGTCTTTTTCAGATAAAGTTGTGGTTTTGACTTCTGCCTATTTTTCTCTCGATAGTTATTATCAATTTCAACTATCGATCTTTAGATGGAGAAATCATTTTATCCAACTCTGGCTGGAGGTAAACTTACATTTGTTTTTGTTTTGTTTGTTTGACGTGTGCATTTATTTATTTAGATAAGATTATTGTTTTCATATCTTGTGGCGGAAGAAGAGGTTCAATTCACAAAGCTCCTGTTACAATAAAGAGTCTACAAAATGAAGTCCATCATTTGTAAGGGAGCGATCATTTGATTTGAAATAAAAATGCGAGATGGCAAATTTCAGAAAACAAAAAGACAGGACGGTGCTTTGAAATAATTAACAAGCAGGATGACGTTTTTGGCTGAAAAAAATATGATGAATTAAAAAAATAAATTGCACGCGCTATCCCCGCAAAAAAATCAGGCTATAATTTTTCCTGAAATAAAAAGGCAGGATTTAAAAAAGTATCAATAGACCCCCCCACCCTGAAAAATCAAATGGTTGCTCCCAAAAGAAATACAGTTTTTACCAGTCGTTACATATGAATGTATCCATGTGTCACTTAAGGTCTGTATTTGCTGATAATCTGGTTCTTCCTCAAATCTGATAACATATATACATTCTAAAGAAATTGGGTTTCCAATATACGGGGTCCCTACATGTATCTATTTGAAAATTATCGGGTTTTAGTGAATAATTTTACCTGCTTGTCACACATAGGTCTTTTTATCCCCGCTTTTTTAGCTGCTCCAAGTCCCGTGCGGGGCCCGGGAGGCGAATAGGCCCGCAGCAGCGCTAAGCTTGTCGGTAAAAGTCCACTAAAGAGCGCTCAGAAACCTGATATCGGGGTCAGGCCGCTTTGCCCACAAAGCGACTGGGATGTGTGCCCCAGGTGGTTGAATGGGGCAGCCCTGACATCGAGAGATGCGGGGTCGTCAGGCGATAATGCGGAAAACCTGACCGCAAACCATAGTGGTGCACCGTGTTGGGAAAAAATGTCACGTTCCTCGCACGTTAAAGAACCCTGCTGCGGGTCTCGGTAAGAGTAGGACCCGTAGGATCCCCATGCAGGAGGCTAAATTTCCCGTCCCTACCCATCACTCCTTTTTCCAGTGGCAGTCAAAACTCTCCTACTCGATTGGCCTTGTGTCCCTATTTCCTCCACTTCATCATCATTTCATGTTCATTGTATCACCATTTTCATGTTCATCTCCCGGATATAGCCGAAATCGTGCTGCTTGGGAGTAAAGCAATAACTAACTAGCTGCTCCAAGCCTTCCCTTCCCCACTCCCAATTCTCTCGACCCCAGCTACTCGTCCCTTGGATATCATGACCTCATTTTCCGAACCCCAGGTCAATGACATCTAAAAGGCCTAGTTATACATACAAAATAGGCCTCTGATTTCATAAGGGATGGTATTCGATGTCCACCTTTTGTTGGTGTCTCTCAGAGCATTTCTCTTCTGCATCCCGTCTGTGATGTACCTGCAAGAATTAAAAGTAAATCTTAACACTAATTTAATGTTAATATCACACTAATTTAACGTTAAATTAACGTTAGTGTAATGTTAAAATTAGTGTTAATTAAAGATTTTAACGTTAATTTTCCTGTTGAATTATGCGAATAGTTGATCGATCAACACTAATTTAATGTTAATGATAGACGTTAAATTAACATTAACAAAATTGCCTGTATATTGCAAAACTGGTTGTTAAAGAGCATTAAAGGTACTCGTCTTCAAATTTTCAGCAGAGAATACTGGTATTACAAAAGTGATTCTTCTCTACATGCAGCTCTTCTTCCTCTGCATTTAATATAAGATCAAAAATTATATCCAAAAAGCCGACAAACGATGGGTGTCCTTCATTTTGTATTTGCTATTTTTTATCTAAACATTAAAGTCCGTTACAAGGCTAGCGTCTTTTTCATGTTTCTGAATTCGGAACTCCTCTAGACTTTACCTTTAAATACGAGAGATTTTTTTTTGCACACCGATCGCTATTTATTAGCTCACCTGACCCGAAAAGGGTCAGGTGAGCTATTGTCATCACTTGACGTCTGTCGTCCTCTGACACCATTAGTCCAATTGCAACCAAACTTGGTATGATTGTTGATTAGCATTCGGTGCTTAGAACTGATGTGGGAATTTTTGATTCGTCGTAAAACATGGCCGCCGTGGCTAAAAATAGAACATAGGGGTAGAATGCAGTTTTTTGCCAATAGCTCATAAACGGCTACAAATATCTAAATTTTGGCCGGTAAAACAGTAATCAACACCTCAAGATCTACCTACCCTGGAATTTTGAAGAAAATCCAACAACCCATGTAGGAGTTATTGTCCTTTTTGTGGATTTTGTGCAAATTTTGCACCTGTTTAGCTCAATATCTTGAAATTTATACAAGAAATTTGAGAAATTAAAATTGCATAGTGTTAAGCACATCAAGATCTAGAAATATGTATAGGGTCAACGTTGTAGAACCTTTCCTAATAGCAGTTATTGCCCTTAGGACGTCAAAATTGAGCATTTTAACAGCATTTCCTCAATACATTTAAAACTTTAACTCCTTTGACACTGTAGGTCCAATTTGAATAAAACTCAGTATAGTTATTTATTAGCATCAGGTGTATAGAACTGATGTGGGGATTTTTGATTGGTTGTAAAACATGGCCGCTGTGGCTAAAAATAGAACATTGGGTTAAACTACATATTTTGCTAATAACTCAAAAGGGTGACAGATTTTTAAATTTTGATTGAGAACAAAAGTGATCAGCACCTTAAGTTCCACCATATTGTCAGGAGACCCCCTTATTAAACTTATGACCCTTTCAATGTCAAATAGATTTTGCCTAATAACCTTTACTTAGGGCACATACATTGTATGTCAGGTGAGCGATTCAGGCTATCGGGAGCCTCTTGTTATATTTTCTTAGAACTTACTGTATAAAATTTCTTGAAATTCTTGATACAACTCCGTGGTATTAAAGGCCAAAATATTACAATGTAAAGGTTTTGAAAAACTAGAGGAGTCTGAAATTTCGACAAATTTTGACCTCATGCATGTATAAAAAGAGCAAACGGACCATTAGTTTTCTATTTGTCATTTTATTAAGTGAGCAATTATCTATCACTACCATCACAAATCACAGAGTTCTTGATATAAAAAAATGTTCAGGAGTGACTGTCATTATCTTTACATGCCTTAATTAACCAAACTTGAAAACAAAATCTTTAAAAAAAATTAATTGCACCCCTTTAACTATGTCACTGTAAGATGCCAATGTTTACTGGGGATTCATTTATTTTCAAGGGTACAAATTTTCGTGGTTTAGAGAAAAAGAACAATTTTGTGGAATCTTAAATTCGTAGTTTTGAAGCCGGCAGCATTAAAATCAATGTAAAATTTCCTTTCCGATGGGTATCAAATTACGGGTCAAGACCACCCACGAAAACCACGAAAATTAGACCCCACGAATAATAATGAGACCAATGTTTACATTATTTCTTGTTCCTCTCGCCAAGATTTCACAGTCTGTAAAATATCGAGTTCTTTCTTAATCACTGCATTGCCAGAGTCGTAGTGAAAATTAAATTCACGACCTTAAATAAAAAAAAGTAGCATAACATTTTGAAAACACAAAGTAAAATCATTAGGTCATAAGGGCGACAAATCCACCCTTCAATGCATACAAATGTGTTAAAAGTCAGTTCGGGAACATGTTTGCAAAAGGCTTAAATTAGAATTAAGCCATACAAATTATTTTTTCTTCTACTATTCAAGAATTGTCACAGACTCAATGTCATATAATAAGTGTAAAAAACGATATAAAAATCAGTACATGTGGGGAAAAAGGAAGGTAAAAATAAAATAAAGTAAATTGATGGTTATATCATATAGAAGTCTTATCCATGATTGATAATTATCACAACGATGGATGCAAATTTTCTTCTGCTCTTTATGCACAGTTCGACAACGTTGGTATTCATGATGAGCAAATCTCCATGTGTAAAGAACCGCCGATCATAGTGAACCAACGTGTGTGGAGAGTGACACACTTCATGCACGTAAAAGACCCCTTAGTGGACCGCCAAGTAGTGCACCACATAGGCTAAATTTTTGCCCCTTCCCACCTCTCCCCTTTTTCTGTGGTTCTTCAAAATTCGCCGTTACTTTGTTTCCTACCCCAACGCCATATTTCATTCATCATAATTGGTTATACTGTTCTATGCTCTTCATATTCATACAGTGTTTGGCATTTTCAATATTTTTGGTAGAGCGCCTCTGATGAGTCTTGAATAGACGAAACGCGCGTCAGGCGTAGCAAAATTTATTGTCTGGAACTTTGTTGTCATTTGTATTTTGACATGTTTATTTTGTCATCCTTTTCATGGGTTACCTATATAGCGTTGCACTGGCGTAAAACAACAACTCACTCACTCACTCACCATGTGCAAAGACAAAGCTTCACTAGCTTAAGGAAGAAATATATATAAATGGATTTTTACACTCAATATCTCATGTACATTCATACCCATAGTTAAATTTTTTATTAACTTATATACAATTAATGTACATCTGCCTTGGGTATAATCTGTGCGTTAACTTATCTTATAATTATCTTTTAATCAAATTGAATAAAAAAAGGACTTACTTGAGTTTGCTGCCGCTGCAATCGCCTCATCAATGCTAGCGCCGTGAACTGAAAACTAGAGAAGGGAAATTAATTGGATAATTGTCTTTTTCTTTTTGACGTCCTTTCTGTACTATTTCAGTCATCCAAAATGTAAAAAAAAAATGTTAGTAAAAATTAGTAAAACTAAACAGCTCCATACACAAGGGGTACACGGGTTGCACTAATTACTACATGTTAAAATTAAGAAGCACTTTGCAAATCAACGTTTTGATTCTCTGACTTTAAAAAGTAAACACTATCTATAAATTAAACCTATGTAAGACACCTTCGAATTTGCACCCCCCTCCCCAAACTCTTCTTGCAAATTCATGTGTACGGGCCTCTTAGGTCAAACCGAAGATAAACTAAACAGAATCTAGTAAATACACAGAAACAAACATTTAAACGTTAAATGATAGAATTTTTAGTTGTTAATGTCCCGTCGGCGATATTGTAGCCATCATCGGGACATACTAAACTTGTAAATGAATATGCTTGTGTCATAAAATGAACTATTAACTAGTAGGGTGAAATGATTGGAAAAAAAGTAATATAGCTCTTTTTTCTTCTTGCGCAGAAAAAACTTGCAAAAAAAATTAAAAAATCAAGCTGATAAAATTCGGAAAAGCTTATTACCGAACAAGACACTTCATTTGATGTACAATATACTCTTTACAACAGTTAGGCATAGCTAAAAAATTCCCTATAATTTTTCCATTTTATCTAATATCAAAATTATTGTAATAAAAATGTTTCCTTTTTGTTTAATATTTTTTAAACTTACCAATTGTGTACATAAAATAAGAATCACATTTGTAGCATAGAAAAACCACGTCATTGTTCACCTGACTGAAGCAGGGGTCAGAATGCTTGGTTGGGATAGGACAAAAACTTCATATACGTCATAAACGTTACGAAAATGTTGTCTCCGGCAGCTACGGCCGTATTGATGAGGACACCGTACGTGACGGAAATTTTAGAGTCCAACTGCTAAAACCGTATGATTAAGATAAGACAGATAACATTACAGATCACATCTGCCAATTCAATACCCCCGCTAATAAAAAAATAATAGCATTAATTTAGAAATTTATCATATATACAGATTAAAATTAGCAAAATGAGGTTCAATTATCGCCATTTAAGTGTGTAATTTCCGTAACGGTCTCTTTATCAGAGGGTCATCACAAAGGTGAAGTCATTGAAGACAATTAAAAATTACCGTAATTTTCGTAGTCTTAGGGTATAATGTCCATTCAGTCATTTCAGTTATGGTGTAATCTTTAGATGTGATTTGTAACCTTCAGGGTATTAAATATAATGTGTATATAGTGTAATCATTAGGCAGTAAAAATCAGTTAATTGTTTTTTGAGTGATTTTCTTATAAATCAGATACATTTTATATATTTTTTTTATAGTTAATATTTCAGTACCAATTTAGTTGAAGATGGTTAGAAGTATCTTTGTTGTGTCAAAAAATATCATACATTTTCATTATCTCAAAAAGTCTAATCTTTAAGTTAAGTCGTATGTAGGAAAGGGATTTTATTGTATAAAAGAAATTGTTTTCTTTGGGGTATTTTATCTTTAAATGCGGACCCTTATGTCATGTATGTATACATAGCAATGGGCATCTTTTGTTAAGGGGATTACGCCAAAGCCCCTTGAGTTAATCCCATTGTCTGTCAAAGTCAAATCAATTAGGCCGTTTTACATGTACATGGTTTTTCTTAAGCGACCAAAAGAAGTTTTAATGGCATTTTTTACTACGTACGTTTCTAAGGATTTTTCTTATACCTACTATTAAATGGTTCTTTTCTGTAAAAAGTAGGGCAAAGCTTGAAAAGGGGGGGATGCGGCATTTACATGATTGCTTCCATTGAAAAAACATCTTCTTTTATTCTTTGTCTATTTGCAATATCTTGCAGTGTTCCAAGCATAGGCAGTTTAATTGCCACTGGCCGAAGTCCCCGACCTTAAGTACATCACTATAACACTCTCAAAATTCAGTCTGATATCCCAGTCTACATGTACCTGCTTGTTCCCGACACCAACACTCCAGACCCGGCCTGACACACTTATATTTTTTCCATTGTATTTCGTAGTTTATTTAGGATTTTATTTTCATTTGACATTGTTTTGTTCCATGCATTAAAAGAAATACAAAAGGGAGTAGGAGGGGGTCTGATTCCGGAATCCCGAACTTAATTTTACAAAATCCCGTAATCCCGATTTTTAAAAAAATCCCGAATCCCGGTAAAATTGATACAATTTTCCTTATTTTCTCAGTTCAAAGAAGATCATAGGCGTGCGTGTACTTAAGACATAAGACATTATTTTATTTCAACCAATCAATCACAATTGAAAGCAGTAACAATTGAAATTTATAATTCAAAACAGTACTTTACAGACACAGTCTTGCAGTTATTTATATTCTCTTATTAAATGCCAAGCTACTGCAAAATTGTTGCTCTTGAGGTGTTTTTTTTCGTATCTGGATTTTTTGCATTTTTTTTTAAAGTTTAGTTAGTTACTCCCAAGCACGAATTCGGCTATACCCAGGAGATGAACATGAAAGGGGTGATATTTTAAACATGAAATGATGATGAAGTGGGGGAAATGGGAAACAAGGCTAATCGGGAAGGATTTTAAACAGCCTAATGGAGAAATGAGTGATGGGTGGGGCAGGCAATTTAACCTCTCATATGGGGATATTATGGGTCCTTTCGAGACCCAGCATTCATTATGACTGAGGCGCCTGATTTAACCATCTGCAAGGCTGGGACACATCAAAGTCACTTTGTGGACAAAGCTGTCTGACCCGATGTTTGGTTACTGATCACTCTTTATTGGACTAAGCACTGATGCTTGCCTATTTCCCACCTGAAACCCGCATGGATACAACTTTTTTTGCTTGGTTGCATAACAAAATGTGAATGGAAAAAGTCAATTTGACAAGAACTATATTTCCGCGGCTATTGAACCAGTTATATAGTTATGTTATATGAACTTCTTTCTTGTACATGTACATGTGTTTGAAATAAATGTGTCTAAAATAGCACAAAACATTCAAGCGTATAATTATGTGTATGGAAGATATAGATAACTCTACGATCAACCTCACTTCTTAATGTCGAGAAAAACATCAAGTAGAACTGATTCATTCTTAACAATAGAAGTGTTCCGCCAGTAGCTATTGACAATGAATCTCTTTCCACTAAAGTTTTTAGACATTTTTAACTAAAGTCATGTCTAAGGTTGATAGTTAATTTCTAACTATTTTCTTTTGTGTTAACAAACGCAACGGCACAGACCCCAGTGCTCTCCCTTCAACTAAATCTTGTAGTCATAGGACATTCACACTTGCTAACTAATTAGATTTTTTTGTAAGTAGTAGGGTACCAAAAACAAAAATTATTTAAAGAAATGCCGAGCGAAGCAAGGCACGCAAATTTTGCAGACTGTTGCTAATTTTATTGGTTGCGTTTGATAGATTTTGCAACGTCGTATGTATAAATCCCGGATCCTGAAACTGAAATCCCGTAATCCTGAGCTTAAAAAAACTGAGATCCCGAGTTTCAAAATTTAATTTTGTCCCGGAATACCGAACTTAAATTATCCAAAATCGGAATCCCGAGCTTAAATATGGCCAATAGCATCAATATTCGCAATTTGCAATTTTTTTAAATATGTTTAAAGATTAATTGCTGCATTATCAATGCTGATTATGTGTATACAGAAAAATGTTCATTAATTGTAATTTTTGTATGTGATTTGCTTTCAATTTCATGGGTTAAGTATGCACTATCCCCCCTTTCAATTTAAATGGTCCGTCCCTAAAAATACACAAATTTACTAAATAAGATCTTCTTACAACCTTGCATTTTCAACGACTTATTTATTATAATAAATCAATAAAAGAGTCTTAACTGAAATGAAGGTAAAGTTCCATCTTGCGAGGTTTCAGTCTCTTTCCTCGATCCTGCACGATATTTTTATTAAACCGTTTTTCCACCAGGTTTCTAAATGTACCTTCTGTTACCAATACTACAAATATAACACTGATACTCAAAAATCTCACAAAACCTGACAGAATATGAATATTGTTTTAGTCTGCTGAAGAAGCACCAGTATTAGAACATTCGATTTAGCTGCAAATGTAAACAATGCATACCGTATGAGTTGTTTTTTTCGCGGGAGCTAAATTTCGCGGATTTCTTAAAAAATGAAAGATCTTTTTTACGCGGAATTCAATTTTTGCGATTACTTTTATGTGAGTATACACTAAACATATACTATTTACAAGTTTCAATTTTCGCGTGTTCATATTTTCGCGAGTTGCCAAGTACCGCGAAAAAAACGAAAATTAGATACCCGCGAAAAAAAACAACTTATACGGTATTACAGCATTATTCAGTTATTGCAGCTTTGGTAAGACTATCGCAACACCAAACCCCATAGATACCTAGCCACAGTTATGTATCCAGATTTTACATGTACATACCCATTATGTAGTTCCAAAAATGTGCGCTTACTCTTCCGGAGCACCTGAGTTCACTCTTGTTATGGCTCGAGTTCACATTGATTTCCGTTTGAATGAGTTCGTGCTGTTATTGTTCGTATTTACCGGTTTCGTCGTTGCCCTTCCGGACTTTTGACGCTCGAATCCCCCCCCCCCCCTGTGCCTCTTTGCTTATTCCATCACTACACCACCAAAAACCTGTTTATATTCGTGTTTTTTTTTCTCTACGAACTCATTAGGAAAGAGAAGGCTATACATCATCTTGCCAAGTGCAAGTGCAACGTAGGACAGCCCGTTTCGTATATAACGGATGATCAGATACTTCCCCGGGATGTGTAACTAGACTACTAGACAATTGCGTGTATGAGCCTTTATTAGAGAGAAGAGCCATCAGCAGTCTGGTTAACACTAACTTGTGGAATTAAACCCAGGCATCTCCATCACTCCCGGTGACAGCAGGACAAGGGGCAGCAACAAAATCCGCCAGATACGAGCAAATAAAGACATATACAGACACCCATTTCTTCCCACAGACAGTAAGAACCTGGAACCAGTTGCCAGATAACACCACTGAGGCGACCATCGAGGAGTTCAGGGCACAATTAGCCATCGTGCTCTGGTAACAATTCCAGAGCTGGTAAACAACGACTACAAAGAACAGTGTAATGCATAGTTTTAGCCTTTTATTGTACTTAGCCAAAAAGAAGCCTCCTTTTTAGCCAAGCCGGAGAAAATTCACACTCGTAGAGTTAATTCTAATCCTTAGCGGAAGAAGAAGGGACAGGGAAATGACGTCACATAATCAATGAAGGGATAATTTCGTTCTCGCCAAATGTCGTCCCAGAATGTTACAATGATTTTTTATTAATTATGTCGTACACTTATTCCAAATTTCATAACCTTTTATGCTGATGAATCGTTTGCTTTTAATACACTAGTATAGCCACAAAAATCTATAGACTGAAGCAAACAGGAAACATACCCCCTTTATGTACATGAGTTCACTGCCGATCTTGTGGATTTGAAGCTGCTATTACATGTATAAAGATTTTGTTCTCTTTATTTATAGCACAGTCATATAACAAACATAACAAACGATTCCAAAAAATGAGGAAAATTCTACGAGTGGCCCAACAACCAAATAATTCACGAAAGAAGCAGAAGTACCAATGGGGCATCTAAATGTCAAAAATCGGAAAGGGCAGAGACAAAACCAGTAAACACAAACAAGGACAGGACGAAAAAACAGACAACATATTAAACATGGAAGCACAAACATTTCTGAATACACTGTATCAATAAACAACTCGAACTCTAATCGTAATAATAGTGAACTCAGGTGCTCCGGAGGAGTAAGCGGTTCCTTTCAGCTATAGCACACCCGTCGCGCTGCCAATTTCTAATTCAGTGTGTCAAATAAGGTAAAGGAAGACAAAACGAAACCGTATGACAAACCAACATCTGCACTTATCTGAGAGATGGTAATCCCATATTTGTTAATGAGCCCATGATGTCTGCCACGTCTTAAGTGAAGAAAGCAACCGAGGACCAAAATAACATTTGATAACAATTTTATGTCAAACGTGACGCTCTGCCGAGGAAATCAATGTAATTACCGCAAGCTCAGGAGTAACAAATCAATTGTGGTACCTAAACTCCAACGAGTACGCTTATTTGGAAGCTTGTGTTATTTATAATATTTATTACATAGAAAATACCTACAATTATGACTTTATTTATGGTCGAATTATACAATTTTTCTGCGGGACTATTTTCATGTCGGTGCAATGGTTTTTGTATCATTGATTATATCTATTTGTATCGCAAAATAACAGTTAATTATTTGTTATTGAATGGAGCAAAATAAACAATATCTGTTCAATCGGAATTATCGATATTTCATATCTATCTATCTGTCGGAGTTTGTACAAATTTTTTGAATTTTGTTAATTTACGATGCTGTCTACGTGATTTGTTTTTAGACCCTATTAAAAAAATACGACCAATACAGTTTTAAAACCTTTCCATTGAAAGAAAAACCCAAATTTTGTCAGATGAAATGATTCGTAATTTATTTAATTATATGTTCTGGTAAGATCACCTTACTATCCCATTTTTATCTCACGACCACGTTTTGTTTTATGCAACTACGTTAGGAATGGATTAGGCAGGTATTGGGGTGTAAAACCTGGTAAAATCCACCATTATTTTAATGCCTGTACCAAATTACTGACAACTAGCTAAGAAACATTTATCGATTGATGTAAAAGAATCAAATACATCAGTTCTAAATCCGACACCCCACGTCAAAAGAGTTGTATCACCATACAGAACCGACATACTTGATCGCTGTGGTGCTTATAAATAATACAGTGGATACAAAGTGAAAATTTAACGTTTTAAAGTTACTATCAAGCTATCAATATTTCTGCCAAAACATACCAAATGCAAAGATGTATGTATGCACCCATTTGTACATTAAGAATGGTCCTACAAGATACAATTGCACTCGCTTAACCAACGTATACGATTTTAGACCAGTTTCATTCAAGATTATATAACAATATAAGAAGTCAGTAATTTTGTGAATAAAACGCTATCTTGGATAACTTTGTTTGTGTATGCCATATTTGGTTACTGTGTATGAATCTCGTTGTCACACCGCAGGCAAATACAAATAGGTGCACACATAATCTGTACGGTAAGTCAACTTGCGAAGCAGACATCAAGTTAACTTCAAGCGCGACTGGTTCCAAGTTCACTTGAAAAGCAGTCATAATTCCACGTCTGCTTTTAAAAGCAGTCACATAGTTATGACAGGTCTGGTCAAGTTAACTTCGTGAAATGTCTGCTTAAAAAAATGAATGTAAAATGACAAGACTAGTGTAATGTTCTTTTGCCTAAACTGTATTTGAAACTCTTTTTTTATGTTAAAGACAGTTTGTATCATACTAAATTAAACCCTTGCATTATTAAACATGTCTGGTAAGAGCAGACTTGTTGCAATGACCGGTCTGGTAAAAGCAGTCATGTCTTTGTGTCTGGTTATGACCAATCATAAAAAAGCTGTCACAAGTCTGCTTTGAACAGTCATGAGTTAACTTGTATGTCTGCTATTACAAACATGAGCAGACGTGGAAAGCAGTCATGTTAACTTCCGTACAGGTAATGTAAGCACCTACATGACCTATATGTAGATAAATAGAAACACAATTATTATAGTTGTAGAATAAGTGTACGCAACACAGCTCGCATAATAAGCGACAATGTAGAAAAACCATAATGGACAACCGCCCGCAGCCTTCAACGAGACCAGTAGGCGCTGCTCGCCGTTCTTTTGGTTTATTTTTTTTCTCAAAAATATAATATATCAAAATATATTGATAAAACAATCAAATATCTTAGCTGAAACAATACGGAATCAAGAGAGGTACAATATAGCTGCATGTTATTGCAAATCATAAGACTTTTTAAGATGTGTGTTTGATTGCTCCCCTAACATGCTTTAAATAACCAGTGGTTATGAAAAATTATCCCATTTATCCATTTCCACATTTACCTTTTATCAAAAATAGCTTACGAAAATATGAAAAAAGTGATTTATGATGTAGTTTATCATTCAGAGGGTAAGCTTTGCATATTTTTAAACTATTTTATGCAATGAATGCAGATATTATTATCAACTTTTATGTAATAAATGCAACTATTACTATCAAATTAGTGGTAGATAGCATCTTTTATTATAATGTCAAAAGAAATATATATATTATTGCATTTGAACCGTTTTTAAATTAAATATCTCAACAAATTTAATATATCCAAGTAGCTAGTTTGACGGCTTTTTTTAACGGTTAGTAGCCATGTCAGCCAGAGGAGCCTTGGTGCTATGCTTTGTTCTTTACATTGGTTTCAACGACGGTAAGTTATTTCAACTTCTCTGTCATATTAAAATTATCGTAAACGCCATTATATTTGTGAAGTTACGAAAGCTTTGCACAAAAATTGTTGATAAGAGTGTAAGGTTTATTTTTTGTTGTTGCAAAACATCACCAAGGAATCTTTATGGCTGGTATTCTTATTCTTATTCTTCCAAAGGACAAGGTACGGTAAGGCCCGTATTTGGCCCCCTCTTTGACTAAAGAATGGAAAACCGATCTAGAGAAAAGTCAGTTTGTTATTATACCCCACGCAACGAAGTTGCAAAGGGTATAATGTTTTTGACTGGTCCGTCTGTCCGTCCGTCCGTCAGTCCGTCTGTCCGTGATCAAAATTTTCGTAACAGATATCTCAGCTATTATTAATCCTAGGCTTTTGATATCTGGTATGTAGCTTCAGGTGGGGGTCCCATATGGTTGGATACGTTTTCAGGTCTGTCGATCATCTACTTCCTGTTTAACGAGCCGACTTACACTTTTTTCACTAAATTTTCAGGGTTGAAAATTTTCGTAACAGATTTCTCAGCAACTATTAATTGTAGGTATTTGATATTTGGTATATAGCTTTGGGTAGGGGTCCCATATGGTGGGATTCGTTTTCAGGTCTGTCAATCATCTACTTCCTGTTTAAAGAGCTGACTTAGACATTTTCACTAAATTTTCAGGGTTGAAAATTTTCGTCACAGATTTCTCAGCAACTGTTAATTGTAGGTATTTGATATTTGGTATATAGCTTCGGGTAGGGGTCCCATATGGTGGGATACATTTTCAGGTCCGTTGATTAGCTTCTTCCAGTTTAAAGAGCTGACTTAGACTTTTTTACTAAATTTTCAGGGTTGATTTCTCAGCAACTATTAATTGTAGGCTTTAATATTTGGTATGTAGCTTCAGGTAGGGATCCCATATGGTGGGATACATTTTCAGGTCCGTTGATTAGCTTCTTCCAGTTAAACGAGCCGACTTAGATTTTTTTCACTCAATTTTCAGGGTTGAAAATTTTCGTCACAGATATCTCAGCAACTATTTATTGTAGGCTTTTAATATTTGGTATGTAGCTTCAGGTAGGGGTCCCATATGGTGGGATACATTTTCAGGTCCGTTGATTAGCTACTTCCTGTTAAACGAGCCGACTTGGATTCATTTCACTTAATTTTCAGGGTTGAAAATTTTCATCACAGATTTCTCAGCAACTATTAATCATAGGCTTTTGATATTTTGAACGTAGCTTTAGGTAGGAATCCCATATGGTGGGATACATTTTCAGGTCTGTCACTCATTTTTTTTCCTGTTAACGAGCCGACTTGGAAAGACAACAACTCTGACTTTTTTTATTCCTAACTTGAAATAGATATTCTCTGTCCATTATGTGGACGCGTGGGGTATGTGAGCGTGCTCACTAAGGTTCTTTCATTTATTAAAGTCCATTGCAAATAGGACAGTCTCTCGGTTTTTCTAAATTTTCACGAACCAACGACGGTTTGATGAAAACATGAAAACAGAATATTGTTCTAATAGACTTTCGGTAATTTTTAGTAGAATTGAAATCTGTAAGCATCCTTCCTATAATGCTGTGCATAGGTTAAATTTCTCTTTTACCTTGTTTTATTGAGGTAGAATCCATAATCAATTAAGGTAAATCAAGGTAGCTTTAAAGCAAATGTAAGGTACAGTGAAGGGTATATATGGACTTGAATTCTGTGTTATACATGTAATAACTGGCGCTCGTTGAATGTGTTGCAACAATTTTATCGTACTTTCTCCCAATTATGTTGTGTTTAGATAACAAATACTTAGAAAAAGGCCCTATATTTATGTCAAGTTTATTTCACTTCTTATGACCTAAAGTAATCAAAGTCGATAATGCCCTAGCTTTGACTCTTTTATTTTTTTTTTCCAATCAATGATGGTGTTATCGATATTATCAACTACATGTACATATCATGACACACAATTCTACAAAATTCATCAAAATACGTTGAGCGATCGCAAAAATGCCCAGTGTGTGTCGGTTTTCTGTTGAATGACAAAACAATATGTAAGACAGACGGACGCACATAGGAACGCACAGATGAATCGACGAACGAAGGCCATTACTAAGTCCCTCCGTCGTGTTGCAGCGAGGGACATTTCAAGAAACATTTATTGAAAAAGAAGAGATATTTGAAGAAAAAATCACGATAATACATGTTTTTGACCAGTCTTCTTGAAAAAATATTGACCGGGTATACTGGCTTACCTCTGTCCTTCATAACTTTCGGAACATTAATTTTTTTTTCATCAGCAACATCTTGTAACAATGTCTTGAAAAATTTTGTGACTTAAGTATGAGTATGAGCTAGTTCCTGTATAGCAAGTACCGACTTTAGATCTGTTGCATATCTACTTCTGCTTTACTGATCCTTTTCTACATTCATGACAGTAGTAATAAATGGTTGAAAATTTTCATTACGGCTAGTTTTCAAAGCAACTACTTGTCACAGAAATTTAAAAATTTGTAGTTCTCTTCAGTATGAGGTTCTATACTAGTATTGTAAAGTCGCATAACTACTCTCTGTTTGCCGACGCAGTCCTTTTTTTTTCGGTCGGGGGAGGGGGGTAGTCATGTTATACCGAATGACTGCAGTGTCTCACAGATTTCCGGTTTAGCCGTTGAATATTATGTACATTATAACTGGTTACGTACATTCAATAAAACAACTTATTTAAATTTCATTTTTTGCCCCTCGACTAGAGTGACTTAATATCCACAAAAACTTAGAAATATAGATAGATAGTGCATAAATTAGATATCCACTTTTTTCATTTTTTTTTTGTGCTGCAATTAGAGTAACTTATTATCCACAAAACCTCAGAAATACATGCATCGTAAAATAACGCATATAGGTATTCATTTTTTATGCTTCGTAAAAAAAAAAATAAAAAAAATAAAACCTCATCATTTTAGAAATGCAAAAGTAGCATTTTAAAGATATTTGCTGATTATACAAATACATATAAATGTGGTAACTTAAGTAACTAATATTTAACATTTCTGTACTATCTTAATTTCAGGTCTAGAAATGAATACTTTTGTTGTATTTTTGGACATCCTTTCCCTCGATGTTCCTCATTCTTGATGTGAATACGGACACATGACCTTAATTGACCAATGAACTGTTTAAAAGTACTAAGAACGGGCACGCTTAATTTACTGAATATTTTCCTTTGCTCATTTTGATTTTCAATAAAGAACAACCGGCTTACTCTGTTTTGCTTAAGCAAGTTTGGTTCATTTATCATACCTTTTAACAATTGGACTCGTCTAAAGGGCATACATAATAGGTCGAAAATAAGTACCATATGTTTACTATAGAACATTTTTAAAAGTTGAGAAAAAACTTCCAATAAATAGATTTGCGAAAAACGTTTGAAATAAATTATCGAAGATACCCGTTTTCTCTTTCATGAAAGAGATTTGCCGCTAAACACCTAATGTGAAAAGATATTTATGAAAACGCAAGAGACTGTCCTATTTGCAATGGACTTTAAGTCAAATGAATGAAGAAAATATAACAACTAAATTCATGAGAATTATTTATGTTATTTATTTGAAATTGCTGGTAAAAACATGGAGAATATGTATGAATTCGCTGAAAATGGACAATATTTGGGTAATATTTTCAATGTTTAGATGCTCCATATATCTATTTATCGCCGACTTCGTTTCAAAATAATCCGATACACCAAGCTGTTTGAATATGTCCTTCATTTCACTACACCAATTATCTCTACATTTAATTTTGTTATAGTCCATGTTGAAAGCGATTTTGGTAATTCTGTTATCTTCAAAACTTAAAATTATGTTCCACAGTCTTGCCATATTAATCCATCGTCTGTACTGGCTCGGAATCCATCCTACATCGCCATGTAACGCCAAAGAGGGTGTAAACCTGTGAACCCCTAAAAAGTACCTGATTGCGCGATTTTGAATATTGTCTATTGCTTGGTATTTTCGATATCCCCATACTCCTGATGCATAATCCATAATTGGAACCACACATGAATAGTATAGTTTTTCGTAGGAATTAAATCCGAAGTCTTTATATCTATGTATACTTGCTATGGTCATGCCTAACGCTCTCCCTCCACTTTTTGCTAGATTGTCTGTATTAGCAAGGGAAGTTCCATTGTAATAAAATTCTATTCCTAGGTACTTGTAATGAGTAACTTTTTCCAAACGATTGTTGCCTATGTAAAACTCTGAGTTAGATTCTTTTCTTCGTCCTTTTCTGAAGTGCACACATTTAGACTTGTCTGTGTTGATCAAGACCCTCCAGCGTTTACACCATTTGCAGTTTGTTCAGCATTTCCTGAAGATCACTTTCTGAATTAGCGAGTAAAACGATATCGTCTGCATATAAAAGAGCTGGTATTGTCCTTGTTTCCGTGTTCACTCCTAGACCAAGGTCGTTTAGCTCCTCCACCAGGTCGATTATGAAAATAGAAAAAAAGCGTTGGGGATAGATTGTCTCCCTGTTTAACTCCTGTTTTACAATTGAACCAGTCAGTCAGTTTACCATTTATTCTCACACAAGACTGTGAATGGTGGTATATACTTTTAATAGAATTATAAAGTTTGCCATCTACGTTATTAAGTAAAAGTTTATAAAGCATCATTTCTCTGTCAATAAAATCGAAACATTTTCTTAGATCAATAAACGCTACATAAAGTGAGTCATTATTTCGAATTAAACTGTTTAGCGTAAATATGTGATCTTCGCATGACCTGTTTCTTCGGAACCCGTTTTGCTCATCGCAAAGAATATCGTTGTCTTCTAGATAACTTGTAAGTCTTTTATTTATCATGGAAATATACAGTTTACTTATACAAGACAGGAGACTAACACCTCTGTTGGTCTTGGTTGATAATATTGTTTCATAATTTAGGTCAATGTTGAAAAATTGAACATGTTGGTTACCATGGCAACCATCAATAAGTACATATTTTAATGATATTTATGCCCAAAATTAATGGTTGTTCATTTTCAATTGCAGATAATATAAAGATAAATGTTGAAATAGAGTCAGATTAGTTTTTATTTAGGTAGCATATATTCCTAAGTTTACTTTTCAAACAAAGTTTGGTAAAATTGTCAAGGATAATAGCTTTTAATCGGTTGCTAGGCAACCACTGTAATCTCCAAAAAATATGAAAAAAAATGCTATAAACCTGAATATTTTTTGGAAGTTGTGCCATTGCTACCTTATAAATGCGTTATTATAAAAATGTCTAGTTGTTTTGTTAAATATACAACACAAACCAGCCTTAGCAACCATGGTTGCTATGGTAACGGAGCAAAATAACTCTGTTGATTTAACAAAAAATTAAAATTAACGTTACTTTTCCCAATATTTTAATATTAAATTTTTCAAAAAGCTTAAATAAGTTTAATGGTATGTATATTGTTGACATGATCAGGTATTGGTCAATGTCTAAAACATCTGACCTAGATTATTTATCCCCAAGGTCATATGAATTTTAACCTTTACGTTAGTAATAATTTAAAGTGCACGATGTTTTGCGTAAAAAAGTGTACCATACTGAAATGGCACTGCATTTACGTTAGAATTTCTTAAAACACGATATCATTAATCTGAAAATGATTTTGTTACTATATGAACACCTGAGTGATTATGTGAATCGGTGAGTTTTACGTTAAAGCAACACTATAGGTAAATGATGATGATGAGAAATATTGGGTAGGAATGGGAAACAAAGAAACAGTAGACGGGAGAGATGAGTATAAGTGGCGGAAAATTGAGTCTACGTGGTGCAATGCTTGGCAGCTCCACACGCGTTGGTCAACTAGGGTCAGCGTTAAGGCTTTCTGTATTATGACCTGATGCGAATGATGCCCTCTGCAGCAACAGCCAACTAGGATACACACCTCAGTTATTCTGTGGGCTGGGCATTTATGTCAAATCCAGAGACGCTTAGTCGCCGCTTACTTACACTAATAAGCGAAAAGCAAATACAAATAAAGGAACAAACTACACAAAAACAACAGGAGACACAAAAGCACTTTAACATTGACAGTACTTAAAATGTTTGGGCAATATATGTATATTGTTACAATGACATCTACAATGTGTTTGTTTCTAGTGTGTGAGGCGTCGGTATTGGTCCTAATATGGCACTGCTCTCAAAATCAGAGAGGTACCAATGGGGCATTCGAATGTCTAAAGTTCGAAACGGCAGAGACAAACCCAGTTAAAACAAACGAGAACAGCACAAAGAAACACAAAAACATATAAAAAAAGTGAAAGTCAACCAACAACGTGAACCCAGGTCGGAAGAGGAGTAAACTCGCGTGCCAGAAAGGGTAAGCAATTTCAGATTGTTTTAACATCTGTGCTCTGAGAGAGGTAGAAATCCCAAAAGCGCATGATGTGTGCCATAACATGTTTAAGTTAAGACAACAAATGAGGAGTAACATAATCCTGTGTTATCAATTTGTGTGACAAGTGTGGCAGATGTATGTTCCATAAGCTCTGGAATATGAACGAATCATGCATTTGGGATTTGTAAACTTCATAAGCCGGAGCGTAAAAAATGTTGCTACATGTTCTACACAGGAATTTAAAGCTAGAGCGAACGAAATTTTGCTACATTAGAAGGTAAAGTTAACATTGCATATTCAGAATAACTTCATTAACTGTTTTATTGATATCACTGTGCTTCTTGGCAGGTGTGACAGAGACAGAGCGTTAAAATAATACTGTCTGTCTGATTGTGTTAACAAAATACGTATTTGCAGTCAGATCATGAGTGAATGACACCCCAAAAATCCTTTTATTTTTTTTAATAAATTCATAATTTGTTTATGCATGACTATTTGCCCTATATGTGACATTACATTCGCCAATACGCCTGAAATAAGAATATGTCCAAAAGACATAATTCCCCATCTTGCAACATTTATTTTTTCCGCAATCACTAGGTGCACCTACCATAACAAAATGGTTTCTATGGCACTTATCAGTAAGACGAAATGGACTTGAACCATTCTTCTATAGGTGGTCATTCATGCGGAAAATATAGGTCACAGCCAGCTTCTGAAGCATACATTGTGCTAAGCATTAGTAGGTGCACCTACCATACCAATATAGTTGATATGGCACATGTCAGTAAGTGGGAATAGACTTTATCCATACTTCTGTAAGTGGTCATTCATGCGGAAAATATAAGTCACATCCAGCATCTGAAGCATTCATTGTGCTTATCATCACTAGGTGTACATGCCATACCAATATGATTGATGTGTCATTTGTCAGTTAGTGGAAATAGACTTTAACCATTCTTCTGTAAGTGGTCATTCATGCGTAAAATACATGTCACATCCAGCATCCGAGGCATGCATTGTGATAAACACGACTAGGTGCACTTACCATACCAATATGATTAATGTGGCATTTGTTAGAGAACGGGAATTTGGAAATATTGGAATTAATGACGGACGAACGGACCCGAACACTATATGCCCCTCTTCTTTCGTAGATGGGACATAAAAATACTATGTGCATGCATGCTACTAGTATCATGTTGCTGTAGCATACCCCCCCTGCTGTTTTGACTGTTATTCCCCCATTTATAATGATTAAGTGCTAGAGCAAGAACAAGTTAATACTTTTGGGATAGATACATTAACAACACAAAACTGTACGTGTATAGATCCTCCAGATATTCTTATCTTATTCAATGATTTAACACAGGGTTAGAAATCCATCTGAATAGTCTTTTTTTTTCAAACAACGCTGCCCCTCATATTCATGGGTATGTAAAAACTATTTTCTTTTCTATTGGCAATTTCATCTCATATTGTATAAGAGTGTACAAAGTTTCATTTTTATTAAATTTTGACACAACTTTGAGAAGCAAACTAAAGCACAAACAGACCATTGTCTCTAACGTACTTTTTTTCCTTAATAGAAAAAAATATGTCGACTTCCACGAAGATTAAATGAATATGTAAATGGCAGTTTGTATGGTGGCATATATCTGCCATCACATATCACATAATAAAGTCAACATAATATCCGAAATAGAATATCCGACATGATGGGATAATTATGTCGACTAATAGAAAAAATATGTCGACTTCCACGAAGATTAAATTGATAAGTAAATGGCAGTTTCTGTTCAAAGAACCTATTTTCCCTCATTTTTCATTACTAATTATGACGACTTAACAATTGTATTATGTTGACTTAATAAAGTAGCATGTCGACATATTTCGGATATTATGTCGACTTAATTATGTGATATGTAATGGCAGATATATGCCACCATAAGTTTCTGTTCAAAGAACCTATTTTCCCTCATTTTTTATTACTTATTATGACGACTTAACAATTATGTTATGTTGAGTTCATAAAGTAGCATGTCGACATATTTCGGATATTATGTTGACTTTATTATGTGATATGTGATGGCAGATATATGCCACCATAGAAATCAGCTTTATTGTCATATATAACACTTATTATTTCAACCAGGTTTTGATAGTTGCATATGACTTCAAAGTTATGCGACCCCTGAAAAAACGCTTATGACCCGAATTCGGGTCATAGGAACGGTAAAGAGTTAAGAATCGGACAAATAATTGCTTTTCTCCAAATCGACGGAATTATACTCGTGTCGGAAATCCACTGGAACAACTGTTGTAATGTTTCAATGACTATGGGGAATTTAAGCACACTGTACGGAATGTCGTCATATCCACTAGCGGATTTCGATTTCGACTGCAAGACAATACCTAGAATTTCGTCATATGAAATATTGCAGTTCTGGGATTCGTTTTGTTCAAAAAGCGGGTCGTTCATATTAGTTTCTATAAGTTCTTTGTGTATCTTAGTTCGGTTGTAATGCGCATTGTCAAATTCGTCACTTGTGCTTCCTTTGTACAAGTTTTCAAAGTCTCGTCTCCATTTTGACAGAACGTCTGATTCATTATTAATCACCATTCCAACGTCGTCTACAATCTCTATCGGAATAGATTTCCTCGTTTTCGGTCCAAAATTACGAATTTTCGCTAGAATTCTTTCGGGTTTTTGGTTGATATTGTCTCCATATCTACCGAAATCGATTTGCAATACGCCCGCCCAGCTCGCCTCAAAGTTTTGTCAAATGTATTCCTAGTGTCAATATATTCACGACGGAGTGCAGATTTTCTGTTGCGGTTACCATTACATTTATCAAAGTTTTCTTCTTTTCTCCTCATGTTATCCCATAATTCCATCAGTTCATTATTCCAATACGGTTTTAGGTTCCTAAATCGTTTCTTTGTTTCACTGCTTTCGAATTTCGGAATTTTGTCGTGCATTTCTGATAACATAACATCGCACAGTTCTTCGTAAATTCTATCGATATTGTCTTGTGTTTCTCTCGAGCGTTCTATTTCTCCGATGATTTCAACAAGCGCAGATCGTCTGATTTCGTTAGCAATAAAATCTGTCGGGATCCTATTCAACTTAAACCTAGCATGTTGATTAACTTTGTCTGTTTTCTTAGTAGGCAAGTCGTAGTGCGCGATACTATAGTCAGTTAATAACACGGAGTGGTCTGGTATCCTTGACTTTTCACCAATCAAATCATGAAGTTTAAGTCATCAACAATAGATTGAATCAGCAATACTTTGAAATAGTTAAAATTCTTGAAATTAAGTTTCATTCGGCACACATATGTAGTCAACGACCGCTTTCCCTTTTCTTGAAATTGATGTAAAGTTGTCGCCCTCTTTAAATCTTCCATTCAAAATACACAGTTTAGCTTCATTCAAGAAGTCAATAAATTCGTGACCGTGTTGATTAATCGTCTTATCAATAGCAATCCTTTTCGGAATCTCGTCAATTTCTTCAAGTGTCTCCTGAAGTCTCCTGAAAGAAAAATCCCATCGTTACCGCTATGAATATATACTTGAGTCAACAGATGTGCAAAGAAACTTTGCGCGTCACGACCTCTGTTCGAATTTTCAGGTGGTACGTAGCATGCAAATATCACAAATTCAAGATCTGTTGCAGCACTTGAAAATACGATTTATCAACTACTGAAATCCTAAAACTGTCAGAGAGCCATTTTTTAACGAAAATTCCAACTCCACCTGAAGCTTTTGGTGCGTTCTTGTTAATTCTATCAAATCCGTAAAAAGTATATCCTGGTACGGTAATAACTTCTTGGCCGGGTAAATGAGTCTCACAGACACAAAAGATATCACAACTTATGTATCACACATGTAATGATAAACTTTTCAGAAATATCGTTCACCACTGAAGTTTGTCGTTACATCTATAATTGAATTATTATTAATTATTAGTCACATAACCTTGAACATTTTGTCTTAATAATCATTTAGATTCGCAAAAGTTTGCAAGCGCAGAAAACGATGGGAAAACTATCCCATCGTCTGTAATAATCCAGATGAGATAGATATAATTTGGTATCTACGCGATTTTTAAGACCGTTGCCTTTCTAATATTATCAAAACTGCTCACCGATATCACTTGAGTTGTCCATCTTTACTTTGACCAACTTTTTGCTGCTATAATTTTACAGATCACAGTTTTTAGGCAAAGCTATTAAACTAGCTATTTTTTTTCGTTTTTATATAGTATAGACAATAAATCGGTCAGGCAATAGTCATTCTAAAGAGTTAATATTCATGATATTAGAACAATGATCTTGTTTATTTTTATCATTTCAATGCATTTACTGTTAAAGAGATTGTCTAGACTAATAGGCACAGCTTTATACCTCTATATAACTGCGATATATATGCGCACTAATTCTCATAAATCAATACTCCAGTTGATGCATAATTGAGCATTCTTGACCTTTAACCTTTTATCTAGTCATTACACATTATTCAATTTTCTCAACAAATATTTAATTGGGCCGAGCCAAATAACAGCTTTATTAATGCCCTTTTAAGTGTGATATTTTAAAGTGTTATTTTTCAGTTTGTGAAAAACCGATCGTTCTTTTTTATTTCTAATTTGTTTATCTAATTCTAATTCTGTGATATAGATTTTTTTTCTGGTTAGTTTATACACGAGCTTGGTTGAGGAGTTTAACATCATGACTATACCTAGATATAGACGGGCATTGAAATTACCTTTTCAAACAATGAGTATTAATTGTAAAAGAAATTTGTTCAAACATATATCGTTCATCTGAGTTAATTAATTGTATTTTTTACGAAAGCTGGATCTTGTTTCTGATTACAAGTATACACATTCTTAGTTCTTGATGCTTAAAGTTAGCCTTTTAACGCTAAAGCGCTTTGATTTAGCTTGTAATTTTCAGGAAATAAGATTTTTAATGGAGATGTCACCATGTTAAATGTCATAAATGTAGCGAATCTTAGTGCTTTATATAGTCAACAAAGAAAACCAATGGTGGTGAAATACCTATCGTAAATCTTCATAGATTAAATGTTTCAGCCGCTGTCGATTTAGGGACCGACATTTTAACCTAAAGGGGGGGGGGGGTGGGGTTTTTAAAAAAATATATTTTGGATCTGATTTTTGATGAAAAAATATTTTGACAGCAAAGGTGAAAAAAAAAGGTATTCTGAAAAACAAAATAATGTAAATATTGGGAAAGAATATTCTGTCGCGACACCTTTAGAAAATATATATTTTTCCCGCGCTGTAGATTTTTTTACTAGACAAAACATAAACCCACGGTAATAAATGTGCGCGCGGAAATTAACTTATTCAGACTATAAAGATATTTATCGTTGTAGCATGTACTGATAACAGTCTTCTCTGTCGCCAATGGGCGAATGCAGGAGATTGTTTGAAAAGTCCAACTTATATGTTAGCAAACTGCAAATTATCATGTAACGCATGCCCAGATGACACTGAAGTCGAAGGTAGGCATGGTTGTTATAATTGATTAAATCAAATTTACAAAAAAAAATATTTGACTTTATGTTTCATCAATTGAATTGGTGTGAAGTGTAATAACCTTTGGTGCAATAAAAATCCATAAGCCGGGTAATCAAAATAAAAAATTAGAGAATATTTTTTGTAACAAAAAAAATTAATTATTTACAAAATTGCGGTAATGCTTTTTCTATTTAATTTTTCTGTGTGTAAACATTTTCATATTGTCTGATTTTTTTTCGTATTGTTTTTGTCCATGTTTACTGGTTTTGTCTTTGCTAGTGCGGACTTTTGGTCTCAGGAAGGCTTTTAACAAAGCTTTATGACAAACGTGATGACTTCAACTTTCCAATCGTCAACTTTCCCTTTCTTTGCAGCAATATTCCGACCGCTCCTGCTTATGGATTCTTCGTATCACAGTTGATTCGTTACTCCAGAGCTTGCGGGAATTTCATCGATTTCCTTGGAAGAGCTTCACGTTTGACACAGAAATTGCTGACATAGGGTTATGTTGCTCCATGGTTGCTGTCTTCACTCGTAGACAAATATGGGTTTCTATCTCTCAGAGATTGCAGATGTTGGTTTGCCGTGAAAATTTGTATTGTCTTCCTTGTCCGGATTTGACACACTGAATTGGAAATTATTAACACGACGGGTGTGCTATAGCAGGCAAGAACCGCTAACTCTTCCGGAGCATATGAGTTAACTCATGTTACGACTTGAGTTCGCGTTGTTGTTTTCCGTTCGGTTGATTTTGTGTTTTGTGTTTCATCGTGCTGTTCTTGGTCGTGCTTACCGGTTTCATCGATGCCCTTTCGGAAAAAGCAGAGGTACCAGTGGGGTTTCCGAATATCAAAAGTCCGAAAGGGCAGAGACAAAACCAGTAAACACCAACAGGAACGGGACAAAAACAGACAACATGTAAAACATGGAAACACAAAATAACTGAATATCAATCAACAACGCGAACTCCAGTCAAAAACAAGAGTGAACTCAGGTGCTTCGGAAGAGTAAGCAGTTCCTACTTGCTATAGCACACCCGTCGCGTTGCCAATAGTCCATTCAGCGTGTCAAATCCGGTAAAGGAAGACAAAACAACACCCTATGACAAACCAACATCTGCACTCATCTGAGAGATCGAAATCCCATATTTGTCTATAAGTGCATGATGTCTTCCGTAAAATTTCTTGAGTGAAGACAGCAACCGAGGAGCAACATAACCCTGTGTGAGCAACTTTTGACACTTGAATGCTCCATTGGTGCCTCTTTGCCTCTTTAATATTTGAATACCCATTAGTACCTTTTTTTGTATGTTTACTGGTCCTGTCTGCCATTTCAGACTTTCCTTATTCAAATGGCCATTGTTGTCTCTCATGTTCTTGTAAACAGCTGAGATCATTTTTATGTTTCACTATAATGTTTACGCAAAATAGTTCATATCTCGAAAATGTCATCGCCATGATATCATTTGGACGTTTAATGCCATTTATTTTTGCCTTTGTAGACTGTTCCGATAGCAATTCAAACTGTCGAGACTGGGCCAGAGATGGAGAATGTCAGAACAATCCTTCTTATATGTTAACAAACTGCAAACTTTCGTGTAACTCGTGTTAAGTGCCACGAAGGACGAAAGTTAAGGTATGTCTTGAAAGTTGAAAATACAAAAAAAGTTTGTTACGCCTGTCGTGAGTTTGGTCTATTCAACTCACAACTCATCCTTAGGTTACAGAAAAGGGGCGAACGCAAAGTTTTGTGTAGTTAGTTGAAAGAAAAAAAATACAGCAAGTTTCTGGCAATGAATTTAGGAACGCCAGGTGCTCTACCAGATTTATTTTGAAATTGACCAACTCTTTAGCAATATGAAGATCATGGACAATAAAACAAAATATGCCAAACCTGAATCTAAATGTAACTGGGATTTACCTATGCGTGTGGTAGGGAGAAGCTCATGATTTGAAAATTGAAATTTACACGTATAACTTATTAGCTTTGATGTGTTTGGGCACAAGATGTTTGTTAACTTTCATGTTAAAGAGTGTGTATAAATTTTGATCAAATGTGTTTAAAAAAAATATTATATTGATCTCTGTAATAAAAACAGCGCCCTTGTTACAATACATTTTATAAAGATTTAAGGGAAAACTTAATTTTGTAACACATTTCTATAATTCAAATTTAGTCACTCTTTTTCCCGCGAGTTTTTCCCCTGAAAGAGAAGTTTTTAAAGAAAAAGCTTAAATCTAGATGTTTGTCTTTTAATCATTTGAATAATAAAATTTGACAAAAAAAGTTTTGCATCATTTGTGCTATGACAAGTTGATTGAATTGAAATAATTTGCAAGATGTTTGAACAAGACGATCAGATCATCGGTTTTAGACACAAACAATATTCGGTAGTATTAAAGGTTGATAGTCTTTGATTTAAATGTTTGATTGATTACATCAGTCGATTGATATTAGTTTGATTATAATATTGTTTGTTTCTTTTTTTTCTAGGATAAATGAAATGTTAATGTTTTCTATTATCAACATAGACAGCCGAATGACAGAAAAGTTCAAGTGTTAACAAGCTTATACCATAATAAATCATGAAAAAGCACAACTATTAGGACAAAGTACCAATTAAAAGCAAAGAGAAAACTGTTCTAGAACCACATTGATGAACCACTTTATCACAATATAAAAAGAATATAATGAGATGTGGAATAAGTGTACGCGACATCGCTCACATAACAGCCAATAATTTAGAAAACAAAACACAATGAACAACCGCCAGCAGATTTCACCAAGGTCGTTAGGCGCTGCTTACCGTTCTGTAATTGGTCATTTGTCTAAATAAAATACATATCTTTAAATTCCAGTCCTGAAATAGTCACAGATAGACCCTTACTTAAACTATTAACAGAAAATATCAAAAAGACATTACAAATAAAACCCTTGTCAAAGACAACTGGCTAAGGACAGGTACATATAAAATGTGACAGGGTTAAACTAGTTTTTTTGGCCCCACATTGGACACATTGAAGGCTGCTGGCTCTTTTCCATTGTGGATTTTTAAATTGTCGTTTATATTGTAGATTGTGTCGTGTACACTTATTTCTATCGCCCTATCAATAATCCCAGTCGAAACACAAAAACTAAACACAAATTAAAAATTAATTCGATCAAAGTTCAATTCTACTAGAGAGCACCATAGACAACAGACAACAAGAACAAACGAAATGATGGTAAATGAAACACTCGCTGTTACTGACAGCTAGCTGAGAATCATCAATCGACTGATGTAAAAAATCAAAGATGTCGCTTTTAAATCCGACACAACACATTCAACAATAATGATTTGGTGGAGTGTCATCACACAAAACCGACATGCATGATCGCTATAATTAATGCTTTAAAATAACAATAGGTAAAAAAGCAATCTAGTATAAAGTTAGCAATGTTTTTGCAAAAAAGATTTAAACAAAATTTTCAATTCATATCCTTTGAGTAATAAAATTTGATGCAAGTTTCATTTCCAATGGATTGTTTTTAAACTTGTGAGTTTTGTACACAAAGAACATTACCATAAACTTCAGGATGTGATAATCCTTTCACTATCAGAAATCAAAGTGTACAATACTTTTTTCAATCATAGATCGATACTTGTGGAAGAATGAAGAAAAAGATTTCACTAACTTGTGGAAATCGATAACCATGTTTCCATTATATTTCAGTAATAAAATGGTTTTTATTATTAAAATCAGAAACACCACTGCAGATCCGAACATATCTCACTAACTGTGAAATGTAAACTCGTACGACGGTGCTACACGTATATGAACATCTTCAATAAAAGGAAATTTATGATAGGGAAGGTCAAGTCGTCACGTTTATCATATACTTTGGTTTGTAAGTTTACGTCAAAATACTTTAAGTTAGATCTAAATCCAAAAAAGGACATCTATCACCGGTGACGTTGGATTTGTTCAAGGTTAATTCGGAAGGATAGACAGTAGAAACAAAACTATAAAATGAAGGATTGTTGAGGGCAAGAATTTCGTCTAAATATCTAAAAGTAATATAAAAGTTTCAAGCCCTGTTTGTAGGTGTCCTTTTGTAAACTGTGAAAAAGTGACACACAACTAACTTCCATAGGTAAACCAATGATTTGGCGATAAATTTTGTTTACCAAAACGTATATAAATATTCTATCTAACAAATAAGTAAGAGCAGATGTAGTCACTCTTAGATTTATCAACACTTTTAACCAGATATTCAAATTTCTTTTTAATAATATAATGTGGTAAGATAGTATATAAAACAAAAATGTCGTAACTATTAACGTTATGGAAAATGGTTTTTTTTTATAAATGCACGAAGTTTTACCAGTTAATCTTGCCATGTACACCTCCTTCACTCGGCTAACTGAGAACTCGGTCTGTTGGTTTTATTTAACATGGAGGCTATATGGGAAATGGGTCTGTTGAAGAGTTGGCTATAGGTCTGTTGAGAGCAAAATTCAGTTGATGGTCTTGATTTCTTGTGAAAAACATATTTTTTGGCAAAATATCGATAAATTGTCAAAAAACAAAATCTTTCAGCCAAAATGACATTCATTTCAGCACATTTTTAACTTGGGACAGAATCATTTTGTTTTACCAGTGTTCGATAAAACGAAAAGGCGAGACGGCGGTATGCTCAAATTTGGCAACTACGAATGATTTTTTTTTTAAATAAACACAATTTTCACATTTTTTTTAATATGAATAGAGATTCGAAAGGTTTTCTTCAGTTTAAAAATATAATATTCAAACAACAAAAAGTGATTTTATGCTATAATGTTATAAAAATGAGTTTTTTCTTAAAAAAGCGCCGGCTTAAGTCTGTTGGTCAGTCGACTAATTAAATTTAAGTCTGTTGAGAGTTAATTAGCCGAGACTGAATGCTTGCAAGCTATATATTTTAAATTTTTGAAAACTTTTGGAATTAAAAATTCTATATTAAAAACGAAAGAATATGGAATATGTGCCAGAAAGACACGATCCACATATTGAAATTATTTTGATAAATGAACAAAAGCAAAAGTTCACTTGTGTTCAATCACGTGTGAAATTTTCTCTAGTTTTGGGGTTTGTTATTTTGTAATTATGTAAAATATATATAAGTTGAACGTCTTTTTCAAAGAATTTCAAGGTGTATTGGTTTTATTTTTTGGCAGTTGCCCTTTGCTTTAGCCAGGAAAATAGTGAAAATGCCATTTGTCCGGCTTTTAAAAGAATGCAAAGAAAGATTCATTTTTTGTTAGAAACTGGTTTGCACAACTGATAAAAAAATATAAAAAGGTATTTTATTTTTGTTGGTCAGTAGAATACCAATGGAACATGTTTACATAAATCTTGATAATAATGTATTTTAAAAATGTAAAATCTACATTTTTTCATATCAATGAAAAAATAATCTGTGAGCTTATGCTGATAACCAAGCTCCCAAAATTATTCTCTGCGTTAAAACCTGAGTTTTGGTAAAAAGGAAGTAGATGATCTAGGAGGATAAGATTGGTATACACCTTATGGTTCATCTCCATAGCCAAGTAAATCTATATCCCCTTCGTTTTCCGTTAATCCGGGTGCCAACTTTTTACCATCAAATGTTAAAACAAACGAATTCTTTCGTTTCAATGATATCAGATTTATCATATCATGGAAAATACCCGGCCCTTTAATGTCAGGAATTTTCAACCCATTTGGTGGTTCTTCTACATGTATGTGACTCGGGAGTGCAACATTGATTTTAGCTGTGCTTGGGTCCATAATTCCTGGCTGAAAACATTGACCGGCATGTTTATATCCACCCATGAACCTCTGGAATCGACCATGGAAAAGGATTTTACCCATCCACCAGAAGAGCCTTGTATCTTTGAAAGGATATCGCATTTGTATTGAAGAGCCTGTTGACCAAAACCGCAAAAGATCACAAAACAGAAGAAAGCAGATATTGTGGAAGTCGAATTTGGCAACTGCTACTAAATGAAACAGCATATGTAAGTAGTAAATAAACTTGTTCTTACGAAAAGCATGGACAACTGCAGGTAACATTTCTTGTAATTTCTGTATCCATTTATCATCATCGTCGCCATTATCATCGTCGTCATCGTCATCATTTCCATTTTCCAGATCACTATCATCTTCTATGTCAGCAATGCCGTTGTCACCATCTTCACCATCTTGAACGTCGTCATCTTTGATGTTTTCTTTCTTCGTTTTTTTCCATACATATTTTCTGTTTGAATAGTTCCTTCTTTTTCTTTTCATACTGAAAAATAATGGTAAGCTTAATCAAACAAACTGTTGTTCTTGTTTTAACGCGATTTACATAAATTTTACATCTTTTCTGTGACTAAACAATCACCGCTACGAATATATACGCTTGATATCACTGTGTAAGATTATTTCTATTTGTAAAAATGTGTCATATGGCGCAAATATAGTATGAAATTAGTTGATTAATTTACTCTCAACAGACCGACCAACAGACCGAGTTCATTATAGCCGACTCACCAACAGACCCAATTTAAGACAAAAACACAATAAATGCCACAAAAACGTATGTCTGTCGGTTTTGTTTTTCTTATACATACAATTATATATCAAACAAACATGATATATAATTTAAGTTGCATTTTTTGTAAGACTTTCGACTTAATTCTAGCAAAACGCTGTAATGTTTACGTTTTTGAATGACAAAATTGGTAGAAATTTCTCGATGAGTACCACGCCTTTCCATTTTGTAGCTTACCAATGTAAGTTACAGAAAAAACTGATATATGAATACGTTCAGTATTCAAAATTGTTTTGCTTAACATAAATTTTTATTTAATTAAAGAATGTAAAAAAGAAAAATTTAGTAAAACATACTGACCTTGCTATGTTTTTCTCGATAGTATTTGACAAACAGACTTTAGCCAACTCTTCAACAGACCCATTTCCCATATAGCCTCCATGTTATATAAAACCAACAGACCGAGTTCTCAGTTAGCCGAGTGAAGGAGGTGATGTATCTGTGCTAAATCTTATTCTCCTTGTGATATTGTTCTTAACGGGGACCTTCTTTCGTCAGTGAACAAGAGGTTATGAATCTCTTGAAGAAAGACCTAAATTTCGACCATCCTTGAAAAATTACACAGCTACATGACAAAATCACTTTTTTCACTTTTAACATATTTGTGATACTGGTTTAAACCGATTATTAGCATACTTTTTAAATTTGCAGTATGCGAGTGTGACTTTTGCATTGATTCCCGTTAATTCTACCGTTATGGAAGTCTAAAAAAAGTCGGAGCACGCATGGAATATTGCTCCCCCTTACAAGGGACTCCTTTTCATTCCTCTCGAAGGACTAGAAACGTTCCACTAGACAATCCTTGTGAAATCCTCTCTCTTTGAATTTGGACATAAAGATTTAGAACAATATTTTAAGCTCCCCTGGACAGAAGGTCAATCTGAGCTTTTGCCATCACTTGATGTCTGTCTGTCGTCTGTCGTCTGTTTTTGTCCTTTGTAACTTTTTTGTTAATCTTCCAGAAACAGGATCTTATAAATTTTAGTATGATTGATCCTTAGGGTGTCCTACGTTTGATTTTGATTTTTGATGCATTATATAAAACATGACCGCTGTCAGGTAGATTAGACCAGGGGGTCAAACTAACTGTTTTTGGCTTGTAAATCAAAAATTATAAGATATTGAGAAACTTGATTCAATTTACCGATCCAAGAAAGTCGCCATTGGGTTGAAGTTGTCAGATGACTCCATATGGAGGTTATGGTCCATAAAAGACTTAAAACAACTTTTTTATTTTAATGTTTTGTTCTGTAGAATGAAAACTATTTCAGATAGAAATAAGCCTTTTTGCTTTAACCTTCAGCCCATTAAGCTATACAAAAGTATCCATTGGGTCGAAGCTGTCATAAGACCCCTTATAGGGGTTATTGCCCTATAAAGGTCAAAATAGCGTTTTTCATGTTTTTGCTAAAAAAAAAAGAAAGCTTTGACAGTCAGAAAAAGTTTCGATTGCACGAAGTTTTCTGATGACTTCTTATAACTGTAAAAGACCCCTATAGTTTAAGAACCAGATCAGCGGTATGGGCTATTTCGATAATCTTTGTCAAAGTTTAAACATGGGCATAAACGGACTTTGGTATTGTTCTCTCCAAACAACTGACAATCCATTCTCTGTTCTTCTCTTGGGACTACCACAGTTCCTGGTGACCATCTTTGCATATATATAACTTTTTCGAGTGCTATGGCTATAAATATTAAAGACTTTAACATTATATAGACTTTATTAATTGCTTTATTCTTCCCATACCATACTGTAAATAGCATAGCGTGAATTGTCCTTGATGTGATTAACTTTGGGTGGGGTGTCACAGGATTGGTAGAATACCTGCAAATAAAGTATAATGGCTATATAAAGTCAGCTAAGAAGTCGCGAAGGGTCACAAGGGAGTTTATATAGTATAACATAAGAGTTCATAAAGGTCACAAAGTAGTTCGTATAGTATAACAAAGGCGTTCAATAGGGCCACAAGGGTTTATATATGGTCACAAAAAACTCAAAAAAGGACGCAAATTCATCAACCAGGATATCTATCCCGTGCATTACAAGAAATTTGATTAAATTTTGTCGTTTCTGTATTTGATTCGTTTTTCGCCGGATTTCACTGTGCAAAAATTCGGGTTTATAAAATGGTGAATGTCGGACGGGCGGGCTGGCATCGAAGAAATTTGCGTTACAGTTTTTTCAACAACTATTTATCACAGCGACTTGATATTTGGTATACAGCATCGGGATCGGCTCAATTATGTGGGGTTTGATTTCAGGTTTGTCGCTCACCTACTTCCTATTGAACGAAATCCGTTCTTTTTTGACTTTGATAGATATTCTATTGTCTTGTGAACTTACCCTGATTTCCGTCTGGTCACATGAAATTAAGATACCCCCGTATCGTGTGTTGCCGACATGGTAGAATATTGGCGAGAAGGGTTTAATGTTTGGTGAGCATTGGTTATTATTCCAAACCTGCAAGTGTAAGATATAAATCTACATAATATTGAGAATCAAGTTTACATTCGTAGGAACACGCGAATCGATCCAGGTAATTTTTAATTAACACCGCAAAAGATTTGTCTTATGATCAATTGCATTCACTTTATACTTATCAAAGCAAATCGAATGAAATAAGTTTTCTTAAAACTCCTTCAGGCTGCGCTCGTTTGAAATATAAATTGCACGTTAGTCAAATTATTGAATTGTCGAGCTCATGGAACTTAAACATTTCCCCATTGACACCAATTGTAAATACATTGTTAATGAGGAGATCCACTACGGCTTTCCATACGACATAAAATTAGGTTATGAAAAATCCTTAACATGTTAGTAAAAATCTTTAGACTCTTTTCTCCTATGTAAAGTGTTAGTAAATATAACCTGGATCGATTCGCTTGTTCCTAGGAGTGAGTTTATATATAAGCTTAAACAAATTATAATAAGATAATTTTCGTTTATATCGAGAGACAAAACTACATATTAACAGACATTCTTTTTATCTTAGAAATTTGAGACTAATCATCATTATCCTACCCATTTCGGGGCACATGAGCCACTCATGCTTCAATTTCAGGGTTTACTATTCAGTTGTTTTTGTGTGTGTTTAATGTTGTGTTATCAATCGTGCTGTTTTCGTTTGCGATTACTGGTTTTCTTTTTGCCTGTTAGGACCCTTGACATTTGAATGCTTCTCATGAGATAAATTTGTTTTTTTTTTCCTTTCACTAAAATATAAAATAAAATACATACATGTTGGCCATCTTTCCATTCGCCCCTTTGTGGTGCTTTACATAGAGTCATAAGTAACGCATCGTCACTATGATGTGGTCGGCCACTACTTCCGCATTTATCACCATAGTGGTTACTTATAAATTGAGTAGTAGCCACTGCTTCGAACACTTTAAACTCGTTACATGCATGGGACGTTGTCTGAATAGGAGCAGGTGTAGTATTATCTGTAGACAAATTTTGAACAAAACATTTAGATAATTTTAAATTTTAAATTCATTTGCTTGCTTGATATTACTAATGATGCAAACAGGAATCAACTACGCATTCGACAAAGCCATTGACAAAAAAGAAAACATGGCAAACACTGAACTGTACAAACACTCTAGGAAATTATTTTGTATCTATTAAGAGCGTGTCTATGATAAAACCATGCAAAATCCAAAAATTTGTCCAGATGCAAGAATTTCAAATCTACAAAAGGGATGGGGCAACTAAAAGCATCCCCCTTAAGACTCCTTTTCGCAAAATATTTTTTTCGAAAAATTCAAGATGGCCGACCTACGGGGAGTGCTTTTAGTTGTTCCATCCCTTTTGTAGATCTAAAACTCTTGCATCTGGACTAAATTGCATGGTTTTCTCATAGACACGAAGTGTATATTGAGGTCTATCTATTTTACTTGCTTTTATTTACATTCATAAATGAACTGTTGTTATATTTTATTTTAGAAATATAACCATCTTCTGCAATAACTTTTTCGCCAGGAAGCACAAAGAGATTGTTAAGTTTTCCTGGTTCGAGCTTATACACCGCATTGAAATTGGCGGATAAATAGCATAATATTGAACGGGTCCCACTACTGTAAACGTGGAAATCGCAATCAGAAAGAATCGGAGTAAATATTCTCCACGCAAACGATTTTTCCTGTATGTATAGAATATCAAATATAAGAAAAAATCACGAACATTTTCCCCACACTAAGATTACAAAAAAATGCGAAAATATCACTGCCAAATTCCAATTCAGTGTGTCAAATCAAGTAAATGAGACAAAGCAAAGCTCTATGACAATCAACTTATCATCTACGAGATAGAAATCCCATATAATTTGTCTACAAGAGCATGGTGTCTACCGTAAAATTTCTAGTACGAATTTAAAGAAAATGTTACATTTTATTATGCTTATTCTAAACTTTTCAATTTATTTTCAAACGGATTGACAATTCTCATTTCATCTTTTTTTTAAATTTTAAAATGAAACAAATTAGTGTTTCTTTTTGTTTTGTCTTTTTTCTATTCTGTTTTTTTTGTTCCCTGGATATAGTTTTGTTGAGAGACCTTCGAGTTTCAAAGGCGTTATAAATTAAATGTCTGTAGTCTGTAAATTTACCTGTTGGACAAAATCTGTGAAAGTCGCCCTCGTCTTTACAGGCAGCACACCAACCACATTCTTTAAAGACAATATGACATGTTATCAAATAAAGGTAATAACAAAACTAAAAGGTAATAACAAAACTAACGAACTTGAATGATCAATAAAGGTAATAACAAAACTAACGAACGTGAATGATCAATAAAGGTAATAACAAAACTAACGAACTTGAATGATCAATAAAGGTAATAACAAAACTAACAAACTTGAATGATCAATAAAGGTAAAAACCAAAACTAACGAACTTGAATGATCAATAAAGGTAATAACAAAACTAACGAACTTGAATGCTCAATAAAGGTAATAACAAAACTAACGAACTTGAATGCTCAATAAAGGTAGTAACAAAACTAACGAACTTGAATGATCAATAAAGGTAATAACAAAACTAACGAACTTGAATGATCAATCTCATAGTCCAGAGAAAATGACAAAAACGAATCAGTCATACTGGAGAATTGGTGGATCGCAATTGTCCTGACTTGGTACAGGCATTTCAAACGAAATGGTGGGTTAAACCAGGTTTTATGGCGCCAAACCTCCCTCTTCTATTGCAATCTTAGGATCCGGTAATGACCATAGAACACAACATATAGTTGTGAGACACAACAGGGATATTGAGGTGATCATCTAAGTACAGCAGACCAGTCAAACACTAATTAAAACAATTAATCACCATATCTTTTAACTCAACTTTTCAATTTATCAATAATACCAGACGCCTATAGTGTAATAACAATTCTAGACTAAACCAATTGGCCGAATGAAAGATTTCGTTAAATATTATCAATCGTATACGGTTTGGTATTTTTATGCCTGCAATGTGTTGTAAAGCGACATATGGAAGTCACTTTGACTCTTATCTTTAAACATGTGTCATCCTATCTACTGCTGCATGTGACGTAACAAAAATTTCCGTCGCTGTTTTCCAGGCAATTTCATGTTACAGCATCTTGTAATTTGGATTGTAGCATCCTCTAAGTATAGATTATCACATGTCTTATTTAATATCTTACCCTTTATCAGCACTAGGTTATTTTATCGGCCCGAGAGCCAAACGGCTCGAGGGATGATAAATGACCGAGGGCTGACAAAGGGTAAGATATAAAATAAAACATGTAATGATGTATTTATCATATACTTCAAATTGGACTAGAGAAATTCACTAATAATATCGTTTTCTAAGAATTTCTTTATCAATCGAGGAAGGCTCATCATGTTGCATGATCAATTTTTGATACACACAAAACCTAAAACAAAATGACGTCATAAAATCAGCGTCATTCCGGAATTTCACGAATGATGTCAGGCTTCTGAAAAGTGACGGAAAGGGGTGTGATAAATTACCGGAAGTGGGCGTGATAAAGCTTTATCGGCCTCGGAAGATGACGTCACAGCTTTATCAAACACGGACATGAAATCTCGAACACGATTTCTTTATAAAAAACAAGCTTAGCGCCAAACAAATAAATCCTTATTAACTATAGGTATATGATAATAGACCTGTTTAGCCATTTCATAAATGTTACTCTAATACTTCCTGTTAAACGAATATTTCAATACGTCTTCCATGAATACATTCTAGTTGCTTTAACAAAATGTAAATAACAGACGAAAAATTGTAAGCTTTGAATTCATTGGTCATACTATTTTCAGAATTTTTTATGATTATATTATGTCATTTCTTTTTATATTTTGCATACACTTGAAATACAAATGACAACAAAGTTCCAGGCAATACATTTTGCTACGCCTGACGCGCGTTTCGTCTATTCAAGACTCATCAGAGGCGCTCTACCAAAAATATTGAAAATGCCAAACACTGTATGAATATGAAGAGCATAGAACAGTATAACCAAAAATATCAAACTGGGGAACCAAATTATTACTAAGATATTCAGCCTATGTCTGGGGTAGGAAGAACCTTTAGGAAGAAATTGGATTATCTCAGGTAATGCAACATGTGTTGGACATATATTCGTCATATGTTTAAAGTATGTTTTCAAACATATGAATTCAATTTTGATTTACATAGGACATTCATTTAAAGGTTTGGTGCCATAAAACCTGGTTTAACCCACCATTTCGTTTGCAATGCCTGTACCAAGTCAGGACCATTGCGATCCACCAAAATTCACCGGTATGACTGATTCGTTTTTGTCATTTTCCCTGGACTATGAGATGGATCATTCAAGTTCGGTAGTTTTGTTATTACCTTTATTTTAAACGATTTTTCTTATTTTTATAAAAAAAACATAAAACATATGATGAACATTTGTTTTTAAGCATATGTTAATATAAGGGCACCAAACATAAAGTAAACATATGATAAACGTAATGATAACATTAAGGTTTTTTTCCAGTGTATATCATGTATATTGTGCGTCAAACGAAATTGCAATACAGACAAATACTATGTGTAACTAACAGCAGAGCAACATCTCCGGGAATGGAGCCCGGGCCGCCCCGGTGAAAAGCCAGCTCGCTACTAAATGTGTTTAAGATTCAAATATCTAGCCGAGTCGATAACTTGCGGCTTTATATTAAATTTATCAACAAGAACGCAGGTATAAATATCCCGTTTCATATGACTTACTCCGGTTTCCTCCACCATTAAAACTGACCGCACAGATGCGTCGATAAAGGGCGTTGAACACCACAGCACACACACACACACACACACACACACACACACACACACATGAATTACTTACCAATCCAATGTTTTTGGCAAACACAATTGTAACATCCCTTCCATGCCGGTGAGTCATGTTTGCGACAGTCTTGATGGCCAAAACTATCTAGAATTAAACGTCTTGAATGACCTGTTAAACAAACAAAAAAATGTTTACAAAAATACAAATATACGATATTGAGATGTGGAATAAGTGTACGCGACACAACAAACATAAACAAACAGCAATTCAAAAAATCACAACGGAAAACAGCAAGCAGTCTTCAACATGACCATAGGTCACTGCTTACCGTCTTGCATTGGCCCAAGACTTATTATACAATACAAAAGTATCAAAACCAATCCCTAAATCATCAACGAAAGACTCAATTCTTGACATAAAACAGTTAACATAGAATGACAAGGACAAACAAAGGCTTTGGCAAAGTTTCCTGGCTTAGGACAGGCACATATAAAATGTGGCGGGGTTAAACTAGTTTTTTGGATCCAACCTTCCCCCTATTGATAAGTCATCATTTGTATAGTGAAGGAGATAATATTGTTTTCTCTTAATAAACTATCATTGTCGGGGATTTTTTTTGTTTTTGTTTCCTGATTATAATTTAGTTGAAATGTCTGTAGAATGCACATTTACATGTTGGAGATTCTCAACTCTAAATCAGTTTCATCTTGTTACAGCATCTAAATATTCGATTTCTCCATACTCAACATTTCTATTCCTCATGAACAGCACTGAAATCGCAATTGGCTTAACTGATTAAACGAAGCTTTTTCAAAAAGAATGGAAAACGCAGGTATAAATATCTAGTAGTCGATTATACCAAGACTTACTTTGTCATCAATGAGTCTAAGAAAAAGAACAAATTTACAGAAGACCAAATAATCGACATGCTCAACTTTCTTATTGACAACATATTTGTTCAGTTTGGTAGACGTGTTTTTCTGCAAACAATAGGGATTCCAAAGGGCACTAAATGTGCACCTTTGCTAGGTATTTTGTTTCTTCGTTCATATGAAGCAGACTTCTTACAATCTCTTCTAGTCAAAAAAGACCGTAGACTAGCTCTCTCTTTCAACCTCACGTTTCGTTATATTGATGATGTCCTTTCACTTAACAATTCTCGATTTGGTGACTTTCTCCATCTCATATATCATCAGGAGCTTAAGATTAATGACACAACGGATTCTAGGAAGTCTGCTTCATATTTAGATCTACATCTCGAAGTGACTCTCAATGTAGACTTTCAACAAGGCTCTGTGACAAACGTGATGACTTTAACTTTCCAATCGTCCTCTTTCTCTTCCTATGAAGCAACATTCCGTCCGCTCCAGCTTATCGAGTTCACGTATCTCAATTGATTCGTTACTTCAGAGCATGCGGTATTTACATCGATTTCCTTAGCAGAGCGACACGTCTGACGCAAAAATTGCTCACACAAGGTTATGTTGCTCCTTGGTTGCTGTCTTCACTCAAGAAATTTTACGGAAGACATCATGCACTTATAGACAAATATTGGATTTCGATCTCTCAGATGAGTGCAGATGTTGGTTTGACATAGGGTTTTGTTTTGTCTTCCTCTACCGGATTTGACACGCTGAATTGACTATTGGCAACACGACGGGTGTGCTATAGCAAGCAAGAACTGCTTCCTCTTCCGGAGCACCTGAGTTCACTCTTGTTTCGACTGGAGTTCGCGTTGTTGATTGATATTCAGTATTTTGTGTTTCCATGTTTTACATGTAGTCTGTTTTTGTCCCGTTCTAGTTGGTGTTTACTGGTTTTGTCTCTTCCCTTTCGGACTTTTGACATTCGGATACTCCATTGGTTCCTCTGCTTCTTTACCGATGGACCTAGATTTTTGCCGATTAAAATCGTCATAAAATATCGATATCACTTTTATAATCCATGATGATTTTTTAATTTCCGCTGATTTTATTGAGGTTGTGTTGTGCACATTTATGTCACATCCTATTATTTTTTATGCCCCCGCGACGACATGTCTGGGGAACATTAAGTTTAATCAATGTCCGTCTGTACGTACGTCCGTACGAATTTCCGTCAAGGTTTTTCTCAGATCTGAATTGAAACTTGATGGGATTTTTCAGTATGACAAAGTCTATGTCCAAAGCGACTGTCAGACATGTCGGTCTTCTTTTTCCTGTTTCGGAATTTGTTGATATGAAAAAAAATACATGAAAATGTCCGTCATTTTTTTTCTTCGTGAACTTAGACTTATTGAGAAAAGTTATCATTCTACGGTTTTTAATTTGTTATAAAGGCATTTACATATTTTAGACTAATCAAGAAGTTATTGCAAACATTGAATAATTCGTATTCATAACTTATTAAAAAACCATTTACAGTCATGTGAAACAAAACAAAACCTAGCACACTTTAATTTAATGTTACTTAAAGGTTAAAACTGATACATAAATCTTATAAACTATTGGTTGCATTTGCATTGAAAGAAAATGATTAACCAAATTATAAATAAATTTGATTAAAATACTACAATTTGATTGGACGAATTTTTTTTCATATCCCAATGAAAAAATAAATCATGGGAACACGCCCACTTTTTACAGGAATTGCCACCATTTTAGTTCTTTTATGAGTAAGATTTTTACGTTTTTTAATCATTTTGAAAATTTATTTATAAGAAATTACTGTAATATTTTTTTTCATTGGGGATATGAAAAAAAAAGTTTTGCACATTAAGTATAATCCGCGTCGCATTAAAAACTATGACAGTCATTCCTTCGATGGAAAAAAATTCGAGCCGAATTATAGCAATAAATATATTTATGAGTATCAACTGTAATTGATGGTTTTTATTTGTTTTCTTTCTTGAACCTGATCTCTAATTTAAAATAATGCAGGAGTTGTCAGAAAATAATTAGATGGATTGATGTCATTTTTTATAATGCTAGTCATGAACAAATATGTTTTCCTTCAACAAATACGTATATTTCATTGCTGTGTGCTTAAAATAAATTCAGACCAGACCAAGAAAAAATTAAATGGAATAGTCAATCCCTGCTTAAATTGTACCTGAGATATACTGGATACCAATGAAAAGAAGAATGATTGTTGAAAAGGTCTTCATCTGAAATAGAACAAAGCTCCAATTAATAAAAGACGACTGTTATACAGGAATAACACCAGACACATAATTAATTCACCACCTTTGCCGGATTTGGCACTCTGGATACACCATTAGCATCGCTACGGGTGAGTTGTAACAACAGAAAATGCTTACTATTCCGGGCTAATTATGTGGAATAATGAACACGACAAAACCTACAAAAATAAACGGCAATTTAAAAAATCCTCAATGCAAAACAGCCAGCAATCTTCAACTTGGTAAGCGGTCGCTTCTCATCGTCTTGAATAGGTTCAAAAATACTAAAAATACAATTCCAAAGATTCAATACCAATCAATATCGATCCCCAAATTATCACCGAAAGACCTAACGTGTTTACTCTCGTAACGGCTGGAATTAGCGTTGCTGATTTCTCTGTGTTGTTTTTGTGGGCATCTACATGTATCTTGTCTGGGTCTTTTCCCCATATTTTCGTTTGTGTTAATTTGAATTGTTCTTGACCATTTTGAACATTGACATTTGAATGCTGAATTTGTACCATTAAAAGATAATAAATTTAAGATAAGAAATTTCTCAAATCAGAATTATAAATAAAACTTAAATATTGAAAATAAAGGTAACAAAAGACATTAAAAAATTGCTCATTTTGCGAAAGATCGCATTGTGTACATGGGATACTAATTATTTCGAAATTTTAGTTTGATCAATTAAAAAATGAATACAAGAAATATTTTAACGAATTCATTATTATTTTAAAAACAATATTAAGATTTAGATTTAAAATAACGTTTACCTTGATTTTGATCACAGAAATTTGTTCGAATAGTTCCAAGACGGAATGGATGTAATAGTTAATAATGACTTACTAACCTTCGGTTCAAGTTTATATATCAACCCTTCTTTTTATGTAAAGAGTGGAATTCCATGTAGGTAAACGTGAGAAACTTAAGATAAGCCAGTGATTAACACGAAGTATAAGTTCTTCTAATGGTCACTCAAAGATCATATTATCTTCCATCGACACTTGCACTAAATGAACGTTAGACTGGACCAAAAACTCCACAGTACTGTAATAAGGTTACTGCTTACTCTACCGGAGCATTTGAATCCACTCTCGTTTCGAATCATCGCGTTGTTGATTTATATTCAGATGTTTTGTATTCAAGTGTTTTGTGTTGTCTGTTTCTGTGTGCTGTTTTAGTTCGTTTTTGTCTATGCCATTTACGTTTTTGAACATTCGGATGTCACATTGGTACCTCTGCTTCTTCATTAACAATAAAACTACCAATTTCAAGCGTAAAGACGGAAAGGCAAAACAAGGCAAAGACACTTATGAAAATCTAAATACCGGTATCACAATGGTCCTGACTTAAGCTTTGTACAAGCATTTTAAACATTATATGTACCTGCCTAAAATAGCTAAATTGTAATGAATATCTAAAGAAAATTAAGTGATGTCCCAGGCCGTACATGTAATCACCAATCCAGTCTTTATATTTATCTGACACAAATTTAATCAAGAATAAATTGACCAATTGTTAAAAGTTCAAAACTTAATGTCGTTTTAATCGTGCTAAATTTGACTTTCTTTTCCGAAGTTAAAATGTATATTGAGTATTTTTTTTCTTTGCTTTTGATTTTATGAGTCCCTGTATACATGATAAACTGATTACAATGGTTACATGTTAAGCATATCCACATAAACGTCAGTTCAGATTTCATTTGATAAATGGTAATTATGTCATGAATGTACATTGAATGTACATGAATGCACAATACTGCTTGCTGTTTTCCGTTGTGATTTTTTGAATTGCTGTTTGTTTATGTTTGTTGTGTCGCGTACACTTATTCCACATCTCAATATCGTCTACATGTATAAACGAGTCTTGACTTGCAATGATTAATTCTAATGAAAGGACCATTCAGACTAAACGTCCGTCTTTTACCCATCCTTCCAGTTTTCTACTGACTGATTCTTTGTTTCCCAAACCATTTCCATATTTACATATACATGTACATATCACCATCGTATAAAGTTTTGCCTACATGTATTGCTTTACTTTTCACAGACTACAAGAACCTGTTTTTTTACTTGTATTCCAATCCACACCCTCCAAGTTATTTTACAAGGAATTCAGGTCGGTGATGATTCGTTCAAAGTTTTCCAATCATTACAGATTAAACAAATTACGGACATCATATTTATATTAAGAATAGGATTGTCAATTTTAATTGAATTAACTTATCAATTAACTTGATGATTTTGACAAACATGACATGAAAAATTTATATAATTATAAACCGCCCCAAAACAATAAAACATTGGTTTTCTTTGTATTCTTGATCATTTTGGCACAAAATTTAAGATTTATTTTAATATGCATATTCGAATATGTACGAGTAGGATTGCTTCCATCATGAATGTCCATTTCTGTCTCGCCAACGAAACATACAACTGATAAGCCTGATCTGTAGGGGTTCACAAGAGATAAACAAAACTGCATAATGTAACCAAGATTAACGTACATGTACATAAAAAAAAAAACTACAATGGACAACCGCCAGCTGCCTTCAACGAGGCTAGAAGGCGCTGCTCGCGGATCTGCAATTAGCCCATGGTATAAATAAAATACATATAATTCAAATCCAGTCCTGATATAGTCACAGATAGACCTCCTTCTTAGACAAGGAACAGAAAACACCAAAAAGACAAGTAAAAACGAAAGCTATGTCAAAGAGTCCTGGCATAGTTGGTTTTGGAGAGACAATATGATTTGTTTGGTCCGGTAACGTAAGGGTTATGTTTTGAATCGGTTTTCTATTTAAGGGACTGATCATTTAACTTGCAAGGGTGGCCTTGTTGTTTTTCCTAAAAAAATATTTTGAAACTGATTTTTGAAGAAAAAATATTTTGGCAGCAGTGGGTAAGAAAACAAAGAAGGATTTTTGCTATATAAAATAATGCTCAATACGAAAAAAAATATTCTGTTGCAATCCCTTCAGGAAATGAATATTTTAAAATATTATTTTTATTAATTAATTTTAAAATTTTCTGACCAAAAACAAAAAAATTAAATCCCTCCTTCAAGTTGAAGGGTCCATCCCTTTGTGGTTTAAATTATCGTATCAAAACGATTTTGTGTGAACTCACCTTCATACATGTAGGGCTGATCTTGGTATGATTTCTAATACAAAGACGCCAGTAACTAACATAAGCTTTGACAAGGATTCGTAAGTTACATGTGGAGAGAAGAATGAATAGATATGGCGCATTACGTACCGGAGAATAATATTCTTCGATTAAAAGAGATTGTAATATTTTTAATCAAATACATATGCTGGTCTAAATTGGATTTCTTTCCTGTCATCATAGAATGATCACTCTTAAAATATAGCAGCCGTAAGGTGCCTGGTAGTAGACGTACCACCTGCCATGCTTTTTACAGTCAGTAGCAGTACAGGTAGTCAAAAACCTTCCGCGATTGGCATCGTGACTCGTAGCTATTTCCTAATCATTTATGGTCATTTTATCACCCATTACATGTTCATTGCCATAGCATAGCAAATTGGCAATTAAGCAATAACTAAATTAATAATAAACTTTTTGTTCCTTTATAAAACAAAAGAAATATAATATAATTGTTAGGTCTATGTGTTTGTTTTGCCTCCTACACCTGATTTGACATACCAAATTGGCAGCGCGACGAGTATGCTATAGCAAGCAGGAACTGCTTACTCACGAGTTCACCATTGTAACGACTTGTGTTCGCGTTTAGTAGAGTAGAAGAAATGCAAAAAGACGCTTTATTTTAAAGTTTTATGTCCCAAAAGAACATACTGCTGAATTTGGGCTTAAACGAAAGGTACACGCTTCTAGTTTGATTTTTTTCTTGTCGTAAGATTACGTTAAATCAACTGTCTCATAGTATGACAATATAAAATCATATTTAAAGCAGATTTTTTATATAAATCTTTTAAGTACAATTTCTTTGTAACTGGCCAATGGTTTTTGATCGAACTTAACATGAAGTATCATGCTGATGAAACTTGTTTTTGCTTTTGGATATCAGTCAAGCGAGATAATTGAACTTTATTTTTTTCTACATATAGATTCCATTATGAAGCGGGGGAATCCTCAGTGAGCTTTCTCGCAGTTCTTGTTTAACATTAAGACAATTTGTAAAAAAAGATTTTGCGAAAGTTTCATTAAGTTTCAAGAATAAAAATTAAAAGTTGTGAATAACAGACTAGTACTTGTAGTTAAAACATTGCTATTCCATGTTTTACTGAACATTGATCACAAAGGGAATTATGACACTATATAAAATAAAAGATTTATTAGACATTTCGTTAATTTTCAAGCATTAGTTCAAAACGTTTATCAGGACAAATACAATTAGTGCCCTTGTGTCCAAAAGCCATTCTTGAATGATTTGTTGAAATAAGCAGAGGCACCAAAGGGGCATTCGAGTGTCAAAAGTCCGAAAAGGCAACGACAAATCTGGTAAACATGAACAAGAACAGCACAAGGAAACACAAAACATAAAAACAACCGAACAGAAATCAACAACGCGAACTCAAGTCGTAACAAGAGTGAACTCGGGTGCTCCGGAAGAGTAAGCGGTTCCTGCCTGCTATAGCACACCCGCCGCGCTGCCAATTTCCAATTCAGTGTGTCAAATCCGGTAAAGGAAGACAAAACAAAACCCTACGACAAACCGACATCTGCACTCATCTGAGAGATAGAAATCCCATATTTATCTATGAGTACATGGTGTCTACCGTAAAATTTCTTGAGTGAAGACAGCAACCGAGGAGCAACATAACCCTGTGTTAGCAATTTCTGTGTCAATCGTGACGCTCTGCCAAGGAAATCGATGTAACTCCCACAAGCTCTGGAGTAACGAATCAATTGTGATACGTAAACTCCATAAGCTGGAGCGGACGGAATGTTGCTACACACGAAGGGAAAGTTGACGATTGGGAAGTTGAAGTCATCACGTTTGTCATAGAGCTTTGTTGATAGTTTTCCTTGAGAGTCTATTTCGAGATGTAGATCTAAATCTACATCTGAAAGAATCGCTGAATTCGAGATTGAACAAAAAAATAATCATAATCTGTGAATCAAAATAATGTTACCAAGATTTTGTCAAAAAATTATCAATTTTTTAATTGTCGTTAATAAGATATATCGAAAATCATCTGTGTTTTTTTCATGGCCAGAAATCTAAAATACGATATCTTACCAAACTACAAACACTTTTTAGCAGGTTATATACAAAATGAACTTTTAAAATCGAAGTATCATTATGTGAGAAAGATTCTGTAAAGTTTTGTGAAATTTGAAGCAGTAATTAAGGAGTTGTTGAGGCTAAGAGTGGGGTACCCCCTCACCTTAGCCTAAAAATTTCCTTACTTTACTATGGCGAATCCTTATTTTTCATTCAATGAATAAGGTAAATCGATATGTTCACGGCCGTCATTCGGTCTCGTGAGTTTTTGACTCGTGAAGGAATCGACAACGGCGGCAAAGTATAGAAAGCTGCTCGTGGAGGGAGGAGGCGACGGTTCGTGGTGGAACATAAACAATATTTTTTCTGAAAGTTGATTTATTTCACTCAATATCAAAGTTATTTGAAGAAAAATAAAAAAAAATAAAACTGTCTCACAAAATGATTGTTTTTACTCTGTAGAATGGGAAAAAAATTACACGAAAAAGCTTTACCAATTTCGAGAATTAATTAAAGGCGTTACTGCACCCTATATTTTTGGGGATTATAAAAAGGACATTTTTTATACAAATATGTATTAAATTGCACAAAAATGACGTTTTAAGCATATCATTATATCCAAAACAATTTTTGCCACATCTTGACAGTTAATATAAAACGAAAAGTTATTAAAATGTAATAAAATTTCATTTTTTTCCAAAAAAAGATGCTGTTATTGCTCGTGAAGAATGCGGCGACGATTTATCGCTCGTGAAGTAGCAAGCGTGACCAGTAAAAATGGCCTCAAAATAGTTAGATCAAACAATGAATTGGCCATTAAGTAGGCACAAAAAGTAAATCAAAATTAAAAAAAATATAAAGATACGGTTATTCCGGTAATCTACAGATCATAAGTGGTCAATCTCTAATAATTTAGATACAATACGGACCAAAACTTGGAGAAAGATTATAGACAAATATATAAATATGTTGAAAAAATTAAAATAAAATTCATAAATGAACATTTTCTTCAATATGTGCAGCCAAACATTCATTTACATATCGCCGTTTGTAAAAGTGCTTACTATTGTAGTTATCATTACATGTATGTTCTTCATTGTATATTCAGTGAAATTCTACTTTGCGGAAATGATTGACTAGACCTTTTTACTGTCTAGTCGCTCATCACAATTTAATATTGGATCAGTTTAAGTTAATCATGAGTACATGATTGGGCCCGACGCGAGTTTTGCCAATGAAAAACTTATCAACACAACATACCCATATAAGAAAGGTGAGTTAGTTGGTACACATTTCGATTTTTTATTGTGAATCTCTATGGTTATTTATACATGTTTTAAAACAATTAATCGGAATGAAAATGTTAAAACAATTATTGGGTAGAGTTGAACATTCTTGTTAAAATTCAATTTAGTATTCTTTGGCAGCAATATTAACCATTTGATATTTACTTTAAATGTAAATTTCAATTTTGAACTTGTATCACTTTTTAAGCATTACAACGATCAAGTGTGTGAGTGATCATGCTTCACTAAATTATTATTGTTTGAAGTGTTGAGTCGTATTCTAATTCGATATGATTCTAAGTTACATGTAGCAGTCAGTTGATAACAAGTGTTTACACGAGAGTTGCTCTATATTCCGTTTATATTATATATTTTTGTCTTTATGTCTCAGTTTTTCTTCTGTTGAGCTGAACTTTAAGGGTAAACAGTACAATCCTCCATCACGAGCATAATTCACGAGCAACAAAATACGGTACACCATTCATCACGAGTCGATTTTTCGGTACCGAGCATATTTTTCTTAGCTTATTAATACATTTTTCTTTAAATCATTATAATGGTGTGGGATATGTAAAAACAAAAGATGCTGCACACGCACATACCAAATTTGTAACGTTTTATTCAAAAGGCAACCCGCAATTCGGAAAATAACATGTTTGTTTACAGAAAAAATGATGACGAAAAATTCGCCTTGATTGAGTTTGAAGAAAGTAATGCATTTTTATTTTTATTTTTTGTTGGCTTTTGTTCATAATGTTCATTAATTTTGTGAGACATATTTGTTTTTTTTGAATATTTTGTATATAAATATAAGAAAATAAGAATAAAAGACTGACCTTCTATTTGTAATGTCCGAATTCCTCCACCACAAACCGTCGCCTCCTCCCGCCACGAGCAGCTTTCTATACTTTGCCGCCGTTGTCGATTCCTTAACGAGTCAAAAACTCACGATACCGAATGACGGCCGTGATGTTGAACTACACTATGTAACAATACTTTTGCCCAAATCTTATGAAATTTTTTGCACAGATAGCGAATCCGTGGTGGATTAGAACTGTTACATGTAGGTTCTTGGGTGGCTTTGTTAAGTTTTAGTCTGTATAAAACCACAAAGATTTTCTAGATACAATCTAAAACATTAATATTACAATTACACATTAAGGAAAAGAAAATACCTGAATTTCGAAAAAATCAAAGATGGTTCAAAGGAAAAAAAAATGGCGATAAGAGTAAAATAACACATTTTGTGTACGGATGACAAAACACTTGTTTCGCTTATCATCGTCCCCTTTTATAATTCTTATCAAAATCTTATAGGTAAAAACAAAAATAACAACATGCAAACACATTTGTGTGAAATTTTCAAAGAAATTTTCAATAATGTAGAAGCAATAGCGGTTACAATAAAGGTACACCTTCGTCCAATTATGCAAAGTCCCTGCTTTCACACGACTAAACCCCTAATTAGACTCGAATTAAAATTTTTCGTTTTCAACAATCAATGGTGTAATATTCAAAATAATATGTGTAGCTTTAATCAAATTAGGTATAATCAGTCATTCTATATTGGCGCCCCTGGTATTTTGGGCAGGAGTGTGGACGATTACGATATAAGGCTTGAAGTCCTAAAAAACGAATAAAGTAGGCATATAAACCTTACTTGCCCTAAATGTATTGAGATAAATGGTAAAAAACATTAGAACCTTTCACAATGTGTCAAATTAGTTTAGAAGGTTTGTTTAACTCTATTGTTCTTAATATCCCCCCTTTTTAGCTCACCTGACCCGAAGGGTCATGTGAGCTATTGTCATCACTTGGCGTCCGTCGTCCGTCGTCCGTCGTCCGTAAACATTTTAAAACGTTAACTCCTCTGACACCATAAGTCCAATTGCAACCAAACTTGGTATGGTTGTTCATTAGCATTCGGTGCTTAGAACTGATGTCGGGATTTTTGATTCGTCGTAAAACATGGCCGCCATGGCTAAAAATAGAACATAGGGGTAAAATGCAGTTTTTTGCAAATAACTCAAAAACGGCTACAGATATCAAAATTCTGGCAACCAATAAAAGTGATCAGCACCTCAAGATCTACCTACCCTGAAATTTTGAAGAAAATCCGACGACCCATGTAGGAGTTATTGCCCTTTTTGTGGATTTTTGCAAATTTTGGACCCTTTTAGCTCAATATCTTGAAAACTATACTAGATATTTGAGAAATTTAAATTGCATATTGTTAAACACATCAAGATCTACAAAATATGTAACAGGGTCAACGTTGTAGGACCTTTCCTTTTAGGAGTTATTGCCCTTAGAACGTCAAAATTTAGCATTTTAACAGCATTTCCTCATTACATTGAAAACGTTAACTCCTCTGACACTTTAAGTCCAAATGGAATCAAACTTGGTATAGTTGTTTATTAGCATCAGGTGTATAGAACTGATGTGGGGATTTTTGATTGGTCATAAAACCTGGCCGTTGTGGCTAAAAATAGAACATAGAGGTAAATGGCAGTTTTTTGAAAATAACTCTAAAACGGTGACAGATTTCAAAATTTTGATTTGGAACAAAAGTGATCATCATCTCAAGATCTACCAGCTCTGAAATTTTGAAGAAAATCCAACGACCCATGTAGGAGTTATTGCCCTTTTTGTGGATTTTTTGCAAATTTTGCACCTGTTTAGCTCAATATCTTGAAAATTATACTAGATATTTGAGAAATTTAAATTGCATATTGTTAAGCGCATCAAGATCTACAAAATATGTAATAACGTCAACTTTGTAGGACCTTTCCTTTTAGGAGTTATTGCCCTTAGAACGTCAAAATTTAGCATTTTAATAGCATTTCCTCATTACATTGAAAACGTTAACTCCTCTGACACTTTAAGTCCAAATGGAACCAAACTTGGTATAGTTGTTTATTAGCATTAGGTGTATAGAACTGATGTGGGGATTTTTGATTGGTCGTAAAACATGGCCGCTTTGGCTAAAAATAGAACATAGGGGAAAATGGCAGTTTTTTGCAAATAACTCTAAAACGGTGACAGATTTCAAAATTTTGATTGAAACAAAAGTGATCAGCACCTCAAGATCTACCAGCTCTGAAATTTTGAAGAAAATCCAACAACCCATGTAGGAGTTATTGCCCTTTTTGTGGATTTTTTGCAAATTTTGCACCTGTTTAGCTCAATATCTTGAAAACTATACTAGATATTTGAGAAATTTAAATTGCATATTGTTAAGCGCATCAAGATCTACAAAATTTGTAACAGGGTCAACGTTGTAGGACCTTTCCTTTGATGAGTTATTGCCCTTGGAACGTCAAAATTGAGCATTTTAACTGCATTTCCTTATATTGAAAATGTTAACTCCTCTGACACTTTAAGTCCAAATGGAACCAAACTTGGTATTATTGTTTATTATTATTAGGTGTATAGAACTGTTGTGGGGATTTTTGATTGGTTGTAAAACATGGCCGCTGTGGCTAAAAATAGAACATTAGGTTGCATTTTTTTGCAAATAACTCAAAAAGGGTGACAGATTTTTAGATTTTGATTGAGAACAAAAGTGACCAGCCCCTTTTATCCACCCTATTGTCAGATGACCCCCTTATTAATCTTATGACCCTTTCAACGTTAAATAGATTTTGCCTTATAACCTTTACTTCAGGCACATATGTCAGGTGAGCGATTCAGGCTCCTGGGAGCCTCTTGTTAATGATCTCTTAAACACAGTTTTTAATGATTATATGGCAAAATAACATTTTAGAAAACATATTTGCTATGGTTACTGTAAGACAAACTTGAAACAAAAACAGAAAATTATATTTAAATTAAAAAAATAATAGCGCAGAAAATTTATCCACAAAAAGGGGGGAAATTCGACTTTCATGTAGATTTATTAAATTTATTAATGATAAACGGTAGTACTATCTAAACTTTTTCAATTAAAATACTTGTTTAGACATTATATCATATATTTCCGATCAGTTGCTTCAATTTTGACCACAAATAAATACGGAAATGAAAAACTTTTTTAGTTTTTTTCGCCGATTGACCTTTGACCTTGAATTTCTGAAAACTCGACTAACTCTGATTCTTACGACAAGCATATTTCGATTGCTTAGGTCCTGCTCTTTCCAATGATAAATGTTCAAGTTTGTGTTTGTTGGTTTTTTCGATGTGCTTTTTGACAATTGACACTCGAATGCCCCGCCCCATTGATGCCTCTTTTGGTTCTTTTTTGCCTTTCAGAATGCAGAAATATTCAGGCAGAAGGTTTAGGCTAATTTTCCCAAAAATCTACACGAAAAAAAGTCAATAAAAAGGAAAACTCGAACCTTCTCTGAATCAACCCCAAATCTTAAGCCATGAATGAAACACAAATGCATTTGTTATATAATTATACAATGTAATGACATTAGCATAAAGGAAAGTAAAGGTTATTTTATGTAAATTTAACATACTTATACCTTGATGTACAATTTCCGACATAAGTCTTACAATTAAATTGTCATGTTATTTATAAGTATGATTGACATTAATTTTATAAAGGTGTATAATTAGAACACCGTCGGTAAGTTGGGTTGTCGTAGAGTTGGTTTTGCACGCGTCTTAACTTCGGCTCATTGCAAAGTACAGAGAACACACCCGAGGATTGCCGATTAGTTGATTTGGGATTTTATCGAATGTGTTAACATTAGGGTTAGAGTGAGGGTAACGACTTGAGTTCTTGTTTTATATTATTCGGTTGTTTTGTATATTTTCATGTTATCTGTTTCGTCTCTCTGTTCGTGTTTACTGGCTTCATCTTTCACTTTTCAGTAAAAACATTCGATTCCCCATTATTTCTATTTCTTAGATGATAATACTGTGATAAAAGTTTATATATACAATATCTAATTTTAGTTTAAATGATTGATCAACCACTTCGTTGGAGAAAGACCCATTTTTAATTGCGCTAAGATTCTCTGTCCATTGAAAAGCGGCCAATAAACTGATGACTAGTCCAAACGAACAACTGGTACCTTAATGTATGTGTGCCCAAAATAATTAAATAGGGCAAATTACCCTATCATCATTTTGCATGCTGGGGTCGCCAAACCACAATTCGAAAAGCATGTCAGTGATACCAAACAATAGCTATGCTGTATGGAGAATATCGCACGTTTATAAACACCGCTGTGGGTGTTGGTAGGAGTACATGTAGAACCTGTAGGATTTCCGGCAGAAGGCTGATCTTCCACACTTACCCATTTTATCCCTATATCAACAGTTGACCCATCCCACTTTCAATTCATCATCATAAAATAAAAACTCGTTAACTGGTGATTGAAATGGATGGCATATTGTACGATTTTGCTATGGCGAGTGGAACTGCTGACTTTCCTAGCGCTCCTAAGTTCGTTCTAGGTTCGACTTGTTTATATCATGTTTGTGTTTTGTTTTTTGTGATGATTTTGTTTTTGCCGATTCTGTCTTGGCTTTTTCGGTGTTTCGATTGTCCATTGGTACATTATTCAACCAGACTTGCTGTTCACGCAACGACACATATTACCGGGGTTGTAGTAAAATTCGTCAATTCATATTTTGAATGATTAAGACAATGAATAATATAATAATTTGTCTGATTTCACGCCTGGTTCGATTATGTGGTTTTTAGGAGATTTTTATTGGATGTCTATGTACAAAGAACGTTACATAATACGATTTCCATACCAAAATACATTGTTTTGATCAATTTTAAGTGGGATATTTAAAAAAGGGAACCTGATGACTCCAATGTTACTGTATGTAATTGTTATTCTACAACGTTTTGACGAAAATTACTCTTTATAATTATAGACATTTGTAACTCCAAAGTTAACACCATTTCAAGGAAACCTTTACTCTGAAGGAGTGTTATAAAACTGGACTTAAAAGATCGGGCTGCCTTTGAGAAATTCTGAATGAAAACTTTTATCAATATTTAACCAGCCTCTAGAGATCTTTGCTTGAACGTGATGAGTTTCAGGTCCTTGAAAACCGACCTAGACCCGCGAAAATTTATAAACATTCGAAGATGGAAGTCGATTCCGAAACAGAAGCCAGTCGTCAGCGAAGGTGACGTTAATTACCGAGACAGTAAAGGGCGAACGTTGCTTTATTTTGCCGCCAAAAATGGCGAAGTGGCGACAGTAAAGCAGTTGCTAAAAGCTGGATGTAACCCGAAATTGTCGGATGACAATCGGAATACCCCACTCCATGTAGCGATAGATGGAGGTCATCATGAAATTATTCATCTTCTAGTAGAATTTGGTGAGTTTCTTCATTTTTAGCTCACCTGGCCAAAAGCCATGTGAGCTATTGCCATCACTTGGCGTCCGTCGTCGTCGTCCGTCGTCGTCGTCGTCGTTAACTTTTCTTTAAACTTCTTCTCCTCTGAAACGGCTGCACAGATTCAAACCAAATTTGGTCTGGTTGTACTTTAGGGTATCCCCCACAGAACTGATGTGGGGATTTTTGATTCGTCGAAAAACATGGCCGCCGTTGCTAAAAATAGACCAGGGGGGTCAGACTACTGTTTTTGGCTTGTAAATCAAAAAGTATAAGAGATAAAGGAAATCTGATGCCACGCTACTGCTTCAGCATCAAAAGCTCTACAAAAGTCTTCATTGAGTCGAAGTTGTCAGATGACCCCTTATGGGAGTTACGGCCCCTTAAAGGTGAAAAATAGCATTTTTTCATGTTTTTGGCCTATAGAATGAAAACTATTGCAGCTAGAGAGAAGCTGTTGCTTGCTTAAATGTTCAGCTCATTTAGCTCTACAAAATAGAAGAAAATGAGATAAGTCTCCATAAGGTCAAAGTTGTCAGATGACCCCTTATAGGGGTTATGGCCCCTTAAAGGCAAAAAATAGAGTTTTTGGCCTATAGAATGAAAACTATTGCAGATAGAGAAAAGCTGTTGCTTGCTTAAATGTTCAGCTCGTTTAGCTCTACACAAGCCTCCATAGGGTCGAAGTTGTCAGATGACCCCTTATAGGGGTTACGGCCCCTTAAAGGCAAAAAATAGTGTTTTTGGCCTATAGAATGAAAACTGTTGCAGATAGAGAAAAGCTGTTGCTTGCTTAAGTGTTCAGCTCATTTAGCTCTACACAAGTCTCCATAGGGTCAAAGTTGTCAGATGACCCCTTATAGGGGTTATGTCCCCTTAAAGGCAAAAAAAAGAGTTTTTGGCCTATAGAATGAAAACTATCGCAGATAGAGAAAAGCTGTTGCTTGCTTAAATGTTCAGCTCATTTAGCTCTACACAAGTCTCCATATGGTCAAAGTTGTCAGATGACCCCTTATCGGGGTTACAGCCCCTTAAAGGCAAAAAATAGTGTTTGTGGCCTATGGAATGAAAACTATTCATTGCAGATAGAGAAAAGTTGTTGCTTGCTTAAATGTTAAGCTCATTTAGCTCTACAAAAGTTTCCATAGGGTCAAAGTTGCCAGATGACCCCTTATAGTGGTTACAGCCCCTTAAAGACAAAAAATAGTGTTTTTGGCCTAAAGAAAGAAAACTTTTGCAGATAGAGGAAAGATGTTGCTTGCTTAAATGTTCAGCTTAATTAGCTCTACAAAAGTCTTTCTAGGGTCGAAGTTGTCAGATGACCCCTTTAAGGGGTTATGGCCCTTTAAAGGTGAAAAATAGTGTTTTTTGCTTCGGAATGAAAACTATTGCAGATAGAGAAAAGCTTTTTATTGCTTAAACATTCAGCTCAATTATCTATACAAAAGTCTTCAAGACCAGGTGAGCGATCCAGGCTCCTGGGAGCCTCTTGTTTCTTTCATTCTGCCTTTTAGTTTTGGTTCTTCATATTTTGCATTGATCTCATAGAAGAAACAGGCCAATTATCTGCTCTACGATATGCTTTATTAGATTGAAGTTGCTAGATACTTTTAAACAACGACTTTTCTCATTCCTCCAGAACAACTTTAACTTTTTAACAACTTGATTGTCTTCCATTCTTCATGTTCTTTTACTTTTTTTAATCATTATATATCTCTTCTATATACCAGAAGAATGTATCAAAATGCAAATGAAATTTGTTTGTGTGTTTTCATATCTAAATAAATCCTCACACTTTTTGTTTTGTTTCATACGAAATGAGATCAAGCAGAATACATGCATTGTACAATTGGTTAGAAAAAATGTTTCTTTCTAAAATCATGAAAATTGTAGTTATAAAATTGTCCTTCTAAAAATGTACTCTTTACTTGTTTTCTGAAGTATATGATTTTAATAATCTTTCTTGCCTTATTTACAAGGCACGATCATATTTATGATTTCTTTATTACAAATGCAGGATGCAAGATTAATGCAAGAAATATATTTGGACAAACAGCACTGATGATAGCGGTACTGTATAATGATCTAGAAGCTGTGGATATTCTTTATCATGCAGGTCAGGTAAAATTAGGAGGCATTATAGGAAAATACTACAATTTCTTGGGGTTTAAAATATAGTTTCGTTTATTTTGAGCCAATAGTCGGTCGTTTGCTACCGTCCACCAGTAAAACTGACCACCCTATATGGCCGAGGTGCTTTGAAAAAGGGCGAAAACACACACACACTTTCGTATATTTTTTATACTGGTCCCGTTAAAGAAAACTGCTGGCTGGTTTTCATTGTGAACTATAAATGGCAAATCTGATGTTAAAAACATGTTTCTCAGCTTCTGGATACACTGCAGTTGTGTTATTGGAAAAATTGTTAGTGAGCTTTTCGTTGTCTGTTACCTGACAAGTTAGAATAATCCGAGCAATAGTCAAAAATATGAAAATCTGTTGAAGTATCATCTCGGCAATGTTTACATTAGCAACCGAAAGTTTATGTAGTGGCGAGTAGGCCAGGTATTGCTATCACAAAGTCAGAATTGTAGTTACATTTGCGAGTACTTTCACTCATTGAAATGGTTATAACTACTATTGGATCAAATGTCTATAATAAGATTTTGTCAAATTTAGCTAATATTCCAGAATCCAAAAAGAAAATTTTCTCAGACTTGAAAGGTGCCGCTGGTTTCTTGGGCATTCGCATCCAAAGAAATGGGAGGATCAATTTCTCCGGTATGACTGATTCGTTTTTGTCATTTTCTCTGGACTATGAGATTGATCATTCAAGTTCGGGAGTTTTGTTATTACCTTTATTCATTTGTCCAAAAAGTAAACACAAAACAGTGCAAAGATATTTCAGAAAAATAGGATTGCAATTGTCCTGACTTGGTACATTTATTTAAAAGGAGTGACGGGTCTTAGAGTTGAATGGAGTTAAATGAGTCCTCAATCAGCATTTATCAAAAACCATGATCATAAGTTGATTTTAGTCATAATTTTGTTTCTAGTTTTCGGCATTTTTTGGGTATAATTGTTCTATGCTCTTCATATTCATATAGTGTTTGTGACTTAAAATTTATGGTAGAGTGCCTCTGATGCGCGAGTCTTGAATACACGAAACGTGCGTCAGGCGTAGCAAATTTTATTGTCTGGAACTTTGTTGTAATTTATATTACTATCTGTTGAATTAGCTCTAAGTAAATAATGGTACATATCATTCTGCTTGGTTTCCGAAGCTCACAGATACATGTATGCAATTGGTGTAATTTAACAAACGACACAGTGCCAAACTCATTTGCTCTTATGTCGGAGATGGTGCAGACTTTAAAAAATGGGTGCATGTGCCAGAAAGTGACCTCCATAGACATAAAAAAATCCGTATCTTTAAATATAAAAAAATGTTTACTAGATGAATACTGATTATGCCCTTTTCTTTCAATATAGCTCCATGTACGTTGTAATTATAAAACGGCATATTCTGTCATAGACAAACCTTTAATTCCTATTACTGTCATTTGACGTTTTCCGAATGACAACTTTAAACACGTCAAGAGGTGCTTTGACAAGAATTCATCAGTAAAAAATGTCAAGTACAGATTCTAGCAGTATCTTAAACCTTAAAAAGCAGTTTTTAAATTAAACCACTTGAATAATAGATAACACTTATTTCTGACTTTCATTTTACAAAGACAAGAAAAAAGTCTTGATAGGCGAATTTGTTATTTTACAGGTGGGTATTTGGACCTCACTGACTGTACTGGTAAAACTGCTCTACTGCTAGCAATGCAAGACCACAATGAAGAAATCGTCGTCTACCTGATTAAAAACGGATGTGACGTCAATGCCATAGATTACATTGGACAAAGCGCCCTCTACATTGCGGCACAAACTCACGAGACTTTTCCCGTATCTTTGGGGAGGAAATTGGTTCAAGCTGGATATAACTTTGATCACGACAAAGAATGGATTTCAAAAGATCTGCACCAGAAGCTCACGGCTTCTAAGGAAAATCTTGCTACAAGAATTAAAAAGAGGCTGAGTTTTAGAAAAGTCCCCCGTCCAAAAACATCAATAGAATCGGACCAACAAGCGGCTTCGCTTGATTCTACAACTACGGAGGAAGCCACGTGTTCAGTAGAAGAATAGAGTTCTCCCTTAACTAAATATTTTAACTTATAATTTTCAATTTCTTTTATTCATTAATAAATATGGAAGAAGTGTGCACATTTTCTCCACTTCACCATTACTTCATTGCATTACCATTTCCATGTCCATTCTCTTCATTTAGCTGACTTCGTGCTACTAGAGAAAAGCAACGAGGGACTAATGGCGCATTTGAGTGTAAAAAATGCGAAGGGTCAACGATAAAACCAGCAAACAGCAGCGATAAGCTTGTCGGTTAAAATATACTAAGAGCTGACCTCAGGTCAGGTCGATTTACCCTCCAAGCTACTGGAATGTGTGCCTCGGGTGATTGGATAGAGTAGCCCTATCATAATTCCGGGAATGTCAAGCGATAATGCCGATGACGTGACCAAAAACCATAGTGGTGCACCGTGTTTAGAGAAAGGTCTCATTCCTTGCACATTAAAGAACCCCGCTGTAATTTTCCATAAGAGTAGGACCCGTGTGATCTTCATGCAGGATGCGATGATCCATAATGTGTTCATCTGTGGTTAATTGTTGTCTGGAGCGCTTTTGGCCCTTGGTTTTGAAAATGACACGTTACATACAAAATCAAACAATAAAATATCATCCCAGTGTTCTCATTTTCACTATGAAGACCATGTTCTTAAGAAACTTGTTGACATTGAATATCATATGGTTTTGTTGAGTGATGCAATTAAAACTTATGAAGTCGAATTGAAAAAATGTAAGAAAAGAATTGAAGGCAAGTTTGAGATGGAACGAAGGGATTTGAAAATATGCTGACTGGCTACAGGAAGTAAATCTAGTATTGGATTCCTAAATTACACAAAACGCTTTGAATACTAAGTAAAGGTGGTCGTCTTAATGAACAACAAAAGTTGTATTCTATTGCTTCAAAATAAGTGAACATCAGACAGAATCCTAATTACAATTGAAACGAGCACCTTTCGAAGAATCGACGTTTAATCTCGTGTCCAATTGAAATGTGCGTGTATTTTTTCCTCAATCAATGGTGTCGATTTGACCTTTTAAGACGGTACCTTATTTATTTACCGTGAATTTCGGTGTTTAGTATTATGTAAATTTGAATGCAAGTTGAGACCCCTCTTACATTATGTACTACCCATATCTTTCACTGTAAAATCAAGTTTAACTTTTCTTGAACTTTTATTTCGGTATCTTTATCGTTGTGTTTACAATATATATGTTTGTTGATAATTTTCCGAGTTCATAGAAAAGTGGAATTCAGCATCAGCCTTTTCGGTTTATCTATCCTCGACTTTGACCGTTTCAAGTCGAGACCTTTTAAAATTTGACATAATTTGGACCAACATCGGAAACGCCTATGACAAGTACTCCGAAAGATTAAGGGCGCCGTATGCAGGACTTCAATTTCTCCGTCGTTCGGTTGAAAGACAAGAGTACTACTTCCACATCTGGCTGAACGATGATGCCAAGCAAGCTAGGAAGTTATACAAATGGAGATGGTTATAAAACCGAAACAATCGACATTACCCTTGATTTTAAAGTCCATGACAGAGTCTACGTCAAATCGAAATATAGCACAGTGAAGATTCATAGTAATCATCTTTTTCAGGATTTTTTAGAATCCTTGACCCACGAGCTATACGCAAACGAATGTTTCACTGGAACGACCTTCATCATACAATATACAATGATAACACACTTAAATGATAAAACACATACTACGAAAAAACTATAATTTATGTTTTTACTCGTATCGTAGTATAGAATATGTAAATACAGGATCTGCATCTTATTATTGCAACCAAGTGTGTACCCTCGGTGGCTGTACAGGGTGGCCCACGTCTGCGGGGGTTATCTATAATACGGAAACCCTGAGAGCTGTCCATAGTGGGCCAACGTGTGCTGAAAGTGCCATGCTTCATGCACGTAAAAGACCCTTTGTGGACCGCCAAGTGCACCACATACGAAACTTTCCGCCCTTACCTACCTCTCCCTTTTTCCTGTGGTTCTTCAAAATTTATTGTTCCTTTGTTTCCCATCTCACCCCCATATTTCATCATGTTCATGTATCATCATCATTTCATGTTCATTTTATCACCCTTTTCATGATATTCGCCTTTAAATAACCCACAAGACTTAGTGTAAAACACAAACTCACTCACCCACACGTATCATAGCGCTTGGTTTTGTTATTCAAGTTATTGATACTTCCAAGTTCATGGGAAAGCTTCAGTCTCATATGCGTTGATTATTGCTATTTAGTTGATATTTTTCTGTGTGTTATGACTTGTTGGTTTCTTCGTGTTGTTTTCTGATGTTTTAAAAGATTTCCTCCTTGCTTCCTAAGTCCGACATCTCAGCTTAGACGTTTTGACAGTCATTAGTACAAGCTTTTGTCAACAGTTTATAAATGTACATGAAAACGCTTGAACGTAGACATTGATGTTGAGAAATCATTCGTGAAGAACAGTGTAGAATAGGGCTATTTGAAAAGTAAATTACTATATACAGTAAGACCTAAAAATGCATAATGGCCCAGACAACTTGTGGCTTTTTTGAACAATGATGTAAACAAGATCATGGCTCAAAGTCCACGCCAGGAAAAACTTGTAGCGTTGACCTTTGACCCTTTGATCACAAAATCATGACTTGTAAGTTGTTTATATTTCATTAAATTCTATCAAGACGTAAAAAAGTTTGTTACGGAAACCAAATCGTACATAACTATATCTAGGGTTATTTTTTTTTTACTATTGGTCTGGACTTGTAACCTTTTGATCCCAAAATCAATAGGATTATTTCGTACATCAAAAACTTTTCTGTGTGTAGATGCCATATCAAGACGTTCAAAATTTCTGCTGTAAAAATGAATCGGGCGGAAGGTAAATACGGGAGACAATACAACCTTAACGATACGCTTAGCGTAATATGTTGTGAGAGAAGTGCTTCCATAGACGAACCCATTACAAGACAACGTATTCTACTTGCAGAAAACATAGTTGTGCTCAAAAGTATACTTTATTTAGACCTGAATTTCTATACAAGACCAGCCATGTATCATACCACGGAAGTATCAAATTTGCGGGTAACATAGTTTCATTGTCAGTTGCTGTTTTTTTGTAATTTCATAAATTTGTTTGATCTTATCTAAAAAAAAAGGGATAAAGACACATTACAAATGCCTTAAAGAAAATAATGAGATCTCTTATAATTATAAAATCTGACACCACTTACACCTATAAATCATTAGAATTTAAAATTCAAAATATTCCATATTCTTTGGTTTTTAATATTATTTCAGAGTTTGGCTTTACTGCCGTGTGGAGGTCGTAGAAAGCTTCCCCGTGCCTCAGTTGAATGCTCTTATATATTTTCGAGTACTGGAATGTGTGTTGGAAAGACACAATTTACATATTTCCAAAATTATATTGTTTGGATATTTCTTTAAAAATTGATAAATTTATCTGTTTGGTCATCGTTGTAATATTTTTTTTGCTTCCGTTTTTGTTTTACCAAATCTTATATGCTACCGGTTTTCCAAGTTTTCTTCTCCTATAGCGTGTCTGATGAAGGTTAATACAGAAAAGCGCTTCACACGGAGTGAAATTTGTCTTTTGTATATTTATCACAGTCATTTCAATATGTGGATCGTTTCTTTCTGGCACATATTCCATATTCTTTCGTTTTTATTTTTAATTCAACTTGAATGACAGTCAACACCGTTGAAATTGGCCGCAGGTCATTATATTCTTTGATTTCTCCGATATTAAAACTATGATACATATCATTCAAAGCATATCAAAATCGAGTTATCACTTATTTTGACTATTCACCTTGCTGATTGGCTATACATGTAGTATGTGTTTTTTGCATGATGTATGGTTTTTGTTGTTGTTTTTTTTGGCCTATTGGGACTTATGTTACAATATACAAGTTTGTTATTACTCAAATCGGTTAATTTGCTGTATATGCATGCTTGAAATAGATACTTAACAGCACCAACGTTTGAATAAAAAATATCATAGACATGATAGAGGTTCAATACAGTGTCATTGCGTTCTATTTTACGTGACATAAAGATCACCGTTTGGTTCTTTGCGTATTAACGAAATCGTTTTAGATCATGTTGCGACACGACAACGTTGTGTACACAAAATGTATATCTATGTATTTGCAATAATGGGAAGATATCAATTACAATACTATATCACCATTACATTTTACATGCCAGTGCTTCTATATGTTAATGATTGTCCCAAGTATTAAGACTAAACAACCGGAGTCACTTCAATCTTTTAATAAACCTCCTGGAAGGGTACAAAACTGAAAATACAGAAATTTACAAAGTCATAAGTACAGAGAAATTTAAGCATTAAAAAATCACAATGCAATAACATACAATATTTAACATATGACACACATAGCTTTCCATACTTTTGAAGAAAAATAATTAATGCAATAATACACATAAATGCATACCAAATATCAAACAGTTAACAATTTAAGATTAATACCTTGTGTCTGTTAGAGGTTACCATAAGTCTAGTAACTTTAGAAAAAAATGTACTCCAAAAATTATGACAGGAATGGCTTTCCATAGAAAAAATATTTTGACAAACTGAGTAGGGCAAATTAAAAAATAGAAAAATTTTCAGCTGTAACGGTTAATGAATGAAAGCATTTAAAAGATACAATAATATGTAATATGTATGCCTAGTAACAATGTAATATTCTGACTATAAAACATTGAAATCGAAAGTAGAATTGAACAGACGTGACGCGATGCTTCAATTGATAAAAATACATACTAAAAGGTAAAATGTACACTTGACACTTTTAGATGAGGTTACTGCAAATATAATTTCATGTGTTATATGAGAAAACTTACCCTGTGGAGGGTCGAACACCAAGAAAAATTGATAAAAGTTTGCCGAGCGGCATGTTCCAAAGTAAACAAAAATATCGTAATACCAAATCAATGACGGAAAAATCTAATTATCCGGAGAGGAGTCAGAACACTCCCCCTCTGATTTCATACCTTGAAATCACTACATACCAAAAATTTTACTATTAACAAAAACTTTTGACCTTTAAATGACCTTAAGCACTAGAAATTGGCATTAATGAAAAATGTAACAATGAACGAGTTTTACAAAAATTGACAATGAATACATGTAGTCATTTATCTTTAGCACCCTATAACAAGATTGTCATTCCACTTCCATTAGAGAAATCAGTTCATTTACAGGTCTGACGAAACGACTGGTGTTTCCATCACGAGCTACACGAATCTGGACTTTCCTAACTTTGTCATCTGAACTTGGAAAAGTTTTTTCGATAATAGCCATTGGCCATTGATTACGTGATACCTCAGCGTCTCGAAAAAGCACTAAATCACCTTCCTTTAAATTTTTCGTTTCTGTTGTCCACTTTTTACGAATTTGGAGTCTATTCAAGTACTCTTTCTGCCATTTGTTCCAGAATTCATCTGCAAGAACTTGTACGTGCTTCCACTGAGACTTAAGCATGTCTTTTGTTCCAAATTTAAAGTAGTAAATGTCAGATGAATGTTGATTTGATTTGAATGTCAGTAGTGAAGCAGGACTTAACACATCTGGTGAATCTGGATCAGTTGACACCGGGATCAACGGTCGAGCGTTGACAATTGCTGTTACTTCAGAAAGAAGTGTAACGAGTACTTCGTGAGTCAAGGTCTTAGAGCCTTCACGGAGAAGCATACCATTCAAAATGTTTCTAGTAACACCAATCATTCTTTCCCACACACCTCCCATGTGTGAGGCGTGTGGAGGGTTGAAAATCCAAGTTACTCTATTTCTGGTGAAGAATGCCTGAATTGGTCCTTTTTCCACAAAGTGTGAAAGCATGTTTAATTCTCCAGTAGCGCCAATAAAATTGGTTCCACGATCTGATCTGAACTGTTGAACAGGTCCACGTATAGCTATGAATCTCCGTAACGCATTAATGAACGATGCACTACTCAGTTCTTCAATGACCTCTATATGTATAGCACGGCACACCAGACAAGTGAATAAAAGTGCCCATCGCTTCTGGGCTGTGTGCACTCCTCGTGTTTTTCTGAAAGCAACTGGCCACGGGCCAAAGGTGTCCACACCTACGAAGGTGAATGGAGGAGACGGCTTTAAGCGGTCTTCTGGGAGGTCTGCCATCTGTTGATACACAAATTTTCCACGCAACCTTTTACATGTAACACATTTTTGTAACGTTGTGTATACCAATCTACGACTTCCGATTATCCAATAGCCTCCGTCGCGAATAGCTCCATCAGTAATGTGTCTACCTTGATGGCCAACTTTGTTATGAAAATGATGCACTAACAGAGTAGAAACATGATCTTTCTTTGGCAAAATAATAGGATGTTTTATTGAGTCACTTAGCTCTGCTTTCCTTAACCTTCCTCCAACTCTGAGAACTCCATTACTATCCATGAAAGGAGATAATGAACATATGGTACTATTGCGAGAAATAGGTAATCCATTCTTGAGACATTCAATTTCGTTTCCAAAAGCATTCAACTGAACTTCGCGAATAATCAAGAGTTCTGATTCTCTATAATCAGGCTCGTTAGTGATATCTGACTGATTCGATGCAGATTTGCGAAATACCATTCTTCTTAATGAAGTGATTGCTCGAACAAGCTTATTCCAGTCTGAGAATCTACTAAATCTTTCTATGCCTAACCCTTGAGGTGTTAATAACAACGTCTTAGAAGATCTTACGTCTGGACGGATCTCCTTGTCTGATTCCGGGTTCACTAATTCATACTCGTCATGTTGAATATCATGACTTGTGTCGACTAGAAAGTTTGGTCCGTGTATCCACGCACTAATATTGTTTTTGGTTTTACCTCTTGTAGCGAGATCTGCAGGATTTGTGTCTGTCGATACGTATGTCCACTGCTTGGGACTACATGAGGATCGTATGCGTCTCACCCTATTTCCTACATACACGAAAAATCTCTTGGATTCATTTGTCAGATAGCCCAATACTACCTTGCTATCAGTATAATAGTAGATTGAATCTGAATCAATCTTTAGATACTCTTTTATACTATCTCCTAGTTCTGCTGCCAATACTGCAGCACACAACTCCAGTCTGGGGATTGTGCTTCCGTGAACTGGCGCGACTTTTGCCTTACCGAGAAGAAAGCTAACAGTTACGTGGTTAACATCGAAAAGTTTCAGGTAAGCTACTGCGGCAATTGCATCCTTTGATGCATCCGAAAATATGTGCACCTGTTTTTCAACTGATGACGCAAAGGAAATATCACTATACATCCGTGGAATTTCAAAGTTTTCAAGGTCGGATAAACTATTTGTCCATTGAGTCCATGGTTCAAGGTAAGTTTCTGGTAATGGATCATCCCAATTCGTTTTAGTAAGTGAAGACATCATCTCTCGGAGGAGTAACTTTCCTTGAATTGAAACTGGAGCAGTGAATCCAATAGGGTCAAAAAGTCCATTGATTGTCGAAAGGACACCACGTTTTGTAAACGGTTTAATGTCATTTGAAACTTGAAACGTGAAACAATCTGTGTTAATGTTCCATGACATTCCTAAACTTCTTTGCATGGGCAGATCATTATTTTCGAAAGTAACATCTCTCAAGTTCTTCGCAAGATCATCGTTACAAAACTGTTCAAGCACCTGTTTGCTATTCGAAGCGATTTTGTGTAATCTAAGATTTCCACCATCTAATAACGCATTCTGTGTCCGTTTTACTAAACTTACGGCTTGATCAACACTTTCACAAGAAATCAGTCCATCATCTACATAAAAATTGTTGTCGACATAATCCTTCACATCAGGGTCTGCACTTTCTACAGATTTCCTGAGCCCATAAGTTGCGATGGCCGGAGATGGACCATTGCCAAACACGTGCACTGTCATCCTGAAATCTTGTAGTGGTTTCTCTATATCATTTTCAGCATGCCATATAAATCTAAGATAGTCACGGTGTGGCTCACATACCTTGAAGTTGTAAAACATTTGTTCGATGTCTGCTGTTACAGCAATAGCTTCTTTTCGAAATCGCATAAGGATACCTAACAAGCTGTTGGTGAGGTCAGGTCCGTTGAGCAGAACTTTGTTTAATGAATTGTTATTGTACACAGCTGATGCGTCAAATACCACCCTGATACTTTCCGGTTTACGTGGGTGATACACCCCGAACATAGGAAGATACCATGCTTCACAACCTGCTTTCAACTGAGGAGCAATTTCAGCATGCCCATTGTCAAAAAGTCTATCCATAAAATGTATGGTGTGTTCTTTTTTCTTTGGGTTTGCATTTAGACTGTAGTCGAAGGACTTTGCTCTCTTGAGTGCTAATGGGCGGTTATTTTCTAGTTTAGAATGTCCATCTCGGAATGGCAATGGCGCCGTCCACCGATTGTCAGTGTCCTTGACAAATCCAGATTCCATGAGTTCCATGAACTTATCGTCTTCGATTGATGAACCAACCTTTTCATCGTCGTCTGTGGTACGGAAGATGTCCTTGATGTAAACATCGCTTGAACATGGTGGTAAAAGAGATGTTCGTCCATTGCTCAGTACTGAGGTTTTGTTAACACAAACTTGAAAGTTACCTTGGTGTACTTTACCGAGGCACACCTCGCCTATTATTACCCAGCCTAGGGGTAGTCTTTGTGCGTAGGGTAAATTCCCATCACCCATTCTGTGGTCAAGTACGTGATGTACACCTATGAGATCTCGTCCAATCAATAAATCGATTTGAGCCTCACTGTCTATTTCAGGTATGAACTGAGCAATATCTCGTAAATGTGCAAATTGTGATGCGACACTTGGTGAAGCTATTTCTTCCCTGTTATTAGGGATGTCGTTGCACTCAATTAGTGTGGGAAGATTAAACTTGACGCTGCCATCAAATGATTCGACAATATACTCTTTTCCTAAGCGTCCTGATGACGTCACTTTTCCACTGCATGACGAAAGAAGATATTCAACCTCCGGTCCATGATCATGAAACATTTCAAAGAAACTAGTGCTGGCTAAAGACCGGTTACTTTGGTCATCGATCAAACAATACATCTTCCTAGCAAGATCAGGTTTGTCCTTTGGATGTACAGTTGCTAAAACAATCTTAGCGCAAGACTTTCCTCCATTAGCCTTACCACATATCCTAGTACATGAAGTGCTTACATCATGTTGGGTTGACTCCCCCTCGTGATGTTGTCGGGGTTTCTCGTGACTGTCTGTTTCCAAATGCATTGCTGTTGCATGGTCTGATCTTTGACATACTGTGCATTTTATCTGTGCCTTACAGTCTTTACTAAGGTGCCTTTTCTCTCCACAACATCTGAAACATAGGCCATTTTTCTTAAGGAAATCCTTTCTTTCACTTATCGGTTTAGTGCGGAATGCACGACAAGCATTCAATGAATGATTTGTTCCATGAAGGGGACATTCGACACTCAAGTTATTGTTCTGTTTCACTGGAGTTTTTATTGTGGTTGTGTTACTTGTGTCAGTTTTAGCACATGATATTTGTCGTTTGTAAGTGTTTGTAATGTTTCTAGGGGTCTTTGTCTCACGTTCCTCATAGAAAAAGCTTGGGTCGTTTTTCATCTTTGCAATCCTGTGCATAAATTCTGAGAAAACTGAGAATGGTGGATATATCATACGATTTTTCAACTTGTAGCTGTTGGCCTCAGATATCCATCTTTCTTGGATGTTGTATGGCAATTTAGATATGATTGAATTCACACCTGTAGATGAGTCAAATACACTTAACTGTGTCTTATAAATGTCATTGGCTTTGATGGCTTCTATCTCATTTATAATGTCTACAAGTTCAAAAAGTCTTTTATTGTCTTTGTTTCCAATCTTGCCAAAGTTCTCTAGTTTTTTCTTAAGCGAACTTTCTACCAGCTCAGGGCTGCCGAACCTGTCTTCCAGACGCGTCCAAATTTTCTCTACTCCAAAGGCAGGATTTGCTGCACTTGCTGCTCTTATACTTAAGGCTTGTTTTGAGCTCTCTGGTCCCAACCACTTAATCAATAAGTCAATTTCTTCGGATGGAGTAACGTTTAACTCTTCAACTACATTTTTGAAACTAGTTTTCCATGCCAAAAAATATCCAGGATTGTCATCGTATCTTGTAAGTCTTCCAAGTAAGATGTCTTTTTTCATTAGGTACTTTGAAAACTCTTTCATGGGTTCAATCTGATCAACGGTTGACATCTGCCTGTGTGAAGTTACAACTGGCGACACAAATTTATCACTATCAAGGTTCGGTTCTTGCAAAGTTTGCGGCACAAATGGGTTGGCGTTAACATCTAAGCTGAGCTTTGGTGGAATTTGCTGTGCAGTACCAGGAAGTAAATGTACGTCTAAATGATTGTCATTAGCAATACTGAATGCATTGAAATTGTCGAATAGTTGTTTGTGTTCCAATATATAGTCAGCTGTTCTCTTCTGAATGTCATCTTTCATGTCTATGTTGTGTGCAGAAACATTTGACATGTGTTCTTCACCATGCACCTCGCTGTAAGCTTTGAGCTCACATTCAGCTTCTTCTATTTCTCGTCTAGCATTGAGTAGCTTCAAATTTGCTTCTAAATCAGTTTGTTTCTTCATGAGCTTTATTTCTTCTTGAGCATATTTTTCTCTCGTTTTTGCAATTTCTAATTTGGCCTTTTGCCTGGCTAAAGAAGAGGTAGAAGATGCTTGTGATAATTGATCGTTCTGATATGTTTCATTTTGATGTTCTTGGAATTGTTGGGGTGGTGGAATAATCATGTCTTTAAGGTCTTGTTGTTCAGATTTTATCACACTGTCCAAATATTCACAGATGGCTCTAACTTTTTCTTCCACTGATTTCGCCACTAGATTGTGGGCTGCTAGTTCTCTAGCACTTTCTTGGGAACGGACAGATTTAAGATAATCTCTAAACCTATTTGCATTCTGAACATAGTCTTGCCAATGTGGCATAATGTCTTGGATATAGTCCTTAACTTGTTGATTGTCCAATGACTGCCTCTTCCTAATGTCCTCAATGATATAAGAAATACTCCTATAACTGTTTGTGAGTTTTGTAAGGTACACTTGTACAGTTTCTTGAAAAAGGGATCGTCCTTCTTCAGTGAGCCTTCGATTTTCTCTAAGTTCTCTTGTATCCATGTTGAATGTAGAAGTTCTCTCCAATTTCACAAGGTTTTGTACTATTAAGACTAAACAACCGGAGTCACTTCAATCTTTTAATAAACCTCCTGGAAGGGTACAAAACTGAAAATACAGAAATTTACAAAGTCATAAGTACAGAGAAATTTAAGCATTAAAAAATCACAATGCAATAACATACAATATTTAACATATGACACACATAGCTTTCCATACTTTTGAAGAAAAATAATTAATGCAATAATACACATAAATGCATACCAAATATCAAACAGTTAACAATTTAAGATTAATACCTTGTGTCTGTTAGAGGTTACCATAAGTCTAGTAACTTTAGAAAAAAATGTACTCCAAAAATTATGACAGGAATGGCTTTCCATAGAAAAAATATTTTGACAAACTGAGTAGGGCAAATTAAAAAATAGAAAAATTTTCAGCTGTAACGGTTAATGAATGAAAGCATTTAAAAGATACAATAATATGTAATATGTATGCCTAGTAACAATGTAATATTCTGACTATAAAACATTGAAATCGAAAGTAGAATTGAACAGACGTGACGCGATGCTTCAATTGATAAAAATACATACTAAAAGGTAAAATGTACACTTGACACTTTTAGATGAGGTTACTGCAAATATAATTTCATGTGTTATATGAGAAAACTTACCCTGTGGAGGGTCGAACACCAAGAAAAATTGATAAAAGTTTGCCGAGCGGCATGTTCCAAAGTAAACAAAAATATCGTAATACCAAATCAATGACGGAAAAATCTAATTATCCGGAGAGGAGTCAGAACACCAAGTACGTTCACAAGGGAATCTTTTTGATAGTAGAGAATCAAATGGGGCATTTGAATGTCTTATTAGATATATGCATACACAGAGTAACCATATCAACCGTTTTATACCGAATTGGTGGGTATTATATTTTTAGAATCACTTCAAGCCAGGAATCTTTAGGGAACACTTCCCCTTTATATTCATATACCTATTTTCAGCATTTCTACCTTTTCCTGAAGAGTGTTTGATATTCATGTAGGAAGATTCTTGAAGTGCAATCTTTTTCTGAATGAAAAATGTGATTTTAAACATTGGTTGACCGCCTTCCCTCCTGACAGTTTCCTTCTGAACACATAAACCGGAAGTTTACATCAAAATTCATCCGCAGTCAAGTAAAAAATGGGTATTTAAAACAAAATTTTAAAAAATATTAGATCCAGCATCTTCTAAATTTTATTCTTAATTTTTAAAACTACATACATTTTAAAACTTGGAAATAAACATCAAGAATCCAATGCTAATTATATTATCCAATCACAGTCACTGAAAGTTTTTATTTCTAGCTTCAAGCTCTGTCACAGTCTGACTTCCGGTTGCGCAATAACGAAATCCTGTTATTTTTCCTTTAGCAAACTGATGCTTGTACTGGTCGACCTACTGTTATTTGTTCTTTGTCAAGAAGGGGGTCTTTCTTTGATATTTTATATATGTACGCTTTGAATTTTTATGTCGCATTTTTACGTCCGAATATTATAAGATGCAGGCGACATACGTGTTCCATGGAACACCATTCAAATCTAGGGCCTATTGCAAATCGGCGAGCAGCGAACACTGGTCACATTGAAGTCTGCTGGATGTTTTTATTGCAGATTTTTTTTTTAAATTGTCGTTTATAATGTATGTTGTGTTGCATACAATTGTTTCACATCTCATTATGTTTAATCCAAATTTAAACAAAGATAATCAGCAGTCGAGAATATGAAGAAATAGCACAGTTTACATGCTTTATATTGTACAGTTGACTAGTAAAGGTTTGTTTCCACGTTGCTCTGCTCATACAGTTTCTTGAGGTGCGCTATGCCAATGGAAATGCAGCTACTCCAACTAAAAATTTAATTGTCAAATTCATCCATTAGAGCACCTTAAAACGATAGGTATCTGCTTCAGAAACAGGAAAATATAATTTTTATTTTAAAACTTTGAAATTGCACGGAGTACAGAATTGTTAAAAAAAGAAAGAAAAAAAATTCACTTCCTGTGCTTTTTTCCATTTCCGGTCAGTCGAATGAATTCACCCTTTCCTCATAATAGATTAAATATGTATCCCACTTTCAATGGCCTAGAGTTACGGCAAGTTTGCCATTGTTAGCAATAAAATTTCAGAAAAATTCTTTAAAAAGTAGAGAAAAAAGCAAAACACACAAAATATAAATTTGGCGTGCATCAACGTGCAAATAATTTGAATCTTGGTATTTTTAGAAAAATTGCACAGACAAATACGAGGGATACCACTAGTCATTTCATCTACGTTAGGGTCACCATTAATTTTAGAAGTGAATTATCTACAAAATTATCAAATCTCTTAATGAAATGTTTGTTGGAGTAGCTAGGAAATATTAAGAGACTGTTCACGAGAAAACCATGCAAAATTGTACATTTTGTCCAGTAGCAAAGTTTTTAATTATGTAATAGGTATATTGCAACTGAAAGACCATCCTATGAGACTTATTCAGGCAAATTTATTTTTTCGAAAAATTCAAGATGGCCACCCTACAGGCCTCAATAGCTATATATAGCTTTCATCTGATTTATCGGTTATTTCAGTCAAATTTTATTTGAAAAATAGACATTTTCATTGTGATTTTTTTCAGTTTACATAGATGGAATTAAGATTGTATCAATATTTTTTGAAATAGGGATGTTTTGTCTTTCAAATACAGAGTAATTTCGTAATTCATAATTTTAGTTCCTCTGGTACCCCCAGGAAGGAATTGGGCAATATTCCAGACTGCTCTAAAATGCTGAAATTTGTTATTTTTAAGGGTACTTATTGTCCAAGGAAACGCTTTTTATCCTTATCTTTTAGAAATTCAAAAACAATAACATATAAGAACAAACATATCAAAATGCCGAGCTGGGATTTTAAATTTTGACTTAGCCACAGCCCCAGAAAACAATATTATTTGTTTATATAGAACAAGTTATATATATTTGGCCTATATAGTCTGCTGCTCTGTACATCTTTAAATTATTTCAAAAAGATGCCACTATTAGGCCCCCGAAGTCCATTTTAGCCATGTGCTAAAATGGCCAAATCTCCATTTTTGTAATGCTGTAACATGTAAGGGATGACCGAATGCAAAGTTACAAATATGTTTTTGTACAGACCATATAGCAGTCTTTTGGAAACATATTAAAAGTCAAACCCTTCATTCATGAAAATAGTCCCCTAAAGTTGGTCAGTTCTGTACATTTCACCAAAATACACAGATATTCCCATCTTTCACCCTTAATCCCCAAGTATATGTCTTTCCCGACCCTTAAATGGTACTTTAATTGTGATCAACTGTTGTATCACATGTTCTAAATGTATTTTGTTTCATAGCAAACACATTCAGATTTTTAAACTGAATCCTCCAAAAAGTGGATTTTATGTAGAATTATCAAAACATGTCATTGTTTCCTGTGGCTGTGGCCAAGTCAAAATGTAAAATCCCAGCTTGGCTTTTTGATATGTTTGTCTTGATATGTCATTGTTTTTGAATTTATGATAGGGATAAAAAAGCGTTACCTTGGACAATATGTACCCTTAAAAATAACAAATTTCAGCATTTTTGAACTGTCTGGAATACTGCCCAAGTCCTACCTAAAGGTACCAGAGGAACCAAAATTATGAATTACGAAAATTGCAATGCATTTGAAAGACAAAACATAACTATTTCAAAAAATATTGTTACAATTGTCATTAAATATACGTAAACTAAAAAAATCACAATGAAAATGTCTTATTATTTTCATAATTTTTTTATTGAAATCATTGAAAATCAGATGCATGCTCTATATAGCTATTAAGGCTTGTAGGGCGGCCATCTTAGATTTTTCGAAGGAAAAAAATGCCTGAATAAGTCTCATAGGATGGTCTTTCAGTTGCACTTCACCTTTAACAAAAATGAAAACATCGCTATTGGACGATTTTGCATGGTTTTCTCATGAACAGGCTCTTTAGTACAAGGAGAAAACATGTACTGTTTCCGAGGTTTTACTATATAGTGAATTTATATTCTATCATACTACTAGTATATCGGTCAACTCTGTTACTAAAGCCACGCCTACAACGTACTGTCTACAACGTTATAGTAGTCACGCCTACTGACAATGATCCAATCATTTTTAACAAGAAACATAGTCATTTTTCACAACATTTAATCACTGCAACACGTGAAACGATTCCTTCGCATGCATGGTGTAATTGAAACATGTTATTTAATATTTTCGGTAAAGACAACAAATATCAGTGCCGGGACACAACTTTCTCTTGGCTTGATATCCAGGAGGGCAGCGTTTATAAGAACTTGTACAGAAATTCTCCTCTTTAAATGAACGGCATCTTTCACCTGGAACTATAGATTAAAAACAACACAAGATTAATTGATTCACAAATATTTTTTGACTTTAAAATAACAATTAAATCACTTTACCTATAAAACAAATAAAAAAAAAATAAAATAAATATTATGAAAAAAATAAGGAGTGATTACAACAAAACGCAATTGCCACCATATCCAAAACAGGAATTTTGAGATTGACAGGTTTTAAATCGGCCAAGACATGTAGTTTGCCATACCAAACAACCTTGTGAAGCTTTCATAATGGCCTAATCCCAAACATCCAAAAAATCAAACATTTACACTTATTGCAGGTCGGTTTTGGGCATAAATAATGGTAATAACAAAACTACCGAACTTGAATGATCAATCTCATAGTCCAGAGAAAATGACAAAAACGAATCAGTCATACCGGAGAATTGGTGGATCTCAATGGTCCTGACTTGGTACAGGCATTTCAAACGAAATGGTGGGTTAAACCAGGTTTTATGGCGCCAAACTTCCTTCTTCCATTGCGATCTTAGGATCCGGTAATGACCATAGAACACAACACAAACAAATACAAGATACAAGGATTGATTTGAAAACAGACTGTGAAATATGAATAAAGCAAAGACGCACCAATGGGGCATTCGAGTGTCAAAAGTCTGAAAGTGCAACCACAAAACTGGTAAACACAAACAAGACCAGCACGAAGAAACACAAACACAAGATTTACTGAACATAAATCAACAGCGCGACCTCAAGTCGTAACAAGAGTGAAGTCAGGTGTTCCGAAAGTGTATATGGTGCCTGCTTGTTATAGCACACCTGTTGTGCTACAAATCGCCAATTTAGTGTGTCAAATCCGTAAAAAGATGACAGAACAAAACCATATGACAAACCAACATCTGCACTGATCATAAAATGATCTGTCTCAAGTCCATTTTATGCTGAATACATAATGATCCGTGACAGTCAGTACAACCCGTTCATTGTTAACGTTTATCACTGTGGTTTATTGCCACTGAACCCGTATTTGATTGGCCAACAAAAAACTCTATATTGTATTTTAGTATCTTTCCCGAACAATATAATTTTTTTAAAGTAGTACCTACCATTTGTACATGTGCAGTTAGTAACTAATTGAATTGTACTGTTGTAAAGCAGATGCAGAGAGGTACATTTTACAAGTTGCTCAATTAACAAAATCACTACTTCATTTGCTTGGCAATGGTGCTCACGATCATGGAACAATACAATTGAATGAATAGATAATTGTCATACACAAATGTGTTTATTTTTTGAAGATCCTAATATTTTGCATTCAATAGCAGAGCAAAATTTCAAGATTGGAACGGACGGAATTTTCTTTCAATTACCAAATTTAATCACCTATATTTAGATCAATAACTTATAGGCGAGCGGCGGATATCGAAAAAGTCGTCTAATTAAAAAGTTTAAATTACCCAAAAACCTCATGAGATTTTTTGAACTCAAATAAAAGGTTGATTATTTTATTATATGGATATATATGTTTGACGAGTCGAATATGGTCAGAAGATATCAAAAAATGTTGTTTTGTACATGTACCCTATGAAAATCTTTTACGGCTAGATTTTTAAAATTATTTTTTTTACCTAAAAAAACACACACGAACAAAAATTGTAAATCTCATCATGAAATACTTTGCTCAATTCTTTGTTTGCAATTGAAATTTTCAAAAACAATAATAGTTTTCTACAATTTTTATCGAATTAAAAATCACGAATAAAAGTAGCAAAAATACACCTTAATTTTAACTTTTGCAACAATAATTGTCATTAAAACCAAACAAATTGTATACATAGATCAAGAAAATATTGTAAGGCTACTTTTTACTTAAAACTGCATACTTCTGACGAATGATAATAAAGTTATACTTAATTGAATATATAAGATTTTGAGAAAATTTACTGCAGATGACTCGGAAAACTGTCGGAGTGTCCCGTATTTACATTTTAACTATAATTTGATTGATTAGTAATTGTAAGAATTTTCATTTTTTGGTGTAATTATGAAGAATATGTGCTAGTTTTGTGTTTGTGTGAACACAAGAAATTAATATTTGGTCTTTGCTTTTATTTTTAACCTGCGATGTTTGATAAAAGCAAAGTTTTAAAAATTTGTGAAAGGTGTACTTGACTTTTGAGGTGCGTTTGTTATGTTGAACTGAATAAAAATTCGATTGCAGAAAAATAATAAATTAATGCCGTATATTTTGGCGAAAATATTTGAAATTATGAATTAGACTATCTATTTGAAACTAAAAGTATAAACTGTGCACGTAAGCATCCAGGAGCAAATCAAGAAATTTTCGAAAGAAGGGGGAGGGCTCTACATAAAGCATTGTTGTTGAAGATGTTCATGACAGTTTTGCCTGAAATCTATAAGATTTTTTTAAACATTTTGTCATTAAGCGACATTAAGGGGCTCCTGGAACACCCCACCTGCTGGAGCCGTCATTGTACAATGATTTGATCGTCTTTTGAACTTAATTATGACTGACGCTTAAAAGTTCTAATCTTTGAGCTCAAATTGCACAATGTTCTGGCCATTATTCAAATCCAGAAGATCTGGGATTCTATGCAAATACCATCATCACAAGTGCCGGAGGAAATAATTTTGCAATTGACAAACTTTTACCAAAGAATGACAACATCAAACATGGCCGCCCGATGAAAAAATTTCATACCAACAATAAAATAGACAATCAAACAAACATCGTCTTCATTTTATATATACTGCTTAGCGGTGATGTCCATATAAACCCTGGCCCGTGCAAAAACCCATGCATAAGTTGCAGAAAACCTGTAAGATCGAACCAGAAAGCCATACAATGTGATTTTTGTGACTACTGGATCCATCTGAAATGCACGCCTATTACAATCGGCGAGTACAATAGACTTTCTGAATGTGATGACCCATATTTCTGTCATATAAACTGCCAAGACCGATTGCCAACCTTTAGCGATTCTTTCTTCACCTTTCGATCGCAAGATGCAACAACCGATTCAAGCGGAGATGCTGCTCTATCCTCATCCGTATCCGATATTACTGATACATTAGATACATCCGGTGTTGATGGTGATGTTTTTCAAGAGATCATAGATTTGAAGAAAAAAGACCCCTACAAGCTGGTTTGTGCATACCTTAATATAAACAGTATCAGAAACAAGTTTGGCACCATAAAAGAATTTCTTAATAAAAACATGATTGACATTTTATTCCTCTCAGAAACAAAATTAGACAACACCTTTCCTGATAGTCAGTTTGCTGTTGATAATTACAGCTTATGGAGGTCTGATAGGGACTGTCATGGAGGAGGCATCATGGTGTACATGAGATCTAGTCTAGCGGGGGATAATAAATCAGACTTAGCGTTTAAAAACATTGAATCCTTAGTCGTCGAAGTGAGAACAGAATCACATCGATTCTGTTTTGCAGGCGTATATAAACCACCGTCTATGCATAATGACACATTTAAATCTGACTTTCAACAAACATGCGAACATCTCATGGCAAAATTTGACACTATTTTTCTGTTTGGAGATCTAAATTTTGACATGCTTGACAGTGACAAAAGTCATCATCTAAGCAACTTATGTGACATTTATGACCTCACAAATAAAATCAAGAATGCCACCTGTTTCAAGGGAACCGATAAACCTAGCTTACTTGATGTGGTCCTTACAAACAAACCAGATACTATCAAGAAAACTTTAAACTTCAGTACAGGTTTAAGCGACTTTCATAATTGTGTGGCGTTTCAGGTAAACTGCTCAGTAAAACGACATCAACCACAAATGCGAGTATCCAGAAGCTTTAAAAACTTTAATTGTGATGATTTTATTGAGGACTTGACAAAGATAGACTTTGATAATGTTTTAAATTGTGACAATGTAAATAATGCTTATAATGATTTTAGCGACAAATTTTTACAAGTTGCAGATAAGCATGCTCCATTCAAAGAGAGACGAGTTCGTCAAAATCAGGTTCCATACATGAATGTAACTTTGCGGAAAGCAATTTATAAAAAGAGTATGCTATTTCACAAATATCAAAAATGTAGAACATCTGTAAACTGGCATAAATATAGAACACAGAGAAACTTTGTAACTAAATTAAACAAAAAATCAATGAATCAATATTTTCTAGAGAGATGTGTTGGTGGACCAAAATCGAAAGATTTCTGGCCCACGATAAAACCGTTTTTATCTAAAAAAGGATGTAATATCACTAAAGATACAATACTATCTGAAAATGATAATTTAATTACAGATCAAAAACATGTATGTGAAATTTTCAACAACTATTTTGTAAATGTAGCCAAAAATATTGGTGACCCAAATATTTTAATTGATGAAAGCCATCCTAGTATTATTAAAATTGACAATATTATGAATAACTTAGATGTCGAAAATTTAAATTTTCAACCTGTAGATGAAAAATTTGTATCTAAACAGATAAATAACATTAGTGTAAAAAAGGCAACTGGAGTTGATAATATTTCTCCTCTACTTATAAAGTGTGCCTCACCAATTATTGTCAAACCACTTACAAAACTTATAAATATGTCAATGTCATCTTCTGTTTTCCCAGATAGTCTGAAGACAGCAAAGGTCTGCCCTATCCACAAGAAAAATAGCCTTCTGGATAAAGGTAATTACCGCCCAGTAAGCGTTTTGCCTACTATTTCTAAATTATTTGAACGCGCTATTCATGTTCAATTGACTGACCATTTTAACAAAATTTTTAATCCCTTTCTAGCTGCGTTCAGGGCTGGCTTTGGCTGTCAGTCAACTCTTCTGAGGATTGTAGAGGACTGGAAACAGGCACTCGATAGTGGCAAGTACGTGGGGGCAATCCTAATGGATCTGTCAAAAGCTTTTGACTGTCTTCCCCATGACTTGCTGCTGTTGAAACTCCAACATTATGGAGCCAGTGACAGTTCTCTGCAGCTCCTCAGGAGCTATCTGAGTGACAGAAAACAATGCATTAAAGTTGGGCAGGAAACCAGTTCATACCAACATATTATCAAAGGTGTACCACAGGGATCCATACTGGGCCCTATTATGTTCAACATTTTTCTGAACGATATTTTTGATTTTGTAGATGTGTCAACCTTATACAATTATGCAGATGATAATACTGTTTCCTATTCAGACCATGACCCAAATTCCTTAAAATCTGTATTAGAATCTGATAGTCGATCACTTATAGATTGGTTTCATATTAATAAGATGAAAGCAAACCCTGACAAATTTCAGGCCATAGCTCTGGGCAAGAAGACCAAAAGTTTAAATTTAAATTTTGACCTTGGCGGCAATATTATCGAATGTGAAGAGGAGGTACAACTACTCGGCATAACAATTGACTCTATGTTAAATTTCAATAGTCAAATTACAAATATGTGCAGGAAAGCCGCCAGACAGCTAAACGTCCTCAAACGTATTGGGCATCATTTAAACCGTCTGAGCAAATTGACCATATACTATTCTTTTATTATGTCAAATTTTAGTTTTTGTCCACTCACTTGGCACTTCTGCTCAGAGGCAAATACAGCAAAAATTGAAAAAATTCAAGAGCGTGCTTTGCGCTTTATCTACAATGACAAAAATTCTTCTTACGAAAAACTATTAGAAATTTCTTTATTACCTTCATTGAAAGTCAGGCGTTTGAGAACGATTGCTGTCGAAACTTTTAAAATCATAAACAAAGATAATCCTGTATTTTTGCAAGATCTGGTTTCCATAAAAAACACTTTGTATAACTTCAGGTATACCAATACAGCAGAAATGCCCAGAGCACAGACAACTAGGTATGGTTTGAAATCCTTCAGGTATTCGGCTCCTAAGATTTGGAACAGTCTCCCTGATGATTTACGTAAACAGACAAATCTGGAACAGTTCAAGACCCTTATCAACACATGGACAGGCCCATCCTGCTCATGTGTTATCTGCAAATCATAGGAGCTGAATACCACATATGGTTTTTCTTTTGTTTTATTTTGTTGCTTTTTATGGTGCTTCTGCTGCGGGCTGTTACAATGCTAAAATGCTTTATTTTTAATGTTGCTTTTATATGCTTGCATCCTGCTAACTTATGTTACCCAGCTTTTAAAAATGTATGTCTTGTTTGCATGTATATATGTCTTTGTGTGTTTTATTTATTATTTATGCAAGTCAGTATAAAAGCTCTTCAGAGCTTATGTTGATTGTTATTATATGTGACCCGACTATAAATAAAATTTACTTACTTACTTACTTACTTTTAGAGGCATCAAACTAATATGTTCTGAAAGCCAAAACTCTTATCTCTCTATTAAGTCAAAAATATCGCCCAAGGTTTGTTATTCAGTTATAAAACTTAAAAGTTTTTAAAACCTCTATTCGCCACTTAACTCTTATGTGTTTTTAGTCAGTTTTTCGATGATTTTCTTTCTTTTTATCTGTGCAAAGTTATCGTTCTCTACTTAACTAGTTGGATTTAAGATATTGTTGTTGGTTTTTGATTCCTATTCCGTTTTGAACATGTTAATGGTAACTCAGTACACTTTTTATTAAAAACCTAACATTCTGGTATAATCCACAAATGTGGAATTTTTGATTCAAGGAACACATTTGAACCATTTATTTTTATTACAAACGAAAGATAAGATAATGTTTTACAAATAGAGGAAAAAAAGTATATGAAAATGTGAATTCTTTTTTTCGCAATTCAAACTTTTATACACAAAAATCAAAATAAATTGACCCTTTTCTAAAAATAGAAAAATTGACGTAATAAATTTCTTCAAAGAGACCAAAAGTGAATGATTTATATTCACTTATATATATAAGTAATATTAAGTCTTTATTTTCTAACTTTTAACCACATTTTGTAACATTTTAGTTGCCTTAATGTTTGCAGACTCAAACTTTTAGATTTTGGGTAGTGACCTTTGACCTTTAAATTTTTCATGTTCTGACCAGATTTCAAATGGCAAACATCGATATTATTAAAGCTGAAATATCAAACTATCAATATACTTAAAAATATCCCATGAGGTTTTTGGGTAATTTAAATTTTTTTCAAGACCCTTTCCGCCGCTCGCCTATTAACACTACAGGACATTTAACAAGTTCAGTGTATCCACGATCAAGCCAATTGTTTTGACCTTACAAGTAATTGTGTAACCATATTTTACGCCTAGCATTGGGCAAATTTATAAGGCTAGGTATAAATTTTATGTCCTTCTTTAAAAAAAACTGCGAAATTTTCCACAAGAGAAAAACATTAACCCTTCAAAAAACGCGAAATTTTTCACAAGAAATATAACAGAACACGCACACACATTACTTTACTTACAGATGATTAAACTCAATATTACCCCTAGAGCATAGAGTTTTTAGATACAATACATATATAGTTTTACAAAAGTAAAGTTTTGCAGCCATAAACTGCGTGAGGAAAAGAGACACCAATGGGGCATTCGAGTGTCAAAGGCCGTTACGGCAACGATGAAACCGGAAGTTTAAGAAGTAATAATTATGATAATGAATAGCTGCAGACCCAGCGTTTGATTTCATTTCAGTTTTAAATATAATGCATACCGACCATACTTTTCATTACATTCAATGTATTCTTCAGCCTTTAAAGCACAGTTGAATAACATATCTTGAGATTCTTGCTAGGAAATTTTATTTAAAAGGATAAAACTGATAATAATACATAAGTTATGAACAAATAAGAAGAGTCTGGTGCCCTTCTAAATCACTGAACTTGTGTATCTTTGGAACATTAAAGCACACATAGTATTTTTGATGCTTAAGTGGACAATGGCCTGTCATTTTCTGCACAATTCTAAGAACCATTGATCTTCAATGTTTTGGCTTGTGATCTTCCAATGTTTTGATTCAAATGCTGCTGATGAGAGGTTACTCCTTGAAATATCGATATACATCATGACCAAAATTAACCGTTTTATATCCATTTTTGGTATAGTATCGTATAAGACATTTAAAATTCACTTGTGGCATGCCTTTTTTCATAATTGTCACACAACTGTTCTAAAAATTGTTATTTGATGAGGACAGCAGCTTTCAGGAATTCCAACAAAAATTCACATCAAAATATCATAGAAAGTCCAAACAGACAAAGACAAAAGAGGTTACAAAACTTAATCTGCAACATAGATTTAATTCTAAACGAGAGAGGTCTCAGGTGCCAAGAAAAAAATTGTTTCTGCTTGCAATATCAGTCACTAATTGGTCATAAAGCAGAATTCCCCTACCTGGAACACAACAGGTTCCTGTGCAATCAGAATGACGTTTCAGATCAGATGTCATTCCCGGTGGACAACTTGTTGCAGATAGCACGCATTGACCTTTCAACCATTTACACGATCTTGGCCCTCCATTCACTAGAAACAAAAAGATAGAGTAAGAAAAAATAGCTTTTTAGAACCATATGCGTATGGGCATGACCATATTGTTATATTATACTCATGAGGTCATACTAAACATTATGGTCGAGTCATATAAGTATAAACTTATATGGCTATCGCGGGCGAGACCATATACGTATTTGGACCATGATAGGTTTTGTGAGTAATTAAACAAAACTTAGACTTTAGAGGAATATAATTGAAATTATAAATGAAAGAATAAACAAAGCAAACATATACGTTACTTTTCGAAACATTGGATAATATAAATCTAAAACTTACATTTACATGAACTGTTCAAAAAGAGAACTGTCTGGATTTCGAACAAGTAAATTTATAACAGGACGTTGGTATTGACAAATGTTAAGAGCGTTTTATATTGATACTAGTTTTTTGTAAATAGAAAGAAGAAATATAAAATAAAAAAAAATATCAAAGTCTAAAATGACCAGAATACGTTAAACAGGAAGAAAGTGAGCGACAGATCTGAAATTGAATCCCACGTTATGGGTATCCGATGCTGTATACCAAATATCAAGTGGCTGTAATAAGTAGTTGCTGCGAAAACTGTTACGAACAGATCTTCCACTTCCCGTCTGCCCGTCCGACATTCACCATTTTATTACCCGGATTTTTCACTCCGTGAAATCCGGCCAAAAACCAAATAAATACAAAGATAAGGGAAAAATACACAAGGAAACAAAGAAGAAACCGAAACAGATTTACGTAACATTTTTGGTAAGTTTATATTGGCGAACAAATCTAGAATTGCTGCAGATTCAATGATTTTCTCGATGATTAGGGACCGACCATTTGATTTTTATAGGGGGCTATGGTGAAATTTGAAATAAAAAGACAGGATGGTTAAAATCCAGAAATAAAAAGGCAGGATAGTGCTTTAAATTAAAAAAAAAGGCAGAATGGTAGTTTTGGCGGAAAATTTTACAAAAGCTGTCAAAACAAAAAAAATTAGGGCGCTTCAGTGCTAAAAAAAATCCAGGCTCAGCTTTTTCAAAAAATAAAAAAAAACAGGTCAATGAAAATATCCATAGCACCCCATAAAAATCAAATGGTTGCTCCCTAAGTATATTTTCAATTCATTGAAAGATATTAAAATCACAACTATACTTACCGATATTTAAAGTAACACCCATCACTAATATAGGGACCAGCAATCTGACCAACATGGTGATGGTTACTTCTGTGAGCTTTAATTCGAATACCAAACTAGGAAGTACATTCTCATTTATACGGACTCGAATTATTTCTCTATTTTATTCACAAGGTTAGGCGGAGCTTAATTTTCTCGGTCGTTCAGGTAGGATTTTAACGAAGAATCCCGAAATAATTGACCCATGACCAACCCGGTCAATAAAACATAATAATAATATGATTCGATCGAAAGTGTTGTTTTGTTGAATAAGGCAAACTATTCATATAAACAGGGAGAGGCAGGTTTTAGATTGGTATTACCAGTTGCTCTCAGTACAAAACAATCAAGGCGAAATCAATGTGGAGTTTACCCTTAATTATATGGACCTTTTCTAAATTAAAAGGTTTATAAAATCTGCCCGTCAAACATCGTAATTTCTGTGCAAATGTTCTATAAACAGATTATGGGGTGCAGATGGGAATAAAACCAAAATAGGTTAAGAGATTTACTGTCCATAGAAAAGGAGAGAATTGTAGGATTGCGCAATTAAGTCTCCTGTAGATGATCCTCTGTGTTTTATTCCTTTTGAGACCTAGTAGAGGTTCTAGCGTACGAGGAGAGCGGTATTTTTTTTCTTATATGTTGCGCCACTATTGCTAGCGGTCTTCAACTTTGATTATATAATAAAAATATGAGTAGTTCCTGGTCTAGGATTAAAAAAATATTAATCATACCGATTAATTTCTTTTACACCAAAAGAAGTTAACATCTGTTACATAACAATTGGTGTCAGAAGGTACATACATTTGTACTCTTATCATAATACGGAAGTACAGAAAGGTTGTAAGCCATTAATAGCAGCAAATGGTCGTATTTTGTTGGTTAAAATACAGTTTGTTCTTTTTTTGTTATAAAATATGCTTAACAACCCACGAAACATTCACCACTTTTATTAATTTCCTTAACAATAAAATTGTATTTTCATATATCTCTAGAAGAAGTTGTCGGAATGATCTGAGCAAGTGTGGAGTCCAGTATACACTGCAAGTTTTAAAAAATATGATTTTTCGTATTTTAAATTAAAAGGTAGAGATTTACAACCCAAAAATGAAAACAAAATCACCATTTTTGATTAATTTACAGAAGAAAGGAAACGAAGATTCATTCTCAAACATTTTGGAAAAACACATATTTGAATTGACCAAACTAAGACTTTCTCATATTGTTCATTTGTTTGACTGTAACGAACCGATGACACTTAATTATAAAATTGGCTCTTATTATAAAATTGACACCTATTTATAAAATTGACACTTATTTATAAAATTGACACTTGTTTATTTAATTCTTTCGGAGCACCTGCGTTCACTCTTGTTTCGACTGGAGTTCGTGTTGTTGATTGATATTCAGTATTTTGTGTTTCCATGTTTTACATGTTGTCTGTTTTTTTTCCGTTCTGAGTGAGTGATGTTGATGGTTTATGGCCCGACTACCCTTTTGGGTATTGCGGGCGTTTCCTTACTTTCGTCTTCAGTAGACGGGTCGATCTCTATCTTCTACAACGGCTATTTTCAGGGCCTGGTAGATCAATCCAGCAGACCTTGATTTCTTGACGTGTTGTTGTTTTCTTGAGATTGATGAAAGTATCTTCATTCTTCATTTGTCTTATGATGGTTTCGATTAGCTGGCAGCGTAGGTTGGATACGTCCAGATTCTTGGGCCATGATAAATACCTAGCGGTATTTCCATATTCTGGGTAGGGATTGGTGTCACGTCTACTGCTCATCAGCATATCGCATTTGTCAGTATTAACTGGATTGGAGCATCTGGCGCGATAGTTCTGGTATCCATATCCTAATTCAAAGTGTTGGGTTCCATACTCTTTGGAGGATTGGCCATGGTTAATCCCCAACAGTCACTCTTCCGGTCAAACTGGCTATGTTGTTCATACGTCTTTACTGTGTACTGGTGTTGTTCGTACGTACATGGCATAAATACCAACAGCAAGTCATATGGTCACAGGTCAAGATTCAGACTGATCAGGTCGTATGTGCAGCTGTAAGGACAGACTCGACTCGAAACTGTCGGTGTCCCGTTCTTGTTGGTGTTTACTGACTTTGTCTCTGCCCTTTCGGACTTTTGACATTCGGATTCCCCATTGGTACCTCAGCTTCTTTCCTTGACACTGATTAAAAATTTGTCACTGATTATGAAATTGACACTGTTTTATCAGATTGACACTTATTTATTAAATTGACACTTATTCATAAATTGACATTTATTTATAATATTGACACTGATAATAAAAATGACACTAATTTTAATAAAAAATGACACTTTAAAAAAAAATGACACTTACATGTATTTATGAAATTGACACTGATTAATTTATAAAATTGACACTTATTATAAAATTGACACTTATTATAAAATTGACACTTATTTATAAAACTGACACTTTTATATAAAATTGACACTGATAAAAAAATTGACACTCATTTATAAAATTGACACTTATTTATAAAATTGACACTTTTTTAAAATTGATCTTTAATTATAAAATTGACACTGATTATAAAATTGATATTTATTTATAAACTTGACACTTATTTCTATAATAGATTCTGATTTATGAAAGTTATGTCACGTGCATTAATTCAAAGGCTTTTTATCTGATATTCTCAGATTAATCTGAAGCTACTTACGCTGGCACAGCTGTTCATTATTGGCTTTTAAACTAAATACCTATATTAAGTAGCTTAATCTCTGTTTTGTTTCTTTGCAAAATGTACTAGATATTCAACCGGGAAGTACTCTTATATAACATACTGTTCTGTTTACAAATGCAACCTATATTTTTTATAAGAACATACTTATAGTAATATGAACGGTACATTAAATTTTGATCATCAATTGACGTGTGGCTTTCAGTCAATTATAGTTATTTCTGTCTATAAACCTGTCACCCCTTTTTGATGAATAGATGAACATGCGCAGTATCAACAAAACAAGCCCAACTCGAAATGGGCGTTTAAAAGATAGGTGTATCTTGTGCAGTGCGTTACTTGCCTAAAAACTCATAATGGTTAGAATGCTTTGTTTAATGTGTGTATTGTGTTTGTCTTTTTACATGGGTAAGTTCAAACAATTTAACAAAATGAATTTTGGCTAGTCTTTACAATGTTTTGATCAGTAATAATTGATTGTAAAATCCGTGCTCATTAGTTAATCTTATCCTTCTGAGCACCTGATAAAGAATAATGATATGTGGAATAAGTGTAGGCGACACAGTCCATAATCAAGCAGCAATTCAGAAAAAATCACAATGGAAAACCGCCAGCAGCCTTCAACGAAGCCTTTAGGTTCTGCAATTGGCCAATGGTCTAAAGATGCATGTATCTAAAGTAAAGTCCTGAAATAGTCACAGATAGATGCCCCTTCTTAAACAAGGAACAGAAAACATAAAAAAGACAAGTACAAACAAAAGCGAGTTCACTTTCAATAAGGTAAAAACTAAATAAGAAATACAAAGAAATAAAACCTTTAAAACAAATAAAACAAGAATGCCAAAATTTTCGGACATAAAGTCCTTCTTCAGGGGCTAAAAAGTAAAAGGATGTTCACACATCGACTGACGAGGACAGAATGACATAAAATTGAATCGAAGAACATCATGTGGTATTTTGATCCTAAACTTGATGACTAATATATAAATATTAAGAAAAGGTCTGTCTTTTTACATTCATACCAAAGGGTTGAAAAGTGCCTAAAAAGTTGATTATTCTTTGCTCAAGAAACTGTCTTTGTTTTTCGCCGGTGCATGTTTCAAGGAGAACTGTCACCTGCATATCCTTGACGCCATGGTTTGGCAATGAAAAGTGCTGGCCGACTGGGCAATCGTCGCATTTGAGAACACTTCTCCTGTGTTCAGCAAATCTGTCACCCAGTCGACGACAAGTTTCTCCTACGTAAATTTTAAGGCACTTGGCACAGCGGATGGCGTAAATGACATTTTCGGAGATGCAGGTGTAACCGTTCTTCAAATTGAAGGTGTTGGAGGGGCCAACTATCTCTTCAGTCTCCCAGGTAAAAGGACATGTGACACAGATTGATCGACCACAACCCCTGGTGCCTGAAAAGTCAGAGCGAGGACGTCTCTTGGATTTGTCAAATGAGCTGGAGACAAGATGTTGCCTCAAACTCTTACCTTTGCGAAAAGCAGTCAGGGGTGGCGAGTCGAAAACTGTCGACATGTGTTCGTCCTTCAAGACGATGGACTTGAAATTGCGCAACAGAATGTTCCGTATAACGATGTTATGAGGGTGGTATGTAAGTACCAAAGGTATACGGTCATTCTTGCGTCTAGACCTGGGCTCCAAAGCCTTGGATCGTGTCACCTGGGAAACTGAGTCGATAGCTTTATCCAAGATGTTGTTAGGATATCCCCTTTTGACAAAGAATGATTTCATAGTGCTGCTTTGAACTTTAAAATCATCCTCATTGCTGCAAATACGTTTAAGTCTCAAAAATTGAGACCTAGGAATGGCATTTTTGCAGCTCTGGGGATGACAAGATTGGTAGTTCAGGTAGCAGTGTGCATCAGTTGGTTTATAGAACACAGACGTTTCTATTTTGCCGTTAAGAATGCTACATTCCAAGTCAAGGAAGGAGAGTTTCTCTTGTGAGATTGTAAAGGTGTACTGAATGGCAGGATGATAGGAAGAGACAAAGCTGATGAACGAGTTCAAATCATCTTCACTATCAGAGGATACACCGAAAACATCATCTATGTATCGTTTGTATAGGTCAGGAACAGGACCAACGTATTCAGAAAACATTTTCTCTTCCAAATACCCAACAAACAGACAGGCGAAACTAGGACCCATCTTAGTGCCCATGGCAACACCGCCAGACTGAGAATAAAACTCTCCATTAAACTGAAAAGTGTTGAGATTGAGAACAAGTTCTGCTAATCTCAAGATGACATCCGTTTTCACATAGGGATTGGGTCTTCTGTCCAAAAAATGTTTTAAAGCGATCATGGCATCGTTGTTCGGAATACTAGTGTAGAGAGCAGTAACATCCATGGAGAACAATCTAAAGCCATTCGGATTTTCAGGTTCAAAGAACTCTAGGATATTAAGAGTATGAGTAGTGTCCTTAACATAGGTGGGCAAGTTCTCCACTATTGGCATGAAAACATTATGGAGAAAACTGGAAATGTTTTCAGTCGGACAACTACATGCAGAGACTATGGGTCTACCAGGGTTTCCCAATTTATGAATTTTAGGGAGCATGTAGAATCTCGATGTCCTGGGTTGGGAGACAATCAAGTTTCTAGCATTATCTGGAAGATCATTGTTCTCCACGGGTCCTAGTTTCGCCTGTCTGTTTGTTGGGTATTTGGAAGAGAAAATGTTTTCTGAATACGTTGGTCCTGTTCCTGACCTATACAAACGATACATAGATGATGTTTTCGGTGTATCCTCTGATAGTGAAGATGATTTGAACTCGTTCATCAGCTTTGTCTCTTCCTATCATCCTGCCATTCAGTACACCTTTACAATCTCACAAGAGAAACTCTCCTTCCTTGACTTGGAATGTAGCATTCTTAACGGCAAAATAGAAACGTCTGTGTTCTATAAACCAACTGATGCACACTGCTACCTGAACTACCAATCTTGTCATCCCCAGAGCTGCAAAAATGCCATTCCTAGGTCTCATTTTTTGAGACTTAAACGTATTTGCAGCAATGAGGATGATTTTAAAGTTCAAAGCAGCACTATGAAATCATTCTTTGTCAAAAGGGGATATCCTAACAACATCTTGGATAAAGCTATCGACTCAGTTTCCCGGGTGACACGATCCAAGGCTTTGGAGCCCAGGTCTAGACGCAAGAATGACCGTATACCTTTGGTACTTACATACCACCCTCATAACATCGTTATACGGAACATTCTGTTGCGTAATTTCAAGTCCATCGTCTTGAAGGACGAACACATGTCGACAGTTTTCGACTCGCCACCCCTGACTGCTTTTCGCAAAGGTAAGAGTTTGAGGCAACATCTTGTCTACAGCTCATTTGACAAATCCAAGAGACGTCCTCGCTCTGACTTTTCAGGCACCAGGGGTTGTGGTCGATCAATCTGTGTCACATGTCCTTTTACCTGGGAGACTGAAGAGATAGTTGGCCCCTCCAACACCTTCAAGTTGAAGAACAGTTACACCTGCATCTCCGAAAATGTCATTTACGCCATCCGCTGTGCCAAGTGCCTTACAATTTACGTAGGAGAAACTTGTCGTCGACTGGGTGACAGATTTGCTGAACACAGGAGAAGTGTTCTCAAATGCGACGATTGCCCAGTCGGCCAGCACTTTTCATTGCCAAACCATGGCGTCAAGGATATGCAGGTGACAGTTCTCCTTAAAACATGCACCGGCGAAAAACAAAGACAGTTTCTTGAGCAAAGAATAATCAACTTTTTAGGCACTTTTCAACCCTTTGGTATGAATGTAAAAAGACAGACCTTTTCTTAATATTTATATATTAGTCATCAAGTTCAGGATCAAAATACCACATGATGTTCTTCGATTCAATTTTATGTCATTCTGTCCTCGTCAGTCGATGTGTGAACATCCTTTTACTTTTTAGCCCCTGAAGAAGGACTTTATGTCCGAAAATTTGGGCATTCTTGTTTTATTTGTTTTAAAGGTTTTATTTCTTTGTATTTCTTATTTAGTTTTTACCTTTTAAATGTGGCTTCACCATCCATTTATTTATCTATTTTATTTATACACAAGCCACAGTGCAACATACTTTATTCACTTTCAATAAGACTTGAGGTCACATGTTTTATTGTTTTTCAGTTTCACGTGTTTTGTATTGTGATGCTCAGTGTTTTCTCGGTGATGATTACTGGTTTTGGTTGTGCTTTTTTGATTGTACATTCAAATTTCTTTTTGGTACCACTTTCCTCGACTATATGGGGCACAGTTTTAATTATTTTTTTCGATTTTTAACATCATACAAGAACAAATACATAAACTGCCAAAAGAACAATAAGTTTTGTTACGCTTTATACATGTTATATGCACATTTTCCGCAGTAGCGTCTCATCGGCAGCACTGAATAAAAAAAAAAATGGAAAATCAAAAACCAAATCAAAGTATTGAAATAAAAAAAAAATAAAAAAAAAACAAAAACAAATAAAAATCATTTTAACAGGGTGATGGATTTGGTTTCCTTTTTAGAATAATTCAGAACAAAAACCTTTCTTTTTATACTTAGGGGCTAAAGCCTTCAAATGAATAAAATCAAATGCTGTTGATAAGGGATGCTCCTTGAAATTTGCATATACATGTACATTATAACGATATTAACTAATGTTATTGCCGCTTTTAATTGATATTGTGTATGTCAATGCTTAGATCGTGTAAATGTGTTTAATGCGTTGATTGAGTCATTTCACGTACAATGTATATCGCTTGATGCTATTGGTAATAATGTTTAAAACATATTTGTACCAAATTTGTTTGCAAAACATTTGCACATAAATTGATGACATAGGATGGGCGGTCGTAATTATAAAATCTTATCAATTTTGAATAGGATCATACCATTTACATAAAGTGAGTATTGAGATGTTACTCCTTACAGCATAACCAAATTACCTATTCTCATACCCATGGTTATATTTATATTTTCATATTCATTATTGTTTTTTTTGTATTGACAGCACCTGGCAGTACCAATAAAGCACCTGCCATCTTTTTTTTTTCTAAATTGAATGGTTTTCCTTACTAGTATGCATTCTAGTAGAAAATAATTAGATGTTGAATAAGTGTACGCGACACAGCCCACAATCAAGCGGCAATTCAGAAAAACAATGAATAACCGCCAGCAGCCTTCAACGAGGCCAGTAGGCGCTGCTCGCGGTTCTGTAATTGGCCAAACGTTTAAATAAAATGCATATTATTCAAATCAAGTCCTGAAATAGTCACTGATAGACCCCCATCTTAAACAAGGAGCAAAACATCAAAAAGACAAGTACAAACGAAAGCTTTGTCAAAGATTCCTGGCTTAGGACAGGCACATACACGTACAACTAGTTTTTTGGACCCAACCTTCTCCCCTATCAATATTCCTAGACAAAGCACAAAAACTAAACAAACAATAAAAATCAATTCGATTAAAACTCAAATCCACTAGAGAGAATCTTAGACAAAAGACAACAAGAACAAACAAAAGGACGGTAAAGAAACTGTCTATAGAACAATCCATGTTACTGGTAGCAAGCTGAGAATCATCAATCCACTGATATAAAAAAAATCATTTTTTATCTGTTTGCTATTTACTAATTCTGAAAATTGTACAAAATGCCTGCCAGTGTGTATTACTCACGTGTCTTGTTATTTATAATTTTTTTTACAACTAAGCAACCTTTGGCAAGTTTAGGAAGCCTTTAAATTATTTTCCGATCTGGATTTTTTTATTGCTGGTCCTGATTATATTTATGTTTTGTCGTGTACGTCAAAATGTACGTTAGTCCGCATCTCATTATTTTCTTTCATATTACTTGTTTTTTTTTCATTTTGCGTTGTTTGTAGTGAATGGAGGTTTTAGATCATGCAGAAAGGCGAAAGGAAGATGCGTTGACTATGCACCACGTTGTCCACAGGGGATGACATCAGATCTAAAGGACCATTCTGATTGTGCAGGTTTATGCTGTGTTTCAGGTAAGGAAGATACCGAACCTAACAAGACCAGCACAACAAAAACAGACCCTTTCAAGTTAAATGGTCGGTCGAATAGTGAGCCTTTTCATGGGTTTCTTGATTACTTGGACATTTTAACTTGATTATAGGAATAAACTTTGAGTGATTATCGATTCAGCAACCCCTTCTCTGATAACGGGATTACAACTTTTGTAAGATTATTTTAAAAAGGTCATGATTTTCACTTAACAACTCATGATTACCAATGCAAAGACTTGGTGATTATTCGATTCCCAGATATCCCCATAAGTAGCCCCCTTTTTAATACCATGGAAACAGGAACAACATAATGCTACCTGTTTTCAGGCATTTTATTTATAAACAAACAAAGAACATTCGAGTCTCCAACATTCGAAAAGGCAACGACAAAATCGATTAAAACGAACAAGAACAGCACAAAGAAACACAAAACATTTTAAAACACAAAATCAACCGAACAGAAATCAACAAGAGGCCCAAAGGAGCCTGAATCGCTCATCTGACTTCAATGACTGATGGAATTGCACTAAATTGGGGGACTTGAGGTGAAACACTCCAATAAAGGACCATCATACAGTTTTCACATTATAATGAAGGCTTTCGTGGAGCACTTATAGCCAAACTTCATTTTGACATAGACTTTCAAGGATAATTTTCAACAAAGTTGTAGTACAAACGTGATTATAATTGTAAATTTTCCCGTTTTGTGTAGCAACAATTCGTCTGCTCAAGCTTATTGAGCGCACGTATTACTGATTCGTAACTCCAGAGCTTGCGGGGATTACATCGATTGGCAGAGGTGCACTCAAGAAAATTTACAGTAGACATCATAGACATATAGACAAATCCGAGATTTCCATCTTTCAGATGTGTGCAGATGTTGGTTTATCATAGGGTTTGGTGTCTTCCTTTTTTCAGATATGACACACCAAATTAGAAATTGGCAGCGCGACAAGTGTGCCATAGCAGGCAGGAACCGCTTACTCTCCGGAGCACCCGAGTTAACTCTCATTATGACTATAGTTCGCGTTGTTAATTGATATTCAGTAGTTTTTGTTTCCGTGTTGTCTATTTTTTGTCCTGTCCTTGTTTGTGTCTACTGGTTTTGTCTCTGACCTTTCGAACTTTAACATTCGGTTGCCCCTTGGTACCTCAAAACATTATCAGTATTTTTGTTAACCACCTATAGATTGATGCTCAAGTTCTTGACAACTTTCCATGGCCTCTGATTTGCTGATAAACTACAACCATATATGACAATTTGTGAAGCAACTCCAAATAAAACAATATTTTCATATAAGTCATTAAACATAGCAACTAAATAGCTATCTGTTTCAGAAAGAAGCAAACCCATAATCTTTATTTTAAAAAACTGTAAATCAAATAGACTGTAGAATTATGTAAAAAAAAAAAAATTCACTTGCTGTGCTTTTCTTTTCTCTTCAGGTCAGTCTTATATTTTCATTTCATTGATGGATTTTAACTCGTTTCCGATTTTTTTAAGGCTTAGATTTAAGGTGCCTCAACCATGGCAACCGTTGCCAACAATCAAATATCGGTAACAACTTGAAAAATCAGAGAAAACAACAAAACATGCAAATTTTAAATTTGGCGTGCATCAATATTCATTCATCAAACACTATGAAACGGTGTTTTCAAAGAAAATATTTCTAAGTGTTGTTTCTGTTTATGTAAACTGGTATCGTCGTTGCCCTTTGGACTTTTGACACTCGAATACCCCATTTGTGCCGTTTTGCATCTGGTAGCACTTTGCTTGGTATTGACCGTACTTTTTAGTTAATAGAGCAGAGGCACAGTTATTACCTAGGTCTAACCGTTTTCCATTGATGATATTGATTTGCCGCTGGTTTTCAGTAATTTGAATACTTTAAACTTGTGCAGGGTGATTTTTAATGACTATACTGTGCAATGAGTAATCTTTGTTTTTTGCACCCCTACTTACCGTGTGTGTTACTGATGTAAAGGTGTTCCTGTGACACAATCCTTCATCTCTTCGCACATATATTTATTGTTCTTAACCTTAGTTCCAGGTGACAGATGCCGTTCAGTTAAAGCAGAGAATTTCTGTACAAGTTCTTATAAACGCTGCCCTCCTGGATATCAAGCCAAGAGGAAGTTGTGTCTCGGAACCTACATTTGTTGTTTTTACGGAGAATATTAGAAAACATGCTTTAACATTTTGAAATGATGTAATAAATGCTGTCAAAAAATAGTTATTTCAGCTTTAATTATTAGAAATATAAAAATAATATAAAAAAAAACATGTTTTCAATGAATACGCAATGTTTATTCCTTAGTTGGAACTTTTTGTCGATTTCTGTAAGATATTTTTTTCTTGGCTGTTTATCACCAATGGGTGTTTAATCAATTGAAAAAAAAGATAAATAAATTCTAATACATTACAAGCATTTTGACTCATAAAAGACTCAAAATGAAAACAATAATTTATTAGTTCTTTTTGTGGTTGTCTTTCTAGCATATTCAATTTTGATTATTTTGTCGGCACTAAAGTATTGGTATGTAAATGAGTTTCATTAACTCATCGATAAATATTAAACGTACAACCCAAAATGAACTCCGTTTACATGAAACTGATTTCAAGATCAAACTAATGGAGCCTTTTCAGATATCCGGTTCTGTGTTGGTATTACCTTTGTTCACCCTGTGTTAACCTATACACTTACCTAATGCATATGAGAGCACTAGTCGAGATTATCTTTCAAAGTTCTAAAAAAACCACATGCTCTTTGTGCCCTAGTCCAACGACCTAGGTCATTAGAACATAAGGTATTGCACTGAAATATGCATTAGACATCATTTTTTTATGTTTTTGTTAGATAACATTTAGTTGTATAATTTCTACTTTGGTCATAACTGTTTTCATGGGAAATTGAAAATAAGGCAACAAAAGATTTTTATTTTATTCGCAAAATATCAATAAACTGTGCATTAAAGGGTCTAAAGGTTTGGTACTTTTTAGATAAAGGTTATACTAAATTACCGTACTTGGACATGTCGGAGGATTGGTCACAGATGTCCACGAGTAAAGATATAACAAGGAAGACATACCGTAGATCGCAATTGTCCTGTGGTGATTTTGATAACCTTCATTAGATTTTGTTTTAAAAGATCAATGTTTTAGCTCAACACATGTTTGAACATAATATGAATTTGCATAATTTCTTGAACAAATTTATTCAATTTTATGGTAATTTATAACTGAACTGAAGAAAATAGTGGTAACTCGAGTCTTTGTTAATTTTGTTATTACCTTTATAGTCCAACAGAAATCGGTTGGGATTAACTGGTCTATAATAATTCTCGTTGATGTTGTCTCTTATTTGAGATGATAATAGCAATACAGTTTTTAAGCAAAGGACTCGTTCTTGTGTTCATTGCTCAATACGGTAAGTTAGATATCTGATTTTATTTATAAGTGTATAGGTTAACTTGTTGCTTGAGTTTGCGTTTATTGATATTCAACTGTTTTGGTGTTAAATGTTTTGTTACCATTCGGGCATGTCAGAATTTCGAAATTCAAAGTTTCCATGGGTACTTCTTTGTTTTGGGACATCAAAGTCGTTTTTACTTGATAAATGGTATATATTAATTGTAGAAAATGACCATTGAATTACATTTTGTTTAATAGGATTGTTTACTTTGTATGAGCATTATCAAAAGCTATGTATAGACATAGTTGAAAGTAACTTAAACTGACAGTACTAATAAGGCATTCATGTCCATCTTTTTTACCATTTTACCATATACCATCATACACACTATATACAAAACTGCTCCAATCCAAACTCCCATATTATGAGTCGTTGTAGTAATTGGTATTAAATGTCTGTTCCTAACTAAACTCCCATATCATTATTTTTTGCAGTTATAGGTATTAAATGTCCTCGTGGAATATGCAAGGCTGTATGTGGAGATGATGAAGTAGAACAAGGGAACTCCTGTAAAAACGAGAAGTGTTGTGTACCAATATGTACAGGTAAATTTCATTAAGACATAAAGATTGTCTGAATCGGATACCATGTCTCTTTCTGTGTACACGATGTGCTGGATACGGCTTTGTTGGTTTTGGTTTTATGGGTATATACACTTTGGGGTATTAACTGAATATGTACGAAAACGCGTCAGGCGTAACAACAAATATTGTCTTGAACTTTGTTGTAATTTATATTTCTAACACCCTATTAATCCTAGTCATATATTGATTTTCCTGTTAGGTATTTGTTTTATTGTTACATGGATATAATGTTTGGCTTTTTATATAGAACGCCTAGATGGTGAGCCTTGAATAGACGAAACGCACATCAGGCGTAGCAAATTCATTCTATTGCACTTTTTCGTAATTTTTATTTTAAATACCCGTAAAGATTAGAGCTGCTAACGCAGTTGTAATTCCTCGAGGTTAGCCCGCTCTGGTATTAACACTTTTGTGTTGAAGAATATAGTTATCAATGCTATAAATTATTCTTTTAAACTTCAAAATTGTTAACATCACTTTTCTATACCTGTAAAACAAGTAATGATATACGAAATATTTTGTTACGTAAAATGGAAAGGTTTTATCCCAATTTTAACCAGCTTAGTAAAATAGAGAGACTTTAAATTGTTCCTGACCCTATATCATATATCTTGCCCAGCGTTGTCGACTATATAAAGCAATCAATTGAATTGCGAAAATAGGGTCCACACTGGTCACTTATATGTATTATCATTTAATATAATTCATTAACATGTTGAATTATTTTGTTCTGATATGTTTTATGTTTGTCATTTTTCATTTGTATTTGCTTAACCTGTCAGAGTTTTATGGTTTGCAAATAATCTATTTAAAGTTAACCCTATGGTTCTGTCAACCCCACACATCTATTATCTTAGTCATATAATGGTTTTCCAAATCGGTATTTTTTGTTAAATTATCAACTGGTCTTCATAATCTGGATGTAATGTTTGGCTTTTTAAATATTCTAGTAAGAGCACTTTTGATGAGTCTTGAAAAGAGGGAATGTGCGTCAGCTGAAGCAATCGTTATCGTCCAAAGAGGAGCAGAGGTACCAATGGAGCAACCGAATGTCAAAATAGTAGAACTTGGTTGTAATGTTTAGTTTTTTTTGCACTCCTCTTTCAATTAAAACTTTGTTTTTTACCTTTCATATGTTCAAATGTTTTGATTCAAATGCTGCTGATGAGAAATTTCTGCTTGAAATATGCATATGCAGCATAACTAGATTGCCAATTTTAAATCCACTTTAGAATTTGTATAAGTAAGTCTTTCATTTGATGCACGTTGTCAAAATTAGGCACTATTTCTATTGGGCAATTACAGACACATGGAATTGGTTCAAACATAACCTATTATGAGGCTCTTTGTTTATAAAGAGCCAGTAAATAAATTTATTGCCTTAAGCTCGGTTAAACTTTGAAAGAGAAAACTTTCATAAAATTGATATGACATTAATACTTGTTTCAACATATAATGGAAGCAAAAAAGAACCCATGTGTTGATACGGGTGGCATTTGCAGACCTGAGACCTGTACTTTGGATGAACTGTCCTCTGGAGACATAGAAGACTGCTGTGGAGAGGCTCAATGTTGCCTTGATTGTGCAGGTTCGTTCTAAATTAAGCATTTAAGGACAATGTATGCAAAACAAATTTAAAAATCATTATATAGAAAATCCACATACTATGCAGTTTTTTAGCAAACGCAATGAAAATGACAAAGAATTTTATTCATCTCTATAAACTAGTCTTTAGCATTTTCATAAAAAAGAATTGAACAATGTGAACAAAAGCAGGGGATGCTTACACTTCCCTGTTGACGGACCGGCTCTTTACAGAGTTATCTTAAAATTGAAACATCTAATGCATGTAAATATCTACAACAAACGGCCTTATATATATATACTATCTCATCACCGGAATGTTAAAAAGTCAATCCAATCATAGCATACAGGAACCGCTAACTCTTCCGGAGCACTTTGGTTCATCTTGTAACGACTTGAGCTCGCATTGTTGATTTCCGTTCAGTTCATTTTGTGTCTTGTATTTCTTTGTGCTGTTTTTGTTCGTGTTTACCGGTTTCGTCGTTGCCTTACGGACTTTTGACACTGAATGCCCCATTGGTGCCTCTTTGCTTCTTCCAACATTTTTCTTCAATCTTAACTTAAAACTTAGACCTATTTGCATGACCTTATCTTGTAAATAAAAAGAATGAGGTAATACTTACCATATAACAAACAGGCACTTACTTTGGTTTCATTATTAGTCGTGGGATACCATTTTTGTAGTTTTCGGGTCGTGCTGGCACCTACGAGTTTTGATGCTCCAGGAAATGAGAAAATATACATTAAAGACATAGAACCTATCATTTTGGCAATTTTTAAAAAATAGTAAAATCCACACTATTTGAAGAATACATTCTAAAACCTTAGAAGAAACTGTTAATTTTTTTAAAAACCTGCCAGAAAGTATTCTTTTTGACGGAAAACTGATGAAAAAAAACGCAGTGTCAAAAAAGAGGACAACCTAATTATAGAATGTAAACACTTGCGGGTACTGGTAAACTGAGAAACAAAAAGTAACCAAACGAAACGGAGCTGCACAAAAACAATATCGGTAAAGAAGGAAACGTGAACAGTAAAATTAACAACGGAAATATGTCATGTCTGTATTAAGAAAGGAAACGAAATCAAGCGAAACTGGTAAAAAGGAAAATTGAATCGATTTTAGCCGACACCAGTCGTTTTTCTTAATTTATCGATTTCGTTTTCTCTTCGTCTCGTTTGGTTACATTTCGTTTCTCAGTTTAACAGTACCAAGTTTACCAAATTTAAATAGTTATGATGGACAATACTTAATCAAAGCGAATAATTAAATTAAGATTATTTTATAGAAAACTGCAAAACATTGAGTTTTTATGTTGGTAAAGGAAAGTTTTAGATTGTATATTTTTAATATATGTACTTTTTATTCAATGTAAAAAAAATTGCGAAATCGATAGGTTCTTTGTCTTTAATCTATATTTTGCAGACTTTTAACCACACATTTATTAAACGCACGGGCTAGTCCTTTTTCATCCCATCACAAAATAGGAACTCGCGAAAAAAAAATGAATTTACAATAAATTGTTCCGTTACAACTGAAACATTCGAACTACAAAATGTATAAGTATACATACCTTTTTACCTCACAGCCACGTGTACTGAAGCCGGTGGTCAATGTAAGGATAGCTGTTTACTCTGCGAGTTCCAGAGAAATGATCTAGGCTGCTGTAATGGTAGAAGCTGCTGTATACCATCAATCTGTGAAGGTACATTATTTTTTTTTAAATTCGTCTACATTCGACCTGAACAATCGTTTGATATGGAGGTCCAATAACGACGGTACATTTTAAATCTGTAAAATTCGGACCTGAATCATGTGGTATTGAGATCCAACAAAGGACGTCATTTCAGGTCCTCTGAAACAATTAATTCTGGTTATGGTGTGTGTGGTGTCTATGAGCTGGACGATCTATGAACCACAATGGGTCTTAAAAGTAATAGAAGTGTTATCTATACTACTAAAATAACGAAGCGTTTTTTGTTAGCCGGGTTGCAGCCTAAACAACAAATGCTACGACAAAGCTTCATATATCAAAAATAGGCGATGGTTGTGCCCTTTGAAAATTTAATAAGCACATATGCAATTATGTCTGCAGTTTGCTAATTAACCTAATTAATTGATCCGGAAATGCTTTAGCCGTCATCGTTCCGGAATTACACTATGAACAGTCATACTAAAACGCTATAGGAAGCGCCCGACCGGTTATTCGGCGCCCGAGACTAAAAAGTTTTTTCTTTATCTGAAATGAAAAAAAGGTACAGGATTATTTAATCAATCGATATATCAACCTTAAAAATACCAACAAATTAGAAGTACGTGTAGAGGTAAAATAGGAAAGAAAACATCGATTTTCTCAACGCCAATTCGCGGGTTTCTTCTAGTTATATTTATAAATATAAATAAGAATTACAACAAAGTTCCAGACAATAAATTGTACTACGCTGGCACGACTTTCGTCTACTCAACCCTCATGAGAGGCGTTCTACCATAAATATTGAAAGAGCCAAACAGAATGTGATTATGAAAACATAGAACATTGAACTTAGAAACCAAATTATGACGAAGATCTAGGGTAGGAAGAATCTTAGGATTTAGATAATTTTGGTTCCTAAAATGGGAGACAAAAAACGAGTCCTAAAAATGTAATTTACATTCATTTGTTTGGCTTTCATCAATACAAGTATTAAATTTGAACCCACTTTTTAGTTTGCAATACATGCAATATAAAACGTACATATTTTTAGTTCAAAAGAAAAGTGAACCAGTCTCTCTTCAATGTTATTATCCATTTGGAGAACTCGCTGGCGACACGTCCATGCCGATGGAAGACAATTATTTTGAATCTTTGCCTTTGAGTACTAGTAATAGCGTACCCTTCTTTGGAATTCCATATCTTCCCGGGGAGGTTCTTTTCGTAAGTACCACCATCATCAAGAACCAAGCTTATGTTTTAACCTCGCATCAAAAATGTACGTTATAGATGCTTACAATTCAAGGAACGAAAACATTTTATCTTACACACGTTACAGATTTCAAACCGAGAGAATAATGACTGTGTTTTCTAAATTACATCTTCCATGTCAAACTTGGATTTAGTTTTTTTGTAGGGTGTTTTTGTTTGTTTGTTTGTTTGTTTGAATGATTTTTGGGGGGTATGTTCGACCTTACCTCTGTTATTTAACTACTTTGTCCATCAAATTTCAGATTTGATATATTTTAGGAAATAGCCAGCCCTCTCTTTCAAGACAAAAAGTCGGTCTTTAAGAATGACTTCAACTGGCCAATCCATTTTTTTTAATTATCAAACAGATCACCCCATCATTTCTTTTGATTCAAATTTAAGTACTATTCCACATAAGGATCAGGCAGGGGTGGCACATTGATAATCTAAATTTTCAGTTTTGGGATATAGATGCATTCATTTTACCATAAAAACAAACCCAAAGCAGTTTTTACATTTTAAATGTAGTTGGTGCCTTGATATTTTAACTGGTTATATAGGGAAAAATATGGCGGGAAATTTTCCTGTACTTTTCACTGTACAATGTAACAAAATTTTGACGGGTAATATCTCCTAAACCCAAGATCGACAGAAAAATTTAGTGGTCAAAACAAAGTTAACTGGGGTTGCTTTACCTAATTCTTTTGATTTTTTTGTGTATTTATTATCGATGTGCCACCCTATTATGGTATCTGCCTGATTCTTAGAAAAAGTAGTACTTCAAGTAAAATGTTTGCCAGATGTACTGATGTTTGCTTTAGCTCGCATACAAATCAATTTGTGTTAAATTAGGACAGATCAAACCTTGTTACAGGTTTTTAGGACCGGTCTATGCTATTTGCTATTTTATCTCAGACACTGTCTATAACATATAAAGTGAACCCGCAAGAAATGGCCGCATGGCATCGATGGTCAATCATAACTAACGGCTAATATTTTTTTGTGATCCAATAGACAATTTCAACCTATTAAATGAAAATCGAAAATCTCTGCGACATATCATTTCTCACTCTATATGGAAATCCTTGATGCTTACGGATATATAATTCCTGTAAATTGCTAAACAATGTAAAGAGTTCAAAATCAAAGTCAGGACTTAATATTCAATGTCAAATCTATTGTGTCCAGTCTATTATATAGAGATGACTCTTACTAGATTTATACTGAATGCCTTACATTCTTTTTTACAATACTTGAAGTATTGCGTTCAATAACTTAAGTAGTTGTTAAGTAAGTTTTGTCCTGGAAAATTTTAAGAAGTAAATGTTCTAGTAAAACCACAAGTCTCTTATTATTTCATATGGTTATTTGTTTTTTACAGCTTGGGACAAATGGAGTTATTACTTTTAATTCTGGCGTCTCTGGGAATACACATAGCCCATTCCCTATAGATAACAACATTCCCATGATAGCCCCATACTGGGCAGATACGGATATTAGAAATGGAGGGAATATATGGTACAGACAGACAACTGACCTTACTATACTTGGTTTTGCCTCCGCTGAAGTACAAACTGTATTTCCCGAGTTTCCCAGTTTTTCGGCGAACTGGATGTTTATAGCCACATGGGTAGACGTTGTGTCTAATGGTGACGTTTCAGCAAATCAGGTAAAATGAGCATGAATTTATTCATTTGTTTACTTCTTATTAAATATTCATCTGTTTATTTATTTGAAGATGATTTCAAAAATATAGATTAAAACTTCCCTATTCGCTGGGAATAAAATTTCGCATTTTACTGCTTAAAAACGTCGAAAAATGGTACACAAGACCAAGCAAATAACATGTACTTGTTTGCTATAGCAAGCAGCAAGCAGGAACTGCTTACTCTTCCGGAGCACCTGAGTTCACTCTTGTTTCGACTGGAGTTCGCGTTGTTGATTGATTTTCATTTATTTTGTGTTTCAATGTTTTTTCACATGTTGTCTGTTTTTGTCCCGTTTTTTGTTGGTGTTTACTGTTTTTGGCTCTGCCCTTTCGGACTTTTGACATTCGGATACCCCATTGATACCGCTGCTTCTTTGATACTAAGAGCTCAATTATGATTTTGTCAATGACTGCAATTGAATATTAAGGTAATTGTCATTGATACTGATCTCTACCAAATTAACCGATTTTATTCAATCAATCATACAATGGGTATCGCTATAAACATGTAATTCAACCACTTACCATGTGACAAACCAATGATAAAAATATGACCCCAGAATTTGGTACAGGTGAATCTTATGTACTTCAATTAGAGCGAAAACTTGCGAAAATACTACAAAGAAGGAGTATAGAGTGAAACATATAACAAGGCAGAGAAAGAAAGACCGAAATTCTCATCTTTTAAAACTTAAAGCCCTTCAGTAAATAACGAATTGGTCATATATAAATATAGTCTGAATTGACTGTAAGGCATTCACAATCAACACATTCTGAAAGTCTTTACAGGTCAGAACAGGTTTTCATCATTCATCATGATATATTCAGATCAAATGGCTGTTGAATGGCCGTTTCATACCATTTTTAAGCTACTAGTGCTACACGTGTTGTTAAAATATCTTGCTAATGCCAGGTAACAATGGCGAAAGATAAAACATTTTCAGAGAAATAATTTCCAAGTCGTCATGGTATCAGACGGGATCTTTTCGTTTGTGATGTTTTTCTTCAATAAACTTGAATGGTTACACGGGACGTTTACCGAGGTACCAGCTCATGTAAGTATACATTTAAATGACTGCTCGTATTTTGGACTTCACAAAACAATCTAAAGTTTAAACGATTTCCCGTGATTTGGAATCTAAAGTTTGAACAAGACAATAGCAGTCATAGAGCAAGGTATTTTGGAAATTCATGGAGACTTTCGTAAAACTTTTGGTTGCCTCTACACTTTTTCTATTAAGAAAGATAATGGTCTGCCTTTCCTGTCGGCGCTTTTTGTCGAACGTTTGATCCACAGAAGCAATTTAAGATGTTTAAAGGAAAATATGGAATAACATTAATTTTTCCAGCAGAATAAATAATTGTGATCTTCAGACGAAAGGTAATAGTTTTCCCAAAGATTATTTTGATGTTAAATTTACATGAATTTTGTATAGATGAACGTTTTAAAACATAATTACAACAGAGTTCCAGACAATCATACTGCTACGTCAGTCGCACGTTTCGTCTACTAAAGACTTATCAGAAGCGCTCTAATCAGTGATAGAAAATACAGACACTGTATAAATATGAACAGCATTAACAATAAAATCGAAAATACCGAATTGAAAACCCAAATTAATTAATGTGTGTTTTGCTTTCATACATTTTTTATAATCACGGTAGGTCCCGTGTCCGGCGACAGGATTGTTTTTTCGAGAGGAATTGTCCAGTTTTTTCGAGAGAGGTCCAGGTTTTTTCGCCTGTCCGTTTACTAAAAAATGCTTAAATTCTCAATTGTAAGTGAAACAAAACAAAAAAGAGGAATAAAAGTATTCAAAATGTTCAAATTATTACTTTTCTTCCACAAAAGTCCGTAAAGAAGCATCAGTTAATGATTTATTAAAATTGACCAGGTTTTTTCGAGAGGCACAACAAGTTGTCCGGTTTTTTCGAGAGATGTCCTGGTTTTTTGAAAATTTTGACTAGAGAGAGGAACTGGGTTTTGTGGAAACTATACGACTTAAATGGAAACTAATATCCCTCCTACTCAATAAACATACATTTAAACACATTACATGCAAAATATTAAGTTTGTTACTAACTTTAAAGCATAAGTAGACTGCCCAAATGCATTATCTGACTTATCTTTGAAGACTAAATTAATTAGTATTTTGACAAAATAAGTTTAATGGTACATTTGTGACTTTCTTGACGTGCTTTAATAAATTACCGGTTTCAAAAAGAGTGATTGTTATGGTGGGCAAATTTTTGAAAGGTAACTGCGATCTTGTTTTTGTGCCTTTTCAAGTCTTTGAAACTATAAAATCTACATGTATGTCAGAAACAAATAAATACAAAAAGAGCATATTCCACTGGTGCATTCTGTTATTTCAAGAGTTTAAGGGTATTTTGGAATATGGGATATATACATATTTATTCCTGGAATACGGGATATTTGAGGCAAAACAAACTGGGATATAAAATATTTAAATCTATTCTATTTACAGGGATATAGGATAAGAAAAAAAAATCTATTTTGGATACGGGATATTTGATAAAAACATTAGGGAATAGAGATATTGGAACCCCTTAACGTATACATATGTATGTAAAGATACAAAAACTTAAATAGCATTTGAATCTCATACTCTTATGTTTGTTTTATGTCCAGTCGACACTATTTCAGTCATAATCAGCAGGACAAGAGCTAATTGAAACACCAAAATGAATTATGTAGACCCACCCAGGACACAGACCTATGTATGGCATTCGAAGGACCCATGCACGACCACAAACCAGAAGTAAAACGAACCAACTCACAAGATAGCCCAATGTACCGTTAACGCACCATAGGCCAATGCATCCAGAAAGTGACGAAATCCTCCCTCAAAAGTTTTGCACAATTTGGAACCCTTGCATATAGTGACTGACAATGGAGAACCCTTACCCGAAATGAGGTCATACTAGATGGAACATCTACCTGTGTGGGATATGGCCAACTCATAACCAGTTTCACATAACCATCCTTTATCTGGCGAAAATACAATGCTGAATCCTGTTTGAACCTATACTCACTGAGAGAGAGAAGCGGGGGTTGGAGTGGGAAACAAAGGATCTGTAAATTGTGAAGATCACTGGAAAAGGGAAGAGGTGGGTAGGTGCGGAAAATTTAGCCTCTGACGGTGCACAATGGGATATTTTACGTGCATGAACCTTGGAACTCTCCACGCACGTTGGTCCAATATGGTTTACGGTCAAGTTTCCGCATTAGTATAGCCAGATAAACCGGCATTTATTATGACAGGGCTGCCCCATTCAACCACCTGTGGCACACATCCCAGTCGCTTTGTGGGCTAAGTGGCCTGGAAAGATGACAGGTTTCTTAGCACTCTTTAGTGGACTTTTACCGACAAGCTTAGCGCTGCTGCTAACCTATTCACCTTCCGGGTCCCACACGGGAGCATACTCTTATGAAGTTTTTTGTTGAAACTATAATATATACAACAAGTCGAAGCAGCCACGATGCATATCCCCGCGCTACTCTGGTGTTTGATAGTATAAGGGCAAATAATTTAAAGAAAAAAAATATGACTATAATGAGCATTACTAGTACTATAAAATGTATATGTATTAAAATGAGACTTTTCCCTGGTAGTAGGAGTGATAGTAATGTAAAGAATTATGCATGACAAAGGAAAAATGTGCTCTTAGGCTACCTATGCAGCCCAGCCCCTAAGGGCATTATCAAAATTCCGAAACCATCAGAAGAATCTACATCCATAGTGCAACTACTGAGCCAAGTTTCAGTTCGGTATTCCAAATAACCTGGGAGGAGTTGCTTGACAAAGGAACAATGTGCCCTTAGGCTTCCTATGCAGCCCAGCCCCTAGGGGCCATATCAAAATTCCGAAACCTTCGGCAGAATTTACATCCATAGTGCAACTACTGAGCCAAGTTTCAGTGCTGTATTCCAAATAACCTGGGAGGAGTTGCGTGACGAAGGAATAATGTGCCCTTGGGCTACCTATGCAGCCTAGCCCCTAAGGGCCATATCAAAATTCCGAAACCTTCGGCACAGTCCCCACCCACAATGCAATCAATGACCCAAGTTTCATCTTTCTACTCCCTGTGGTTACTGAGATTATCCTGGACATTAACGCCATACGTACGTACGTACGTACATCCGTACATCGAACAGCAAAACATTAACCCCGCGCTTTCGCTAGCGCGGGGATAATAAAGAATAAATACATATGTGTAAAAATGAAGACGTACTGAAAGGGCAATCGAGTCTTATATAATCCTGGATAAAACAGCAGACATGAAAGAAGACGACTCTATGATACAAACAAACACATCCAAGAAACAACTACAAGTTAAGTTAAAAGAAGGTAGCCCAGAAACTGTAAGCATTTTCTGCTTGTCGCAACACAAATATTTTGTTTCCAGTCAATTATTCAAGGAGGCTATTTTCAATTTATAGCGAGCACAGCTCGCAAGCGGGCACTTCGTGCCCGCTCGAGCGGAGAGCTCTACGGTATTTGTTTCCGCGAAAAAATTGCCTAATGCAGATATTGATTTTTCATGTCCCGGAAAGGCTCTCAAATTTTTACAGGAACGGAGTGAATTTGAAAATAATTACCCATTTTGCTAATCGCATTCCAAAAATTATCTATTTAATAATGTAAAAAGAGAAAAATATTCTGATGACGACGAGTTGCTACATTTTTTGTAGTACCCAAATTTTAATCGATTTTTTCTAACTTTTCTATTAAACCTTCAATCGCCCCTAGAAATTGAACGTTCTAGAAAATTGAACGTTCTAGAAAATTAACCAAAACAAAAATAACTACGATGGTTTCAGATCTTATTTGACTGCATCGATTTGAAATCAATTTTTTTATTGAACAGAATTATGCTGTGCTCGCATTTAGGCACTGCCTATTTCATATTAACAGTTGGTATTTATGCTTAGACAATAGATTAATGGGTTCTGGTTGTAGGCGTCAATTATATGTGCCTGCCTGTTTATATCGGCTATATAAGGATGAATTCTTGACTTTAACTGACGTATTCTTGTCCAAAACCCTTGAAATGATAGTACCGTATTCTTATTTGTTTAACAACATACAATGTCTTTTAAAATATGATTTAACAGGTAAACAACACGCACAACTTGTCTTTCTAAAGTATGAAAAAACCTGGACCTCTCTTGCAAAAACCTGGACGCCTCTTGAAAAAACCTGGACATGTATTTTATTTTAATTTTAAAATATGTAAGACGCAACTTTTTGGCATCAATGTTCAGGATGCCATAATATAACAGTGATGTTCACTTATAATGGTAAGCAATCTCGTTCAATATAGTTGTCTTTTAAGGGGCGAAAAATGCAAAAAGGTAAAAATTCAAAAAACAGCCCACAATTTTATTTAGGAATCACATTTTTTTATAGGAATTGGTGTTGTTATACAATATGATAATACTACAAATATGCCTACCCGTTGGTAGCATTTTTTCTTCGCTTTCAGCTAAAAATCCCTAAATATCACCAGAGTTTGCATTTTTATTAATTATTCTCTTGAAAAAACCAGGACAATTGTAAATCCCTCTCGAAAAAACAATCCTGTCGCCGGACACGGGACCTACCGTGATAATGCTGTCTATAAACGGAAATGTTTTTTTTATAACTGCTTTTGATTGGTAGGTTGGTTTTAACGCTGGAGATGGAATACGATCCTATTCCCTGCCAGGATCTGGTACTCCAGCAATACTGGATTCAGCTTTCTTGTCTAACATAGGAGTTCCGGGTAGATATATATTCCGAGTGGATTCCTATGATTTTCATTTTCCATCGGCTCGTAAGTACGAAAATAAATAATGGACAAGGATCAGAACTACTATTTGGTTTGAAAGAAATAAAGTTAATAACAAAATTACCGAACTTGGAGAATCAATCTGAAGTGAACATAAAACAAGACAAAACAAGAAAGACATACCTGAAAGATGGAAGATCGCAATGGTCCTGACTTGGTAGAGGCATTTCAAAAGAAACGGTGGGTTAAACAAGTTTTTTTAAGGCGCACCAAACCTCCCCTCTTTCATTGCGATCTTAAGAAGACAGGGAGAAGTGTACAAATTACAGAAACTAACAAAATTACAAGAAAATGATTTCTGCTTTTCAGTTTTTGGCTCAATATAACGTAGATTTGTTGTTTAAATGCGTTAAAACATTTGTCTAACCATCTCTTTATATTCATGCCCCGATCTTTCAAACTATTGACCAAATGAAAACCAAGCACCATTGTTTGCTAGATTAATCTATCCATAGAATTACTATCCGGAGATTTACACGTAATACAATTAACATACATGTACAAGTACAATTAGATACCGGTAGTTCCAATACAATATATGAACATTTATAAACAGTGAGCAGTGACCACTGGTCACATTGAAGGCTGCTCGCTATTTTCCATTGTGAATTTTTGAAAATGTCGTTTATATTGTAGGTTGGTACATTTATACCACATCTATTATCTTCTATAATGGGATATTGTGTTAAAAAATGCAAGCGTATAATAAACAACTTTGCATGAGTTTTGGGTAAAGGTTGTTAATTGTTGGGACAAAACCATGTGTAACCATTTGTTGTCAGCAGGAAAAAATACAAATAGCATTTTTTTACAATACAATTCAATAAAGTAAATGGTCAATTGTTATTTAATTTCATGTAATTTGAAATATCTTTATTTCAGCTCTGGATATTTGTGGTGTTGGTGCAAAATAGAAATTTATTTTTTAATTTTAAAATGCAGTAGAAAAATAAAATGCTTCATATGGATATACATTGTAGCAGGGATTTCTTTATTTCAAAATTAAACATATCGTACCAATAACAATCTTTAAATATCTACCAAGCTCGTCTGAAACTCACCTGGATATTTTGTCTCAGATACTCTCTTGTTGAATTGCACTTCTATCGATTTGATTTTACTGTGTGTTAGTTTGTGCTTTGTTATTGATTATCATTAGGGGGAAGGTTGGCGCCAAAAAACTAGTTTAACCCCGCCATATTTTAATGTGCCTGTCCTAAGCCAGGAATCTTTATCAAAGCTTATGTTTGTATTTAGTCAAATTTATGTTAATTGTTTTTGTCAAGAAGAGGGTCTTTCAATGCACTTTGGGATTGGGCTTGAATCATATGTATTTTATTTTCAATCCAGGTGCCAATTGAAGAACAGCGAGCAGCGACCGCTGGTCACATTGAAGGCTGCTGGCTGTTTTCCATCATGGATATTTAAAATATACGTTTATAATGTAGGTTGTGTCGCGTACACTTATTCCACATCTCATTTTCTTTTATGATAGATAGAATCAAAGTGGAAAGTACACAATATTCTATTTTCCTCCTGTAAATCATTAACATGATCAACAGTATCGACATATATAAACAAAAATAAACCATACTGCAAAAGCTCAGAATGCTCATTCGGGACTTAAAAATCGATATTTGAAATTCGAGTAAATAAGTCATATTGCTTGTTGTCCCGTGCGGGGCCCGGGTGGCGAATAGGCCCGCAGCAGAGCCTAGCTTGTCGTAAGAGGCGACTAAGGGCCTTGGGATTCTGACGTCGGGTCAGTGCTCAGCCCACAGAGCGACCAAGTGTGTACCCTAGGTGGCTGAATAGGGTGGCCCTCGTCCGCGGGGGTTTTCAGGTCTATAATACGGAAACCCTGACCGCCGACCATAGTGGGCCAACGTGTGTGAAGAGTGCCACGCTTCATGCACGTAAAAGACCCCTTTGTGGACCGCCAAACATGCTTTCAAGCAGTGTTCAAGTAGTGCACCACATAGGCTAAATTTTCCGCCCCTACCCACCTCTCCCCTTTTCCTGTGGTTCTTCAAAATTTACCGGTCCTTTGTTTCCCACCCCATCCCCATATTCATTTATCATCATCATTTCATGTTCATTTTATCATCCTTTTCATGTTCATCGCCTGTAAATAACCTATAAAGCGTTGCACGGGCGTAAAACACCAACTCACTCACTCACTCACATATTGCTTGTCCACTCATATACCAATCAGAATAGTTCTTATATGAAATGCAGCGGCCTGAATCATCATGTCTTTAAGTTTGCGAGTAAGCTACGTATACGGATGGGTCATTAATGAAGCAAAGAGGCACCAATGGGGTATTCAGGTGTCAAAAATACGAAAGGCCAACGACAAAACCGGTAAACACGAACAAGACCAGCACGAAGAAGCACAAAATTAGCCGAGCGGAAATCAACAACGTTCAACGTAACAAGAGTGAACTCAGGTGCTCCAGAAGAGTTAGCGGTTTTCTGCCTCATATAGCACACCCGTTGTGCTGCTAATTTCAAATTTATAGTGTCAAATCTGGTTAAGGAAGACAAACAAAACTCTACGACAGACCAACATCTGCACCCATTTGAGAGATAGAAATGCCGTATTTGTCTACGAGTGCATGGTGACTACCTTAACATTTCTTGATTGAAGACAGCAACCGTGGAGCTACATAACCCTGCGTTAGCAATTTCTGTGACGCTCTGCCAAGGAAATCGATGATATTCCCGTAAGTTCTGGAGCTGTAGTAAAGAAATAACTGTAATACGAAAATTTCATAAGCCGGAGCGAACGGAATGTTGCTACACATGGGAAAGTTGACGATTTAGTGTTCCTAATGAAAGAAGCAAAGAGGCACTAATGGGGCATTCGAGTGTCAATATATCGAGAATTGTTTATTGAAAGGACATGCTCAATATAACGGAACGTGAGGTAAAAAGAGCGAGCTAGTCTACGATCTTTTTTATCTCCAAGAGAATGTAAGAAGTCCGCTTCATATGAATGTAGAAACAAATCAACAAGCAAAATTAAAGGTGCAACGAAATTTAGGGATAACTAAGCTGAATGCATTGAGATAGAGGGCATCATTCGTATGTTTCTTTACCCCGGTCATCCACGCAACTGGAGACTGTTCCTAGCTCCAGTTCACTTATAACAGGAGCAGCTAACTTAGCTAGCCTAAAAATTAACAGTCAATGAAGAGGCTTCTAGCCTATAAGAACGACTATAAACTTCTTATTGGTAGATATAATTTACGTGGCGGTTGTGACCGGGGTAAAAAAAAAAAGTACGAATAATGCCATCTATAACCAATTATCTTAGTTATCCCTAAATTTTGTCCCACCTTTGATTGCTGATTTGTTTCTAAAAATGTCTACGTCTTCTTTGTTTTGTCTTGTCTTGTGGACATTTGAAATTGATTCTCCAAGTTCGGTAATTTTGTTATTACCTTTATTTAAGTGTTCCTTGACGCTTCTTGGAAGAACATAATTTTTTTATCATTTTACTAGCAAACTTTGATTGATAAAAAAGTATAGAAAATTATATATTTTTGGTTAAAAATGTTATCTTAGAAAAGCTTTACGACGTATACAGGTTACAAGAATGTTTTAACAGGTTATAGACATTTATTAGTCTTAGCTGAAAAACCACAAGACTCTTTTTTGTGCCCCACGAAAAGGGGGATTCCAACTACGAAACTCTTTTTTGATCGCCGCATCTGTTTAACCTCGTATTAAAAGACAGACGATAAAGAGATGTGGACAAAGTTTATGCAACACAACCAACATACAGAAACGGCAAATTAGAAATCACAATGGAAAACAGGCAGCACTTTTAAAAATGACCAGAGGTTGTTGCTCGCCGTCTTGCATTGGCCCAAGACTAAAAATACAATACATACCTTTCAATCAAATCCCTAGATTATCAACGAAAGAACCATTTCTAGGCATAGAACAAAAATAAACAGATTAAACCATATATCATATAACTTAACTTTTTAAACAATGACCTAGACTTATCCGGTATGAATGTCAAAAACTACCAAAAGCAAAAAGCAAAAAGTATCTACTTGATAAGTATATTTTAAGCTAATCAAAATTACAAAATAAACAATTATAATTTGGCTTTTAAGTGATTTCAATGGTGCCAAATCTGATTGGTCATAAGTGTTTTGAGTTATAATTCTCGAAAGAAGCAAAGAGGCACAAATGGGGCATTCAAGTGTATAAAGTCGGAAAGCGGTAAACATGAACAGAAACAGCACGAAGAAACACAAAACACAAAATCAACCGAACGGAAATCAACAACGCGAACTTGAGTCGTGACAAGAGTAAACTCAGATGCTCTGGAAGACTAAGCGGTTTCGGCCTGCTTTTGGAGGCAGGACCCGCTACTGGTTCGAATTTCGAACTTTTGCCAATTGATTAAATGTTACCCTCTTGTGTTCTAAGCTCGTAAACAACCCCAAATTCACATTGTTCTTTTATTTTTCGTAGTATTGAGATAAAATAATATTTAAAATAAAAATCCTAATTACAACGAAATTTGAACAAAATAAACCTTCTTTGCGAATTTCAATATTTTCTCGTACTATAATTGGGAAAAAATATTTTTCACTGTTTTCAAAAAGAGTGATGGTGAACTCAAAGTTTCATTTAGTATATTTAAACATACATACAAGACAAAGATTTTCACAAATTGTAGGAAATACCTATGGCGTATATTTTCTTAGATAAAGGAAATTAAAATTTTCCCTTTTGATTTCACATTAAAAGTACTAAATGAATGCAATAACAAAATGACCAAATTTGGAGGATCAATCTCAATGTCCAAGAGATATGACAAAATATGGAAAACAAATCGGAGTAGTTTCAGACCGCAATGGTCCTGACTTAATACAGGCATTTCAAATGAAATGGTGGCTTAAACTAGGTTTTATGTCACTCTATACCTCCCTGTTCCATCGCGATCTTAGGGACCGGTAGCAACACACAACGCAACACGGTTGTGAAGACAAAATAGGGATAATAAGATGACCAATGTAGTACAAAAATCAGCAAAACACTAATCTAAAAAATCACTAACCAATACGTTCAACTTAATTTTGAATTTTTCCACCAGTGGCTGATAACAAAGGAAGAAGTGTCTGTCACGGAAACAGCGTTGTCGTATAAAAAAAAAATTGAAAAATTTGTACAAGCCCCGGCATATCGAATAAGTTATGAAATATATACGCCGTAATCAGGTGAGGTAGGTATGTTGATTTCAAGTTAAGGGTAGTTAACAATTTGAAATTTAAAGTCATCTCTTTTATCATGCATTTTTCTAACTCGTTTCTTTGAAAGTTCTTATGGTGACCTTTTAATTTTATTATCAAGACATCAAGTGCCATTCTAGGGCTTACTGTGGCCGAAATTTTAGAAAATGCCATGGATAATTTTTAGACACCCCATCTACCTTAAACTATTAGCATTAAAAATTCCTTTTAATGAATTAAATGACATTCAAACATCTTAATTATATTATTTTATAGTACTAGTAATTTATGATACAAACAATAAACAGCTCGTATTTGTTTGGTTGTTTTTTGTTGTTGTTATTGTTTCCCACCGGGTGTATTAATCTCATCAAACATATAGATGAAAAAGCATTTTTTTTCGCAGCGCAAGTTTACAAAAGAGTGTTTAGAATCTATATCAAGTATCCAGAAAATGTTGTATAATGGTCAATGTCACTATGTATCCTTGCTGTGCTGCGTTTAGATTTGACGTACACTCTGTCACCGACCTTAAGGTCAAGAACGATATCGATATTGCCGGACTTGAAACCTTTTCCACTTGTATAGCTTCCATGTTTCGCCTCCTCGTTAAGCCAGATATGAAAATAGTAATCTTGTCCTTCAGCTGACAGCAGAACGACAGAGAAGTGGTAAAGACCTGCATATTTCGCCCTGAATATTCCGGAGAACTTGTCGTAAGCGTTTCCGATGTTGGTCCATATCTTGTCAAATTTCAGGATGTCGTGATTCGAACATCGGAACAATTTATCGATATTTACGAGAAATTGTTCAATGTTGTTTTCGACACAGGGCATATACCCGACAACTGGTTAGTAGGAAATATTAAACCCATTTTTAAAAACAAAGGGTACAGTAATGACCCTAAAAACTTCAGACCTATCACAATTGTCAGCTGTCTCGGAAAACTTTTTACTTCCGTGTTGATTGAGAGATTAAATAAATATTCTGAAGAATTCGTTATTTTAAATGAAAACCAATGTGGTTTTCGACAAGGTTACTGTACTACTGATAATTTGTTAACGCTGCATGCCGTTTTCGAAAGTTTGAAGCTTAAGAGGAAAAAACTATTTTGTGTCTTTATTGATTTCGAAAAAGCTTGTGACAAAGTTTGGAGAACAGGCCTTTTCTACAAGCTTATGTTGAATAATATAAATGGGAAAATGTTAGCCGTAATTCAAAACATCTATAGAAACATAAAATCTAATATTGTTTTCAACAATGAAAGTTCCGCATTTTTCTCGTGTGACAATGGAGTGAGACAAGGTGAAAATATGTCACCTTTTCTATTTGCAGTTTTTTTAAACGATCTAGAATCTTTCTTAGGAAGCCAAAATAATAACGGACTAACATCAATAACTAATGAAATGGCATTAATCTTAGGGGTTTATGTCAAAATCTTTGCTATACTGTATGCGGATGATACAGTACTGATGTCTGAAACTGCAGCCGGGCTACAGCAACAACTAGAAAGTTTCTATAAATATTGCAAAGATTGGAAACTAAAAGTCAATATAGATAATTACACTTTACTTAAGATCTCTGTGATAAAATGGTAAAACCGATTTAACTCTATATGGGTGTGAACTCTGGGGATACAATAATTTGTATCAGATCGAAAAAATTCATTTAAAATTCTGTAAACTTTTATTAAATATTAAATCTTCTACCCCTAGCTGTTTCGTTTATGGAGAAATTGGACGATTTCCACTTTCTCTAGACGTAAAAACTAGAATGATTTCTTATTGGTCTAAACTAATTTTAGGTAAACAAACAAAACTGTGTTCATTATCATATAATCTTATGTACCAATTGTCAGTTAACCAACATACATCTTTTCAATGGCTTGAATTTGTAAAAAGTATTTTTAATGAGTGTGGACTTGCTTATATTTGGAACTTACAAAATGTCCCTAACTTTGATTTATTAAAACTTACAATTAAACAAAGTCTCTCTGATCAGTTCCGACAAAATTGGCATGAAGAAATGAAAAATTGTTCTAAAGCGACAAACTATAAATTATTTATAATATTTATAAGATTCGCTAGAAAAAGAAAAATATTTCGATATTCTCAGCAAGAAAGACTCTATTCTAATGTGCCAATTTAGAACGGGAAATCATAAACTGCCCATATAAACGGGTAGATGGCACAATATTGATAGAAATAATAGAATGTGCAACTTGTGTAATGAACAGTTAGGAGATGAATATCACTATATTTTGGAATGCACAATTTTGGCTGATGATAGAAAGAGACTGATCAAGAAAAAACTCACAAAAAATCCAAACGTCCTAAAATTTAAAGAACTCATGTCTTCAGAAAATAAGTCTAGCTTATTGAATTTAACAAAAATGCTCCGTATCATAACTAAAAGAGCAAGCCCCCCTCAGTAATGTCTGGAATTTTTGGCTTTACTATGTGATATATATTACAGTTGATATTACACAAGTCATGTCAGTTTTTGTCTTTCTCTTTGTTTTTTTTATGCTTTTGTTTTGTGTTTGTTGTATATAATGTAAATAGTTTGTCTCTGTACCAATGCATATGGTTATGAGAAATAAAGTTATTATATTATGGTATATGAACAAGGTACTTTATTACTCCTTTTGAACTTTTAATAACTGTGGATTGCGTGTATTTAAAAAAAATATATATAAAAGATTGATTGAAGAATGTCCAAAATTGATAAATTCTAAGAGAAAGAAATTAGATCCATAAAGCTTGAAAAGAATAGGAATAACACCAATTTAGCTTTAAAATTTTGCGGATTTATTTTTTGTGATTATCCTTGGTCTGCGAAAATTAAACCACTGCGAAAATAACCCTCTATACGGTAGTATGCTCAGATAATCAAGAAAGATCCACACCAGTTGCATTTCGGTGGAAATGTACCTATTCATATATTTTCGTCTTTTAATTTATTACAAAAAAAAATTTGATTCTTAAAAAATTCCCAATCGTATACCTTTATAGTAAAAAGGCACACCCATTCCAGTGGAAGTAAACCCTCTGCCTGGGGAGTGAGGTAATCATCTTAGAATCACAGTCAGCCAAACAGTTTTTTTTTTTTTTATTTAAACACGAATTATTAAATTTTGAATAAAAAAACCTGATTGAGATTAGATCAATCAATTGTATCTTTCTGTCTGTAAATGGTAGTCCGAGGACATCCAATTATTCTGATTCAGAAGAACTTAGTTTTTTGCGGAATCAACTGGATTTGTCACATGGAGTAATGCATCCAAAATCTTGGAAGTTGCAATCCGATTGGTCAACTCAAAAGGTCATCAAAACAGGAAGTAGAACGGGATGTCTTTAGATCTACCATGCCGTGAAATGAAATTAAAACAACCAATGAAAAACGTATTAGGGACTGAACATTTAACTTGAAAAAGTGGGGTCCTAAAAAGTATCTTGAATCATGATCTTTGATAAAAATATTTAAGCAGCAGAGGTCAAGGAAAAGTTATTGTGTAAAGGCTTTCTGTCATATACAATACATGCATAATGAAAAACTAATTTTGTCTGATGGCTTTAAAAAAATTCTCGCGCTCTCCATAAAAAAAGACAACGATGTGGGTTAAAACAAGTAGAATATTTTGTTATATGAGCATATTTTTTCTATGATCTTAGCTATTAAAAGATACAAGATGTACTTGAAAGGATCCGTTCAACACATACAAAGTGATCTAAGAATTTTTTCAAGACCATATATGTCTTTTACAAGGTCATACAAATGATTTTCTTTAATTATTTTATATCCAAAAAAAATATCAGTTTCAATTTGCCGTTTTATTAAATTTAGGTATCCAATACAGGACTTACCCCTGCAGCCAGTCAGCACGTTTTCAAATCTGTTTCGTTCCAACTAAAACTTGTCTTCAATACTCTTTTTCCAATCGGTCATTTCGCTTTCATAACTTTTTATCACATCCCTGAACAGGACAATCTGATGTTCCATTTCGACCAGTTTTTTAAGAACATGTTCTTCGTAATGGAAACTTGAACATTGAGCAAATATTTCGTTATTTTGTCTCGCATGTGATGTATTATTTTCGGAACCAAGCACCACAGCACAATTCGCTACAGACAACCACACATAACAGACAAACGAAATATTGAACCAGTTATTAGAAAACATCGCTATTGAAAATATGATGGGCGGTTTGAATACTGGCAGCAACGTTTGAATGTTTCATTTAAATGTAGAAGTAAAATTATCAAAGTTGTTTTATGCTAGCTATAAGATCAGCAAACACTAACTGTTTTCATAAATTGCGTATTTTATCTTGAACTTTTCTTTTGGATTTTATGAGATTTTTTTAACAAAGTGAATCATTCACATCTATGCCATGTAATATAAACAGATCGAATCGCATTATCGTGTGAGGTCTTATTCCCATCTTATCTTACAACAGGCACGTTTTTGAAGTAATTTTAATATAGAACAAATGTATCTCTGAACTACGTGCAATTTAAGCTGTTTAAACTTTAATTATTAAAGAATCCACATGTACAGGGACATGCTCCCGTCTATCAAAATTTTGTGAGAGTCTATGTGCAGTATGAAAAAGGTTAACGCCAATAAAACTACAAAATATTGCATTCAATGTATACAAAAATCTGTCATGTTCGCATCATCGTGTGAGGTCTTTTCCATATCTTTCGATTTGTTTTCTTGTAGTCAAAATTATAACAGGATTTCAAGCCATACTAATAATTGTTAAAGAAGCAAAAAGGCACCAATGGGGCATTCGAGGGTCAAAAGTCCGAAAGGGCGACGACGAAACTGGTAGACAAGAACAAGAACAGCACGAAAAAACACAAAACACAAAATCAACCGAATGGAAATCAGCAAGTCTAGTCGTAACAAGTGTGAACTTAGGTGATCCGGAAGAGCTAGCGGTTCCTGCCAGCTATAGCACAGCCGTCGTGTTGCTAATTTCCATCAGTGTGTCAAATCCGGCAAAGGAAGACAAAACCAATTTATACGACAAACAAACATCTTTACTCATGTTTAGTGCTGGATATTAAAAGGACCGGGAGAAAATTAAAATCATTTTAAATCCAACTTTTTCATGTATATTGACTAAGGGAAGCTGAAATACAAATGAAATATGATAGATAGACAGAAATTAAAAATCAAACTAACAATGAAGTACTATGCAATAGATTTTTTACCATACCCTGTGGCGGATGCAGCACTTTTCAAACGCAATTAAAAATAAAAAAAACATCTGGGACCTCTTGTTTCATACAATTCCTAACCAAATTTTCTTGTCAAACAAGAGGACGCAGGCTCCTTAATCCGCCTTTGAATCACCTGACACAATTAAGTTTCGTCTTTTTATGACTAATCAGAGGCGCTCTACCTTAACAATTAAAAATGCCAAACACTAAATAAATTTGAAGAGAATAATACAGTCATGTTATATATGAAACTAGTTGAAGCAGCCGACCCACCCTGTATATTCCTTTACTTTTCTGGTTTTTGATAGTATACGGGCAATTGACAGAAAAACATAATACTGAGCATTTTCAGTTGTAAGATATATATATTGGTACATGTATAAACTTATAATCAGATACTGGAAGTTGGAGTAGTACTTACCTGCATATTGTTTTATAGGGAAAAAGCAAATGTATGGTTAACGGATGGAAATCTGAACCGTTTCTGAGATAACTAACAGTTTCTAGAAAAAATAAGGGGATTGTCTGACCTTCAAACGTGCCTGTACAAATATTAGTCAGACGCAATCTTCATACATCGTGCAATTTCTGATCCAAGTTTCAGTTCCGTATTCGAAATAGCCTAGTAGGAGTTGTGTGACAAAGGAATATGTGCCCTTTGTCCACCTATGTGACCCAGACCCTAGATCGAGTCATTATAAAAATTCCAAGAAACTTTCGGTACAATGTACATCTTTATTGCAATTACTGAGCCAAATTTAAGTTCGTTTTAGTTGCGTGACAAAGGAATAATGTGCCCCTATGTAGCCCAGCTCCTAGGGGCATTATCATAATTCCGAAACCGTTGCATGGCACAGTCTCGATCCACAATGCAATCAATGACCCAAGTTTTATCTTTCTACTCTTAGTGTTTTCAGAGATCACCCTGGACATTAAGTCATACGTACGTAGATATACAGAGCAGCAAAACATTTGCCCTGAGCTTTCGCTAGAGCTGGGATAATTAATGTGAATAAAGGTGATAATAAAACTATCAAACTTAGAGTACAATCTCAAATGACCAAGAGAAAAGACAAACCAAGGAAGACATACCGAAAAAATAAAGATTTCAATCTGATATGGCACAGGCTTTAAAAAATAAGTGGTGAATTTAAAACTCAGATTGTACAGTTGTTTTAAATAATATAATTCATCCACAAGCAATAACCAATGCGCTTTAATCTAAAAATCTGGCATGTGGGCAGAAATAACCAGAATCTCAAGATCTTTCCGACCTGAAATTTCGAAGTAAAATCAACCTACCCACGTAGGAGTTATAATTGCCGTTTTTCCTAAATCGTTTCAAATTTTGCATTCTTAAAGCTCAATAACATAAAACTTTTTACACAAATAATTCATGAAGATATTTACAGTATAATATATTCAAAATATTACATAAGTATAGCGGGTTATTTTTGCAGAGGTTTAATTTTCGCTTATTTTTGCGGGTCGACGAAAATCACAAAAATATTATTCTAAATTAATGCAAATCATTTACAAAAACATCCACAAACCGCAAAAATAAAACCCTCAAAAATTTGCACATACCTTTTATGTCAGAAACAAAACAAAAAAAAGCTATATGGTATTAAATGCTTTAGTAACCACCCAAAAAGTATTCGAAACTTTATTCGTTACATGTAGAAATAAATAAATACTTAATACATAATGTTTGTCATTTGTATCACGCAATGTGCTGAAATGTTCGATATTTCCAATTATTTTCACAAGACTACATATTTGAAGAAGGAATGTCGATTTATTGTCGCATTTTAAGGCAAGAAATTTGAGCAAAACAACATAGGACGAGTTCAAAGAATTTGTTATCGGAATAATTCTGGTTGATGCTTAAGTATAGTGAAGCTAGCAAAACATAATTTGATAAGAATTACCTTCTTATGAATTATTCTATTATCAGAAGTCATTTGTCATATATTTTCAATTGTCAGTATATTTTGAATAAAATTATAACTTCTGTTCTCAATCCACTCATTAACCTTGTCAACTTATCAGTTTTTCGTCTCAATATGTATTTTGCAAGAATTCGAAAAGAATATATTTCGTTTTACCACGTTGACACTTCTTATTTCCAAGAAACGATATCTTACTTTCAAATTTACATTACTGTAATTGTTGTGGTTGCAATTTTCATCTCCCAAAAAAACAAGTCGTTACGAAATAAAAACAATTTTTCTATGGTCTTGTTTCATACTGTGTAGTGAAAAGTACAGACAAAATTTAGGCTAGTCGCATTCTGATATACCAGTATTGATACACTAAGATTTCCTCTGTCACGAACATCATTCACGAACGAGATGACTATCGTGATGCAGTAATCAGTGAAAACAGTTAACAGAAGTAACATGTGTTTTAGATTATACAATGCTGTTTTGAAAACAATTATGAAATAACGTGACTGTAACTTAAATGAAAATAAAGATTGATTTGAAAAAAAAAACAATAAGACAAGTAATGAAACATGTGTAAGATACATGCAGATCTGACTGATTCATACCATCTCTTTTGCATTATAAATAAGCTCGGAAACTTACGTAATTTGTCATGTTATAGCTGTGTTACAAAATGAAGCTTATCACAAATTTGATATTTCTCGTGTTGTTATTCGGTTGCTCTGTTGGTATGTATTTTATCCCCTGAGAATAGAGGTAAGAAAACTACAATTTATCATGAAGTGAGTTAGCTTGGTTTGAAAAAAAAAGAATTGGATCGTTGGTCAGTATACACTTTGGCAGCCTAGGTTTAGAAAAAATATTATGAAGAAGAATTTGCTAAATTTTATAAATAATACATGCATCTATACATACTGTATGTTGTGTCGCATACACTTATTCCACAACTGATTATCTATTTCTTATTTCTTTTTTTCAAATTTTGTAGTGAATGCAGGGTTTCTTTCCTGTCAGTTGGTGAAAGGTCAATGCATTGTCTCTACATCTCAATGTCCGCCAGGGACGACTCCTGATCTAAAGGATCATTCTGATTGTACAGGAATCTGTTGTGTTTCAGGTAGTAATTAATGTGTATCATATAAATAATTGTTCAAACGATACAGGGAAACCGGACTCCACTAATTTATTCAGAACCTAATTTGTTCTGGATTTGGCGTTCTTGTTCGAACGTTTTGGTTTTGAGTACTTTTCGTTTTCAACAGTTTTGATTTGACCTTCTAATATTTTGATTTAAATGCTACTGATGAGAGATTACTCCTTCAAATATCGATATATAGCATATCCAAATTTACCGTTTATACCCGTGTTTGGGTATTTGTAATTTTGAAACCACTGGGTTATAACCGCTGCTGGTGGACCAGAGGTTCCCGAGGGTAATCACAAGCCGGGTCGTCAGACTTGTCTGACACGATTTACCATAAAATTTCTAATGTTTTTGTTGCTGAAATTTCCGATTTTTAAATTCTAAATTGTTTAAAACACCAGGTTTCTTTCCTTGTAACGTACATGGTCGATATCCTCCCTGCTGGATTTGGCTTCCTTATTCGAACGTTTCAGTTTTGGGTACTTTTCGTTTTCAACAGTTTGGATTTGACCTTCCAATGTTTTGATTTAAATGCTACTGATTAGAGGTTACTCCTTGAATTATCGATATATAGCATATCCAAATTAACCGTTAATACCCGTGTTTTGGTATTTGTAATTTTGAAACCACTGGGCGATAACCGCTGCTGGTGGACCAGAGGTCCCCGAGGGTAATCACAAGCCTGGTCGTCAGATTTGTCTGACACGATTTACCATAAAGTTTCTGTTTTTGTTGCTGAAATTTCCGATTTTTAAATTCCAAATTGTTTAAAACACCAGGTTTCGTTCCTTGTAATGCACATGGTCGATATCCTCGGTGCTGGATTTGACTTCCTTGTTCGAACGTTTTTGTTTTGAGTACTTTTCGTTTTCAACAGATTGGATTTGACCTTCCAATGTTTTGATTTAAATGCTACTGATGAGAGGTTACTCCTTGAAATATCGATATATAGCATAACCAAATTAACCGTTTATACCCGTGTTTTGGTATTTGTAATTATGAAACCACTGGGCGATAACCGCTGCTGGTGGACCAGAGGTCCCCGAGGGTAATCACAAGCCTGGTCGTCAGACTTGTCTGACACGATTTACCATAAAATTTCTAATGTTTTTGTTGCTGAAATTTCCGATTTTTAAATTCTAAATTGTTTAAAACACCAGGTTTCTTTCCTTTTAATGCACATGGTCGATATCCTCGGTGCTGGATTTGGCTTCCTTGTTCGAACGTCTTGGTTTTGAGTACCTTTCGTTTTCAACAGTTGGGATTTGACCTTCCAATGTTTGATTTAAATGCTACTGATGACAGGTTCTCCTTGAAATATCGATATATAGCATATCCAAATTAATCGTTTATACCCGTGTTTGGGTATTTGTAATTTTGAAACCACTGGGCGATAACCGCCGCTGGTGGACCAGAGGTCCCCGAGGGTAATCACAAGCCGGGTCGTCAGACTTGTCTGACACGATTTACCATAAAATTTCTAATGTTTTTGTTGCTGAAATTTCCGATTTTTAAATTCTAAATTGTTTAAAACACCAGGTTTCTTTCCTTGCAATGTACATGGTCGATATCCTCGGTGCTGGATTTGGCTTCCTTATTCGAACGTTTTGGTTTTGGGTACTTTTCGTTTTCAACAGTTTGGATTTGACCTTCAATGTTTTGATTTAAATGCCACTGACGAGAGGTTACCCCTTGAAATATCGATTTATAGCATATCCAAATTAACCGTTTATAGTTAATTCGCATTTGTTTTAATTCAAAGTAAACTGGAAAGGCTGGTTCTGCTGCTAACGGAAACTATTGAACTAAGCAATCCTTACATGCAGCTGCCAAAGTTTACCTTAATTCTAGTCCTGTCTATATAGATAAATGTTTGGCAATTTGTTGGGCCTTGGCAAACATCAAGTCCTAGGTCAACTTTTCTTTTATGCAAAAACAGAAAGTATAAATGAAAAATCCAGTGCAGGGCAACATGTTTCAGGTTTAGAAATGATAGTAATCGATTGCTGACTCATTCACTCATGACAAAGAAAATATCTAGAACAAATTGTTAACAAAATGTGTGACAAAACTTCTGTAAAAACATACATGTACACGTATATATATCATGTTTAATTCCATGTTATTGGTGCAATATTGAGTTAAATCATTTGTAATTAAAGAAATTTGCACAATTGTTCTGGTATATTTCTTGCAGAAAATTTTGCGCTTTTAAGGTGTTTGTATTTTTGTTTTAGTGAAAAAAATATCGCGGTTCTGTTTAAATTAGACCGTAAGATATCAATTGCTTAATGCCAGGCGTAGATATGATTACACAACGCCATAAAATTGGACCATGAAATAATGTTGACAGAAGCAGATGACATCCAAATGTCAAAGTCCGAAAAAGAAAAGAAAAACCAGTAAACACCATTGATAAAAGGACGAAAAACACAGAAATACAAAAACAACCAAATAGCAATCAACCATGCGTTTTTAAATAGTAACGAGAGTGAACTCATGTGCCCTGGAAGCGTAAGCAGGTATTGGTAATGCATGTTGACTTATTTTTTCTTTGCCTTTTCTAACTTTTTATATTCGAATTACCCGATGGTACCTCGTGCTCTCTTCTTGAGCGAACACTAACAAAAGTCCAATCCAGTTAGTTCAGTTAGTTGCTATTTATATAAGAGATAGGTACTAAAATTTGTTTTATCAAAGTCGAAACAAGTATCAAAATGACAGAATGATGAAGTCCGTGATGACGAATGAAATATTGTATCAATTTCTAACAATACAAAACGGTGCTTAACATTCACACTAAGTGGGTTTTAATGAATGTCACAGATTTTTTTGTATAAGATCATATCAAGGCTTTAATTGAAGTGGATATTTTATCTACACTTTATTTTGAAATAAATTTAATAAATAAAATGTAAAAAATAGTTCATGAAGTTATTTTGCGGGGGAAAATGGGTGACAATTTGAACGATAGTATGAAGAATGTGTGTTTAATATTTTGTTTACAATTTTAAGAAATTTTACTGGGAAATACATTATATATATGAAATCGATAAAAAATACTTTATTTGGCCGTTTATTTATACATGTACATATAGGTTTGTTGCTTACTAGTAATCCACCTTGGACCTTTTGCTATTGCACGCCAGACAGTCGGTTAATCGAGGAAAAAGTCTGTTGATTTACCTGTATATGTAGTTAAATGGGAAATGGGTCTGTTGATGGAGTCGATTCGAGTTTGTTGATATCACACTATGCCATGTTGGTACTCTATGAAATGTTATTTCCCGTGCCGGGTACTGTTATTTCCCCAATTGTGCATCACGTGGTTTTCTTATATTGATGACCGACACCTTAATTTAAAGATTCTGAAGCAAAACAGTATTGCTAAGCTGTAAAATGGAAAGTATATTACTTTTATGAACATTTCAAATCAAACCTTTAAAAAATTTAAAGGTTAAAATGTCTGTGTAAACTTTTCTTTGATATTTCTTGCTGGAAAATTAGCACATTAACTGAAATATTTGATTGATTGTCACTTAAAAACAAATAAAACAATGACCATGCATTAAATCATGAATAAAACATTTTATAAAAATCATTTTTCTTTCTTTCTCATGCGTTTTGATATCGACATCGATATTATTTGTTGTGATTTTCAACGATTAGTTGCGGTGGGTAATTTTAAAATTGTACTGTTATTTCGCGTGGCAAATATGCATGAGGTACTGTTATTTCCTGTGGTTTGGTACTGATATTTCATGTGATTACTTAAAACTTTGTTCAATTTTTTTCAAGAATTGATGGTTAACAATTGAACAAGCATTCTGAGAGTATTGCAAAACAATACATAGTCCCCCTACCGGCGTCATATTTCAGTCTCTGGTAAAAATTAGTGTTAAACTTGATCAGTTTATTATTTACAAAAGTGTTAATAAAAAAGTGCAGTTAACAAACTTCAGTAATTTTTTAAAGTTCAAAGGACCCGTAAAAATGCGCAAACCGGATCAAAACTCGAACTTGATCTGTAACTCGTTATGGTAGACTCACATATAAAAAATCAGTTCATTATCTGCAAGGGTTTAGTACAAAAAGTGCGGAAAACTGAGGCGTGACGGACAGCTAGACGTGCAAACCTATAGTCCCTTTCGACTGTCGCCGATAGGGAACTAAAAAACACTAGATATTCTAGACAGTGCACCTAATTTTGTTAGGTGGAAGACCAATTCATATGCACATGACCATTATTTTGCGACTCGTAGCCAAAACAAAACAGTTTACTTTTAAAAAGTAAACCAGAGGTTCTCTAGGTCTAGATTGTTCTATTGTAGGCCTGGTCCGCCTGAGTTCAGACCAAACTATATTTAGAGCGGACCTTGAGTAGACCAGTCTCGAAGCAAACCAGATTAGAAAAAAGTACTTTTGAGCAGACTGTGACCCGCCAATCACAAATAAATACTACCCCACCCCCTCCCACAAAAAAGAAGATAAAAACAACAACCTAAAACAACAAACAAAAACAAAAAATAACTAACAAGATAGAATATTCAAATAGAAAGTTAACGTACATATCCACATGTATTATTGAAAGTCCAATGGAGATTTATTAAGAGGTTAAATAGGCGAGTAAGATATTTATCAGACTTAATTATAGATATGATAAAGGAGATGTGCATCTACAGAAGGTCACACAGATTGTTATATACCCCAATAAAGTGGTTGATATAAAAGTGTAACTCAAAGGTGTCACGGACGTACATTTCTATCACTATATTATCGTCATAATTAAGCGAGGGTATAAAATACAGTTTCCCTTTTACAGGAAATAACAGTACCATAGTAAGTTTTCTAACCAGAAATAACAGTACCATACCACATTTACCACGCGAAATAACAGTACAATTTTAGAATTACCCACTGCAACTAATCGTTGAAAAGCACAACAAATAATATTGATGTCGATATCAAAACACATGACAAAGGAAGAAAAATGATTTTTATGATGGGTTTAATTCATGATTTAATGCATGGTCATTGTTTTATTTGTTTTTAAGAGACAATCAATCAAATATTTCAGTTAATGTGCTAATTTTTCAGCAAGAAATATCAAAGAAAAGTTTACACAGACATTTTTACTTTTCAATTTTTTAAAGGTTGATTTGAAATGTTCATAAAAGTAATATACTTTCCATTTTACAGCTTAGCAATACCGTTTTGCTTCAGAATCTTTGAATTTAGGTGTCGGTAATCAATATACGAAAACCACGTGATGCACAATTGGGGAAATAACAGTACCCGGCACGGGAAATAACATTTCATAGAGTACCAACATGGCATAGTGTGGATATGGAAGTATCGAGAAAAACATCGTAAGATTAGTAAATAACACACATTTTCACTAATATGGTAAATCAATTAGCAAAACCATTTATGTCTAACAAAATGAAAAAGAATACTTTAATTAAAAATGTTAAAAATTTGTATTAACACCAATTTAATAAGCTATAAAAAGAAAAGGCGTTTTACTCAGTATATATTTCATTAACATTTAAGCAAAACCATGCAAAATCTTAATAAATATCAAAATAACTTTTTTCTTGTTGCACCAGCAGATGCATTACATCGGATGTGTTCTATTTTATTCATATGCAAAACCATTGTGCTCAATTTTAAGTTTTTGTGCTATAAATCATGTTTTAGTTAAAACACAGTCTGTTGATGAGTCGGTTAATGAAAACTCAATCTGTTGATCAGTCTGTTGAGAGTAAATATATTAATCAATTAGTCAGCATTCGCTATATATGGTGTGGTCAAAAACATTATAAAGGAGAATATTCATCAAAAGAATATATGAATACTGTACTACGAAAATGGGGTCAGTTTCAAATGGAATAATAATATCCCGTTCACACTTCAAAAACTTAACTGAGGCGAACCCGGATTAATTAATCCTGATTAATTACCTCGGTTCACACTACAAATAATTTAGCTCACTTTGGGATTTTCCCATTACAAAAATACCGTTGCGTTACTAAAAATGAAAACACACGCGCATAGCACTGATTTTGGCATCCATTAGCTTTGACGTTTTCTTTCTCTGTTTTCTAAAGAAACATTGACAAAAAGTGAACAAAATTAGAATACGACATGATGTAGCCAGACAGAAATAATTAAGAGAGCTCTTTTACGTTTGTGTCTATAATTTCTCATTGTTGACGTCATAAAGCGTAACGCGTTGCGATGGTAACAACTTCGAATCTACTCCACTTTTACGTTCACATTACATTCCGAGGCAACTAAACCGGGTTCGCCTCACATTAACTCCACCTCAAATGGGGGTAATTTTAACCCGGGTTCGACCCGGATTGAAGTGTTCACACTGTAAAAATCTAATCCGGGTTCATTAACCCTGGTCGAATCCGGATTAATTCACCATAGTGTGAACGGGATATTAGTTGCGAAGACAACATCCCTAACTGTCTATAAATATTAAATGCCTAGCTACTATACTTTTCACTTAATTTAGTTTCTCAAAAGCCTGGCAGAGGTATTTTGGCCCGAAAAACCTCTAAGTTGACAGAGTCGTTGAACCATGAAAATGGCATACGGCATGGAGTTAGTTGCGTAGACCATAACCCCAACTGTCTGTATACTGTACCAAATATCAGATACCAAGCTATAATACTTGTCTAGTAATTAATTTTCCGCAAAAGCCTTACAATAAATTTACACCGCCGCCGACGACAGAAAGAAGTTGTCTTGCCTTTAGCGACTAAAGTCGCAGGCGAAACAAAAAATGTAGCTTTCCCATATTGTTTTAAAGATAATAGGAGTTATAAATTTTCAGGAAAAGTTTTTTCTGATTTATTAATAGGTTAGCATTACACTTTATTTAAAAGTAAAAACCTGTGGAAATGCAAGATAGGTAAAATGTTGTAAATTAGCTCGTTATGACCAATTCAACTTTATCTAAAATAATAGCGGGTTCATTGGCAAAAATATCACTATTTAAAAGGTACATTCCCCTGTAACTACCCAAATGGTGGACAGTTTCAAAGAAGATACAACAACAATATGACGAAGACATGCTGATTAGATGTTTCGTTAGCAAGTCGCTCAGTACAAATTACCTCCACAAAACGGGATAAAAAATTATTGTATGCACGTCAACAGGATACATGTATACTACTCATAAACTATTTCTAAATTATGCTCAAAAGTTACAGATCAGTTGCTTCCATAAACTTTGTGACGGACTGACATACGGACACCAAGTGAAATCGAGAATGAAACAAATCGCAGACTTTCCTGTCATTTTCAGATGAGTCTACTCACTTCTTCCTTTTTACCACCCAATTGAAAATATGATTTGACTTCTTCGCTTATAAAGACATTAGACGTATCTAAAGTTTGAAGTATAATCATTTCATCACCTTCTTAACGCTCAGTATACCATTATATTACCGTTTTATACTGGTTAATTGACGCATCAACTGACAAAAAAGATGTTAACAAACTCATCAACTGACTTTAACCGTCAAATTTTTAATAAAAGGACGATTAACCATATCTAAAATATTTATATGTTAAAATTTTAATAGCCAATAATTTAGCTAATAACTAACCGCATATTTTGGTACCAAATCTGTGATTTTTTTCTAAGAGACTAATCGATTTTTAGTGAAAACATGTTTTTAAGTCCTTAATACTGCTGCTACTGTCTCTGCGCCTAATCGTTTTGTTACAAACTGTGATGGCTTTCTGTCTGTGGAATAATTGGAAATTATGCTGAAATGAATATCATTTTGTCCTACACTTTTTGTTTTTTGATGGGATACTTATTTCATGTAAAAAATAGACGTTTTCCAGAGAATTTGTGAATTAAATTTCAATTTTACTCTCAACAGACCAATTACCGACTCCATCAACAGACTCATTTCCCATTTAACTGCATAAACAACTAAATCAACAGACTTTTTCCTCGATTAACCGACTGTCTGGCGTGTATTGATTACTTCGTAAGCCTTTCTCTGTTTAGAACTTGGTCGATATAAAAGCTTTTGTCCAATGACTTAAAGGTCCAACGGTTAGTTTGGTACCGTCATGACCGTATTTGTTTGCTTTATTGAAATCTTGAGAGCAGCTGGAGTAGGGGTTAGCGCGTTGGGCTACTTACACCGAGGTTCTTAGTTCGATCAGCGTCAGGGGTGAAAATTTCATCAACCAATTTTCCGATTTTCAATTTACACCTAGTCTCGGTCACCCAGACGCTTATCAATAGATGATAAGAGTCTGGGACGTTCCCATTACATATTTTGTTACATGTACCATGTGTACGTTCGGAGTACTTTCAGGCTTTATCATAATGTTCGACGAAACCACTCAGCCGTATGTTCAGAATTCTGTACATATGGTTCAGTGATTTCATGCAAATACAATAGCGAGATAACTTCTCCAATTGATGTGAGTTGTTCTCTTATAACATAATATGTCTTATTTCACAATAAAGACATCCTTATTTACATTTTTGAACACAAGTTGGTTATGTTAACAATAAAAAGAATCGTTTTATCGTTAAATTGTACCCACGGGCGTCTACCTGGTTTTGGAAATAGTTTATGTTTATTGGAGTAAAAAATTGGGACATTCTTGATTACAGAACCATACACGTTTGACCAATCCGATTCTCTATTTTGCAGAACCAGTTGTAAAAAAACAAGGAAGACCAAAAAAAAGTTGAGTTTTCAAAGTTGGTTCATTTTAGATTGAAATGAGTCTTGTATGCTTAACACGTCATATACACACGTGGTAAAGGTTAAAAGGTATAACGATCGCCACCTAGTGGTTACGAGAAATCAATAGGTGTTTTCCCAGACTCACTACCTTAGTAGTATGAGTTTTGGTTCGAGACTAATTTACACCATTTGCAAGAATGGTCTAGATGCTAGTCCCTCGGAAAGGACGTTAAAAGGTGTATTTTGTATGTGGAGAGCAATAACCAATGCACATAAAAGACCCCAATGTAGAGTTTGATAAGATAAGCTCAATGGGGACCGCTACACAGGCCCCACTCGCAAACTAAAAACCTTAATTATGTTTCAGGACCTGTTTTATTCGAATGAAAGTTATATATTCAATAGCCTGAAAAAAATCTAGACAAAATAAAACAATTGTAAATCGATCAATCTTGTATATATATATTGTAAGAATTCTTAATCTATAGTTCCAGGTGACAGATGTCGTCGAATCAGCGAAGAGAATTTCTGCACAAGTTCTGATAATCGCTGTCCCGTTGGTTACCAAGCAATTGGGAACAGAAAATTGTGCCCTGGGACCGATATTTGCTGTTTTTCCATAAAATACTAGAGAGCAAATTTTAATTAGACATATATTAAATTAACACAAACACATGTTTTATTTATTGTATGTCCAAAAACAAGCTGTGTACAATTTGATGCGAGATTGGATTGCCTTCATTTGTACACATTTGCATGATCTTCACATTGGCATTCAAAATATCAATAAAAAGCGGTTATGAAAATAGTAAATATCATTGTATTGGTCATGCATATGCATATTTCAAGGAGTAACCTCTCTTCAACAGCATTTGATATAAATATGAGAAGGCTAAAATGTCCCAAAAGATAAAGGTTGTCGTACAAATAAATTTAAAATAAGAAAACCAAATTCACTACACTGTTCGAATCCCCCTTTTTCTGTTTTTGACACTTCAATTTTTATTCAATGCTGCCAATTGACAAAAAAATCATTAAAATAAAAAACTAGTAAAACTAGCCTAAAATAATCAAGGAATAATACACTTGAGTGACACTTAAGGAAGCAAGGTTGCATTTAAAAATTCCGAAAGGACACAGACAACACCGGTAATTACAAACGAGGAAGCACTGAGAATAACAATACAATAATTAAACATATAAAACAACTGAACAACAAAAACACGCTACCTCAGGTCTTATCAAAGGCTCGGGGATGGTTGGGTTAACTAATGAGAATGGATTTTACAATTAATAATCACTTATCAAATGGCCATCGTCCAAACAAAGGATTCATATTCACTTGTGTTGGATGTAATAGTGATACCCTCATTCCTACAAACTAGCATAAATTCCTTATGTTGAATTGTTTGAACTTAACCAGGTTCAAAGACGAACACAATGCACACATTTAACAAAGCATTCTAACAACAATGATTTTTAAATAAGAAGTGCACTGCATGACATACACTTATCTAAATTGACTGCCATATTCTGATAACCTGATCAAATACAAATACAAGTCAGACGCAATTTACATACGTCGTGCAATTACTGATGAAAGTTTCAGTTCCGTGTTCCAAATAGAATATGAGGAATGGTGTGACAAAAGAATATCTGCCCTTTGTCCACCTATGTAGCCCTGCCCCTAGAGTCATCAAATTCTTTCGGTACACTCTACATCGATTTTATTGCAATTATTGAGCCAAGTTTCAGTTCGTTTTCCAAATAATCTAGGACTTGTGTGACAAAGGAATAATGTGCCCCTATGTTACCCAGCTCCTAGGGGCATTATAAAAATTCTGAAACCGTTGGCACGTACAGTCCTAACCCATAGTGCAACCAATGACTCAAGATTCATCTTTCTACTCTCAGTGTTATTCAGAGATCACCCTGGACATTAAGTCATACGTATGTAGATACATCGAGCAGCGAAACATATGCCCTGGGCATTCGCTGGCACGGGGATAATAAATGAGAATAAAGGTGATAATAAAACTATCAAACTTAGAGCATCAATCTCAAAAGACCAAGAGAAAAGACCAACAAGTAGAAAGAAGGAAGTCTACCCGAAAAAAATAAAGATCGCAATCTGACCACCCTGTCCAATGTTTAGGTTAAAAATGAACAACGTGTTGTCGAGAACACCACTTTTTAATTAAGAGTTTAACTTTTTCTTCAATAAAAGTATATTTTTTTCTTATTATCAGAATAATAAATATAAAACTTAAATAGCTCATTCGGTAACACAAACTATGCACAAAATAATTGCCACAAATGCTCGAAGTTTAAATTGGATATAAACAAGTTATACTTGTTTAACCATTACATGCACATGTACACTTGATGTTGTCTAGGTCTTAAATTATCAAAACACTTCGATACTTGCTAAATAATGCCCTGCTATATATATAGATATCACAATAATGTAATCAGAATGACAATACATAATATTTACGGGGTAACATAGTAAAAAGTAAGTGTTCTAACAGTACACTCTAAATTGATCAGGTGTTGTCTGTAAAACGTTATTTAGATAAGAGGTTGGTAAAGGTTAACAAACATATAGAACGACATAGTAGTGCGTTTATTAAAAGAAGAAAAATGATATATTACAAGTATGTTTCAAGGTTACAAGAAGCTGGATATACTCGCTATGGTTAAACTTCGAATTATAGATATTAAGTCTTTTTCCAGCCTATATATGGTAAGCTTTAACTACACAAAGAGCTGTAGTAAAACAATGACATGTTCCTTGTACGTTACACACTAATGCAGATGTAATCATAGGACCCTCTGAATTAGGCTAGGTTGTCCGACTTTAACTATTCCTCACTTTCCAGTGTCTAAATCCTACTTTATTGCATTTCATGTTAATTTTAATCAACGCCCTTGTTTTAGCTCACCTGGGCATATAAGTTATGCCATCACTTTTCATCCGCCATCGTATGTAAATAATATCAAAAAATTTCTCTGAAACCTCTGAACCAATTAAAGAACGAATGATGTATGACGTTTGCAACAAGCGGTCCCTTTTTAAGGGAATCGATAAATTACATGTACTAAAATAGAACATAGGGAGGGTAAAATCACTTAAACTGGATTATCACTCAGCGACTATGACAGAAGGACTAATAGGGCATGTAATGGGACATTAAATGATACCCCGCCACGATAATCATCGAAAGTTGAATATATTTGTATACTATACTGTATATACTATACATCTATATAGAGTCAGAAAAGAAATGAGTTATCTTTCTTAGACCAGAAAATTTCACCATTTTCAAATTTGGAAAAAAATTAATAAGTGGCATATCTTCAATAATATCTTTCGAATCATCCTTAAAATTAAAATTGACCAGTAGTTTATTGTTCTCAACAGCTGTGCAAAAAATCGTTTAAATCCTTTGACGCGTTTTTAAGTTATCACTCGGAAACCTTCGGGGGACGGACGGACGGACAGACGGACGGACGGACGGACAGACACCGAAAGAAAGTGAGGGTATAACATAATACCTCGCCACTTCGTGTGGCAGGGTATAGAAATTAGACGTTGACGTCGGGTCTTAGTCGGCAAATGATACCTTATAGGAGTAAAAGCCTATTTATGCTAGAAAAACGTTTTTCATGTTCTTGCGCTTTTGAATGAAAACTATTACAGAATAAGAAAAGCTGTTGGAGGCATAAAATGTCAGCGCATTAACTCCAATAAAGCCCTTATTGGGTCGAAGTTGTCAGTAAACCCTTTATAAAAGAGACCGTTATGGCTTAAGCGGCAAGTAAGAGGTTCATGTGGGCTCCTGAGATCCTCTTGTAATGGTCATCTCCCTCATATGCTTTTCCTCAATCGTGACGGTATATTAATAACTGCCTCGGGTTCCTGGTTTCTATTTGACCCCACCCCTCCATAATAGAAGATAATGCATGTGGAATAAGTTCTTATAAAGGAACGGCTGATCTTTCACAAGTGATAGAAATTTTCAGGTTTTCTGCAAGTGGAGCGCAGCGGAACGAGCATAAAACCCTTAGAAATTATATCGCGAGTGAAAGATCATTCCCGGTTTTCCAAGAACGCACGTAAGAACCTATTTCTAAATAAAAATTAAACTGTTATAAACTGAAACCTTAGGTGGCTCCATTCTGAAAACCGAAATATTTAAATAACTTTGCATTTCATTAGTCGACATCATCAAAAGATATGTGTAACGGTGGTTATGATTGGTTGATTGACCAGTGTGAGATCGCTGCATCTCAACCTGGTCATCTCACTGAAAAGAGGCATTAACATAAGAAGTAATAATTTTTCATGAAGCACAAAACTTTGCATACAATAATAACTAATTAAAAAAACATTCAACAACAGCTAGGGAACAATAGACAAAAATACTCAAACATTCAAGACAATTAATTTTTTTCAACCACGCAGTTCATTGTATAGACTAATCTCGAAGACGCACTTCTTCCATCCTTCACGGGAACGCGAACGCAATAGCCTTATACTAATTGTGACAAGGGAAATGGACAACCTCTTTACGAAAATGCTTGTTCTTCATCTACACATATGCAAATTGTGTGTTCCTTATTTATTCATTGAAAATCATATTTTTAAGCAAGTTAAATCTTTAATAAGAACAATTATTTAAGCAACATTTGAAAAAAAGTGGATAAATGAATAAAACACGACCTTATTTGAAAACAACATAGAAAATGCAATGTTTACGCTCAAGACATCCCCCTTTTATTTTGTTAAAACACGTCCAACGATAAAATGACTGGACCAAATTTAAAAAGAATGGTACTGCAATATAGCTTTATCAAAAGGCCCCCGAACTGTGCAACTAAATAATAAATAATCATTTCATAATGATGTTTTTCTTACCTTGCAAAGTTTGAGGCGTCCTAATTTATGCCATTTGCGACCAACTCACAATCAAATGTCAAGTGTACATTAGGTAGGGTGCTGACTTCACACTAAGCGGCGAATGTAAAACTCGGATTTTACAATTGCTTTATTTATTAATTCATTGTCAATCAATAATAATTGCGCTTTAATCTAAAAAATTGGCATGTAAGCAAAAGTTATCAGCACCTCAAGATCTATCTGACCTGAAATTTCGAACTCACGTAGGAGTTATAATTGCCGTTTTTCCTAAATGTTTTCAAATTTTGCATTCTTGTAGCTCAATAACATGACAACTATTTACATACAAAATCGTATTTGGCTGTATAGTTGTATTGGGTTATTGTGGTTTTGAATGATTCGATGGAATCATTTATAAAGATATTTACAGTATATATGCGCCTCAGTTGACAATGCTTTTCTCAGGGTATCAATCTACTCTATCACCCTATCAGCTATATGTTATTCAATTTATTATACTGAATCATTTAAATACTTTTGCGCACGGATTTCAAATCTTTTTATCTGTTTTCTCGAGTTAAACTGAAATAAAATGTTGCTATGTGAAATAACTTTAAAAAAAACTTTTTTGAATTGTTAAGGCGCTTGTTAGTAGATGCATTAATTAGTGTTGGTTAAAATAAGTACTTTGCACGAAATATTGTTGCATCTAAATACTGGTCAATACTGTCAATTTTACAACTGATTAAGAATGTCAAATTGAGGCTGTGCACGAGCTCAGCGCACAAGAGGGTGATAGATAAAACAATATCACCCGCTGGGTTTTGTTTTTGAAATATGCTATATGATAGAATGAATTGTTTAATTAAAATTTGTTAGGAAAAATTCTTATGAAGTATAATAATATAATATATTCAACTATTATTAAGTACAACAGTCTTGCTGTTTCGGTGAAAAAAAATATTAAACTCTGACTGATACTTTAAAGGCATATGAGTTTCTTTGGCTTGCTCTTTACGACATGTTACGTTTCTTCTTTCTTTTTTGTGTGTATCTTCACGTCCTGTCCAGGACAACCATCCAACAGTGGAGTTGAATGTTGAACAATCCTTCACCTCCTATTCAACACCATCAGATAAGTACGAATCCGATTGGATCACTGGCATGCAATGTTAATAATCAAGTTGGCTTGTATGTAAAAAAAGTCAAACTTAAGGGCTATATACATTCAGCTCATCCTTCGCAAAGATAAATTATAAGTGTGTTGTGATTTGCCAAGTGATCTTAAGAGTAAGGCAACGTACCTTAATCTTCAGGATGACTGTCTTCAGTATCGTCAGATATGGGAGATTCGTCAGCTCGTCTGAGTACGTCTGTTCAGTTTGGCTGTCACTAAGATTCTCCAATTTGCCGCTCAGCTGATTGACCTACTTCCGGTTCTTGCTCCGTGTAATATATATGTTCCTCCTTCCCAGGAGCACCACACTCCTCTCCATTTTCTTTGGGACAAGCAGGCGTCAGATTTATCTTGTTCACACATTTTCAAATTGTCCAATATAACACGAATACAACACAACACAACACAACGAATAACATATGTACAAACAAAAGAGTTTTTGGCATCACATTCTGTATGTTCTTATAGCATTCTGCGTGGTCACTGTTGCTACCTGCCCTACTGGCACATTACGGAGAACAGCGACTTTCTTTGCTATTTCCATGACCAACTTTGGATGACCATTGCGGTATCCCTCACCACACAGATATGGGGCACCTGACTCCAGTATCATATCAGCCGGGTCCATTCTACGTGTCACATCTTCGAGATCGAGATTCACAAGAAGCAAAGGTGATAACCCAAAGGTACAAGAAGGGAAGTGTCTTTTCCATTCCTCATAGACACTGAACTCCTCAGAGAAGCAGTGTCTATGGATAGGGTGATCTGTGTTTAAACTGTCTGAAACCATTTTTAAACACCTCTGTTGGACCCATTTCTTCCCTCTACAATGGATGATGAGCGGCAGCTCCTTTTTCCTAGCCAAGTCAAGTTGTAACTGAAATACCTCTTCCTGCTTCCTGATATTACTTCTCGAGAGATTACCACTAATGTCTAACCCACACTCTCCGACTCCAACAACCTTCCGGCACTCCAAAAGAGTCTCCATGTCTCCAATCCATTTCAGAAGCCGATCTTTGCTTTCTTTTAATACCATGTGAGGGTGAATCCCATAGCTGAAATATACACGTTCATCCTCCCTCAATCTTTTCCTTTCTTTGCTGGAAGGCCAGTTGCGGGGATAACAATAATTCGCCACCAATTTAATCACACTCATGTTGCCTTCAGTAATCTGCGGAAGACCAGAAATTCTGGTCTGTTTTATAAGCATGTCTAGATGGAAGTGTGAGTCTATTAGATGGACTTCAGAAAGTTCATGGGGTTGTTCTTTTTCAAATTGTAATATCTCATCTGAATTGGTTTTCGAAATAGCAATGGCCAAAATTTTCCAGTGGAGAAGGGAATACTGAAATTCCGGAGGATAAACTTTGTGTGAGATGTGAACAGGCTGCAGGTTGTTAACTCTATTGAAGAGATTTACCAAGGGAATGTCTCTCCAGTAAAGTACAGCATGCACACAGTTATCGAAGGATGGCTCCTCAAGAATATACTCCAACAAGTTTTTTCCCAGTTCCATTTCTAGCTTATGAATTAACCCATTCATCAATTTCACCCATCTCTCTCCTTGTTCAACTTCCTCGAAAACATGTTTTTCCTCCTGCTGCCTATGGTAGACTTCTATATGGTTCTTGATGATACCATCTTGGGCAAGTTGTAACTTACATGTCCAACAGGCTGTATATGGCACAACATACCATGGTAAATGGGAGCATAGTACATGTCTACGCACATTGGTAAATTTTGCCAGCAAATAGGACAACTTTGCACTCTAGTCTTTCTCAATGAACTCCCTCTCACTGTAGAAACTACAGGAATCGGATCTAGGATATCCTCCTCATAGTCTGGTTCAAAGGTATCCTCCTCCATTGGAAGTCTGCAATTACACCAGACGCTTATTACACACATAGTTAGTGCCACATGAAAAATTAACATAAACAATACGGAATACAAAAAAAAAACAAAAAACAAAAACAGCACAACATAAAAACACTATTCACATATACGACAGATATAGAGTTTATTCGCATAAATAATCATGAAGATGGGCTGGTCTCTTCGTTCTTCGTCTGCTCTTCTCGTTACCAGCTTCATCTTCCATTTCATATATCCTGGTTTCATCTGCATCTACACCTGTCTGCTCTTCTAGGTCTTGCAAGGTCTTTATTCGATTTCTATTTGATTCAGTGTCAGGTCGTGGGTCATCTCGGCACATCGGAATATCCGATGTTTCATCACGGAACATCAGAGTATCTGATGTAGTTCTATCTGACACTATTTTGTTCTTCTTGAACAGCCTTTTCATACCTAGATCACTATCTTCTTCCTCTCCAGTTTCTGAAAGAGTACCTGTTAATTCATGTCTTCGCCTTTGTAGCCATACAGGTAGATTCCCGTCCGTGCATAATTTAAGGCGATCATGGTGAACAACAAAAGTCTTCTTCCTATCTTCTATTTGAAGTAAAACTGGATTAATCACTTTACCTACTACATATGGTCCCTTCCATGGCATCTTTAGCTTTCGCGACTGACCAATCTTTGCTGCCGAATCTAGTTTATAAACTGCATCCCCAACATGGTACACCCTCTCAGTAGCTCTAACATCATAATCTTTCTTTTGCCTGTTCTGGGAGACCTTGAGGTTTTCCCTTGCTGTATCATGTGCGATGTTAAGTGTTGCAATTAGCTCAGTGATGTACTGCACCTCATCCCTTGGATTGGGTACAAAGTTCAAACCAAATTGAATGTCTACTGGATGAGTGACTTCCCTTCCAAACATCAAAAAATTTGGAGAGAATCCTGTCTGTCTGTTGGGAGTGGCTCTAATGGCACCTGCTAAAAGTTGGACCTTCTCATCCCATTTATTCTGTTGCTTTTTCAAGAAGCATCGTATTGTCTGAAGAATGAGACTATTGTACCTTTCAACCTGCCCATTGGAGGCAGGGTGATAAGGAGTAGTTCTTGTCTTGGTGATTTCTAGTAACTCACATATTTGTCGAACTAAGTTGCCATCCATGTTCTTACCCTGATCTGTATGAAGCTCTAGAGGACAACCGAATCTTGCTATGAAGTTATTCACCAACACTCTAGCAACAGTTTCTGCTCCCTGGTTTGGAATAGGATAACATTCTAGCCATTTCGTGATTTGGTCGATCACCATAAGTATATACTTATTCCCACTTCTAGTTGTTGGGAGTGGGCCAAGGATATCCATATGCACCCTTTCTATTGGAACACCTGAATGGAATTGACCAAGGTTTGCTTTTGGTTTCGTTTTAGCCTTTTTGCTCTTATTACACACACTACATGCCATCACAAAAAGTTTGCAATCTCTTGACATACCATGCCATATCACATGCTGCTTCAATTTTAGTAAGGTCTTGGATTGCCCCATGTGTCCTGATAAGGGAATACTGTGACACATCTGCATCACCTGTGTTTTCATGCCCGAGGGTACCACAAGAAGCAATCTAGGAACAAGTGGATCTTCCCAATAATAGCACAGCACTCCTTCGCTAAGCTTTAACTGTGATCGACACAACCAATAATAGCGGACAGCTGGACTACTTAACCTGAGCTCTATCTGACTTGGCTCATACTCATTCTCTAGCCAGGTAACAATCTTCCGGAGGTCATCATCATTCATCTGTGCTGCTCTAATCTCTTCCGGCGACATGGAATCAACCCATTTAATAGGACCAAACTCCTGCCCTCGTCGTACAGAAATGGACTGAACATAATCTACTTCCGTCTCAAAGGTTTCCCATTGCGCTCGTGCTCTTGAGCAATAAGCACATCCGCCACATGGAAGTTCATCTAAGGAGATTAATGGTTGATAATCTGGACATGTGGACAAAGGATCTGCTATTCTTGATAAACCATCTGCGTTTCCATGATGTTTTCCACTTCTATGTTGAATGGTCATATTGTATTGTGAGAGTTCTTCAATCCAGCGAGCAAGCTGTCCTTCTATATTTCTAAAATTCAAAAGCCAAATTAAACTGTTATGATCTGTTCGAATCAAAAATTGATTACCAAGAAGGAAATGTCTGTACTGTCTTGTGAAAGTAACAATAGCCAAGAGTTCTTTTCTCGTAGTACAATATTTTCTTTGTGCTGGAGTGAGGATCTTACTTGCAAAGCTTATAGGAACTTCTCTTCCATTTTGAATCTGACTTAATTGGCCCCCAATAGTTGAGTCTGAAGCATCTGTATCCAAGATGAACTTGTCAGTAGAATTAGGGTAATGTAGAACCACAGCTTCAACCAATGCTGTCTTCAGGGCATCAAATGCTGTTTGCTGTTCTGCACGCCAGTCAAATGGTTCCTTGGGTCTAGCAACTTCATGCAAAGGAAGTGCCATCTGTGCAAATTGAGGGATGTGTTCACGATGATAGTTCATGAACCCGAGAAAGGATTCCACTTCTTTCTTATTCCTGGGGACAGTCCACTTCTTGACTGCTTCGACATTATCTGGATTCACTTTTATCCCTTCAGCACTCACAATTTTTCCTAGGAATTGTACCTCACTCTGGAACAAACAACACTTCTTTGGTTTCAGTTTCAAATTATATTCTCTAAACCTAGATAGAACAGTTCTGAGTTTATCAAGATGATCATCAAAATCTCTACCCAGCACAATGACATCATCCAAATATGCCAGGCATTCCTTCCATGTAAGCCCTTTCAACACTAACTGCATTACTCTGCTGAATGTAGCTGGGCTATTACAAAGACCAAAGGCTAGCTTCACATGTTCAAACTGACCAAATCTTGTTATGAATGCTGTCTTATGTCTGTCTCGTTCATCTATTTCTAGCTGCCAGTACCCTGCAGCCATATCTAACGTTGACATAAACATATTCCCACCTAAAGTATCCAAACAGGACTCAATGTTCGGCAAAGAGAATGCATCTTTAACTGTTAGCTTGTTGAGATTTCGATAATCTATGCAATACCTCAAACTCCCATCACGTTTTCTCACCAATACAGGAGTAACCGCCCACTCTGAGTTTGATTCTTGAATCACATTCTTTTCTAACATTTGCTTTATATGGTCTTTTTCTTCCTTTTCAAAATGTAATGGCGTTCTTCTGAGTCGTTGCTTAACAGGCTTAGCACAACCTGTATCTATCCTATGCTTAATGTCACCATTAAACAGCCCAATATCTAGGTCTCCTTTAGAAAAGATGTCCTGGAAGTCACATAGTAACTTTGCCACTTCTTCTGCTTGCTTTGCACTTAGCTGTTTGACTGACCTACTGTATAGTTCTTTTAAATGTTCAGGCAGCTCCAATGTGGATTCTGGATGCGTCTCAGTTTCAGTTCTTCTAATTGGATATGGTTCATCATCAACCACTTCATCTACTTCCATGCCAATACCAAACTGTTGATTCTTTTTTACGGTCACTGCTTTATCGGTTGGGTTGCGCACAAGTACATGTAAATCTTCTTTAGCACTAAATATGCTATTAGGAGAAAGAATTTTTTCCTGGTTCACTCTTGTTGGCTGGATAACAATATCCCTTTCTGGTCTTTCATTCAACACAGTTGACACATAGCATGCACTAAATGGTGGGACAACAGTTGTGGCAGCAACCTTCACCCTGTATATCTTTACATCACTTTTACCTTTGCTTTTTACATCAGTTGCTTGGATAACTTCATCTTGTAATATGACATGATACTTCCCATGATCTACTATTACTTCATGTGTCCTTAGAAAATCAAGTCCAAGGATCAAAGTGTCCTGTATATCAGCAACTAACATGTCAAATTGTACACTTGTTTTTCCAATCTGAATTGGCACTTTCTTTACAATGGCGCCTTCTATCTTAGATGGTCCTATGCCTTTTATGAAAACACATTCTGTTGGGGTTAACTTTCCTGGTAACTCATTTAATAAGGACTTGCTCATTATTGTAGCTTCCGCACCATTATCAACTACAGCTGATATCATTTTCCCGCATACCATCATTGGAATGTGCATTGACTTTGCTTCCAATAAAACATTTCTATAAATGGTCACTTCTTTTTCTGTTGGAGGACGGCCTGTATCTGTAGGATGGGCTGAAGATAGGCCTATTTCTTCAACCCGTTGAAGTTTAAATCTTTCCTTGGTGAAGGCGACCTAGAGTTCACTGACCTGGGACACTCCCTAGCAAAATGTCCTAATTGGCCACATCGAAAACACTCGCTATTGCTTGAGCCTGAACCAGACCTATTTGGTGACCCCTGTCTTCTTATTGGTGACCTTGACCTATTTTCCTTAAGAATATCTTGCACCATACCCTTGGTTTCTTCTAAACCTTCTTCAGTTCTTCTAAGTCTGTCCTCAAGCTTCTGCAACCTTGGTACAGGTGAATTTTCTCTGTCATGGAACTTTACAGTCCTTACATTTAGTTCATGTTGGCCTTGATCTTCCCCATCACAATCATCATAAATATTATCAAAAGTCACCCTCTTCAAATCAATTCTTCTCGATCCCATAATTACTTTTTGGTTTGTTGCTGCAAGCTTCACATATTGGACTGCCTCATCCAAATTACTTGGATTCCTATTCATAGCCGTCAGCGCCGCATGACTATCTACACACCCTTTAAAGAAAGCATCAATAGCTAAAAGCTCAATGAACTCCTCCGGTGTGTCTGGGTATCCATCGCTGGCTATTTCTTGTGTTCGCTCCGCAAACTCTTCCAATGACTCCTCCTTATCTTGCTTCATGTCTTGAAGTTGGCGTCGAAGAATATGTGGCATATCTCGTCTTCCAAATCTAGCATTCATCTTCTGACATAAAAGCTCATAGTTATCTTGTACCGTCTTACTTTTCACACTGTAGAATTTCAGAGCTCTGTCCCTTAAACACTCAAGGAGTCTGTCCAGCCGCTGAACTGATGTTAAATTATACCTGTCTGCAAGTCTTGTGAACTGAGTAAAGAAAGGTCTCCAATCTGTCTTTCCATCAAATGTAGACATCTTAAGAGGGGGGAGGGTCTCTGATCTGACGTCTTCTTTTTCCTTGTGAATTACTTTCCTCCCACGTTGCTCACTCACACTGACTTTAAAATCTGGTTTGTGCCCGGAAGTCTCACTTGAAGTAGGTGTCACAGTCTTCCAGCTATCTTCTTGTTTTACATCAACAAGACTACTAGTGCTAATAGGCTTGCTATATATACCAGAGGATGTTAGTTTCTCTATTTTTTCAGTTGTTGCTTTGATTGATTCCATCTGCTTAATTTTTTTATCTCTTTGATCAATCTCACTTCTCAGTGTTGCTTCTAGCTGTGTATATGAATCACTTATTTGTTGGATCTTCCCTGACAGTTCTGCTTCCATTTGGGCAAACTGTTCTCTAAAAAGTTTTTCTTGTTCCCCAAGCTTATCTTCATATTGTTTCTGTATTGATTTTGTAATTTCTGTTTTCTGAATAATCATTTCTTTCATTGACTTTATCTGCTCCTCTAGATCTGTGTTCTTGGAGATGCCAGCACCAGCTGCTGCTACTGGTCCAAACACTAATTCACCAGACTGCACTAGTGGGTCCCATATAGTGTTTGGAATCCCTTCTAACAACTTTAGGTCTTCAAGTGTCAACACACCAGCTTTGTCTCTAGCTTCAACTATAGCAGTTGCTCTTGCTTGTCCTACATTTTTTAATGTTTTCAACTGTTCTTTGGTAGCAGTGTTTACATTTATAGCTGACATAATGAAGTTGTTTCAATACAGGCAGTACTATATTTAATAAACCTGTATACAACAATAAATAAACAACACAGGGCAAATATTAGGGCAACGCAACGCCGGATATGTGTTCGACAAAAACGCTGCGATGGGAAAAAACTAAACCGGTGTAAACTTTTAAACCGTACAAATAAACCGTCGCAGTTCAAAAATCTCCAAAATACACGAAAGCCACAAAAATCTGTAAGGTACTCCAAAAACAAAGAAACAAAATGCGAAAAATGACGACTTGCAGGCAAAATCAATTGCGTATAAAAATAGTACGACAAACTGCACCGTATCACTCGACGTGCATCAGACCGCAACGTATGGCCAGATCGAAGGTATGTGTACGGGTTCGGGGGGGGGGGTGTTCGGCAATCACTTAAATACGTGTCGCAAACATCAGAACATCTGATGTCCCTTATATGGCAATGTAAAGGGTATGATGTAATGGAAATTATAAATATATGCGTGCTCTTGTCAGAACAAATGGTGTAAAATGGGGAAGTAATGGACTGTGTACACAATAGTATAAGGACAAGGTCAGAACGCTGACATCAGAACCTCTGATGTAAATGGATATGTATTGAGAGTACAAAATCAATAACTTGGGTGGTGATTGTGTATAAATATATTCAGGGTATGTGTACAGTGTAGTTGTGGAGTGTTCTGGGCACAATGTATGAATTATGTTCTTCAAATCTTGTGACAAAGGAGTTTGGGCCAATTTTGTCACAAATTTGAAATCCAAATTCGAGTAATTAATACCCAAAATACAGTTGATAGCAGTTAAACACAAATGAAATAAGTTTTTCACTCTGTATATGATAATATAATCTGCAATGATCTTTTTTCAATTTGAAAATGGCGGGAGATACTGTCAACAAAGAAAATTCTTCGTTGGATTCGTTGCCTTCCGCAGTACCACTTGTTGTGATTTGCCAAGTGATCTTAAGAGTAAGGCAACGTACCTTAATCTTCAGGATGACTGTCTTCAGTATCGTCAGATATGGGAGATTCGTCAGCTCGTCTGAGTACGTCTGTTCAGTTTGGCTGTCACTAAGATTCTCCAATTTGCCGCTCAGCTGATTGACCTACTTCCGGTTCTTGCTCCGTGTAATATATATGTTCCTCCTTCCCAGGAGCACCACAAGTGTCTCAATAAGCAATTAACAGTTCATAGCGTCGGTCTACTAGTAAATTTAAAAAGCTCAGTACGCTAAAATCTAAAAACTCTTCGCGCTATGGTCTGACTTTGAAGCAGTATGTTTAAAGTTAGGCATAGGATACGATTAAGGTAAAACCGTTACAATAAGAAATCTAACATGAAGAAATTCTTATTGTTACGGCAAAGACGAAAACCGGGAACGGACGACGGGACTGAGACCTAATCATTTACGCCCGTAACTCTTAGGCTAATAATTGTCTTATCATTACCGGCAGACATTGTATCGGCAACAACTGACTTATCGACAATATTTTTGTCTGATAGTCTCATATTAATAGCGATCGTCAACCAGAAAAAAAAGCAATGTATTTGTTGCATTAAGGTTAGTGAGGACACCTGTCATGTGACCAAAAACAGCCAAAAATGCAAAAACACAAGTGCAAATGTCACAAATACCTTGAAACTTGTGTTAAATAGTTTCATTTAATAAAACTTAATCAAAATAAATTCATTTCAATACAAATAAAACAACCATTCCTTCATATTTAAAATTTTCAAATAAAATGAGGGAGATAATCCACTTAAAAAATGACCAAAAAAAATTACAAAAGTTTGTATTGTAGACAGAAAAGTAAGCTGGTGACCCCCAGCTTTTATTGTTTTATTTCAAAATATATTGAATTTCATTGAATTTTATCAAGTAAAAATAAAATTTAAATTCGTGGATTTTTTGTGCGACAAGATTTTATGCTAATTATTTGGCCTGGAAAGGGGGTCTAACATTTTTACACAAGATAAAGTATAAACCTAATATTACTATATCAAAAAATTGGACATTTTGAATTCGGCATTATTTTTGGGGTCAGGTGTCCTAACTAACCTTAAAGAAAGAAATTTAAGCGGCATGCAAAGTTGCGGCATTAAGATAAGATCTGCACAATTTGTTCTTGCAATGTTCACACTGTGATGGATGCCTTGAATGGTATTTCCCAGTTTCACTCTAAAACCACGAAATTTGCCATGCAAAACATATAGAGATTACATGTATAACATGTATAACACGTATAAGTTTAATTTAGAGTATTTGTAAAATTTTTGCGCGCTTGTATTTTTTTTTAAATATATGAAATGTTATTCCACTCTATATTTCATATCGTCACAATATCGACTTATCGTAATAATAAGAATTCTTATTGTTACGGTCGTCAATGAATCCGTCTTTGTACCGTCATCCGTTCCTGAAATTGGACTTTGCCGTAACCAAATTTCTTATTGTTTCGGTTTTGCCATAATTTGCTGTAACCATATTTGTGCCAATACTATAATCTAAAAATTAACAACCAGAATGTCAATAAGTACTTAAATGTCGTTAAAATCTAACATTTTGCTCTATATGTCTTGTTTCAGATGTAGGCTCGATTATTCTAGATATGGTGTACTTGTACATGAGATTATTTCTCATTCATGTGTAAGCTTTGCTTAATACTATTTTATTATCTTAATTAATGTAAAGGATGGGTTGCGATAAGGCCCTATAGTTTGGCCCATCTATAGGCAAAAAATAAAAAGTATTTCAAAGCCTGTTACTTTATATCCTATTTTGTAGCAAAAATTGTAATGTAGTAAAACAATACTTTTAAATAAATTTGCACGAACACAGCTTCGAAAATCGGGTTCTGAACTGACCCATTTTCAAAAAACAATTCCCCTTGAACTTTCCCAAAGGCACAATGTTAAAATCATTTTCGGTGGCTCATTTCAAGCACCATTTACTAAAAGATGAAATAAGCTTTTCAAATGCAGACGTTTGTTTTCAAAAAATAGAAGTAATAACCTTTCCAACAAGACATTTTGTGATAGAATTTAACATAAATAACAGTGTCTCTGTGCTAATTTGTAAATTCAGATTTTATTAAATTACAAACAAAATAATAAAACGCTTCGAAAATAATACCAAACAATATACGATAAATTCATCTATGTAAAGATACTTTTATATTTAAATATATTGTAGAAACACCATAGTTTAATCGAGAGGATCCTAGATCTCACAAGAATGACACTGTTATTTTCAACCATTTCATATGTTTAATAGGGGTTCACCTTAATAGGATTATTCGATTCTCTCCGATATGATTTTCTCAGACTAGGCTCACAATTAGCAAAGCATTAAAACGTGTTGATTGGCTGCCCTACAGTCCCGACCCTACTCCACCCTTTCAGTGCCACGGGAGTTTTTGCTACTTCTTGAGGATCATTCTACTTATGGCATTGTGAATCCGATAAATCAGCCTCCTAGCGTGATACTCAAAATTTGGGTTATAATTAACCTCAACTTGAGTGTAACCAGTTCTTTGATTTGAGTTTTTCTCTGTCTAGTTCATCCGACCCTGTATTCCTGTTACTATAGTTCAAGGAATGCTGAGGCTACGATTTAACTCGCTACAAGTAACAATAAGATTTGTTTATTGTTACTCGCGTGAGTAAAACGGGATACGGCACCTTTTCAGTCGGGAATTTCACGAGTTCCTTGTGAATTACTTTCCTCCCACGTTGCTCACTCACACTGACTTTAAAATCTGGTTTGTGCCCGGAAGTCTCACTTGAAGTAGGTGTCACAGTCTTCCAGCTATCTTCTTGTTTTACATCAACAAGACTACTAGTGCTAATAGGCTTGCTATATATACCAGAGGATGTTAGTTTCTCTATTTTTTCAGTTGTTGCTTTGATTGATTCCATCTGCTTAATTTTTTTATCTCTTTGATCAATCTCACTTCTCAGTGTTGCTTCTAGCTGTGTATATGAATCACTTATTTGTTGGATCTTCCCTGACAGTTCTGCTTCCATTTGGGCAAACTGTTCTCTAAAAAGTTTTTCTTGTTCCCCAAGCTTATCTTCATATTGTTTCTGTATTGATTTTGTAATTTCTGTTTTCTGAATAATCATTTCTTTCATTGACTTTATCTGCTCCTCTAGATCTGTGTTCTTGGAGATGCCAGCACCAGCTGCTGCTACTGGTCCAAACACTAATTCACCAGACTGCACTAGTGGGTCCCATATAGTGTTTGGAATCCCTTCTAACAACTTTAGGTCTTCAAGTGTCAACACACCAGCTTTGTCTCTAGCTTCAACTATAGCAGTTGCTCTTGCTTGTCCTATATTTTTTAATGTTTTCAACTGTTCTTTGGTAGCAGTGTTTACATTTATAGCTGACATAATGAAGTTGTTTCAATACAGGCAGTACTATATTTAATAAACCTGTATACAACAATAAATAAACAACACAGGGCAAATATTAGGGCAACGCAACGCCGGATATGTGTTCGACAAAAACGCTGCGATGGGAAAAAACTAAACCGGTGTAAACTTTTAAACCGTACAAATAAACCGTCGCAGTTCAAAAATCTCCAAAATACACGAAAGCCACAAAAATCTGTAAGGTACTCCAAAAACAAAGAAACAAAATGCGAAAAATGACGACTTGCAGGCAAAATCAATTGCGTATAAAAATAGTACGACAAACTGCACCGTATCACTCGACGTGCATCAGACCGCAACGTATGGCCAGATCGAAGGTATGTGTACGGGTTCGGGCGGGGGGGGGTGTTCGGCAATCACTTAAATACGTGTCGCAAACATCAGAACATCTGATGTCCCTTATATGGCAATGTAAAGGGTATGATGTAATGGAAATTATAAATATATGCGTGCTCTTGTCAGAACAAATGGTGTAAAATGGGGAAGTAATGGACTGTGTACACAATAGTATAAGGACAAGGTCAGAACGCTGACATCAGAACCTCTGATGTAAATGGATATGTATTGAGAGTACAAAATCAATAACTTGGGTGGTGATTGTGTATAAATATATTCAGGGTATGTGTACAGTGTAGTTGTGGAGTGTTCTGGGCACAATGTATGAATTATGTTCTTCAAATCTTGTGACAAAGGAGTTTGGGCCAATTTTGTCACAAATTTGAAATCCAAATTCGAGTAATTAATACCCAAAATACAGTTGATAGCAGTTAAACACAAATGAAATAAGTTTTTCACTCTGTATATGATAATATAATCTGCAATGATCTTTTTTCAATTTGAAAATGGCGGGAGATACTGTCAACAAAGAAAATTCTTCGTTGGATTCGTTGCCTTCCGCAGTACCACTTGTTGTGATTTGCCAAGTGATCTTAAGAGTAAGGCAACGTACCTTAATCTTCAGGATGACTGTCTTCAGTATCGTCAGATATGGGAGATTCGTCAGCTCGTCTGAGTACGTCTGTTCAGTTTGGCTGTCACTAAGATTCTCCAATTTGCCGCTCAGCTGATTGACCTACTTCCGGTTCTTGCTCCGTGTAATATATATGTTCCTCCTTCCCAGGAGCACCACAAGTGTCTCAATAAGCAATTAACAGTTCATAGCGTCGGTCTACTAGTAAATTTAAAAAGCTCAGTACGCTAAAATCTAAAAACTCTTCGCGCTATGGTCTGACTTTGAAGCAGTATATTTAAAGTTAGGCACAGGATACGATTAAGGTAAAACCGTTACAATAAGAAATCTAACATGAAGAAATTCTTATTGTTACGGCAAAGACGAAAACCGGGAACGGACGACGGGACTGAGACCTAATCATTTACGCCCGTAACTCTTAGGCTAATAATTGTCTTATCATTACCGGCAGACATTGTATCGGCAACAACTGACTTATCGACAATATTTTTGTCTGATAGTCTCATATTAATAGCGATCGTCAACCAGAAAAAAAGCAATGTATTTGTTGCATTAAGGTTAGTGAGGACACCTGTCATGTGACCAAAAACAGCCAAAAATGCAAAAACACAAGTGCAAATGTCACAAATACCTTGAAACTTGTGTTAAATAGTTTCATTTAATAAAACTTAATCAAAATAAATTCATTTCAATACAAATAAAACAACCATTCCTTCATATTTAAAATTTTCAAATAAAATGAGGGAGATAATCCACTTAAAAAATGACCAAAAAAAATTACAAAAGTTTGTATTGTAGACAGAAAAGTAAGCTGGTGACCCCCAGCTTTTATTGTTTTATTTCAAAATATATTGAATTTCATTGAATTTTATCAAGTAAAAATAAAATTTAAATTCGTGGATTTTTTGTGCGACAAGATTTTATGCTAATTATTTGGCCTGGAAAGGGGGTCTAACATTTTTACACAAGATAAAGTATAAACCTAATATTACTATATCAAAAAATTGGACATTTTGAATTCGGCATTATTTTTGGGGTCAGGTGTCCTAACTAACCTTAAAGAAAGAAATTTAAGCGGCATGCAAAGTTGCGGCATTAAGATAAGATCTGCACAATTTGTTCTTGCAATGTTCACACTGTGATGGATGCCTTGAATGGTATTTCCCAGTTTCACTCTAAAACCACGAAATTTGCCATGCAAAACATATAGAGATTACATGTATAACATGTATAACACGTATAAGTTTAATTTAGAGTATTTGTAAAATTTTTGCGCGCTTGTATTTTTTTTTAAATATATGAAATGTTATTCCACTCTATATTTCATATCGTCACAATATCGACTTATCGTAATAATAAGAATTCTTATTGTTACGGTCGTCAATGAATCCGTCTTTGTACCGTCATCCGTTCCTGAAATTGGACTTTGCCGTAACCAAATTTCTTATTGTTTCGGTTTTGCCATAATTTGCTGTAACCATATTTGTGCCAATACTATAATCTAAAAATTAACAACCAGAATGTCAATAAGTACTTAAATGTCGTTAAAATCTAACATTTTGCTCTATATGTCTTGTTTCAGATGTAGGCTCGATTATTCTAGATATGGTGTACTTGTACATGAGATTATTTCTCATTCATGTGTAAGCTTTGCTTAATACTATTTTATTATCTTAATTAATGTAAAGGATGGGTTGCGATAAGGCCCTATAGTTTGGCCCATCTATAGGCAAAAAATAAAAAGTATTTCAAAGCCTGTTACTTTATATCCTATTTTGTAGCAAAAATTGTAATGTAGTAAAACAATACTTTTAAATAAATTTGCACGAACACAGCTTCGAAAATCGGGTTCTGAACTGACCCATTTTCAAAAAACAATTCCCCTTGAACTTTCCCAAAGGCACAATGTTAAAATCATTTTCGGTGGCTCATTTCAAGCACCATTTACTAAAAGATGAAATAAGCTTTTCAAATGCAGACGTTTGTTTTCAAAAAATAGAAGTAATAACCTTTCCAACAAGACATTTTGTGATAGAATTTAACATAAATAACAGTGTCTCTGTGCTAATTTGTAAATTCAGATTTTATTAAATTACAAACAAAATAATAAAACGCTTCGAAAATAATACCAAACAATATACGATAAATTCATCTATGTAAAGATACTTTTATATTTAAATATATTGTAGAAACACCATAGTTTAATCGAGAGGATCCTAGATCTCACAAGAATGACACTGTTATTTTCAACCATTTCATATGTTTAATAGGGGTTCACCTTAATAGGATTATTCGATTCTCTCCGATATGATTTTCTCAGACTAGGCTCACAATTAGCAAAGCATTAAAACGTGTTGATTGGCTGCCCTACAGTCCCGACCCTACTCCACCCTTTCAGTGCCACGGGAGTTTTTGCTACTTCTTGAGGATCATTCTACTTATGGCATTGTGAATCCGATAAATCAGCCTCCTAGCGTGATACTCAAAATTTGGGTTATAATTAACCTCAACTTGAGTGTAACCAGTTCTTTGATTTGAGTTTTTCTCTGTCTAGTTCATCCGACCCTGTATTCCTGTTACTATAGTTCAAGGAATGCTGAGGCTACGATTTAACTCGCTACAAGTAACAATAAGATTTGTTTATTGTTACTCGCGTGAGTAAAACGGGATACGGCACCTTTTCAGTCGGGAATTTCACGAGTTACAATAAAAAATAAAATAATAAAATTAGGATATGTTACTCGCAAAAGGAAATGAAAAAAAAAACATCACAAAAATATGATTGAGTTTATTTTGGATAATGTTTAGACATTTTAGTGACCGAATTAGTTTCAATTTTCTCAGTTGTACATCGTTAATAATTTCATTTTTATTTAATTCATGTTGTTTTGTGACATTTTCGGCACAGCCAATAGAATGTTTTAGGTGGTGCCTTAAGTGCCAAACACTTTAAATGGCGCCATTCTAAGCACCCGTCACACACAATAGCAGAGTAAACGTGGACATTGTTTACAAAGTACTAAAATCAATGTTTTCGTCTAAAATCTTTATATTGATGGTGTTGGTGTCTCTAATATCGGTCTCTATATCTACAACGCCTGCATCAAAAAGGTTTCTAACGTTATTGTCATGCTTTAGTACCCAACTCAACATGGCTGTAAAAAAGAAACAAGACCAAAATACATGCTGACTTCGGCATCATCATCATAAAATTTAGTTTGCAGAAAATGACTCTCGCCACGAAAAAACTTTTTTTTGTTACTTTTCAACTAAATTCTTTAAAAAGGGAGAAAGAATTCACATCTTCGTGTATTTAACTCTGCAAAGTTTGAAAGCTGTAGTTGTTGTACTTTTTTAGCTATAGGTTGTTGAGATGATCACCCCAATATCCCTAATGTGTCTCACAACTATGTTGTGTTCTATTGTCATTACCATGATTATACCGGATCCTAAGATGGCAATGGAAGAGGGAGGTTTGGCACCATAAAACCTTGTTTAACCCACCATTTTGTTTGAAATGCATGTACCAAGTCTGGACCATTGCGATCCACGAATTCTCCGGCATGACTGATTCGTTTTTGTCATTTTCTCTGGACTATGAAATTGATCATTCAAGCTCGGTAGTTTTGTTAATACTTTTATTGCGTATATTTTGTGGGACAGGCGGACTGATAAGATTTGAATTTCTCTCCAAATTTAAAGTCTTGGTCCATTTCGGACATTATGATTGCTTCGCATCAAGGTGCGAAGCTATTAATTTCATAGGATATTCACGCCATCTTGAAATTGTCCATTACTAACGTTCGCGTTGATTGGCTGTTTAAAAGAAACAGATTGTTTCATTGGACAAACCAAGAAATGTAATCGTGAATCTGTTACGTAGAAGACACAATCGGTGAGGTTAAGGCTATAATGTGTATAGCAGAACTGAACACGTTCTCATTGACCTGGCTGGCTGGTCGTGACTATACCTAGATATAGGTCTGAAGCGGCGTAAAATATTTTCTCATTGACCGTGTGACCTTGATAACATCTACTGATCAGAAATAGTTTATCACGTGATATTTATTGATTGATTACATAATTTCTGTTTTTATCGTAATCATTATATGCATCATACTAGTTTAACACTATATGTTTGACTGATTTACTTGTCCAGTTTACTTTTATGTTTTTCTTGCTGTGTATTTTCATCAAAGTGGGAGCTTGTTTGTTTGGCACAAGTGGTTTGGCAACACTTTATGCTGGTAATAAAATCATTATGCATCATGCCGACAAGTTTCTCTCTGAGTTTGGTTTATAAATATAAAATCAGTACATATGTTTAAACTTTCATTATGTCTGTTTCAATAATTATGAGAACCATACAGGTTTCATGGTTATTTACTTAATTTGTTCTTTAAGTACGTGTACATTTTATATCATGTTCAAAGCGGATTTAGTACCGGCGGGCCGGGCGCGCGCCCTGAGGTGTGACAGGAAATTTTGGTTAGGAACTGTATGAAACAAGAGGTCCAAAAAGATTTTTTTTAATTGCGCGCCCTCTTGTTTGAATATTTCTGGATCCTCCACAGATATTTATCTTCATCTGAATCGTGGGCATAAAAAGTCAGATAAAAGTAACTTTTTCAATATAGGTATTTCAATATGCTTTTGATGTTACCAACCCAAGATTCTTGATTTGATTGTGATATAGATTCTGACATACAAATAGCTTCATATATAGTATTAGAGGGTTCAACATTTTAAACTAGATGTACCCAATAATTTATCATACTTTTAATTACATGAAATAGTACAGGAAACACAGGGACTTGCTCCCCTCTATCAATATTTTGTTAGAGTCAATGTGCGGTAGGAAAAAAAAAAAACATGTTTTTTTCCTACCGCACATTGACTCTAACAAAATATTGATAGAGGGGAGCAAGTCCCTGTGCAGGAAATGACCCTAACTCTCCTCTACATGCTGTATTGGAAGTTCTGGTATTTACTCCTAATGAATATTTCAGCATAATTTTGTATGAATCTTTTCTAGAATTAGATAGTCAGTCTCTTTAGTAATAAAATTTGTTAGGTCTTTCTGTTTCCTATGTGGTATATAACCCCATATTTCTGAACCAAACAGTATGTTTGGCCTTACTGTATGATTATAAATGTGTAGTAGAGTGTTTGGTTTAGGAAGTTCATGTGAAAGGTCTTTCTTAATTTGAAAAGGGCTTTTAGTCCTTTATTGTATAGATCTTTTTTTAGTTTTTTGAAAACTCCCTGATACCGAGAAATTGATTCCAAGATATGTGTAGTTTTGAACACATTCTAATGTTTCGTTACCTAAACTGATTTTTATATCTTTTCGGAGCCCTTATTTATTAAATACAAGTACTTTGGTTTTCTTAGTATTAACTGACAATTTCCAGTCAGAGGTATATTTATATAATTTGTTAACACAGTTTTGGAGACCTGTCTTTGATGATGATAATTCAGGACTACATCATCTATTTTAAAAGGGGGGGGGTGGAAAGGGGGGTTTTGAATCCCCGCTCCCCGTCTCTTTTCTCCCCGTTCCCCGTCCCCTATCTCACCGCTCCCCGCCCCCTTTGAGATATCTCCCCGCGCCCCGTCCATATTTCACCCGTTACCAGTTATTTTCTCTACGTAGCATTATAAGACTTAAATGGGACCAACCATTTAACTTGAAGGGGGGCCTTGGTTTTTTCCTAAAAAATTAAAATTATTTTTGATGAAAAAGATATTTTGGCAGCAGAGGGTAAGATAAAAAATATTCTGAAGAAAAGACTTCTGCAACATAAAATATTGATAATAATGGAAAAAATATTCTGTCGCGACGCCTTCGAAAAGAAAAATTATTACCAAAACAAAAAACCAAGGCAGCCCCCCCACCCTTCAAATTAAACGGTCCGTCCCTTATATAAAGGTCCCAAAAACATGATGAAAGCGTTTGGAACATGATAACTATTTGTGGTAGATACTTTGCTCAAGTCTCGATCTACCCCGAACGGTATTCTCTCATGAAAACTACGCTGTTATCTTCCACTATTTTCAAGGATACAAATATTAGACAGTCTATCAACCAAGACTGCCTTAATATGCTCGGTAAATTTTCGGTAAATTAATGCCTTTAGTTAATATATGGTTACAGTTGATTATAGTAAAAATAAAATAAAAATTACAGCAAAGTTCCAGACAATACGCCTGACGCGTGTTTTGTCTATTCAATGCTCATCATGCAAAGGCACTCTACCAAAAAATCCAAACACTATACAAATGTAAAGAGCGTAATATAACAATAAAACCAAAAATGCCGAACGTGAATAGAAATTGTGACTAAGATCAAACTATGTTTGGGCTAGCAAAAACCTTAGGGCTTAGATAAACCATCAGATTTCAAAACAACGGATTTCTATTTCTTTGTCAATTTAAAAGGGGGTAGGACCTTTTTCGGGACACCGGGATCGGCCACATTTAAGCTCGGGATTCCGGGATTTGGACAATTTAAGTTCGGGATTCCGGGATAAAATTATATCAACTTTACCGGGATTCGGGATTTTCTCATTTTTTAGTCGGGATGACGGGATTTTGTAAAAATTAGTTCGGGATTCCGGTATCCGACCCCTCCTATCCCCCCTCTTAAAACGTTAGAAAAAAAGGATATGGTGTGATTGTGCGTGACAAACGCACACAATGCCCACAATATGCATAAAAAATCCAGTTTGTTAAGGACAATGTTGTTGGTTTCTATTTCAACATGTATCCACTATTTAATGTTCATAATTTCATAAAACATGTCAAAATTAAACCCACATATCGCAGACATGCATGTATATTTCTTTATTCGACTGTGTGTTCGGACTTTGATGTCACTTTTCTTTAAGAATAAACGTTATAAAAAACTACCGAACTTGAAGGATCAACCTCGAATGTTCATTGGAAAAGACAATTAAATTAAGGCAAATACACCGGGGAAATGGAAGATAGCAATGGTCCTGACTTGGAACAGCCGGGCATTTCAAAGGAAACGGTTGGTTGAACCAGGTTTTATCTCTTCCGTGTAAAAACACGTAAAAGCTTTGCAATTAAAGTGTTCACAAAGAGACATAGTTATAAATTACAATTTTTTATGAATCAAGCATATATCGAAGTGCATTGATGTGATCGGCTGGTAGCTTGCGGTTACGATAAGGTAAAAAAAAAATCGGGAATAAAAACATTGCGCATTAAAACATCACTTAATGTTACTTTTGGGAAGCAACATACAGATTGTATCATAGTAGATAAGAACATACAATAATGACACAATTATGAAGCATGTACAAACATCTAAAACGGCTACACCACCGACCATGCTAAAATACCACCGCCTGTTCCACCACCGTCCCCCGTCTATTTTAACACCGCTCCCCGCCCCTTCAGCCACCGCTCCCCGCCCCATCAGCCACCGTATCACCGTCCCCCCTTTCCACCCCCACTAAAAGGGATATGACTTCATAACTATTGGGTCACAAGTTTGGGCGAAATATGATGGTAGATCATTTAAATAAATGTTAAATAGGCATGGACTCAGACAATAGGGACGATTATGACATGGGTCGAAAATGAATGCGGGATAAAAATAAAAGGGGAATGAAACAAAGTTTTGGTCGTTTAATTTCCGAAAAGTCAGGAGTCCTACTTTCAATTCAGGATTGGGACAATCCGTGATATGGATCGTCCGGCAACTAGGTCACGACAAACAAAATTCCTAAGCAAACAACGGAATAATAAGATTGTTGAATCTGTAAGTACGATTTGTATCTTTTTATTTGTTACTGCAAGTTCATTGAATTTTATTCTGTTGTTTAGGATGCTAAAGCGGAAAGTGAAAGTAGAAATTAATGGTGTTTCATTTGGTGCACTTTTTATGCATGTTTTTGCATTAAATTGATTTTTAGAAAATCGGGGATAAAATTTTACAAAGCCAGACATAAAACATCTCACTCTCAGATCTTTACTTTGTAAGTTCTCATTTTAATTTGTTTGCCTCATAAATCGAAATATAAATTATTTCTCTAGGAACCATTCAACCATAGCTGCCGTTCCATATCTCTTAGGCACAGGATACGGTTACGGCAAATTTGGGCAAAACCGTAACAATAAGAAATTCTTATTGTTAGGGCAAAGACGAAAATCATGAAGGGTAACGGGACGGAGACCGAATTGTTTACGACCGTAACAGTAAGAGTTTGGCACTGGATAGTGTTACCTGGAAAAGTAACAATAAGAAAGAAATTATTGTTGCCTGACACTGGAAGAACGGACTAACGGAAAACCGTGTAAAGGACGCGGACCTGTTTTAAGTAACAATAAGTAGTTTTTTCTTATTGTTACCTTATTATATGAATTTTAATATTCTTGTATTTCAGAATATTATTAACAATAATGTACATTTCTTCATATATAATGTTTTTGTAATTGAAAACTTGAAATAAACAATTATTTATTTTAACTAATAAAATCACCGGTGACTTGAACTGTGGTCATGAAAATTCATATAATGAAACACCGTCTTTTCTTTAATATCGCCCAGGTTCATTCATTTGGTCTGTTTTATACTCTTATGAGACTGAATTTCTTCAGGAACTCGTAAAGAACAAGAAGATGAAAGAGGCAAGGTAATTTAATTTCACTTTCAGATATATTGATGACGTCCTCTCTGCCAACAACTCGTCGTTTTGCAGATGGATTCCTTCAATATATCCTCAAGAACTAGAGTTTAAAGAAACCACAGAATCCACTTGCTTTACACCATTCTTTGATCTACATCTCGAATTTGACCCGGGTGGTCATCTCAGTACAAAAAAGTTACATACCAAAGTCACCTGCATACGGTATCTATCATCAATATTTCACAACTGATTCGATATGCCAGGGCTTGTACACATCAAAATGGCTTCCGAGATACCGGTGGTAAATTTTTCAATTTGAGAAAAATTCAGTTCACTTATCGAAGACAGGCACAGAAGTCATGATGTCCATATTCGGGCCTCCATTGTTTGTGATGGTTGCCTGGAATGGTATCATCTGTCATGTGTCGGACTTAAAAATCCACCCAAAGCAACCTACTGGATGTGTAGGAAATGTAACCAAAAATGAAATAACTTGCATTTAAATTCATCCTTATTCAAATTTTTTTTTTGTTTTCATGTGACTGTATCATGTGTGATAAAATAGGCTAATAAATAATTAACAAGAATTTCGTTGTTAGTTAACACATTTTCAGGTAACAATAACGAGCGGTAACAATAAGAAAATTTCTTATTGTTACTTTATTAAAAACAGGTCTGCATCCGTGGACCGATTAATAATTTACTTTGACTTCCGGCGTCAGGTAACAATAATTTTTTTCTTATTGTTATTTTTCCAGGTAAATCCCAGTAACCGTAGCCACTTTGTAAGAGTTTTCTTATTATTACGGCAAATCGATATTGTAAAGATATGAAATACAGACTGCCATTACAATACGACATAATTAATAAGTGGTTTTTGGGTGCTCAACAGCCCGTTGAGCACCTGAGTCGGCATTTTATGATTACCAATCATCTACATCTGCTTTGAGTATCCAAGCTCCGTTAAGGATTAAAGTTTTCTCCCAAACAAAAATTTTGATCTGGTTCTTCCATTGGTCACAATTTAAGTTTTAGATAATTCTTAACATAGGGAGACATACCAAAGTATGAGTTTTCTTTAGCCAAGACCCTCGCTACGAAAAAATTTTATTCAACAAAGAGTAGAGACATTTTTTCCAATATCAACTACCGGTGACATGAATTTATTCTTTTACCATTATTGTTCAAACTTTTGTTATAACTATTAGTATAAGTTTTTATTTAATTATTGATACATGTAATTAATATCAGGGAAAAGTTAACTATAAAGTTTCATGGCTTATCATTCAATTTTGGTAAATCTTTTGTGCATCGTCCATTAATATGCTCGATGCTGGGCGCTGTGATTAGCTTAATAAAATATCTTGTATCTCTTGTATCTTGCATTCGCCGTAATGATAAGTGCCATAATAATAGTAAATGATTCGGTCTCTGACTCCCGTCATCCGTTCCAGATTTTCGTCTTCACCGTAACAATAAGAATCTCTTATTGTTATGGTTTTGCCGTAATCGTATCCTGTGCCTACCTCTTAATGGCCCTTTTTTGAAATTTTCTGATTGGCGGACAAGGTTTGCCAAATTAAGAAATTCAATAAGGACCGAATAGAGCTACAAACCGCAGCTATAGGAACCACACATTATGAGTTGTGCTATTTTTTTGTTCAGGTGGCCACACTGTGTGGCAAGCAGCAGAATCAGCTGGGGTTTGCCAATTTAATGTTCACTTAATAGTTATTGCAGCCATCACTGCAGTGATTCCGAAGATGTTTTTGGTTTTCCCATACCGAACTTATATTTTTATATGCAGATTTTTGCTAATATAATTCAATACAAAGTTCCAGAATATTTTACAGACTGAAACTATTTTTCCAAGACATTTGTGTTGTTCAGAAGACTTTCGGAATCACTGCACCTGTTTGTATTTGTTTAAGGGTCATTGTAATAGATTTTGTAAACATTGGTAAAAACCAAGTGGAAGATGAAACACATCAATTAGAATTCTATGCCCCATGCAATATAAACATTTGAGACAAAAAAAATGCATGTACCTGGTTAACTCTTTTCAAATAAGTATTTTGGATGAAATTAATCAGTTAATCTCAGATATATTGAAACCTAAATCATGTCATGCATGTCAGTCTTCGTGCTATAAATTTTGGTCCACAGGCCCGACAACTTATTATTGAAAAAAATTGTATAGACAACATTGGCTTGTTGTTGCCATTTCTACAGGCCCTCAAGCATTTTCACTTAAGCCATGGTTTGTGGCCTGTGGCCAATTTTGAAGACTGTCATGTGTATATATAATCAGATAATAAATGTAAATCATGATTATTTTGTCTAATTTATCTTTCAGGAATGTTTTCAAAATGGATGAACTAAACATGGCGAAGATAAGTTCAATATTTGCCGCAACATCAATGCTGGGTCTTATTCTCTTCATCAAACAAGGAACCAGTCTAAACAGTACAGCAAGCTCTGCACAACCATTGGATAGGAACAGTTACCATGACAACAGCTGTCTGATGTCTGGTCCTTTGAAGCTGTGTCCTGATTGGCTGTTTTCCTTCTCAGAGCATGAACCTATGACCTTGACATGTTTGGTGACTCCAGAACAGTCTGATGTTAGATGGTTCAAAGATGGTGTCCCTCTCTTTGAAGATGACCAGTATCCTTAGATCAATGATAAATTATTCTAAATATAATGCTTCCACTATTAAAATTCCTCAAAAATACTTATATACCATACACCATGTACACTTTCAAGTTAAATTGAAATTTATTTTTTATAATTTTACAATTTTTGTGGCAAGATACATAGATTGTGGAATAAAAACACATGACTGTAGAAGCAGTAAAATACATGCATGACATGTATGCCTTATCTATTACCAGTGGCGGATCCAGAAAGTCTGAAAAGAGGTGGCCCACTGACTAGCCTTAGAAGGTGCTCACCTTGGTCATGCTTCACTGATTACCTACATGTTTTTATTCAACCAATTTTTTCGCCAAAAGGGGGGTCCTGGGTTCCCAAGGCCCCCCCCCCTGGATCCGCCTATGCTAACAATATGTTCTATATATGAATTACACATGTTCAATACTAAATAAATTTCGTGGAGAACCGAGTCATTAAGACCTTTTTGGTTTTGGATGTGTTCACCTGTTTGTCATATGAGTCGGGCTCAAACAACAGTCCATATGTTCATGATTGCATCAGGTTTACACTATGATAAACTAACATGATTAATAGTCTTCCAAAATGATCTTTTCATTTTATTTGCAACAATAACAACCATATTAACCTTTAATCATACATTTATAAAACTTAACTTGACACAGTATTTCAATATCACAGACAAATGGCATGAATTCCCTGAGGATAATTGACACACAGGTGGAAGACTCGGGAAATTATACATGTAAAGCCTCTGCCCTGGGGAAAGATGTCCACTTCTCTGGTTATGTTACCATTAATGGTAGGTTTTTAAACTTATTAATGTCTTCTTGATTTGGAATCAAGCTTTATGTCTACATGGTCTATTTGAGTCCGTCTCCAGCTTGCTGTTTCCAAGTGACGTCTGGCCATGGCCTTTGTAGTGACTCCCATTTAGCCTTCTCTTATCAAACTCAACAAAGTGGTGTTTAAATTAAAATGCATTGACTCTCGAATAAGCTTGCTTTATTTTTTTTTTTTTATTTACATGCAATGGCACACCATGATCATGATGATCGCATGTTATTTTTGCTAGTGGTAAGGAAAGAAGCAAAGGTGTACCAACGATGCATTGATCCAATTTTTCAAATAAAAAAAGCCAAACTCATAAAACATGCAAAAGTAAACTGCACAACATACAAGTAGAAGATAATGAGATGTGGAAAAAGTGTATGTGACACAACCTACAACACAAACAACAATTTAAAAAATCCACAACGGAAAACAGCCAGCAGCCGCAAATATTGCAACTCAACTGTAATCAGCAATGTCAACTAAGGTGAAATGGAGACTCAAGTGCCCCAGAATCAGGTTAGCAGTTCCTGCTTGTTTAAAAAGCAACTAAGGACAACAATACCAAGCATGCCAAACATGATAAATCTCTATTAAATTAACACAGCTCTGTCCTTATCTTAGAGATAGAAATCCCATATTTATCTACTCTCACATTATGTTTCCTTTAAATTCAACAAATTATTGGGCTGCAACATAACACTACCTTTATTTGTGCTGTCAGCAGAAGAGGAACATAAACTTTTGTTAATTGTTATAACTTAATTAACCATGATATTTATTGTTTCCAGGACACATAACTGTCACACATCCAAGAGTAGTAGACACACAACCAGAAAGTCAAGAGCAGCCGGTTACCATGGGAACAGATGTAAACATCAGCTGTACCTTTGATGTAGGCAGTAGTGCTGCAGAGGTATAAAGCATTTTTTTATTGAGTTTTTACGTTCTTACTGGTTTCATGGGTGCACACCTTCTTCAAGTTTATCAACCTACTAAATGACATTGTAGCAATTTTTTATTCTAAAAAAAAGATTTCTTACCTCAATAAAATGTTATCTTTATACTTTAATATTATGCTACTTATTCCTGCAAACAAAATTAAGGTGACAATGTCTGTCTGTTTGTAAACATATCTTTTAAGTGTGGAGTTCAGTATGAAGTTGGAGGGACCTAATAATGGTATTTGTTCGTGTGTCCTTCCATCACACTTTTGTGAGTGCAATTCCTCTGAGACCGCTTTACAGATTTTGATGAAATTGTGTAGGAATGTAGTTGATCTTATTGCAGCGCCATTTTTATTTGACAAATTTTATAGAGTTTCTGGACTTGATCAACTTTTTCTCATTTAATAGGTAATAGGAACACTTTATGAGTGCAGATTTTGATGAAATTGTTATGATATATAAGATATCATTTTGCAATGCCATTTTAATTCTTCAAATTTTAGTAAATTTTTATCCTCAATGCGGTGGCTTGGGACATTGGCTACGTGTCAAATTCTTGTGTTAACCCACTCACACCACTCTTTGTTGTTTTTTACAGTTAAACATTATGCAGTGGAAAAAGAATAGCACAGAATTAGAAGATAATTATAAGACTGAATACAATGTGCAACAGCTGGGAGCTGAAATAATGTATACACTACTTATTAGGAACATGTCTGTAAGTTTGACCAGATAATGCCAACAGGACAAAAACAGACACTTATCAATCAATTCAATTCAAGAGTAGGTTTTACTATGGTGACTGCTCTTTAAAGTAAATGCAAGAGCCCAGGTGGCTGTGTGGTCTTAAGATGTCGTATAGTGGGTTATTTTTGCGGTGGTTTAATTTTCGCTTATTTTCGGGAGTCGAGGGAAATCACGAAAATAAATTCCGCAAAAATATCTATCTAATAGAAATCATATACAAATGCAATCACACACAGCGAAAATAAAACTCGCACAATTTTTTCACATACCTTAATGACACAAAAACCGGGAAAATTTACCCCCATGAAAAAAACCCACTATTTGGTATGTACTAGTTTTTCTCACTATTGATCACCAGTCAATTACCTATGCAGGTAGGGGGATTAAATTATAAAAGCTGGACTACCAAAACTGTATGCCTTCTCAAAGTTGATGGATTTCTCCACCATTACCGGGTAAAACTGTTCGCAATGTCTGGCCCAGGTGCATCAAAAAAGACATAAAACCCCTACACACAGACAAATTGCTGTGCTGTATGTCTTTTTCTTCATATTGTTCTCATCTATATATGCTGACTGATTTTATCTTTGCCCTTTCGGAATACCGTATAGTGGGTTATTTTCGCGGTGGTTTTATTTTCGCTTATTTTTGTAGGTCAATGGAAACCGCAAAAATAAATCCCATGAAAATATCCATTAAATGCAAATCATATACAAAGAAATTCACAGACCGCAAAAAAAAACGGTAATTTTTTTCGCATACTTCATAACACAAAACTGCAAAATTTACCCCAACGAAAATAGCACGCTAAACGGAATGACTTTTGTCACATTAAATGACACTGATAGATCCTAATATAGAAAGGAGCTTTAATACATTGTAGCTCTCCTGCACAATGGAGAAATATTTTTTATTTATTATCAAAAGTTATGCAAACATATGTTTCAATTGTTCCTGTATATAAGAATTATCTTTTCACAGACTGAAGATCTTGGACAATACCAATGCTTTGGGCAAAATCATTTTGGCAATGATTCCCGAACGATATCATTGGTCAGACAGATTGACCCAGATAAACATCAGGCAAATAATCTGTCAACCAGGTGGATTATCATCCTAGGTGGTGCTGGTGGTGTAACAATGGTTGTCATGGAGATTATTGGAGCTCTTCTTTTGAGAAGGAAGAAAGAATGTATTGAGTGGGAGAAACCAGACCTTGAACATTTTGAAGGTAATTTTATCATGTTTATTGGCATCAATATATGCTTATGTTCCTTGTCAACAAAGTTTTGGTAGGGATGAACATATAAATGCACTCTGTCTGCAGTGGTTAGCACACATCCTTGAAAGGTGGAAAATTCCTTGAATTTCATTTTGAAGTTCAAAATCCTGAAAAAAACCTTGACTTGTTTTAAAATTTGGAAATATCCTTGGATAAATCTTGAATTCATAGGTCATTGGTATTTGAACTGTTTTTGCAGAAAATATTTTTTAAAAAGAGAATTTTGTCCTGGAAAGCCCGTTAAATTTCTTATGCCTAGGTCAAGGAAACCCTGTGTCTGTTTGTCTTCTCAATGATAAAATTTGAACAATGTTGAAGCAGAAAAAATTGTTTATGATATTCTTTAGCTTGCTAGATAATTGGTATCTTGTTATTCATTTTCATCCCAGTTCTTTACAATATAAGGAAGTTTTACCTAAAAGTCAAAGCTACATGTATATATAAAAGAGCTTTATATTGAATTTCCTAATTCTCATAAAATGAGGCATATTTTTCCAATTTAAATGGGTGGGTAGGGGCAGTTTTGAAAAATTCCTTCAAAATCATTGCAAGCATATTCTGATGTACTTGAAATTTATTTTCTTCATGTTTGTTTCAGTGCCATACAACTCGTCCAATTTAACTATGGACTTTCGATTGAAGCGTGCAAACACACAATGAAAATTTACGTCATCATGAACGAGCCAATCGGTAACAAAAACCACAAATCGTCACAGTGAAAAACCAACGTCAGCCAGACTATTCATCAATATCCAATCAGATTTTATGCTTGCATGACCCATTCATTCAATCAATGTATTTTTATGTCATCAAATGTAACGATTTGGGTTTTTTGTTAACGATTGGCTTTGTTCATGACGACGTAAATTTTCAATGTTATGTTTGCACACTTCACTTAATACTACAGTCGAAAGTCCATAGTTAATTTGGACGGGTTGTATTATTCTCATTTATTCATGCAGAAACATTGTAAAACCCAAACATTCCACCACATCCTGTTTACTTAAAACTTTTATTTTATTTTTTTCCCAGTTCCAGAACATCCATTGACTTCTGACGTTTTCATCTCCTACAGTAGCGAAGATCAGCAATGGGTCAAAGATGTCCTGTATCAGAGGTTAACCAACTCTGGCTATGAGGTCAATATAGATTTTAAAGACTTCGTTCCAGGTAAGTACATTTAAATGTTTGAAAGGGTCAAATGATTACTCTCTTAAAGGTTCAAAAACTCATACTTCAAGGTCAAAATGGAGCTGCAAGACTTCATTCAAGGTAAATATATAACAATGTTTGAAGAGGTCAAATATTTACTTTATCAGAAGTTAACAAATGAGGTAGAAAATTATTTTAAAGACTTCATCCCAGGTAAATTTATCACAATTTGTAAACGTGTGTAAGATTTACTCTCTCAGAGGTTTACAATATCAGGCAATGAGGTCAATATTGATTTTCAAGACTTTATTCTAGGAAATTAAATGAAAAAAAAAGTTTATGCTTCAAAGGTGTTGCTTATCACTTACTCACTTCAAACAATCAATCAATCAATCAGCAGTCAATTGAGTATGAATATATCTGTCTCTTATCTTTGAAGTATTAATTCCTAATTACAGGAATGGCCATAGCTGAAAATATCATGGATTCCATTTACAAAAGCAGAAAGACAGTTGTAGTAATGTCAAAGAACTTCCTCAAGTCTATGTGGGCTCAGTTTGAGCTACAACAAGCCCACAACAGGGCAATTGCACAGGTAGGAAAATGCACTAATTTGGATTCTTGGAAAAAAAATCCTAGTTTCAAAATCATCATAACATGGAGCAAAGATCCTTTAGCTTCCAATTGATCATGTAAATTTGTTACACCATTTTTTCTGCAGTTCTTTGAATATTGAAATAATGGGTTGTTGTGCCGTAGTCATTTTCACAAATGATGAATTATGCTGTCAACTGTCAATATGTTTTTTTTACATTCTATAATATCTAAAACATCTCTTAGACGATAAGGGCTGTTCCAGCAAAACATAAATGGGACGGGGGGAAGGCAATTTAATTTGCTGGTATGGTTGGGTGTTAGAAACTTGTATTAAGTTCAAAGAAAATAAGGAAAGTTTAATAATTTGCTTCTATGGGTGGTACCCCTGTAGAAAAAGTGCCTTCCCCTGGTCCCATGTATGTTTTGCTGGAACAGCCCTAAAGAGATATGGAATAAGTGTACGCGACACAACCAACATTAGGCTGTCCTTAAAAAAAATGTTAGTTTGCTGTTTTCGACCGACTCACTGTGAAACCTACCAACTCAAAAAATTTTATCACCCTCTCTGGGAATAATTTTTCTTAATTCTATTTTTAGCATACTTTCTTTAAAAATAAGGCACTTTTTTGCTTTTTTCAGAAAAAAAAAATAATTCACCTACCTACCTACTCACATTTTTCTTGAAAAATGTAAGTAGGTAAACAGCAAACAAATGATTTTTTAAGGATGATCTTAAAGAAACAGCAATTTAAAAAATCACAATGGAAAACAACCAGCAGTCTTCAATAAGCTGCGCGCCATCTTGCATTGGCCTTAGACTTAAAATACAATACATAAGATTCAAACAGATCCCTAAAGTATCAATGAAAGACCCCTTTCTGGAGGGACAAGCAAAAGCTTTGACAAAAATTCCTGGCTCAGGACAGGCACATATAAAATGTAGCTGGGTTCAACTAGATTTTTTGGCCCAACCTTCCCCTATTGTTTATCTTGTATAAAGCACAAAAATAACACACTATAAAAATCTAAGAGTTCTTATAACAACATTTTTTTATTTCCCTTTCTTTCACAATGCAGGGAAGTCCATGCTAATTCATTATCTATATCCTTCAGTCATGAGCCATGGCCGCTTATGATATAGGCCAGGATTTCAAGTACCGGAAATAAACAACATTGATTAATGTTATGTGTTTTTTTCCTATAACAAGGGAAATATATTTCTGTAATACATTTCTGTTGTCATACTCTCAATTCAAAGAACATAATGTTACAAGAATAAGAACATCACAATTAATTGTTGTTAAAGGCTTAAGAATTCCCAAATTCAAATTGAGTTATCTTTCTTACCTTGATAAATATTTTGTTTGTGGAAATTTTCACAGGATCCTATGAGGGATAAATTCACCTTTTCTGATTATGAACTATCTATTAAGGCATGGTAAGGCAACATATAATCATTATGGTATTTCTCTGACTGTAGAGCAATACTATTGATTTCTTGATGACACTAAATTCTGGCATATTCCACTGTCTCCTCAAAAAGAGATATTCAATTTCAAGGAATTTAAAATCAGCTTGTGTTCAATCATGACACTGCATTAAGAAACATGTATCTCTTGAGCTTACCTTTGTATGAACATGTGTTGGTGTCGCTCGTATAAAAAAGCAAACAAGATATATCCAGAAAAGCAATTTATAAAAATCAAGACTACTTATTTATTAAGTCCCCGACCACGAAGTGTCGGAGGACTTATTGTTTTTGCCCAGTTTCTTATTATTATGTCACTCCACATCGTGGATGTGACATGTTGTTATTCTACGTTTCTTCTTATTATTATTATTATTATTCCAATAATTTTGTCCGAGCGTTTTTGAGAAAACTACCGGACCAAAAGACTTGAAATTTTAAATGCACGTAGACTTTAGTTTCAATTCGTTCCTGAAACTTTTTTTTCAAAATCAAAGCAGCCATTTTTAAATTATATTGATTTTAAAATTTTAAAATTCCCATAGGTTTAACATTGGCTGGCAGAAAGCCAAGTTGGTATTGATTTTCTCAGTTAACATGCGTCGTCTGCTACAGATAAATAATGAGTTTTGTCCAAAGCTTTTTGAGAAAACCACTTGATTAAATGTTTCAAAATTTATAGTAGACTTAGACTATAATTTAAATTTTTATCAAATTTTTTTTTTAGTTGATCGAAGCAGGCATTTTCAAATTATCGCAAATTAAAGATTTCTCTGTTTCCCCATAGGTTTAACATTGACTGGCAAAATGCCAAGTCAGTATTGATTTTCTGTCAAGATAGCATCATATCTATTTATAAACATATCATTAGGATGACTCATGGACCATTTTGTTAGGACAAAAGTAAAGGTCATGATGACATTATGTAATTCATTGAAGAGCTTGTAAAACTATTAACATGACAAGTTTGTATTGATTTTCTGTCAACATGCAGTAATTTCTATTTATAAACCATTCATCATAATGATGACTCATGGAAAATTTTGCTTGAACAAAGGTAAAGGTCATGATGACATTTAGTAATTCAAAGAGCGTATAACATGTACTTAATAAACTTTACACACAAAGTGGAGTGACATCTGCTATTTCTTGAAATGGCATTTAAATCTAGTTATTATTATTATTAAGGTCTTTCCCTTCCACAGAAGGAAAGACCTTACTGTATTTCTTATGGTTATTATTAAGGTCTTTCCCACTACAGTGGAAAGACCTTATTGTATTTCTTCTGATTATTATTATTATTCTTCTTCTTTTCCGCGGTCACTATAACAAAAGTGTCGCGACATAACTTTACGACACTTAGTACCTTTATTCGGTCATACCCTGACTCGCCTTGACTGACCCTGCGAAACAGATCTATTTTTAGTAACAGAGTTATCTGCCCCAGACCGGAAAACCTTGTTTGCAAAATTACTCAAAAACTATAACCGTTATCAAAAAACTAAAGCGTGGAAAATGTTATTTGACTCCTAGGGATGATTTGTAGACCAAAAAAAAAATTTCTGAACAACTTCCTGGTTACGCGTTTTTGAGTCGAAACCTGTCGCGACACGTCAAAATTTTTTTCTTCAAAACGGTTAGTCCTAGAGACTTGGGACCTTCACCAATCATCCTAAGTGACATATATTACATCTAAAAATGTCAAGGTCAAAGGTCAAATCTCAAGGTCAGAGGTCATGGTACACCTTGTTTGCAGTATAGCTCAAAAACCATACAAAATTGAAGCAGACATGTAATGGGGAAAATACTCATCTCAATTAGACCTTTATCTGATATAAAGAGTCGAACACTGTGCGACAAACCGTTTTCGAGTTATGGCCCTTAACACGTTTCAGCTTATCCGTTTTTGGTTTATAACTTTTAAACCGTCAGATATAATATAGTAAACATATGGGTTTTTTGTGACCGTCATTATGGGCCCTTCAATTTAAGACCAAAGTCAAATGGTTATGGGCAGCCATTTTTTCAAAATGGCTGACACCGTAAACAGTTTTTATGAAATAACACTTAAACCGTACAAAATTGAAGCGGACAATACATGGAAAAAATGTTCGCCATGTCGAAATCTACAAAAAGTGTCTCAGGTGCAAAAGCGTAAAACTTGTCGTTCTTGAGTTATTGCCCTTGATTGTATTTTTAAAATGATTTTCTGTTTATAACTTTTTAACCATAAAAGATGGTGAATGAAACATATGGTTCATTTGAAAGGGAATTGAATTTCCTACAATTTGAACCCAAACAGTACATGATTCAGTTGAGCGGTTCCAAAATGGCGGACAAAACAAGTTTCGCGAATCACGTTTTTTGCCAATAACTTGAAAACCATAACAGATAGTATAGTAAACATGTATACTTAAATGAATCAGAATGCAAAGAGCTACAATTTGAGTCCAAGGTCAAAGGTCATAGGTCAAGGTCATTCCCTAGCAACAAGTTAACCTTAATGAAAAGTCCATAGCAACCATACATATTCTTAAACCAGACTACTTTCTGAGTTTAGATGTAAGTTTTTTTCAACCGGAAGTGACATTTAGTCCATAGCAACCGACATTTAAGTCCTTAGCAACCATACTTTTTCTGAATCTAGGCACCCTAATCTTCATTCTGGAGCCTATATCACAATAATTGGCAACATCTTGTCATAAACAAAGTGACTCAAATGTCTTTAGTACTTGTATAAAATACCATAACAAAAACATAAGACAGGGAAAGACCTCACATTTGTTCTCTGAACAAATGACTTTTTAATTATTATTATTATTATTATTTTTCTTCTTTTCTGCCATCAATATACGAAAAGTGTCGCGACATATCTTTTCGATACTTGGTACCATTATTTGGTCATACGTGTACTCGCCTTGACCGACCCTGTGAAACCGATCTATTTTTAGTAACGGAGTTATCTGCCAGGAACCCAAAAACCTTGTTTGCAGATTAACTCAAAAACTGTAACCGTTATCAAAAATCTGAAGCGGGGGAAATGTTGCTAGACTCCTGGTCATGATTCGTCACGCAAATTTTTTTTTTTCGATCAACTTCCTGGTTACGCGTTTTTGACTCGAAAAGTGTTGCGACGCGTCAAAATTTTTTTCTTCAAAACGGTTAGTCCTAGAGACTTGGGACCTTCTCCAATCATCCTAAATGACATATGTTACATCTAAAAATGTCAAGGTCAAAGGTCAAATCTCAAGGTCAGAGGTCATGGCACACCTTGTTTGCAGTATAGCTCAAAAACCATACAAAATTGAAGAAGACATGTAATGGGAAAAATACTCGTCTCATTTAGACCTTTATTTTATATAAAGGGTCGAACACTGTACGACAAACCGTTTTCGAGTTATGGCCCTTAACGCGTTTAGGCTTATCCGTTTTTGGCTTATAACTTTAAAACCGTCAGAGATAATATAGTAAACATATGGGTTTTTTGTGACCGTCATTATATGTCCTTCAATTTAAGACCAAAGTCGAATGGTTACGGGCAGCCATTTTCAAAATGGCTGACACTGTAAACAGTTTTTATGAAATAGCACTTAAACCGTACAAAATTGAAGCGGACAATATAAGGAAAAAATGTTCACCATGTCGAAATCTACAAAAAAGGTTTCAGGTGCGAAAGCGTAAAACTTGTCGTTTTTGAGTTATCGCCCTTGATTCTTATTTTTAAAATGATTTTTTGTTTATAACTTTTAAACCATAAAAGGTGATGAATGAAACATAGGGTTCATTTGAAAGAGGATTGAATTACCTACAATTTGAACCCAAACAGTACATGAGTCGGTTGAACGGTTTCAAAATGGCGGCCAAAACAAGTTTCGCGAAACATGTTTTTTGCCAATAACTTGAAAACCATAACAGATAGTATAGTAAACATGTATATTTAAATGAATCAGTATATAAAGAGCTACAATTTGAGTCCAAGGTCAAAGGTCATAGGTCAAGGTCATTCCCTAGCAACAAGGTAACATTAATGAAAAGTCCATAGCAACCATATATATTCTAAACCAAGACTACTTTTTGAGTTAAGGGTTAAGTTTTTTCAACCGGAAGTAACCCCTAGTCCATAGCAACCGTCATAAAAGTCCTTAGCAACCATACTTTTTCTGACTCTAGGTCCCCTGCTCTTCATTCTGGAGCCCATATCACAATAATTGGCAACATCTTGTCATAAACAAAGTGACTCAAATGTCTTTAGTACTTGTATAAAATACCATAACAAAAACGTAAGACAGGGAAAGACCTCACATTTGTTCTCTGAACAAATGACTTTTTAATTATGTCCCTGACCACGAAGTGTCGTCGGGGACATATTGTTTTTACTCCGTTTCTTATTTTTCTTATTATTATTATTATACTTTTTTCTTTTTCTTCCGTCAACCTGATGCACGAACTTGTCCGACTATCTCCTCGGACAAATGTGGACCGATCGATTTGAAACTTGGAGGGGTGATAGGTCCTAAGGTCCTTCAGTGTCTAATAGTTTTAAAATTTTCAAAATGGCCGCCGTTTCCATGGAAACCGGATTTGTTCTAGATACCGGACATCGCCATATCTCGGAAACCTAGGTGGTCAGGACCTTGAAACTTGGTATGTTTGTAGAGCTTGATTAGTACTACTAAATGAGCGAAAAAAATTCGGAAGCGGTATTTACGGTTTTCGAGATATAAATGAAAATGTGATTTTAAAGGGAGATAATCGGATCCAAATTTTTCAAAAAATTTCAAAGTGGTCTGATTTTGATGAAAATTGGTATACTGATAGATTATGGGGTTGCAAGTAATATTCTATATATAAAATTAAAATTTGACGATGGCTCCCATTTTGAATCCAAGATGGCCGCCAAAATTTCAAAGTGGTCTGATTTTGATGAAAATTGGTATACTGATAGATTATGGTGTTGCGAGTAATATTCTATACCTAAAATTAAAATTTGACGATGGCGGCCATTTTGAATCCAAGATGACCGCCAAAACTTCAAAGTGCTTCTATTTACATGAAAATTGATATTTAGGGGTATTTTGACATGCTGAAGAGGATAAACTCGGTATCACAGACATTAAATGAGAACGGGAGGGGACATCCCATGTTTCGCGAAACATAAGTTTTAATTATTAAGTCGCCCAAAACATAGTTTTGGGGACTTATTGTTTTTGCACCGTTTCTTATTATTATTATTATTATTATTCTTCTGATTCTTAATCATGAAGCTGTCCTCCCTAATACAAGAAAACGGTTCAAGGAAATTGAATAACACTTGTTGGATTGGATAGTGGGTTACCTAAAGGTGTGCAATCAAGTTTTGAAATTTTCAAGATGGCCGCCGTTTCAAAATGGCGGCCGTCGGAAAAAGTGGGCGGAAAATTTTTTTTCATCGGATCGTCTTGAAAATTGGTCATCTGGGTAAAGCGGGTATGCTGAGCTCAAATCTGCGACCGGATTTGGAATCCGACTTACGGTTTCAAAATGGCGGCCATTTTACTACACCCGCCCCCCTAAAAACGTCAACTTTGTCCGATTTCAACGAAATTTGATTTCTAGACTTATTTTGATGCACTGATTCGAATGGAACTCTATCCAAGGCGATTTTGGGCGACTTGTGTGTTGGCATCCCAACACAATTATACCTAGTTATTATTATTCTTATTTCAATTTCCTATTTATAGATCTAAAGTTTGTCCGACATATCTCGTAAAAACGCTTTGGCGAATCAAGATGAAACCTTTTTAGATGGTTAGGGGGTCACTCATAGATGGGCCATCGACTTTTAAAATTTTCAAGATGGCCGCCATTTCAAAATGGCCGCCTGCGGAAAAAAGGGGCGGAAATTTTTTTTTCGTCTGATCGTCTTGAAAATGGGTTATCTGGGTAAAGTGGGTATGCTGATTATCATGGTGCGACCGGATTTTTTCTACGACCTGCCAATTTTTGGCAATTAGCCGCCGAAATCGCCAAAAACTCGACTTTGTCAAATATCCATGAAAATTGTTATACTAGATAAAATGATTATGCTGATCACCATTGGGCAAGCACGGTTCTTCAATAAGTAACCATTTTTTGGCAATCCGCCAAAAAAATTGGCAATCTGCCAAAAGTCGCCAAAAATTTAAATTTGTCCAAATTACATAAAAATTTGTATACAATGTAAATTTGATATGCTGATCATCATGAGGCAAGTAAAATGTTTCTATGATTAGCCATGTTTTGGTATTTTGCAATCCGCCAAAATTTGGGGACGGGAGGGGACTTTTATGTGACTTGCTTGCAATCACAATTATAGCTAGTTTATATATATTTTTCATCAATTTGCCAAACAAAATGGTTGATCATTAATATTTCCATTAATTAAACAGCAATTCAGGATAAGTTTCAATATATATTGGACTAAATACCGATACGGTTGTTTCATTATTATTGAGGTGGGAATGTCAATTTTCATGGTTTTTGTGGGTTAAGGATCAAAATAAGAATTCAATGAGTGTTATCTTTACTAAGAATACAAAGGGATATTATGCTTACCTTATGGTAGTACTCCATTATTAATTTATTTGGCTCATTTTTGCATGTGCTAGACAATGACTATTTTGTCCCGGGTTCATGCAATCACTTAAACTGCTATTTGCACTTCAAACTAGGTGGTGTTCCAACATCCGGGCATGTTCAGTCGTGTTTAGTGCCGTATTTGGTTTCTTACTGTACTGGTTGCCCCTAGCAACTCTTAACATATGTAAAAAATTGGGGGGGGGATATGCAAAATGAGGGTTTTGTCCTTTTTTTTAACATTAGCCAGTAATCGAGCTTTCAGTTAAGGTGAAACGTAACATGTATGAAATGAAAGCCCGTAAACAGTACTTTCTTTTAAGGCCAGATAAACCTATCCGACTTCAGCTCTTTTTTCCGCTAAAATTGTTCAAAGTTAAAAATCTAAAAATAGCACATTTAAATTTAAGCCAATCCACAGGTCACCATGCCCAGCCAGAAGCGACGCTTTATGAGCATTTGGATTGATTTTTGAAATTATTCTTTAAAACAATAACCGTGGGTCATAATTTTTATATAACTGGTCCAGATTTTTTATTGTCCTAATTTTACGACCAAAATGAATCAATATTTCTATTTAACAAAAAAGTTCAGGGGCCACCTACGAAAACAATACTGTGAAAAAATCCTAATTGTGAATTATTACCTAGTATACATTGGACAACCTTTTTACGTCCATATTTGATTATATCCCATCTTTTTTTTCTAATCCATCTTTGTATGTTGTTTCAGAGAAAGGATGTATTAATCCTGATAAAGTTTGGCAAGTGTAAAGTCCCAGGTAAACTAATGGGGAAGACATTTCTAGATTTCACAGATGCAGACATCAAGCCTCATTTCTGGCAGCGATTTTATGACGCTATCGGAAAACCTGGCTTAGACTTACAGAAGGTAGACCAGGATAAACTTGTTGTGGAAAATGGAGAACATATGAAAGAACAAATTGAGGACAAAGAAAAAGCTAATGATAAAGACAAGAAATGTGATGAAAATGACGATGATGACGATTCATTGATTGATATTTCAGAACTTCCGAACAAAATTTTTGATTCCAGTTGTAGTAGTGGAAAGGATTCTGGTTTTGGCAACAGCACCGAGGAAGAGGTTTGTGTCAGAGTTAAAGGAAATGATAGGACCCAGAGACTAACGAGTACTGAATCCTGCGAGAGTCAAGACTCGTGTGTTGGCAGGAGAATTAGCCTTGAAGAAACAAGACCTCTACTGTAGTGAGAACTGAAATGGAACAAAAACTTTTAATGGCAAGAAGTTATCACAACCTTACAACTTTCTTCTCTGGAACTGACGTTGTGTTTCAGATAATGCAGTAAAGATACTATTTATTCATTGTTTAACATAATGATTTTGTTTCATGGTTTCCTCAGTAAAGACATTTATTTGGTTTTTAAATTCCATGATTGACATGATGCTAGATGGAACTAAAACCTAATGCCTTGGAATTGTATTTTCATGAGTGGCTGGTACCAACCAAATCCACAAAAACTGGTGTCCAACATGTCCCTTTAATAGTGATCAGTAATGGGTTACTGTAAACCAAAGGCTATTTGCATATGTTACAAACTTGACAACTTTTGTCGTTTTCAGAGTTTAAAAGTTGATGATAAATTAAATAATTTACCATTCTAATCGTGCCAACAGTCTAGAAGTACTTTATTGATAATTCTAAATGTTTTGTTGTTGTTTTTTTTTAAGTTTTGATATTGTTTTACTTATATTTGATAATTAAGTAAGTGTTAACATATTTATAAGCCAAGTTTCATGTATTATCTTCTATTATCTAGGTCTTATAGTTACTGTGGTTTTTATTATTTTTTGGGGGATATCAATTTTCTAGGTTTTGTGGGCATTGACCCATGAAATTTGATATCTGACGAAAAGAAAATTTAACATTGGTCTGTAAAAATAAACTTTAGAAACACAAATTTAGGAATCCACGAACTGATGTTTTTTTCATTAAACCACCAAAAATGGTACATTATACCCATGAAAATAAATGAATTCTCAGTAGGTTGTCAGTTCATATACATTTATGTAATATCTATGGTTAGGTTTTGTATTGATTTTAGATGCATGTTTTAGATTTTGTAACATGTACATTTTTGTCTGATTTTTTATACATAATACTCTTTACCCACACAGTTTAATTCACTGGTTATATGTCTATCTATTAACTTATCCCACTTATGTCTTACAACCATGATGTGTTTTGTGCTACTTAACTTAAAGATAAGAACAGGGCAGACCTGTCAAGTGTCACACAACTTGCGTGAGACTCACACATCTAGTCGGCAATTTGGCGGCAAATTTCTTTGATCTTTTAATTTTTTCCTTTGATATTTCAATTTTTCTTCAAATCTCACGCATGCAGCTCATAAAAACTTGACAGGCCTGACAGGGAGGTTTGGTGCCTTAAAACCTGGTTTAATCTACTATTTCTTTAAAAATGCCTGGATCAAGTAAATATTAAAAGCGAAAGATTATGGAGTATGTGACAGAAAGACACGATGCACATATTGAAATGATGTTGTACAAAAGCAAAATTTAACTGCGTGTGAAGCGCTTTTCTGGATTAACCCTCATCAGACATGCAAGGAGTAGAAAACATGGAAAACCGGATAATATTACTGCATTTTTCAATTTTTCTGGTATATCTGCCTTGTTTTTTTTTCTTTTCTCATGGACATTTGAGATTGATCTTCCAAGTTCTGTAGTTAATATTATTATAATCTTTGTTTTTGACCTTCATCTAACACAGAAAATTAAAAACTTGTATATTATAAAATAAATCAATTATGTACAAGGAAAGCAAAAACAAGTTTCAATTTGAGCCAAAAAAATGTTAAAAAAAATTGATATAAAAGCACAGTTCTAGAATTTCTTTTTTTTGTCAATTTTCCAACAATTTACTCTGGCTAAAAATTAGTTAATGAGAGGAAAAATTAGTTAATGAAATGAACATGTAATGTTTCCACAGTACAATGTTTTCAGTATCAATGTATTTTGTTTAAAAGAAATGTGTTATTAGATAATGTTTAGCTTGATATTTATATTGTACATTTCTTATATGTCTTAGCATTTTGTATATTTGTTAAGGATGTTCGCTGGTCAGTTTGGAAACAACAAGGCATGTTAATTTATATAAATGATAAATAGACCATAGGTTAAGGTACAAAATAAGCTTAAAAAAATCATAGGTTGCTGAACTCGTTTTCGAGATGATAAGCATTCAAAATTTGGCGGGAAAAGGCTTTCTCTGACTTTTTCATAGGTTGAGCATTAGGTGTGTTTTTGTGTAAAAACCTATGAAATAATAACAAGAAAATTATAAAACTTTGTGAATTTGCTTTTAATGACCCAATAAACCTTATTATGAAAAGAAATAAGGGGGTTGCTGGGCAAAAAAACCCAACCTTTTTAGCCGAGTTGCAACGAAGTTGAACTCGGCTATTGTGATGATGATGGCGGGTGGCTGGGCAGGCCGGCGGGCGGGCGTCAACAATTGGTTTCCGGACCATAACTCAAAAAGTTGTGAACCGATTTTAATGAAACTTTGGGATATTGTTACATACCATAAGAGGAGGAACCCTATTGATTTTGGGGTAAATCCGTTCAAGGTCAAGGTCACAGCGACAGAAAAATCTTATAAAATTTCTAGAATTAGTGGTTTCTGGACCATAACTCAAAAAGTTGTGAACCGATTTTAATGAAACTTTGGGATATTGTTACAAACCATAAGGGGAGGAACCCTATTGATTTTGGGGTAAATCTGTTCAAGGTCAAGGTCACAGCGACAGAAAAACCTTATAAAATTTCTAGAACTAGTGGTTTCTGGACCATAACTCAAAAAGTTTTCAACCAATTTTATTGAAAGTTTGGGATATTGTTACATACCATAAGAGGAGGAACCCTATTGATTTTGGGGTAAATCTGTTCAAGGTCAAGGTCACAGCAACAGAAAAACCTTATAAAATTTCTAGAATTAGTGGTATCTGGACCATAACTCGAAAAGTTTTCAACCGATTTTATTGAAAGTTTGGGATATTGTTACATACCATAAGAGGAGGAACCCTATTGATTTTTGGGTAAAACTGTTCAAGGTCAAGGTCACAGCGACAGAAAAACCTTATGAAATTTCTAGAATTAGTGGTTTCTGGACCATAACTAAAAAAGTTTTCAACAGATTTTATTGAAAGTTTGGGATATTGTTACATACCATAAGAGGAAGGATCCTATTGATTTTGGGGTAAATCCGTTCAAGGTAAAGGTCACAGCAACAGAAAAACATTTGCAATTTAAGTACAATAGTTCCATACTCGTGATACTGTTAGAGGATTCACATATATTCATATTTTCTGCAACTTTGAAAATTTGTTGATAAAGATTACATTTTTCCTGCTGAAACCATTCCTCAATTTGTCTCCATTTTACATGTAATGCCTGTAATAACCAATTATGTTAAATCTTAAAATGAAGACAAGGAAAGTTTTGGTTAATAAAATACGGCAACTCGGTTTTTGCACCCATGTGCATATTGTTTTTTTTTAGCCGAGTTGCAACGAAGTTGAACTCGGCTATTGTGATGATGATGGCAGGCGGCTGGGCATGCGGGCGGGCGGGCGTCAACAATTGGTTTCCGGGACCATAACTCAAAAAGTTGTGAACCGATTTTAATGAAACTTTGGGATATTGTTACATACCATTAGAGGAGGAACCCTATTGATTTTGGGGTAAATCTGTTTAAGGTCAAGGTCACAGCGACAGAAAAATCTTATAAAATTTCTAGAATTAGTGGTTTCGGGACCATAACTCAAAAAGTTTTCAACCGATTTTATAGAAAGTTTGGGATATTGTTACATACCATAAGAGGAGGAACCCTATTGATTTTGGGGTAGATCCGTTCAAGGTCAAGGTCACAGCGACAGAAAAACCTTATAAAATTTCTAGAATTAGTGGTTTCTGGACCATAACTCAAAAAGTTGTCAACCAATTTTATTGAAAGTTTGGGATATTGTTACATACCATAAGAGGAGGGACCCTATTGATTTTGGGGTAAATCCGTTCAAGGTCAAGGTCACAGCAACAGAAAAACCTTATAAAATTTCTAGAATAAGTGGTTTCTGGACCATAACTCAAAAAGTTTTCAACGGATTTTATTGAAAGTTTGGGATATTGTTACATACCATAAGAGGAGGAACCCTATTGATTTTTGGGTAAATATGTTCAAGGTCAAGGTCACAGCGACAGAAAAACCTTATAAAATTTCTAGAATTAGTGGTTTCTGGACCATAACTCAAAAAGTTTTCAACAGATTTTATTGAAAGTTTGGGATATTGTTACATACCATAAGAGGAAGGATCCTATTGATTTTGGGGTAAATCCGTTCAAGGTAAAAGTCACAGCAACAGAAAAACATTTGAAATTTAAGTACAATAGATCCATACTCGTGATACTGTTAGAGGATTAACATATATTCATATTTTCTGCAACTTTGAAAATTTGTTGATAAAGATTACATTTTTCCTGCTGAAACCATTCCTCAATTTGTCTCCATTTTACATGTAATGCCTGTAATAACCAATTATGTTAAATCTTAAAATGAAGACAAGGAAAGTTTTGGTTAATAAAATACGGCAACTCGGCTTTTGCACCCATGTGCATATTGATTTTTTAATGGTTAAATCCAGAGAATTCTGAAAATCTGACAGAAATCTAAAAAGATGACCATCGATCATCCTTAAAGCCTATGTATTGTAATGTTTTATTATTGGATCTTTATTTTTATAATGTGATGTCAAACTGATATTTTGATGATAAAAATTCTATTTTTTGGTATTTTATTACAGTTTTCTTTTTCATCTATAGTGAAAAAAGACTAGCAGATCAATATCAGGGGGCTGGTTTTTTTTTTTGCTGGGTGGGGGTCTTATGGAACCCTCTTTAACAGAAAAATTGTGTTCTTTATCTGTAAATGATAAACAAAATAGGTCTGGAACCTCCGTTGTTTGTCCTCAGTGGACTCCATGGGAAAACTCCCTTTTGAAAATTTCTGGATCTGCCTCTGATTAAATTACTATGTTTCCCCTAAAGGCTTAATTTAGAGGGAGATCTGTCTTGTTCTGGCCGCCCAACTCTTCATCAGAAAATCATTGTGCTTTACTCCTATGAATCTATAGCTACTCACCAAAATTCAATCAAACTTGGTTTGTACCAAGTAAAGCAAATGAATTGATGCAATAGCAGGAAATCAATTTTGTAGTAGTTATATCCTTTGAACTTTTAATTTTCAAAAATTGTCATTAGTAATTGTTATGGCCCGACCACGTATGTGGATCGGACATATAGTTTTACCCTTGTCCGTCCGCCCGTAACACTTTGGTTAAGTTCTTGGTTAAGGTCCATTACTGGGATACTAGATGTTGGGGGTCAATGATATTTCACCGATAGATGTGTCTTAGAAATGAGGTCACTGTGACCTATATTTTACACATGAATGACTTTGGTTAAGTTCTTGGTTAAGGTCCATATCTTGAATACTACATTTTAGGGGTCAATAATATTTCACTACTCGATGAGTCTTGGTAACATGGCATCACCCACCAGAAATTAGGTCAAAGCAACCTATATTTTACACATGAACACTTTTGATCAATTTCTTGGTAAAGGTTCATATCCCAGGTAATACACATTGAGGGTCAATGATATTTCAAGAACGGGAGGGCCATCCTGTGGCTCATAGACACATTTTCTAGTTTTTGATTAACCTCAATAAAACTAATAAATTATGTAAGCTTAGTATTATACCATGTTATCCATAAAAAAATCTGTCAGAGTCAAAAATGGCCAGATTTCGTTAAACAGGAAGTAGGTGAGCGACATACCTGAAATCGTTTCCCACGATATGGGACCCCACCCTGATGATGTATACCAAATATCAAGTGGCTGTGAATAGTAGTGGCTGAGAAAATCTGTTCAAAATGAGAATCGTTTGTTGCCAACATGTCATGTATCATTCCTGAAAAGTTTCTGTTAAATTGGATCTGTAGTTTCAGAGGAACTGAGGACTTTTTAAATTGACAACGGCGGAGGGATGGCTCATAGTGTTGGTATTTATAAGCTCAATTGACCCTCAGCAAGGTGAGCTTTTAAGGACCACTACTAGTACTTGACTTGACAAAAACATGTCGTGTGTTAAGTCTTAAATAAAGATTTACCACGCGGTTTAAGACGAGCAGTTCTAGCTTAAAGAAAGGGCTTTATACCCCCTCCCCCCCAAAAAAAAAGATCTGAAAATATAAGAAACTAAAATTGAAGAAACAATATCAACAAGGGTACAAATGGTTAGACCGGGGAAATGGGGGAAGGGTAACATCACAAGGCTTAAAAAATATAGACGCGGAAATAAGTTGCACAACTTAATGCCACAAAGTCATGAATAAAGTTACCAAACGCTAATTTACATCGAGTGAACTTCTATGTATATTCCTAGATCGACTTGTGATGAGTTAGAGAGGTTGTATGTATTTAAAATAATTTCGGCGCTACCTATTCATACATTTTTTCTTACCTTGACGCTACCCGTTCACTTTTTATTTCAAGATTTTGAGACAATATCATAAGTTATCACTAAACAACTGCTCTATAAATGCATTTGATTTTTAATGTTCAATATTAAGAGGCTACAAAAAATACAAATCGACATTCGTTCAATGTGTGTTTTCTTTAAAAACGATCGAAAAAAGAAGATGGTCTTGTATTTTTGAGATGTTCGAACTACTATTTTTGTTAAAAAATCCATGCTTAAATACAAACATACAAATAAAACGCATTTAATGCAGATACTTGTCACTACATAAAGCTTATATGTGCACTTTATTGATAGCAATGGTGGAACGTTATTGTGTATTTAACTAAATAAGAAGTACTTTTATTAACGAGTCCGAGGGAATACAAATGACAACAAAGTTCCAGACAATAAATTTTGCTACGCCTGACGCGCGTTTCGTCTATTCAAGACTCATCAGAGGCGCTCTACCAAAAATATTGAAAATGCCAAACACTTTATGAATATGAAGAGCATAGAAAAGTAAAACCAAAATTACCAAACTGGGGAACCAAATTATTACTTAGATAATCAACCTATGTCTGTGGTAGGAAGAACCTTAGAGTTTGGACAATTTTGAAATTTAGACGGATAATTTAAAGCTTTGATGTTTTTCTCCAACTCAAAAGTGTTGGTGCCGGAGCGGGCTAACCTCGGGGAATTAAAACTCCACCAGCAGTACTAACCTTCACGTTCGACAATAAATTTTGCTACGCCTGACGCGCGTTTCGTCTATTCAAGACTCATCAGAGGCGCTCTACCAAAAATATTGAAAATGCCAAACACTATATGTCTATTGAATATGAAGAGCATAGAAAAGTAAAACCAAAATTACCGAACTGGGGAACCAAATTATTACTTAGATAATCAACCTAAGTCTGTGGTAAGAAGAACCTTAGAGTTTAGAAAATTTTGAAATTTAGACGGATAATTTAAAGCTTTGATGTTTTTCTTTGATGGGATTTGAACTTGGCGCTACCTTTTCCTTGTCATAAGAATGGCGCTTCCGGAAACTGTACAATTTCCGTTCCCACCCTGTGTAAATGTGCACTACATTTCATAAATCGATACACCAGTTGATGTTCACTTATGCATTGATGACCTTTTACCATAAATTTAATCAATACTTCATAAATATTCAAGTGGGGGAGCCAAATTACGGATTTTTAAGTGGACGGAGCAAACGAACAAAAATTGATATGTTTCAAGTTGGTGAAAATCAGATCGTTTTTTTATTTTAGTGCATAGATTTAGCACTGCCTTTTAACGCATTAGCATTTTGATTTACATTCGGTGCTTAGAACAGATGTGGGGATTTGGGATTCGCAGTAAAACATGGCCGCCGTGGCTAGAAATAGAACATGGGACTAAATTCCATTTCTTTTTGGCAAATAACTCAAAAACGGCTACAGATATAAAAAAAATTCGGGCATAGGGTTAATGTGATCAGCACCTCAAAACATACCTGCCCTGAAATTTCGAAGAAGATCCAACAAGCCATGTGAAGTTTTTGTGGCCTGTACTTCAGGCACATAAGTCAGGCGAGCGATTCTGGCTCCTTGGAGCCTCTTGTTTCATGTTTTTGGCCTACAGATTGAAAATTATTGCAGGTAGTGAAAAGCTATTGCTTGCATAAGCCCTCAGCTTATTAAGCTTAACAAACGTTTCCATTGGCTCTATGTTGTCAGGTCCACGGGCGTAAAACACCAACTCACTCACTCACTATGTTGTCGATGACCTGTTAAAGGGGTTATGGGCCTTAACAGGTCAAAAATGACGTTTTTTTCATGTTTTTCCCCGTGGAATGAATACTGTAATTGCAGATAGAGAAAAGCTGTTGCTTGCTGAAGCCTTCTGCTGTAATTGAGCTCTACAAATGTCCCTTTTGTGCCGAAGTTTTTAAATGACTCCATACAAGGGTTATGGTCCTTTCAAAATAAGGAATAGTTTTTATACGACCGCAAAAAAATGCGGACGTATAATGGTATGATGCTGTCGTCGTCCGCGTCGTCTGCGTCTGTCGTTGTCTGTTAAATTTTAGCGTTCCCACAATAACTTTAGTTCTAGTTATCCAATTGCAATGAAATTTGACAATGATGTTTCTTACCATAAAATGATGGATGGGATTGATTTTTGGGGTCCCCCTTTTTTCCTTTAGAAATCAGGGGCCAAAAAGGGGCTTAAAATGCTACTTTTTTGTTGTTCCCACAATAACTTTTTTCTGGTTACCCAAACGTTATGAAATTAGTTGTTCGGTTTCAATTTTTTTCTTTTCTAATAAATTCTTGTAAAGTAATGAATTTACAAATTGAGGAATGATAATGATTTTCTGACACTCTCCTACTCCTTATTGTCATAAGGGACCAAAAGGGGCAAAAATGAAAGGTAGCAGATACCCTTAAGGGTGATTGAAATTTATTTTTGTCTGCTTTTTAAAAATAAAATGAATTCTTAGTGAAATGTAGGTTGAAAGTCCACCAAAGGCTGCATGTGCCAAACAACTTTGTCGGTTCGCCATGCAATGGGCTGCATGTGTCCAGAGCAATTGACTATCCATATTGGGCCTAAAACCTACAGGGTTCAACTTGTTGCGGTCGTAGCATGCTTATTTTATATTTATTTATTATTTTATATTTGTTTATTTTCCATGTTTTTTTATCGTCAAAATTGATCATTTTCACAGTTTTGGGATTTTATCTTTTAACTGTACCGGTACTTGATTTTAAGGGTACCTTTGTATTTTTTATCCTAACAGTTAATTACCTTGTACATGTAGATTGTGTTGCACACTATGTTAAAAGCTTTAGCATTAGAGATTAGGTGAGCCACTCAGCGGCACCTGTGAGCCTCTATAGTTGCTCTATAGAATAAAAAGTGTTGCAGGTAGATACTAGGCTGTAATTGCTTTAGAGTCAGGTTCCTTGTAGCCTCTTGTTTTCCAAAAATCTCTGAAAACGCTTAACCAAATCCAATCAAACTTTGTATGAATGTTTTTACGGTGTCCTGTATATTACTATTTTAAACATGCTATCATGATTTTTTTCTGACACATACTTTTGCATCTATTGGTTTTGTCGGAATTGTGACATTTGAATGCTTTGCTTCTTCTATAATGCATAAACCATATTTATAATATTTAAACAAAATTGGCTAGACGAAAATTAAATGGCCAGATTTAGTTTAAAGTAAGCAGCAAAGCAACATACTTGAAATCGAATTCAGCTGATGCCGCATGTATAATATCAACAGACTATGATAAGTATTCCTAGTTGAGAAAAAGCTCCGGGTCGCAATCCGACAGACATGCACAATCTTATAGCATGGTTAATTGTGCTTTATTGTCAAACAAATTTGTTCGCATCTATAGAATAAATAAGAAAATGTGTTATGAGCCAGGATTTCGAAAAAAAAAATTGCGATGAACCGATCAGGTCCGATGGTTGTCTTGGTGTTCATGTTCCCCGGTCACACATAAACAGGGTTTTAGATAATATATTTTTTGCATATAATCTAATTAAAAACCAAATTTAAAATAGGTTTACACGGATTTTCTATAAACCAAATTTAATTCGTTTAAATGACAGATACTGATCGATATTATAAAATTTTAAAAATGTGATAACAGTGTCATGAGTGTTCTAAATATCAAACCAGGAAGATAAAAAGATTAACAAAATGGCGGAGGGGGTGGATCCCTCCATACAATCAGGTGAAAATTTTGACGATTTACTGAAATGTAACATTTGTTTAGAGACTTTAAAGGAACCAAAACTTCTACCGTGTGTTCATACGTTCTGTAAGTTATGTATTCGTACTTATATAGAATCGTCAAACCAAAAGCGGCGTGACATTCCGTGTCCGATTTGTCGTCAACTAATTTCGTCCCTATGCAGCTCCGATGATGTTGAATCTATTATCGAATTACTTCCTGAAAACAATTATGTGCACATGTTACTTAGCGATTCGTCAATGACCAAACTTTAAAAATTTTGCGATTCTTGTACTTTGAATGAAACAGAATCTAAGGCTACATTCTGGTGCGTAAATTGTACTGAGTCTTATTGTGATTAATGTAAAAAATATCACAAATCTTTCAAAGCTACCGCAGATCACGAACTAGTTCTAATAACCGACATTGGCAAGAACAAAGATGTCAACATCTCAATGGTCATTTTCTGTGACGACCACCACAAAAAAGCTGTGGAGGTTTACTGCGTCGATCATAAAAAGGCGTGCTGCGCGCTATGTGGTACTCTTTCGCACAGGAAATGCGACAGGGTGATATCAATCGAAGAGGCAGCGTCGGGAATAAAACAGAAACCAGAAGTTTCCAGTCTACTCGAAAACATGGATGAATATTTGAAACTTCTCGCAGACGTGATAACAAGAAGGGAAGAAAATGAAACAAAGATTGAGACTGAAGCGAACGAAATTGAAACTGTCTTAAAAAGCGCGATCACAGAGATGATAAAGCACTTGAATAAGATACTAAGTCAAATATTGGGCGATCTAGAAGCGGCAAAGAAGCAGACCTCAATGAAAGTTGCAGACGACATTAATGACTTCTTGAGCTTTAAAAGCGCGATTACAAATTGGAAAAGTCTTTTGTCTGGAGTCGTTCAACATGGATCAGAACAGCAATGCCTTGTTCTTCTAAACGAAATTGAACCACAAATGACAAAATTAAAAGATCAAATAAAAGATACACTGAAAAACATTCAAAACGATTCTTTTCGGTTCGAATTAGCGAAATGTGTAAAGGATTTTGAACAAACAATGAGAGCGCCCGGTGACTTTCAAATCAGTAAATCACAATTTGGGTACAAAACCGGAAAACTTGAATATTTTGCTACAGACTTCAGAAACGGTGAAATTAAAATCCTGAAAACAATTAAGGTGGCTGCCTCCGGACAATCAAGTGGGATTTTTCTAGATGGCTTGATGGTCTTTACTCTATGTTCTGACAAGAAAGTAGCAAAATACAACCAGGACGGTGAGGTACTCGGAAAATGGTCAGTTCCTAATCATCATCATGACATTTGTCATACAACTGATTATAGAGTGGCAGTATCGAACTATCATAGTTCTGAGCTGTACATGGTGGACGTCCAAAATATGACATTACTGAAGACAATGAAACTAACGGGTATACCTGTACGGGTGTCTGTGTCTTTGATAAAAATCAGTTCCTTATCGGTTGTAATAATCAAATAACGTGGATCGATCAGTCGTCTGGAACCGATATCAGATCCGTGACGACATCCGGCGAACCATACTACGTATCAACATCCGGTAACAATGACTATATCTATGGAGATGGAACCAACTCTGCATCATACGTAGTCAATGATACAAAGAAGTTTACCTACACAGTCATCTTTCAACGCCACGTGGCATCGGGGAAGATAAAGAGGGTAACTTCTATATTGCTGGATATAGTTCAAAGAATATCCATCAAATTACAAAAGAAGGAGAACTGATTAGAATAATTCCAAATACCGCATTTGGTGGATTAGTTCCATGGGTTGTTCGATTTGAGAAAAACAGCAATAGATTCCTTGTTACATGTGCGAGTTCAGGAAAAGCAACGCTCTGTGCTATAGAGTGACATGAACTGTATGCGTCTAACAAATGAAAACGCTATAAACAATAAATCAAAAGTGATGTTCGGGGCATTTTATTTATTACACTAGCATAAATCGTAGTTTATATGTAGGAAGTTAATGATGATCGTGTTAACTTTTGTTTGAATTTGATGTGACAAAAAGTAATGGCAACGGCAATGGTTTCCCAAATGCTATGCGATCTATAACAATGACTTTAAATAAACAAAAAACCTTCAATTTGCTTTATTTGTTCTAAAATTGCAACAAAATCAGAGAAACGTTATATGAATATATGCAATTTAGAGTTTATTGTGCATGACGTATAATCATACTCCTGTTATAAAACAATAAAATGTTTGGCTTCGGTCAGGCAGAGTAACTTGTTCAGCAGCAATTTTCTAACAACCTACTTATGACAACTTTATTGCTGATATTTACATGTAGTATGCAACATCAGCTTAGAGTTACGTGTTGTGGGATTCGATTTAATGTTTGTTGCGTATCTTCTTACTGTTTAACGAGATTTGGGGTACCAAAAAATGGTCAAGTCAAAATCATTAAAACGCAGATTCCCTTAAGTATATTAACTCGATACCAAAGAAATGATTATAAGAAGACCGTGTATAAAAAGATGGAACATAAAATGACAAAAGGGCGAAAAGAACTTGCTTAATTTGCGCAAAGCCTTAACAAAAATTCCTGAAATTACATTGATGGTAACCAAGGAAGCAAAGGTGTACCAAAGGGGTAATCTAAATTGTGAAGTCTGACGCCAAATTTGTTTTTTCCACCATAGTTACATTATATAGGTTATAATATGAGGTAGGCATTGCCTAAATGCGAGCACAGCAAAAATATAAGATGTCAATGAATATCTTAATTGTATTTTTACATACCTTTTGAGTTGAAGAAGCCCTCCCCCCTATACCATGAAACATCTAAGATGGATCCTCTTTTTAGCCCTCATATGACGGAGTTCCACGCCTCAATTGAGGAATAAAATCGTTTAGAATTCAGAATATAAAGATCTAGATGACCCCATTCCCGAAAAGACGTGGACACTTTTGATGAAAATGTTAACTGTTTTGATCTTTAATCAATTCATTTTCTAGAACGTTAGTTTTTGGACGATGTATTTGGGGCGAATGAGCGTAAAAAAAGTAAATGTAAAGGAATGAATAAAATTTGTTTTACTTAGAAAATGAAGTAACTCATCGTTATCAGAATATATTTTTCTCCTTGTTCTATATTTAGATAGAAATTTTGGAAGTTGGTAATTATTTTAATATTCACATCGAACCTGTATAAATTGTGCACGTGAAATGGTGAGAAGCATATCCGGACGAAACAAATCAATATCAGCATTAGGCATATTTTTCGCAGGAACTTACTGTAGAGCTTTCCGCTTTCGCGGGCACTTCGTGCCCGCTACGACATGTGCTCGATATAAGGTCAAGAGTTGTTATGGGACCAAGATAATGTTTTAATGCGCATGCAAATGGGCCGTATTTAAACACAGGCTTATGAGTATGCATGTAGTTCAATACTTGTACATTTTTTTTTATCTAGAAGTACTAGTTATTGCTTATATGCGTGTGTTGTGCATGTATGCTGTTTGTGTTAAGATATGTATTATTCAAGACACAAAACTCAAATTAAACATTTAGCAACGCAAACGCAGTACCATTCAGGTGCTTTGGAATGAAAATAAAAAAAACAAAGTTCCAGATAATAAATTCTCAAACGCCTTGCGCGCGTTTTTTTTTTTTTTTAAAGATTTTTCAAAGCCGCTGGACCATACAGTTATGCCAAACACGTTATGAATACAAACATATATAAAGAGCATAGAACAATATAACAAACAAACAAAAACCGTCGAATTTGTATCCTTTTAAAAGCATCAACCCATGCAATAGGTGGGAAGAACCTTATTTTTTTTCATTTTGAAAACTCCACAGGTGATTTCAATGATTTGACGTGTACTTCAAGTTATTAGAGTTGATGCCGCAAAGAGCTAACCTTGGCTAGGGGAATTAAAGGTCCATCAGCAGCGGTAACCATCGCGTTAGAAATAATTATTACAATACATACTTTCAAGAATTCCATTTCGCGTCTAGTGATTTCGCATTGGCTTTGTCGGAATTATGACATTTGAATGCCTCATAATTAATCTTTTGCTTCTTCTATAATGCATAAACCATATTTATAACATTTAAAGAAAATTGGCCAGATTAAGTTAAAAGTAATAAGCAGCAAAGCAACAAACCTGAAATTGAATTCAACATATGCCGCATGCATAATATCAACAGACTATGATAAGTAGTTGAGAAACAGCTACGATAACAAGTCTCCGGGTCGCAATCCGCCAGACACGCATTATCTTATACCATGGTTAATCGTGCTTTATTGTCGAACAAATTTGTTCGCATCTATAGAATTAATAAGAAAATGTGTTACGAGCCACGATTTCGAAAAAAAAAAATAATTGCGATGAACCTATCATGTCCGCTTGTTGTCTTTGTGGTCTCGTTCTCGGGTCACACATAAACAGGGTTTAAGATAATATATTTTTTGCATAAAATCTAATTAAAAACCAAATTCAAAATAGGTTTACACGGGTTTTCTATAGACCAAGTTAATTCGTTTAAATGACAGAAACTGGTCGATATTATAGAATTTAAAAATATGATAAGTGTCATGAGTGTTCTAAATATCAAACCAGGAAGATAAAAAGATCAACAAAATGACCGAGGGGGTGGATCCCTCCATACAATCAGGTGAAAATTTTGACGATTTACTGAAATGTAACATTTGTTTAGAGACTTTAAAGGAACCAAAACTTCTACCGTGTGTTCATACGTTCTGTAAGTTATGTATTCGTACTTATATAGAATCGTCAAACCAAAAGAGGCGTGACATTCCGTGTCCGATTTGTCGTCAACCAATTTCGTCCCTATGCAGCTCCGATGATGTTGAATCTATTATAGAATTACTTCCTGAAAACAATTATGTGCACACGTTACTTAGTGATTCGTCAATGACCAAACATGAAAAATTTTGCAATTCTTGTATTTTGAATGAAACAGAATCTAAGGCTACATTCTGGTGCGTAAATTGTACTGAAGCTTATTGTGATCAATGTAAAAAATATCACAAATCTTTCAAAGCTACCACAGATCACGAACTAGTTCTAATAACCGACATTGGAAAGAAAAAAGATGTCAACATCTCAAAGGTCATTTTCTGTGACGATCACCACAAAAAAGCTGTGGAGGTTTACTGTGTCGATCATAAAAAGGCGTGCTGCGGGCTATGTGGTACTCTTTCGCACAGGAAATGCGACAAGGTGATATCAATCGAGGAGGCAGCGTCGGGAATAAAACAGAAACCAGAAGTTTCAAATCTACTCGAAAGCATGGATGAATATTTGAAACTTCTCGCAGACGTGATAATAAAAAGGGAAGAAAATGAAACAAAGATTGAGACTGAAGCGAATGAAATTACAACTGTCGTAAAAAACGCGATCGTTGAGATGAAAAGGCATTTAGATAAGATACAAAGTCAAATGTTGGGAGATCTTGACGCAGCAAAAAAGCAGACTTCAATGAAAGTTACAGACGACATTAATGCGTTCACGAGCTTTAAAAGCGCGATTTCGAATTGGAGATGCATGCTCTTTGGAGTCGTTAAACATGGGTCGGAACAGCAATGTCTGATCCTTTCAAATGAAATTGAGCCAAAAATGACGAAAATTAAAGGCCAATTAAAAGATGCATTGAAAAACATTCAGAATGACTCCTTTCAGTTCGTATTAGCAACATGTGTTAAGGAATTTGAGCATAAAATGAAATCGCTTGGTAACTTTAAAATCAGGAAATCAAAATTTTGTTACGAATCTGGAAAACTTAAAAATTTTACTACAGACTTCAGAAACGGTGAAATTAAAATCCTTAAAACAATTAATGTGGCTTCCTCCGGACAATCAAGTGGAATTTTTCTAGATGGCTGGATGATATTTACCTCGTTTTCTGACAAGAAAGTAGCAAAATACAGCCAGGACGGTGAGGTACTAGGAGAAGTGTCAGTACCTAACTATCCTCGTGACATTTGTCATATCACTGATTATAGAGTGGCAGTATCCAACAGTCACAATTCTGAGCTGTACATGGTGGACGTCCAAAATATGACATTACTGAAGACAATTAAACTAACGGGTATACCTGTACAGGGTGTCTGTGTCTTTGACGACAATCAGTTCCTTATCAGGAACGACAAACAACTAACTTGGATCGATCAGTCGTCTGGAGCCAAAGTCAAAGCCGTGACTACATCCGGCGAATCATACTACGTATCAACATCCGGTAACAATGACTATATCTATGAAGATGGAGACAACTCTGTATCATACGTAGTCAATGATACAAAGAAGTTTACTTACTCAAACCACCAGCTTTTGTTTCCACGTGGAATCGGGGAAGATGAGGAGGGTAACTTCTATATTGCTGGATGGGGTTCAATGAATGTCCATCAAATTACAAAAGAAGGAGAATTGGTTAGAATAATTCCTAATACTGCATTCGGTGGATTGAACCCCTGGAGTGTTCGATTTGAGAAAAACAGCAATAGATTTCTTGTGACTTGTAACAATTCAGGAAAGGCTGTGCTATGTGCCATAGCGTGAGAGCATACAACTTTTAGGATTAGAAATATAAACTTAATACAGCTCTTAAAAATCAATGGCAGTTGGAGTTAACATCTGTGTTGTGGTCTCATGTTCATTTACTCCATATATCCTTTCATAAATTATCAATATAAATGTAACAAATGAGAAAACTTTCGAAGATAAAATCAAAATTGATTTTCAGACATTTTTATTTATAACACTAGCATAAACATCGAAGTTGATATGTAGGAAGTCAATAATGATCGTGTTAAGGTTTGCTCGAATTTGTTGCGTTATTTTTCTTTATGTTATGAGATATATAACAATGAGTTTAAATAAACTAATCGATAAAAAAATTAGTTTAATCCCGCCACATATTACATGTGCCTGTCCTAAGCCAGGAATCTTTGACAAAGCTTTCGTTTGCACTTGTCTATTTGATGTTTTCTGTTCCTTGTTTAAGAAGGGGGTCTATCTGTGACTAATTCAGGGCTGGATTTGAAATATATGCATTTTATTAAGACCATGCATGGGCCAATTCAAGAGCCGCGAGCAGTGCAAACTGGCCTCTTCGAAGGCTGCTAGCAGTTGTCCAGTGTGGTTCTTCTAAATTGCCGTTTAATTTTGGCTGTGTCGCGTACACTTATTCCACATCTCATTATTTTCTATAAAATGCTTCAATTTTCGTTTTTTTAGTTCTAAAATTGCAACAAAATCAGAGAAACGTTATTTGAATATATGCATTTATTTGATTGTGCATGACGTATAATCACTCCTGTTATATATAAACAATGAAATGGTTGGCTTCGGGCAGGCAGAGCAACGAGTTCAGCAGCAATTTTCTAACAACCTACTTATCACAACTTGATTTTTGATATTTAGTATGCAACATCTGCTTAGAGTTACGTGTTGTGGGATTCGATTTAATGTTTGTTGCGTATTTCTTTACTGTTAAACGAGATTTCGGGTACCAATGAGGTGATATAGACCAAAAACGGTCAAGTCAAAATCATTAAAACGCAGATTCCCTTAAGTATATTAGCTCGATACCAAAGAAATGATTATAAGAAGACCGTGTATAAAAAGATGGAACATAAAATAACAAAGGGCGAAATGAACTCGCATAATATGCGCAAAGCCTTAACAAAAAATCCCGAAATTACATTCCTGGTTAATTGTTTGTGAAGTCTGACGCCAAATTTGTTTTTTTTTTCACCATAGTTACACTATATAGGTTATAATAGGAGGTAGGCATTGCCTAAATGCGAGCACAGCAAAAATATAAGATGTCGATGAACAGCTTAATTGTATTTTTACATACCTTTTGAGTTGAAGAAGCCCCCCCCCTATACCATGAAACATCTAAGATGGATCCTCTTTTTGGCCATCAAATGACGGAGTTCCACGCCTCAATTGAGGAATAAAATCATTTAGAATTCAGAATATAAAGATCTAGAGGAACCCATTCCCGAAAAGACGTGGACACTTTTGATGAAAATGTTAACTGTTTTGATCGTAGTTTCTAGAACGTTAAGTTTTGGACAATGTATTTGGGGCGAATGAGCGTAAAGAGGGAAATGTAAAAGAATGAATAAAATGTGTTTTACTTAGAAAATGAAGTAACTCATTGTTATCAGAATATATGTTTCTCCTTGTTCTATATTTACATAAAAATTTTTGGAAGGCGAGTAGAAAAATTGGTAATTATTTTAATATTCACATCGAACCTGTATAAATTGTGCACGTGAAATGGTGAGAAGCATGTCCGGACAAAAAAAATCAATATCAGCATTAGGCAAATTGTTCGCGGGAACTTCCTGTAGAGCTCTCCGGTTTCGCGGGCACTTCGTGCCCGCTACGACATGTGCTCGATATAAGGTCAACAGTTGTTATGGGACCAAGAGCATGTTTTAATGGGCCGTATTTAAACACAGGCTTATGAGTATGCATGTAGTTCAATACTTGTACATTTATTTTTATCTAGAAGTACTAGTTATTGCTTATATGCGTGTATTGTGCATGTATGCTGTTTGTGTTAAGATATGTATTTTTCAAGACACAAAACGCAATTTATACATTTTAGCAACGCAAACGCAGTACCATTCAGGTTCTTTGGAATAAAAATAAAATAAAAGTTCCAGATAATAAATTCTCAAACGCCTTGCGCGCGTTTTTTTTAAAGATTTTTTCAAAGCCACTGGACCATACAATTATGCCAAACACGTTATGAATACAAACATATATAAAGAGCATAGAACAATATAGCAAACAAAATAAAAACGATCGAATTTGTATCCTTTTGAAACATCAACCCATACAATGGGTAGGAAGAGAACCTTATTTTTTTCATTTTGAAAACTCCACAGGTGATTTCAATGATTTAACGTGTACGTTAAGTTATGAGAGTTAATGCCGCAAAGAGCTAACCTAGGGGAATTAAAGGTCCATCAGCAGCGGTAACCATCGCGTTAGAAATAATTATTACAATACATACTTTCAAGAATTCCATTTCGCGTCTAGTGATTTCGCATTGGCTTTGTCGGAATTATCACATTTGAATGCCTCATAATTAATCTTTTGCTTCTTCTATAATGCATAAACCATATTTATAACATTTAAAGAAAATTGGCCAGATTTAGTTAAAAGTAATAAGCAGCAAAGCAACAAACCTGAATATGCCGCATGCATAATATCAACAGACTATGATAAGTAGTTGAGAAACAGCTACGATAACAAGTCTCCGGGTCGCAATCCGCCAGACACGCATTATTTTATACCATGGTTAATCGTGCTTTATTGTCGAACAAATTTGTTCGCATCTATAGAATAAATAAGAAAATGTGTTACGAGCCACGATTTCGAAAAAAAAAATAATTGCGATGAACCTATCCTGTCCGCTTGTTGTCTTTGTGGTCACGTTCTCGGGTCACACATAAACAGGGTTTAAGATAATATATTTTTTGCATAAAATCTAATTAAAAACCAAATTCAAAATAGGTTTACACGGGTTTTCTATAGACCAAGTTAATTCGTTTAAATGACAGAAACTGGTCGATATTATAGAATTTAAAAATATGATAAGTGTCATGAGTGTTCTAAATATCAAACCAGGAAGATAAAAAGATCAACAAAATGGCCGAGGGGGTGGATCCCTCCATACAATCAGGTGAAAATTTTGACGATTTACTGAAATGTTACATTTGTTTAGAGACTTTAAAGGAACCAAAACTTCTACCGTGTGTTCATACGTTCTGTAAGTTATGTATTCGTACTTATATAGAATCGTCAAACCAAAAGAGGCGTGACATTCCGTGTCCGATTTGTCGTCAACCAATTTCGTCCCTATGCAGCTCCGATGATGTTGAATCTATTATAGAATTACTTCCTGAAAACAATTATGTGCACACGTTACTTAGTGATTCGTCAATGACCAAACATGAAAAATTTTGCGATTTTTGTACTTTGAATGAAACAGAATCTAAGGCTACATTCTGGTGCGTAAATTGTACTGAAGCTTATTGTGATCAATGTAAAAAATATCACAAATCTTTCAAAGCTACCACAGATCACGAACTAGTTCCAATAACCGACATTGGAAAGAACAAAGATGTCAACATCTCAAAGGTCATTTTCTGTGACGATCACCACAAAAAAGCTGTGGAGGTTTACTGTGTCGATCATAAAAAGGCGTGCTGCGGGCTATGTGGTACTCTTTCGCACAGAAAATGCGACAAGGTGATATCAATCGAGGAGGCAGCGTCGGGAATAAAACAGAAACCAGAAGTTTCAAATCTACTCGAAAGCATGGATGAATATTTGAAACTTCTCGCAGACGTGATAATAAAAAGGGAAGAAAATGAAACAAAGATTGAGACTGAAGCGAATGAAATTACAACTGTCGTAAAAAACGCGATCGTTGAGATGAAAAGGCATTTAGATAAGATACAAAGTCAAATGTTGGGAGATCTTGACGCAGCAAAAAAGCAGACTTCAATAAAAGTTACAGACGACATTAATGCGTTCACGAGCTTTAAAAGCGCGATTTCGAATTGGAGATGCATGCTCTTTGAAGTCGTTGAACATGGGTCGGAACAGCAATGTCTGATCCTTTCAAATGAAATTGAGCCAAAAATGACGAAAATTAAAGGCCAATTAAAAGATGCATTGAAAAACATTCAGAATGACTCCTTTCAGTTCGTATTAGCAACATGTGTTAAGGAATTTGAGCATAAAATGAAATCGCTTGGTAACTTTAAAATCAGGAAATCAAAATTTTGTTACGAATCTGGAAAACTTAAAAATTTTACTACAGACTTCAGAAACGGTGAAATTAAAATCCTTAAAACAATTAATGTGGCTTCCTCCGGACAATCAAGTGGAATTTTTCTAGATGGCTGGATGATATTTACCTCGTTTTCTGACAAGAAAGTAGCAAAATACAGCCAGGACGGTGAGGTACTAGGAGAAGTGTCATTACCTAACTATCCTGGTGACATTTGTCATATCACTGATTATAGAGTGGCAGTATCCAACAGTCACAATTCTGAGCTGTACATGGTGGACGTCCAAAATATGACATTACTGAAGACAATTAAACTAACGGGTATACCTGTACAGGGTGTCTGTGTCTTTGACGACAATCAGTTCCTTATCGGGAACGACAAACAACTAACTTGGATCGATCAGTCGTCTGGAGCCAAAGTCAAAGCCGTGACTACATCCGGCGAATCATACTACGTATCAACATCCGGTAACAATGACTATATCTATGAAGATGGAGACAACTCTGTATCATACGTAGTCAATGATACAAAGAAGTTTACTTACTCAAACCACCAGCTTTTGTTTCCATGTGGAATCGGGGAAGATGACGAGGGTAACTTCTATATTGCTGGATGGGGCTCAATGAATATCCATCAAATTACAAAAGAAGGAGAATTGATCAGAATAATTCCTAATACTGCATTCGGTGGATTGAACCCCTGGAGTGTTCGATTTGAGAAAACAGCAATAGATTTCTTGTGACTTGTAACAATTCAGGAAAGGCTGTGCTATGTGCCATAGAGTGAGACCACACAACTTTTAGGGACGGACCATTTAACTTGAAAGGGGGCCTTGGTTTTTTGTTTTGATCAGAAATTTTTTTTCCGCGCAGAGCGATTTTTTTTATGGCGTCGCGACAGAATATTTTTTTCATTATCAGCATAATTTTTATAGCAGAAATCCTTCTTCAGAATATTTTTTTTCTTACCCTCAGCTGCCAAAATATTTTTTTCATCAAAAATAATTTTCAGAATATTTTTTTTAGGAAAAAACCAAGGCCTCCCCTGCAAGTTAAATGGTCGGTCCCTTAGGATTAGAAATATAAACTTAATACAGCTCATAAAAATCAATTGCAGTTGGAGTTAACATCTGTGTTGTGGTCTCATGTTCATTTATTCCATATCCTTTCATAAATTATCAATATATATGTAACAAATGAGAAAACTTTCAAGATTGATTTTCAGACATTTTTATTTATAACACTAGCATATACATCGAAGTTGATATGTAGGAAGTCAATAATGATCGTGTTAAAGTTTGCTCGAATTTGTTGCGTTAGTTTTCTTTATGTTATGAGATTTATAACAATAAGTTTAAATAAACTTAAAAGCTTTTTTTAGTTCTAAAATTGCAACAAAATCAGAAAAACGTTATTTGAATATATGCAATTAAGACTTTATTATGCATGACGTATAATCACTCCTGTTATGTATAAAACAATAAAATGTTTGGCTAAGGGGAGGCAGAGCAATGAGTTTGGCAGCAATTTGCTAAGAACCTACTTATCACAACTTGATTGTTGATATTTAGTATGCAACATCTGCTTAGAGTTACGTGTTGTGGGATTCGATTTAATGTTTGTTGTGTTTATTCTAACTGTTAAACAAGATTTGAGGTACCGAAGAGATGATATAGACCAAAAATGGTCAAGTCAAAATCATTAAAACGCAGATTCCCTTTAGTATTTTAGCTCGGTACAAAAGGTATTATTATAAAAAGACCGTGTATAAAAAGGTGGAACATAAAATAACAAAGAGCGAAATGAACTCGCATAATTTGCGCAAAGCCTTAACAAAACATCCTGGTTACTAAATTATGAAGTCTGGCGAAATATTTGGTTTTTACGCCCCAGCAACACTATATAGGTTCTGTAAGGGCAAGAAGCAGAGGTACCAATGGGGTATCCGAATGTCAAAAGTCCGAAAGGGCAGAGACTAAACCAGTAAACACAAACAAGAACGGGACAAAAACAGACAACACGTAAAACATGGAAACACAAAACAACTGAATATCAATCAACAACGCGAACTCCAGTCGAAACAAGAGTGAACTCAGGTGCTCCGGAAGAATTTAACAATTGTTAAATCGGATCAAGAGCATTTTTTAATGTGTATTCAAATGGACAATCTTTAAACAAAGGCTTACGAGTATAGTTCAATAAAAATTCAAATTCAAATACTTTATTGGTATAAATTCCAAAATATAGGAACATCACCAGTTACAATACAAAAAATGAACAACATAAGTTACATTAAACTTACACAAACAATGGAAACATGAGATAAAAGTTTACATTATCAACGGTTTGGGGTTTGCCTTGCTTTGTTTTTACTTTTTCTTGGGCATCAAGAAATTGATTAACCCTGTCGGGCAGTTTTTTTATAACCTTTATCTGTTTATCGAAATAAATTTGAAAAATTCTGATGGCCTAAAGTCTCTTAGAAATGATGCAGACACCAACCATTTAACTTGAGATATCTTGGTTCGCGCAGAGCTCAGAAAACATTTTATACGGTGCAACTAAACTACTTATTTTTTGTACGACTGCCAAAAAAAAATGCTGACGTATAATGGTATGATGTTGTCGTCATCGTCGTTGTTGTCCTTGTCGTCTGCGTTGTCTATTAACTTATTGTTACCATGATGACTTAAGTTCTAGTTATCCGATTGCTATAAAAAATTGACAATGATGTTCCTTACCATTAAACGATGGATTTTGGGAGCCCCCTTTATTCGTTTAGAAACTAGGGACCAAACGCACAGGGTTCTACATGTTTTATTCTTAATTGTGGCGTCAATAATTTATTTTTTTTTAATATGGCCATAATATAAAGCACAAATCCATGAGCCACTGATTACTAGAAAATAATTACTGGGGCTACTTAAATGTGATTCCAACACCAACTTTTTGATTACTTCATAACTTAATTGCCACTTTTAAAAATAATTCTGAGAATGGCATGATTTTCAGTACTAAAAAGTCAATGATTATACAATGAAAACAAAACTTTATAATGACTGAGGGGGGTAGGACCTTTTTCGGGACACCGGGATTGGCCATATTTAAGCTCGGGATTCCGGGATTTGGACAATTTAAGTTCGGGATTCCGGGATAAAATTATGTCAACTTTACCGGGCTTCGGGATTTTCTCATTTTTAAGTCGGGATGACGGGATTTTGTATAAATTAGTTCGGGATTCCGGGATCAGACCCCCTCCTACCCCCCCTCATGACTTGATTCCCAGATACCCAAACGAGGAGCCCCATCCATGTTCTGTTTAGAATACTTCTTCGTTTCTGTTGCAGTTTTTTGTCTATTTTTTCATTACCTATTTCAACAACAAGACGTGTTCTCTAGCATAGACGTTATTGAGATGTGGAATAAGTGTACGCGACACAACAAACATAAACAAACAGCAATTCAAAAAATCACAAAGGAAAACAGCAAGCAGTCTTCAACATGACCATAGGTCACTGCTTACCGTCTTGCATTGGCCTAAGACTTATAATACAATACAAAAGTATCAAAACCAATCCCTAAATCATCAACGAAAGACCCAATTCTTGACATAAAACAGTTAACACAGAATGAAAAGGATAAAAAAAGGCTTTGGCAAAGTTTCCTGGCTTAGGACAGGCACATATAAAATGTGGCGGGGTTAAACTATTATTTTTGGATCCAACCTTCCCCCTATTGATAAGCTTGCACAAAGCATACATATAAAACACACTGTAAAACTCAATCGACAAAAGTTCAATTCAACAGGAGAGAGCCTAAAACAAAATACTGTACGAAAACAACAAGACAAGGAGGAACTCTCTTGAGAACACTCGAAGTTACTGACAACTAGCTAAGAAACATTTATCGATTGATGTAAAAGAATCAAATACATCAGTTCTAAATCCGACACCCACGTCAAAATAATGAATGATTTAGAGTTGTATCACCACATAGAACCGACATACTTGATCGCTGTGGTGCTTACAGATAATACAGTTGATACAAAGTGAAAATTCAACGTTTTAAAGTTACTATCAAGCTATCAATATTTCTGCCAAAACATACCAAATGCAAAGATTTTACTAAAACATTGAATTCGTATCCTTTTTTCAAAAGGTTTTTAAGCCAGTTTTTAATTTCCATAAGGTTGTCTTTGAATTTTTGTGCTTTATAAACTACATTGCTATAAAAATCAGGATGAGATATTCCTTTAACAATCAGAAATCTACGTGTATTTTTAAATTTAATTTTTCGATAAGATGTCCATATTTATGAGCAAATTTTGTAAAAGATTTGACTAATTTGTGGTAACGGTAACCTTGTTTAAGCAATTTTTCTGTAATAAAACGGTTTTTATCATTAAAATCAGACACATCACTGCAAATGCGAGCATATCTGACTAATTGTGAAATGTATACCCCGTAAGCTGGTGCTAATGGTACGTCTCCTTCAAGAAACGGAAAATTAACTATTGGGAATGAAAAGTCATCCTGTTTATCATATACTTTAGTGTGTAATCTACCATTGATAATGCTTAAGTCCAAATCTAGAAATGGACATCTACTGTCGGTCGAGTTTGCTTTATTTAGGGTTAATTCTTTAGGATATTTATCATTTATTAAATTTGAGAATGTGGGGTTCAAACAGGAACTGCTAACGCTTCTGTAGCACCTGATTGCACTCTTGTTACGACTTAAGTTCGCTTTGTTGATTTCCGTGCGTTTGTGTTTTGTGTTTTTGGCTTTATGTTTCATCGTTCTGATCTCTATCATGTTTAATGGTTCTGTCTTTGAGTTTCATCGTTCTGATCTCTATCATGTTTATTGGTTTTGTCTTTGTGTTTTATCGTTTTGATCTCCATCATGTTTATTGGTTTTGTTGTTGTGTGTGTTTTATGCTTTGTGTTTCATCGTTCTGATCTCTATCATGTTTATTGGTTTTGTGATTTCCATTCGGTTGTTGTGTGTGTTTTATGCTTTGTGTTTCATCGTTTCATCAAAAATAATTTTCAGAATATTTTTTTTAGGAAAAAACCCAAGGCCTCCCCTGCAAGTTAAATGGTCGGTCCCTTAGGATTAGAAATATAAACTTAATACAGCTCATAAAAATCAATTGCAGTTGGAGTTAACATCTGTGTTGTGGTCTCATGTTCATTTACTCCATATCCTTTCATAAATTATCAATATATATGTAACAAATGAGAAAACTTTCAAGATTGATTTTCAGACATTTTTATTTATAACACTAGCATATACACCGGGATTGGCCATATTTAAGCTCGGGATTCCGGGATTTGGACAATTTAAGTTCGGGATTCCGGGTTAAAATTATGTCAACTTTACCGGGCTTCGGGATTTTCTCATTTTTAAGTCGGGATGACGGGATTTTGTATAAATTAGTTCGGGATTCCGGGATCAGACCCCCTCCTACCCCCCCGCCCTCATGACTTGATTCCCAGATACCCAAACGAGGAGCCCCATCCATGTTCTGTTTAGAATACTTCTTCGTTTCTGTTGCAGTTTTTTGTCTATTTTTTCATTACCTATTTCAACAACAAGACGTGTTCTCTAGCATAGACGTTATTGAGATGTGGAATAAGTGTACGCGACACAACAAACATAAACAAACAGCAATTCAAAAAATCACAAAGGAAAACAACAAGCAGTCTTCAACATGACCATAGGTCACTGCTTACCGTCTTGCATTGGCCTAAGACTTATAATACAATACAAAAGTATCAAAACCAATCCCTAAATCATCAACGAAAGACCCAATTCTTGACATAAAACAGTTAACACAGAATGAAAAGGATAAAAAAAGACTTTGGCAAAGTTTCCTGGCTTAGGACAGGCACATATAAAATGTGGCGGGGTTAAACTATTTTTTTTGGATCCAACCTTCCCCCTATTGATAAGCTTGCACAAAGCATACATATAAAACACACTGTAAAACTCAATCGACAAAAGTTCAATTCAATAGGAGAGAGCCTAAGACAGAATACTGTACGAAAACAACAAGACAAGGAGGAACTCTCTTGAGAACACTCGAAGTTACTGACAACTAGCTAAGAAACATTTATCGATTGATGTAAAAGAATCAAATACATCAGTTCTAAATCCGACACCCACGTCAAAACAATGAATGATTTAGAGTTGTATCACCACATAGAACCGACATACTTGATCGCTGTGGTGCTTACAGATAATACAGTTGATACAAAGTGAAAATTCAACGTTTTAAAGTTACTATCAAGCTATCAATATTTCTGCCAAAACATACCAAATGCAAAGATTTTACTAAAACATTGAATTCGTATCCTTTTTTCAAAAGGTTTTTAAGCCAGTTTTTAATTTCCATAAGGTTGTCTTTGAATTTTTGTGCTTTATAAACTACATTGCTATAAAAATCAGGATGAGATATTCCTATAACAATCAGAAATCTACGTGTATTTTTAAATTTAATTTTTCGATAAGATGTCCATATTTATGAGCAAATTTTGTAAAAGATTTGACTAATTTGTGGTAACGGTAACCTTGTTTAAGCAATTTTTCTGTAATAAAACGGTTTTTATCATTAAAATCAGACACATCACTGCAAATGCGAGCATATCTGACTAATTGTGAAATGTATACCCCGTAAGCTGGTGCTAATGGTACGTCTCCTTCAAGAAACGGAAAATTAACTATTGGGAATGAAAAGTCATCCTGTTTATCATATACTTTAGTGTGTAATCTACCATTGATAATGCTTAAGTCCAAATCTAGAAATGGACATCTACTGTCGGTCGAGTTTGCTTTATTTAGGGTTAATTCTTTAGGATATTTATCATTTATTAAATTTGAGAATGTGGGGTTCAAACAGGAACTGCTAACTCTTCTGTAGCACCTGATTGCACTCTTGTTACGACTTAAGTTCGCTTTGTTGATTTCCGTGCGTTTGTGTTTTGTGTTTTTGGCTTTATGTTTCATCGTTCTGATCTCTATCATGTTTAATGGTTCTGTCTTTGAGTTTCATCGTTCTGATCTCTATCATGTTTATTGGTTTTGTCTTTGTGTTTTATCGTTCTGATCTCCATCATGTTTATTGGTTTTGTTGTTGTGTGTGTTTTATGCTTTGTGTTTCATCGTTCTGATCTCTATCATGTTTATTGGTTTTGTGATTTCCATTCGGTTGTTGTGTGTGTTTTATGCTTTGTGTTTCATCGTTCTGATCTCTATCATGTTTATTGGTTTTGTCTTTGTGTTTCATCGTTCTGATCTCTATAATGTTTATTGGTTTTGTCTTTGTGTTTCATCGTTCTGATTTCTATCATGTTTATTGGTTTTGTCTTTGTGTTTCATCGTTCTGATCTCTATCATGTTTATTGGTTTTGTGATTTCCATTCGGTTGTTGTGTGTGTTTTATGCTTTGTGTTTCATCGTTTCATCAAAAATAATTTTCAGAATATTTTTTTAGGAAAAAACCAAGGCCTCCCCTGCAAGTTAAATGGTCGGTCCCTTAGGATTAAAAATATAAACTTTATACAGCTCATAAAAATCAATTGCAGTTGGAGTTAACATCTGTGTTGTGGTCTCATGTTCATTTACTCCATATCCTTTCATAAATTATCAATATATATGAAACAAATGAGAAAACTTTCAAGATTGATTTTCAGACATTTTTATTTATAACACTAGCATATACACCGGGATTGGCCATATTTAAGCTCGGGATTCCGGGATTTGGACAACTTAAGTTCGGGATTCCGGGATAAAATTATGTCAACTTTACCGGGCTTCGGGATTTTCTCATTTTTAAGTCGGGATGACGGGATTTTGTATAAATTAGTTCGGGATTCCGGGATCAGACCCCCTCCTACCCCCCCCCCCCCCTCATGACTTGATTCCCAGATACCCAAACGAGGAGCCCCATCCATGTTCTGTTTAGAATACTTCTTCGTTTCTTTTGCAGTTTTTTGTCTATTTTTTCATTACCTATTTCAACAACAAGACGTGTTCTCTAGCATAGACGTTATTGAGATGTGGAATAAGTGTACGCGACACAACAAACATAAACAAACAGCAATTCAAAAAATCACAACGGAAAACAGCAAGCAGTCTTCAACATGACCATAGGTCACTGCTTACCGTCTTGCATTGGCCCAAGACTTATAATACAATACAAAAGTATCAAAACCAATCCCTAAATCATCAACGAAAGACCCAATTCTTGACATAAAACAGTTAACACAGAATGAAAAGGATAAAAAAGGCTTTGGCAAAGTTTCCTGGCTTAGGACAGGCACATATAAAATGTGGCGGGGTTAAACTAGTTTTTTGAGATCCAACCTTCCCCTATTGATAAGCTTGCAACAAAGCATACATATAAAACACACTGCAAAACTCAATCGACAAAAGTTCAATTCAACAGGAGAGAGCCTAAGACAAAATACTGTACGAAAACAACAAGACAAGGAGGAACTCTCTTGAGAACACTCGAAGTTACTGACAACTAGCTAAGAAACATTTATCGATTGATGTAAAAGAATCAAATACATCAGTTCTAAATCCGACACCCCACGTCAAAACAATGAATGATTTAGAGTTGTATCACCACACAGAACCGACATACTTGATTGCTGTGGTTCTTATAAATAATACAGTTGATACAAAGTGTAAATTCAACGTTTTAAAGTTTATATCAAGCTATCAATATTTCTGCCAAAACATACCAAATGCAAAGATTTTTCTAAAACATTGATTTCGTATCCTTTTTTCAAAAGGTTTTTAAGCCAGTTTTTAATTTCCATAAGGTTGTTTTTGAATTTTTGTGCTTTATAAACTACATTGCTATAAAAATCAGGATGAGATATTCCTTTAACAATCAGAAATCTACGTGTACAATTTAATTTTTCGATAAGATGTCCATATTTATGAGCAAATTTTGTAAAAGATTTGACTAATTTGTGGTAACGGTAACCTTGTTTAAGCAATTTTTCTGTAATAAAACGGTTTTTATCATTAAAATCAGACACATCACTGCAAATGCGAGCATATCTGACTAATTGTGAAATGTATACCCCGTAAGCTGGTGCTAATGGTAGTGTCCTTCAAGAAACGGAAAATTAACTATTGGGAATGAAAAGTCATCCCGTTTATCATATACTTTAGTGTGTAATCTACCATTGATAATGCTTAAGTCCAAATCTAGAAATGGACATCTACAACTAACTGTCGGTCGAGTTTGCTTTATTTATGGTTAATTCTTTAGGATATTTATCATTTATTAAATTTGAGAATGTGGGGTTCAAACAGGAACTGCTAACTCTTCTGTAGCACCTGATTGCACTCTTGTTACGACTTAAGTTCGCTTTGTTGATTTCCGTGCGTTTGTGTTTTTGGCTTTATGTTTCATCGTTCTGATCTCTATCATGTTTAATGGTTCTGTCTTTGAGTTTCATCGTTCTGATCTCTATCATGTTTATTGGTTTTGTCTTTGTGTTTTATCGTTTTAATCTCTATCATGTTTATTGGTTTTGTAATTTCCTGTCTGTTGTTGTGTGTGTTTTATGCTTTGTGTTTCATCGTTTTGATCTCTATCATGTTTATTGGTTTTGCAATTTCCTATCTGTTGTTGTGTGTGTTTTATGCTTTGTGTTTCATCGTTCTGATCTCTATTACGTTTATTGGTTTTGTAATTTCAATTCGGTTGATGTGTGTGTTTTTTGCTTTGTGTTTCATCGTTCTGATCTCTATCATGTTTATTGGTTTTGTAATTTCCATTCGGTTGTTGTGTGTGTTTTATGCTTTGTGTTTCATCGTTCTGATCTCTATCATGTTTATTGGTTTTGTGATTTCCATTCGGTTGTTGTGTGTGTTTTATGCTTTGTGTTTCATCGTTCTGATCTCTATCATGTTTATTGGTTTTGTGATTTCCATTCGGTTGTTGTGTGTGTTTTATGCTTTGTGTTTCATCGCTCTGATCTCTATCATGTTCATTGGTTTTGTCTTTGTGTTTCATCCTTCTGATCTGTATCATGTTTTTATGGTTTGTCTTTGAGTTTCATCGTTCTGATCTCTATCATGTTTATTGGTTTTGTCTTTGAGTTTCATCCTTCTGATCTCTATCATGTTTATTGGTTTTGTCTTTGTGTTTCATCGTTCTGATCTCTATCATGTTTATATGTTTTGTCTTTGTGTTTCATCGTTCTGATCTCTATCATGTTTATTGGTTTTGTCTTTGTGTTTCATCGTTCTGATCTCTATCATGTTTATTGGTTTTGTCCTTGTGTTTCATCCTTCTGATCTCTATCATGTTTATTGGTTTTGTCTTTGTGTTTCATCCTTCTGATCTCTATCATGTTTATTGGTTTTGTCTTTGTGTTTCATCGTTCTGATCTCTATCATGTTTATTGGTTTTGTCTTTGTGTTTCATCCTTCTGATCTCTATCATGTTTATTGGTTTTGTCTTTGTGTTTCATCGTTCTGATCTCTATCATGTTTAATGGTTCTGTCTTTGAGTTTCATCGTTCTGATCTCTATCATGTTTAATGGTTTTGTCTTTGTGTTTCATCGTTCTGATCTCTATCATGTTTATTGGTTTTGTCTTTGTGTTTGATCGTTCTGATCTCTATCATGTTTATTGGTTTTGTCTTTGTGTTTCATCGTTCTGATCTCTATCATGTTTATTGGTTTTGTCTTTGTGTTTCATCGTTCTGATCTCTATCATGTTTATTGGTTTTGTCTTTGTGTTTCATCCTTCTGATCTCTATCATGTTTATATGTTTTGTCTTTGTGTTTCATCGTTCTGATCTCTATCATGTTTATTGGTTTTGTCTTTGTGTTTCATCGTTCTGATCTCTATCATGTTTATTGGTTTTGTCTTTGTGTTTCATCGTTCTGATCTCTATCATGTTTATTGGTTTTGTCTTTGTGTTTCATCGTTCTGATCTCTATCATGTTCATTGGTTTTGTCTTTGTGTTTCATCGTTCTGATCTCTATCATGTTTATTGGTTTTGTCTTTGTGTTTCATCGTTCTGATCTCTATCATGTTTATTGGTTTTGTCTTTGTGTTTCATCGTTCTTATCTCTATCATGTTTATTGGTTTTGTCTTTGTGTTTCATCCTTCTGATCTCTATCATGTTTATTGGTTTTGTCTTTGTGTTTCATCGTTCTGATCTCTATCATGTTTATTGGTTTTGTCTTTGTGTTTCATCGTTCTGATCTCAATCATGTTTATTGGTTTTGTCTTTGTGTTTCATCGTTCTGATCTCTATCATGTTTATTGGTTTTGTCTTTGTGTTTCATCGTTCTGATCTCTATCATGTTTATTGGTTTTGTCTTTGTGTTTCATCGTTCTGATCTCTATCATGTTTATTGGTTTTGTCTTTGTGTTTCATCCTTCTGATCTGTATCATGTTTATATGGTTTGTCTTTGTGTTTCATCGTTCTGATCTCTATCATGTTTATTGGTTTTCTCTTTGTGTTTCATCGTTCTGATCTCTATCATGTTTATTGGTTTTGTCTTTGTGTTTTATCGTTTTGATCTCTATCATGTTTATTGGTTTTGTAATTTCCTTTCTGTTGTTGTGGGTGTTTCATGCTTTGTGTTTCATCGTTCTGATCTCTATCATGTTTATTGGTTTTGTCTTTGTGTTTCATCGTTCTGATCTCTATCATGTTTATTGGTTTTGTCTTTGTGTTTCATCGTTCTGATCTCAATCATGTTTATTGGTTTTGTCTTTGTGTTTCATCGTTCTGATCTCTATCATGTTTATTGGTTTTGTCTTTGTGTTTCATCGTTCTGATCTCTATCATGTTTATTGGTTTTGTCTTTGTGTTTCATCGTTCTGATCTCTATCATGTTTATTGGTTTTGTCTTTGTGTTTCATCCTTCTGATCTGTATCATGTTTATATGGTTTGTCTTTGTGTTTCATCGTTCTGATCTCTATCATGTTTATTGGTTTTCTCTTTGTGTTTCATCGTTCTGATCTCTATCATGTTTATTGGTTTTGTCTTTATGTTTCATCGTTCTGATCTCTATCATGTTTATTGGTTTTGTCTTTTAGTTTCATCGTTCTGATCTCTATCATGTTTATTGGTTTTGTCTTTGTGTTTTATCGTTTTGATCTCTATCATGTTTATTGGTTTTGTAATTTCCTTTCTGTTGTTGTGGGTGTTTCATGCTTTGTGTTTCATCGTTCTGATCTCTATCATGTTTATTGGTTTTGTCTTTGTGTTTTATCGTTTTGATCTCCATCATGTTTATTGGTTTTGTTGTTGTGTGTGTTTTATGCTTTGTGTTTCATCGTTCTGATCTCTATCATGTTTATTGGTTTTGTGATTCCATTCGGTTGTTGTGTGTGTTTTATGCTTTGTGTTTCATCGTTCTGATCTCTATCATGTATATTGGTTTTGTGATTTCCATTCGGTTGTTGTGTGTGTTTTTTTCGCTTTGTGTTTCATCGTTCTGATCTCTATCATGTTTATTGGTTTTGTCTTTGTGTTTGATCGTTCTGATCTCTATCATGGTTATTGGTTTTGTATTTGTGCTTCATCGTTCTGATCTCTATCATGTTTATTGGTTTTGTCTTTGTGTTTCATCGTTCTGATCTCTATCATGTCTATTGGTTTTGTCTTTGTGTTTCATCGTTCTGATCTCTATCATGTTTATTGGTTTTGTCTTTGTGTTTCATCGTTCTGATCTCTATCATGTTTATTGGTTTTGTCTTTGTGTTTTATCGTTCTGATCTCTATCATGTTTATTGGTTTTGTCTTTGTGTTTTATTGTTCTGATCTCTATCATGTTTATTGGTTTTGTCTTTGTGTTTCATCGTTCTGATCTCTATCATGTTCATTGGTTTTGTCTTTGTGTTTCATCGTTCTGATCTCTATCATGTTTATTGGTTTTGTCTTTGTGTTTCATCGTTCTGATCTCTATCATGTTTATTGGTTTTGTCTTTGTGTTTCATCGTTCTGATCTCTATCATGTTTATTGGTTTTGTCTTTATGTTTCATCGTTCTGATCTCTATCATGTTTATTGGTTTTGTCTTTTAGTTTCATCGTTCTGATCTCTATCATGTTTATTGGTTTTGTCTTTGTGTTTTATCGTTTTGATCTCTATCATGTTTATTGGTTTTGTAATTTCCTTTCTGTTGTTGTGGGTGTTTCATGCTTTGTGTTTCATCGTTCTGATCTCTATCATGTTTATTGGTTTTGTCTTTGTGTTTCATCGTTCTGATCTCTATCATGTTTATTGGTTTTGTCTTTGTGTTTCATCGTTCTGATCTCAATCATGTTTATTGGTTTTGTCTTTGTGTTTCATCGTTCTGATCTCTATCATGTTTATTGGTTTTGTCTTTGTGTTTCATCGTTCTGATCTCTATCATGTTTATTGGTTTTGTCTTTGTGTTTCATCGTTCTGATCTCTATCATGTTTATTGGTTTTGTCTTTGTGTTTCATCCTTCTGATCTGTATCATGTTTATATGGTTTGTCTTTGTGTTTCATCGTTCTGATCTCTATCATGTTTATTGGTTTTCTCTTTGTGTTTCATCGTTCTGATCTCTATCATGTTTATTGGTTTTGTCTTTATGTTTCATCGTTCTGATCTCTATCATGTTTATTGGTTTTGTCTTTTAGTTTCATCGTTCTGATCTCTATCATGTTTATTGGTTTTGTCTTTGTGTTTTATCGTTTTGATCTCTATCATGTTTATTGGTTTTGTAATTTCCTTTCTGTTGTTGTGGGTGTTTCATGCTTTGTGTTTCATCGTTCTGATCTCTATCATGTTTATTGGTTTTGTCTTTGTGTTTTATCGTTTTGATCTCCATCATGTTTATTGGTTTTGTTGTTGTGTGTGTTTTATGCTTTGTGTTTCATCGTTCTGATCTCTATCATGTTTATTGGTTTTGTGATTCCATTCGGTTGTTGTGTGTGTTTTATGCTTTGTGTTTCATCGTTCTGATCTCTATCATGTATATTGGTTTTGTGATTTCCATTCGGTTGTTGTGTGTGTTTTTTTCGCTTTGTGTTTCATCGTTCTGATCTCTATCATGTTTATTGGTTTTGTCTTTGTGTTTGATCGTTCTGATCTCTATCATGGTTATTGGTTTTGTATTTGTGCTTCATCGTTCTGATCTCTATCATGTTTATTGGTTTTGTCTTTGTGTTTCATCGTTCTGATCTCTATCATGTCTATTGGTTTTGTCTTTGTGTTTCATCGTTCTGATCTCTATCATGTTTATTGGTTTTGTCTTTGTGTTTCATCGTTCTGATCTCTATCATGTTTATTGGTTTTGTCTTTGTGTTTTATCGTTCTGATCTCTATCATGTTTATTGGTTTTGTCTTTGTGTTTTATTGTTCTGATCTCTATCATGTTTATTGGTTTTGTCTTTGTGTTTCATCGTTCTGATCTCTATCATGTTCATTGGTTTTGTCTTTGTGTTTCATCGTTCTGATCTCTATCATGTTTATTGGTTTTGTCTTTGTGTTTCATCGTTCTGATCTCTATCATGTTTATTGGTTTTGTCTTTGTGTTTCATCGTTCTTATCTCTATCATGTTTATTGGTTTTGTCTTTGTGTTTCATCCTTCTGATCTCTATCATGTTTATTGGTTTTGTCTTTGTGTTTCATCGTTCTGATCTCTATCATGTTTATTGGTTTTGTCTTTGTGTTTCATCGTTCTGATCTCAATCATGTTTATTGGTTTTGTCTTTGTGTTTCATCGTTCTGATCTCTATCATGTTTATTGGTTTTGTCTTTGTGTTTCATCGTTCTGATCTCTATCATGTTTATTGGTTTTGTCTTTGTGTTTCATCGTTCTGATCTCTATCATGTTTATTGGTTTTGTCTTTGTGTTTCATCCTTCTGATCTGTATCATGTTTATATGGTTTGTCTTTGTGTTTCATCGTTCTGATCTCTATCATGTTTATTGGTTTTGTCTTTGTGTTTTATCGTTCTGATCTCTATCATGTTTATTGGTTTTGTCTTTGTGTTTTATTGTTCTGATCTCTATCATGTTTATTGGTTTTGTCTTTGTGTTTCATCGTTCTGATCTCTATCATGTTCATTGGTTTTGTCTTTGTGTTTCATCGTTTTGATCTCTATCATGTTTATTGGTTTTGTCTTTGTGTTTCATCGTTCTGATCTCTATCATGTTTATTGGTTTTGTCTTTGTGTTTCATCGTTCTTATCTCTATCATGTTTATTGGTTTTGTCTTTGTGTTTCATCCTTCTGATCTCTATCATGTTTATTGGTTTTGTCTTTGTGTTTCATCGTTCTGATCTGTATCATGTTTATTGGTTTTGTCTTTGTGTTTCATCGTTCTGATCTCAATCATGTTTATTGGTTTTGTCTTTGTGTTTCATCGTTCTGATCTCTATCATGTTTATTGGTTTTGTCTTTGTGTTTCATCGTTCTGATCTCTATCATGTTTATTGGTTTTGTCTTTGTGTTTCATCGTTCTGATCTGTATCATGTTTATTGGTTTTGTCTTTGTGTTTCATCCTTCTGATCTGTATCATGTTTATATGGTTTGTCTTTGTGTTTCATCGTTCTGATCTCTATCATGTTTATTGGTTTTCTCTTTGTGTTTCATCGTTCTGATCTCTATCATGTTTATTGGTTTTGTCTTTGTGTTTCATCGTTCTGATCTCTATCATGTTTATTGGTTTTGTCTTTATGTTTCATCGTTCTGATCTCTATCATGTTTATTGGTTTTGTCTTTTAGTTTCATCGTTCTGATCTCTATCATGTTTATTGGTTTTGTCTTTGTGTTTTATCGTTTTGATCTCTATCATGTTTATTGGTTTTGTAATTTCCTTTCTGTTGTTGTGGGTGTTTCATGCTTTGTGTTTCATCGTTCTGATCTCTATCATGTTTATTGGTTTTGTCTTTGTGTTTTATCGTTTTGATCTCCATCATGTTTATTGGTTTTGTTGTTGTGTGTGTTTTATGCTTTGTGTTTCATCGTTCTGATCTCTATCATGTTTATTGGTTTTGTGATTCCATTCGGTTGTTGTGTGTGTTTTATGCTTTGTGTTTCATCGTTCTGATCTCTATCATGTATATTGGTTTTGTGATTTCCATTCGGTTGTTGTGTGTGTTTTTTTCGCTTTGTGTTTCATCGTTCTGATCTCTATCATGTTTATTGGTTTTGTCTTTGTGTTTGATCGTTCTGATCTCTATCATGGTTATTGGTTTTGTATTTGTGCTTCATCGTTCTGATCTCTATCATGTTTATTGGTTTTGTCTTTGTGTTTCATCGTTCTGATCTCTATCATGTTTATTGGTTTTGTCTTTGTGTTTCATCGTTCTGATCTCTATCATGTTTATTGGTTTTGTCTTTGTGTTTCATCGTTCTGATCTCTATCATGTTTATTGGTTTTGTCTTTGTGTTTTATCGTTCTGATCTCTATCATGTTTATTGGTTTTGTCTTTGTGTTTTATTGTTCTGATCTCTATCATGTTTATTGGTTTTGTCTTTGTGTTTCATCGTTCTGATCTCTATCATGTTCATTGGTTTTGTCTTTGTGTTTCATCGTTCTGATCTCTATCATGTCTATTGGTTTTGTCTTTGTGTTTCATAGTTCTGATCTCTATCATGTTTATTGGTTTTGTCTTTGTGTTTCATCGTTCTTATCTCTATCATGTTTATTGGTTTTGTCTTTGTGTTTCATCCTTCTGATCTCTATCATGTTTATTGGTTTTGTCTTTGTGTTTCATCGTTCTGATCTCTATCATGTTTATTGGTTTTGTCTTTGTGTTTCATCGTTCTGATCTCAATCATGTTTATTGGTTTTGTCTTTGTGTTTCATCGTTCTGATCTCTATCATGTTTATTGGTTTTGTCTTTGTGTTTCATCGTTCTGATCTCTATCATGTTTATTGGTTTTGTCTTTGTGTTTCATCGTTCTTATCTCTATCATGTTTATTGGTTTTGTCTTTGTGTTTCATCCTTCTGATCTCTATCATGTTTATTGGTTTTGTCTTTGTGTTTCATCGTTCTGATCTCTATCATGTTTATTGGTTTTGTCTTTGTGTTTCATCGTTCTGATCTCTATCATGTTTATTGGTTTTGTCTTTGTGTTTCATCGTTCTGATCTCTATCATGTTTATTGGTTTTCTCTTTGTGTTTCATCGTTCTGATCTCTATCATGTTTATTGGTTTTGTCTTTGTGTTTCATCCTTCTGAACTCTATCATGTTTATTGGTTTTGTCTTTGTGTTTCATCGTTCTGATCTGTATCATGTTTATTGGTTTTGTCTTTGTGTTTCATCGTTCTGATCTCTATCATGTTTATTGGTTTTGTCTTTGTGTTTCATCGTTCTGATTTCTATCATGTTTATTGGGTTTGTCTTTGTGTTTCATCGTTCTGATCTCTATCATGTTTATTGGTTTTGTCTTTGTGTTTCATCGTTCTGATCTCAATCATGTTTATTGGTTTTGTCTTTGTGTTTCATCGTTCTGATCTCTATCATGTTTATTGTTTTTTTTTCTTTGCCCTTTCCGATTTTCGAAATTCGACTGCCCAATTGTGACCTGTTTTCTTCTTTATGAGCTAAATGGGTACATGCATTTATATTGTAATTGTTTAGTGGAACAAAAATGTGTTAATTTGTATATGGTAGGATAGCTTTGAAGAGTGACTTAGACCAGTCCACAGCTCCAACTACACATGATTTCTTACCGCTGCTGTAGCGAGCAATAAAAAAATGGTTATCATTTTTTTTCATTTATTTTTATGCAACGGGTGTAGTATTCTGAACATCTGGTGATGGCGTCGACTGCATTTCCATAGCCTTGAGTCCTTTTAAAATAGCCATTTGTTGATGAAGGGGAATGTATTGTGATGCCGGCATACCGTACGCCATAGCTGGGATTGTGGCTAGCATATGTCCTGGAACTTGATTAGCTGTTAAGGCGATCAAATCTCCTATTGTCATGGCTCCCAGGAGACCTGGTCCTTCGTTGCCTCCGCCCATGCCCGCCATTCCCGCCATGCCACCAAATCCTCCAAATTGAGCGGAAGCGGATGTGACGTATAGTAAAACCAGACAAATGGCAAAACCCGATATCATTTTGGGAAGCATTGTCTGCAAAATTACAAAAAGATATATTTTTAACAAACTTCATATAATAACGTTTTTCTTTTTTTAAACAGTCTGGTTTCTTGGTGTATTGTACATGAACTACATGTAGTTATATTTATGAGACAGGTTGTGACGCTCCCAAAGTTACAATTAATTTTATTCAATTCATGCATGTTTTGTTCGAAAATAAAAACAAACTAGCTTTTCTTGTGGGTCACTCATGCGTTAAAAAGACGTCAAAAGTTCGGTTAAACAAGCGTGCTAAACCGGACGTTGAAGGAAAAATCGGCTCATTGCACAACTAAAATATTGACATTTTTACCATAATCGCTCCAAAGCAAAATATGACGTTTTAAACAAAACTGCTCTGACTACCTACTTTTGACGTGGAAAACAAATAAACATGATGGGGGCAGATTTGAAAGAAGAATTGCACATTTGCAATTTAGATAGAAATCACAGAAATTATGTGAAGGTTTCATTAATGTCTATATATCAATGAGATGAAAAGAACATTGAATAAAAACAGATGGATTATCAATCTCCAGGTTTTTCCATAAACGACAAAAGTGAGGTTTCTTTATAACCCGATTACTGAGACATTTCAAGATGATTATTTTGTAAAAAAAAACATGTTTGGGTGATGAATTGATTCTAACATCTAATTTTTTTTAATACTTGGTAGATATATATGAAGTGAACAAAGACTGTGTTAATCTTATAAAATGATTGACGATGAAGCCCATTTCTTTTTTCATTGTAAAATTGATAAGATAAGGAAGAAATTTATGATAGACATATAAATTTCAACCAGCTTTACATTTTTGAAAAATTGGACGTTTTCCCCCACGGTTGTTGATTTTGTCAAGCAGCCATTTGAGTTGCGAAATGAGATCCACATTAATTTGGTAAAAAATACACATATATTTGTAAATACTATTGTATCAATCTTTTGTTGTATTTGAACTATGTCAACATGTATGTATCTATAATTATATGTTTATTTGTGTTTGCTTACTCTTTTGTGGTTTTTATGCAAGAAAGTGTGTAAAAAAAATTCATATTGTTATTGTTTAATTAAGCAGTAGAAATAAAAACTATCCATTAGCTACATGAATTGGGGACTATATTTGAACAAATATGTCTGAAGTCACTTTAAAAAAAAATCTAATAAAAAAGATTAAAATAGAAATGAGCAAAAAGGCAGAAATTCAATTCAGGCAACGTACTGTGCATTATTTAAGTCTTTATTTGATAATGATAGAGTTACAAACTAGTTGCAACGCAGTGATTTAAGAGTTAGACTCACGACAAAAGAATGCATTGGTGGATTATTCTTCGAAATTGTGTATTGCAGATAAAACACCTTCTTATAGAAAACATTTTAAAAAATGAAAAATAAAAAAATATGAAATAAAATACAACAAATCAAAAATGAAATGAAGCATTTGTATGTCACAAGTCAAAAAGAGTAAATCTTACAAAAAAACAAAAACAAAAAAAACCCAAATATTCTTTGCAACATATCATAACAATTACAATAATGTTAAAAACAAAATACACATGGAAAAGAAATATGTAAACCCCTTAAAAATGTCAACGTGCAAGCTAAGCTTGAAAAATAAATGTGAAACTAAAAAAAAACTAAATTCATAAAATGTCAAACCGTAAAAAATATAACATCAAAGAATAAAAAAAAAGAACAAATAGAAAAGTGGTCTTACCGGAGGCAGGAACGGTTGTACAAAGATACAGAAAAAATGAGACAAAATGTGAAGTTGTTTAGCTATCAATCAAGGTTTTATACAGAATGTGTCGTGTATGTATTAAAGGGCTATTAATAAATTGATGAAATTATGTCAACATTGTCTTGTCTACAAGGTTGCTGGTCATTTTTTTAGACATTTGTCAGATTTGGGTTATCCTCTATTTTTTTTGGTCCGTTTTTGTCATGAAATTGTCATTTTACTGATGGATAATTGATATTTTTTATTATTTTTTTTTTTTTAAATCTCCCGATGTTTACATGTATTAAGGTGTTTCTATTGAATTAAATTTATACTTCTGTGTTTTCATTATTAATTTCCGTGGTTTTCGAGGGTGTCTGTAAACCATGAAAATAAGAATCCAACGAAGTGTTTAAACCAGTTGCAATAAGCATCTTGTGGAATACGCGAAATTAAAAATCCAACGAAATGTCTTTCTTTGGGAAAACCGCAAAATTTGATACCCACAAAAATAACTAAATCCACAGTATTCTGCACCATTCTTGCGTTAGGTTAGTGTATTTAGGCATGCTTATGCCACATAAACAAACTAGTAAGCCAAAAAACTAGTTTAACCCCGCCACGTTTTAAATGTGCCTGTCCTTAGCCAGGAACTGATGTTTGTATTCGTCGAATTTATGTTATCTGTTTTGGGATTTTTTTTGTCAGGAATGCTATCTTTCATTGACAATTAAGGGTTTGGCTTGAATCATACATAGTTACGTTTATCGCCTATTAGATAAACCAATTTAATTATTGCGAACGCTATTTACATTATGCGGAACTTCAACCATTATCCGTAGTTGTTCCGTATTTCGAACTAAATTACCCATAAATCCATTCGTAAAACGCCTTGTTGCTACATGGGTCATTCTCAAAAAATGTCCTTATTACGTGGCAGTCAAAATATTTCCACGTATAATTGACTTTAAACAATATCTTTTGTTTTGAGTAAAATATGCACCAAGATGCACTTCTGACATAAACAAATAAACGCTATCTTTAAAAATGACATGACGGCGCAATTTTAAAACTCAAAAATTGACCAAAATCGTCTGTCCTATGAGTATTTTTTTAAGTTAAAAGTCCTTAAAAGATATGATAATGTGCAAGCAGACTATGGAAATCATGATGGGTTTTTCTTTGGCCATCTATCTGTCTTATCTATAAAACAAAATGGGATAGACATCATTGAAAATTTTTTTCTGGCGAATCAAAAAATGTCCCCTCTTAAAATGTCTTTGCTGTTACTGGTAGATAGAATTGAAAATAAATTGTACGTATATCCTTATCAGGCAACAAATAAGGACATAGAAACATCCAAACACATCCATTTATCTAAGTTACAGTTACATTTTTGAGAAAAATTTACATATCTTCATTACAATGTAAAGAATGTAAGCTGAATTGGAGGCGTAATTTTTTTCCTTGTCCATAATGTTACCGCGATATCTCAGAGAATATAGAGGTATGTGGTTGTAGCTGCTATGTGTAAATTTTACATCTTGACCAATCATATCTGAGACCCAAAAGAATGATGGAGACACGATCATTTAATAATTTAAGCAAATAATGTTCTCATAATTCCCTGATGTTACTGTTCCCTGATGTTACTGTTTAAAAGTGTAACAGGACAGACAAATTATAAGTAAAAGATTCTTGAATCCGTCTTCTTTGTATATGGCTTCTGATTTAAAAGCGCTAAAATTACTCTAATCACTGATTTTAGCCATATAAAGTGTTATAAATATATTTTCTTTCTCAGAGTTCATGGTTTAAGTATAATATTTCAACCTGAGAATCGGTAACAGGAGGGACATTTTGACAGTAACAGCTGAGACATTTTTTGTAACATACAGAACATGTTTGTAAAGATACAACAAATCATCTGGTTTTGCATTCTGCTAGTTAGAAAGTGGCACAAATACTTTAATACAACAGCTTAAGATATCGAAACGCAATAGTGTCAATACTTTGGGAAAAAACTCTTGTAATTGTTGCTAAAATAGTGGTAACATCAGAGACAAATATCCGGTAACATAGTGGACATTCAGTGAAGTTTAACCAGTCATAAAATGCGATATTTAATGATAAAGATAGCCCATTTTCATAATTTTTTAGATATTGCCCCAAAACATGTTATTTATTGCATTAAAATTAACATTTATTGTCAAGAAGTCTTTATTTATTGCTATTAGTTGTCCGTGATGTTACGCATTGTCCCTGATGTTACCAGTCTAATTTGCTCAATTGTTGTCTAATACATAACCCTCTGAACAATGATATTTTGCAACTGAAACTAGTTAACCTTATAGTTCATCATAATGTCAATGAAAAAGTGAAATGTCATATATTGCATTTGATATGTTAGTTAGTTTTGACCTGTTTGCTGAACTGTTTAAAATCATTGTCTTATGATGCTCTTAAAAAAAAATTTTGAGCTAACCTTTATTTCTGACGCTTGCAAAGTACTTGTTCTGTCCCTGTGTGGCAAGTTATGCATGAATTTTTAAATAAAAGATTAAAGCTTTCTTTCATTGCAACGTTTTTTATGTGGTAACATCAAGGACAGCCAAATCAACCCTGAAGGACAATGACTAAAAAAATCAAAATATATTCGATTTGATTTTTATTCTTTGCTTGTTTTGTTTACTCAAATGATAGAGGATACCAATAAGTAAATTACAAACTTTCTGTGAGCAATTCTAATATTCAAGTTTGCCTACCTCGAAATATAGACATTTTTTGAGAATGACCCACATAACGCCATTTTCGTTCAAAAAGTTTTGAAATCCAATCCATCGAATCTTCGACAGTGTGGTGAAATATTAAGATGAAACCACAAAAAAGAAATCTTCAGGCACCCAACAGATACAAACAACCACCAAAGAAGCCACGCAAACTGATAGACAATACGTGTAATTCGACAAGACAGACGAGCAATTCTGCACCAGTAAAGAACGCCATACCAAGTTCTTTCAGTTCTGGGTCGGGCGTCTGTGACACTTTAAATCTAAATAGTGCACGTCGTCCAGCTAGAGCAACTACAAGTCATCTCTCAATATCCCATGGACCAGTGGTCAATATCGTTGCAGATAACGAGCAGGAGAATCTTCGTTCGTCGTCGACAAGAACAGATCCCATTACAGTGCCCCATCAAGCAGCTCCAGGTCCTTCCACGTCTGGCCAAACAACACAATCACAGGGTACGTTTATCCAGACAGGCCCCCCTAACCCAAACTATCAAAATTTAGATTTATGTAATAAAATACAAGTACAACACTACCCAGAAGCCACATCACAGTATGTAAACCTGTGCGCCTGAAATGTCTTATTTATGTGAAATGTGTATGCACATCAAGCATATTTGAACCCATTTCATCATCCATTCCTCAAAAAATCAAAGCAAAAATATGGAATGGAGAATTTATTGATTTAAATCTTTTATTAAAAGCTAATCCAAGCTCTTCATTAAACGATGACAACGTTGAGGGGGACCTTACTGTAAAAGCCGGGGTCCTATCCCTTGTTCCCAAAAAACATAACAGTATTAATAGTATTCACTTATGGACCTCGGCATTCATGGTTTATTCAAGCGTTGTACTTGAAAAATGGCCAGAAAAGGGTATGGAATTGATGAAATATATGCATATTATAAGAACAGCAGCAAGTAGAGGTTGTGTATCGGGATGGGTCTTGTATGACGAGCAATATCGCCTTCGGAAAAGTCGTACTCCGTCATCATTTGGGGGGGGTCATAGACATGGAATTGTGGATGTTATATGTTGTTACTCCCAATTTTGAGTTAACAAATAATCATGCTCCATCAAGGCAAATCCAAGCATCAAATGCAAACTCGAACATTAATAGGGATAATCCTAATTCAAGGGAACAAGGACAAAGCACGAAGAATTATGTCCGTGAATGAAAGCAAAAAAATGGAGTACAACTGACATGTAATATATTTAACAAGGGGTCATATTGTAAATATGGACTAAATTGCAGGTTTTCACATAAATGTTGTAACTGTAATGGTAGACACCCTGCTAATACCTGTAAATTGTAATTTATACTGCACATTTGTTCTTCGTGGCCTTATATTTTTTAATTTGTACTTGATTTTTGTCCACAGGAAGGCAAGAATTGAATTCCTTGATTAAAGTTAACCAAGTGCGAGAGTCTCTATTAAATTACCCTCAAAAGGAAGAGACTATCAAACTATTGAACGGGCTTAAAAAATTGGTTTAAATTACAATATTCCAGACTCCGCACACCTTTTGATTCCAATACCTGTAAACAAATAACTGGAAAACTGGCATCTATTGCGCAGCACACAATCGACAATGAAATTGCTTTAGGCAGAGTAGATGGGCTATTTCCCACTCCCCCCTTTTCCTACTTTCAGAGTATCACCTATATCAGTCATCCCTAAAAAAGTCTAGTTCCGAGTTTCGCATGATTCACAGCTTTTCATTCCCCGCAAATAATTCTGTTTATATAATGATTACATTGATCGGGATTGCTGTTCGGTAGTGTATTCCAGCATTGACGAGGCAGTCAGGACGATTCAAAATCTTGACAAAGCTTTTATAGCGTCGGACAATATATTTTGCTGTCCAGAAACAATTCAATAAATGATTTATTAATTTAAATATATTATGTACTTTCCATGGGTGAATGGGTATAGACCCATCCATGTGGCAGGTCTTGGCAAGATAAGGGGCCTCGAATCTTTTGATAATTGTACGGCGGATCATAATCATTTTTATACTTTCTAGTGTTACCACTAGAAGATTGAATTAGACAATCTCATGTTACCATGAGTTGTCGGCTCTGGACTGTTACCAGTTTGAGTTACATGTTAAATGATTTACTATTAGTAAAATATTATTGTATAAATTTTGGTTTTGTCTCCTCTGAACTTTTTAAAGTTGCTTATACCAGAGGGTGCTGGGATATGACCCGTCGTATTGGGAAAGCGGGGCCCCGTTCTCTCTTGGTGGTTCTGAACAAGAGGAATATTTTGCATCCACTGTTACCAGTGGTGCGCAGACATGCCCGGTATTTTTTGGTAATCTGATTATCTTGCCAAGTCTCGTCAAATCTTTTCGACTGTGGCCGTTTATTTCCAAATTTGTTAGTCCAATATATTAAGCCTGATGAGTCAATAATTAATTACGTTTATCGCCTATTAGATAAACCAATTTAATTATTGCGAACGCTATTTACATTATGCGGAACTTCAACCATTATCCGTAGTTGTTCCGTATTTCGAACTAAATTACCCATAAATCCATTCGTAAAACGCCTTGTTGCTACATAACGCCATTTTCGTTCAAAAAGTTTTGAAATCCCCCTCCCTCCCCCTATCAGCCATCGTTTTATAGAATATTTTTGCTGCTGCTGTTTTATTGTTTTTGCAGGTCGGAGGAGATGATGTGCACGTCAAGAACTTTTATAAAACTGTCAGTGTAACGCAGGAACTATCATGAGACGTCAAATACTGGAGGAAACTGGAAGTGTTACTGCTGTACATAATCATCTGGAATTCGTTTATAATCATAAGATGTCGGACTTCATGAAAAAGTTTGCTTATAAAGAATTGTTTTGTTTTGACATGCATTATAATTGTTTTTAATTATGTTTTTAAATAAATATTTTGTCACAGTTTGACTTGGCGGGATTTCGCAAGATAAGGGTTCCCTTTTCTTCCTTTAATTGTATGACGGATCATAATCATTTTTCTCTGAACTGTAACCAGTTCGTGTAGGGTTTGATTAGATACAATGCTAAATTATTTCCTAAATTAATAGGTTTGATAATCTCATGTTACCATGAGTTGTCGGCTCTGGACTGTTACCAGTTTGAGTTACATGTTAAATGATTTACTATTAGTAAAATATTATTGTATAAATTTTGGTTTTGTCTCCTCTGAACTTTTTAAAGTTGCTTATACCAGAGGGTGCTGGGATATGACCCGTCGTATTGGGAAAGCGGGGCCCCGTTCTCTCTTGGTGGTTCTGAACAAGAGGAATATTTTGCATCCACTGTTACCAGTGGTGCGCAGACATGCCCGGTATTTTTTGGTAATCTGATTATCTTGCCAAGTCTCGTCAAATCTTTTCGACTGTGGCCGTTTATTTCCAAATTTGTTAGTCCAATATATTAGGCCTGATGAGTCAATAATTAATTTATTTTCTATTCAGGGTCAATGGCAAAACAGCGCGCAGCGACCGCTAGTCACATCGAAAGCTGCTGGCTGTTTTCCATTGTGGATTTTATAAATTGTCGTTTTTATTGTATGTTATGTCGCGTACACTTATTCCACATCCCATTTTCTTCAATTTCATGTTGATTGAAATCCTTACTCTTTGGGAGCACTTGATTTCCATCCTGTTGTTACTTAAGTTCATATTTGACCATGATTGTTTATTACTGTTAAGTTGTTTAAATTGTTTTTTTTTTCGTGAAATTCTCGTTTGTGTTGCATTATTCTATATTTGACTTTTTGGACTATAACATTTGATTCAACACTTTTTAACTCTTTATTCAAGTATTGTATTTTAATCATACATTTTAACTAGTTACAAAAAGCAAGACACAGAAGCACAATGATCACATGTAAGACCATTTCGGATTTTTAAGTTGTTACGGCTCTTTGATTTTCTTCTTAGAGTCATGAAAGTTGTTATAAATTTTCGTTTGTAAGCTTTTATAGGTTGGTAGGTAGGAAGGGTTCTCTTCCTGGACTTTCTTAAAAAATAAAAAATAAATCCTGCTTTCCCAATGGAGCAGAAAAACATAAAAATCCCGAATTCCTGGAATTTTAAGGGTAATATCCCGAATATTCCCGGTGAATAAACAAGTCTTTCCCGCTCTCCCGTAAAAGGTCTTATCGACCATCTATCTGATGGTAACCTCTGTTAATGAAGGCCTACGCCCAGGTTACATCCCCGTGTCTAGACAACAATAGACAACATATACAATCAATTTTACACATGATAAATGAATCCACGAAAAAATGGTTTGGGTAAATTGTTGTGTTTCGATACGATAATTTAAATCACAAAAATTGAAAACCGATTCAAACAGAATCCCAACTTGTTTACTTTTTTCTTCACTGGACAAAAATATATCGCATTTAAATGCCTTACCAAAACATAATCTACGTGAATCTTGGTAAGTTTTGCTAATCTCTCGTAAACTCCCCCGGATGAGGTTTACCAGGTGTGATCCCACGTATTTTTTTTTATAATGGTAAGACTTATAGCATGTTATTATACCAACTTTTAGTTTTTATAAGAGTTTCAGTCAAAGGAGGGTCCAGACATTTTCTTTCGGGGGGAGAGGGGATAACGTCACAGATCACTGAGATGAAAAGGCAGGTTTGATGAAAGGAAGGTCTATCTACATCCAAAATTCCTTCTGGATCTGCTGCCGCTAAACTTGTCACAAGAGCGCGCTTTTTTAAAAGTAGGCTTGATAAAGAAAATAATCAAGTTGAAGGAATGTTTCCAAAATGTGACATGAGTGTAGTTGATGTATGTTCAAACGGTCATTATATTCAAGGTCATCATACCAGACTGTTTACATAAATGTATTTATAATTTGGAAATAAAGTGATAATAAATGCTTCAAAATGGTTTGACCTTGCGCTCCTAACACGAAGTTCACAGTTTCCATAAAAGCTTTCCTCGCCAAACTAGGCCTTCGAATGCCTGAAATTGTCAAAGATGGACCCCCTCTTAGTCAGGGAACAGAACACACCAAAAAGACAAGTACAAACAAAAGCTTTGCCAAAGATTCCTGGCTGAGGACAGGCACATTTAAAATGAGGTGGGTTTACATGTACATGTAAATGTACATGTACATGAATCTCAAGAAGATTCGTTTTTACTAATATTAGCCACGTTTATTATACTACTATATTGAAGTTTTTATTCGGGTTTCTTTCTCTTAGACTTAAAGGCAGATCAAGAGATTGTTATTTTTTATTTTATTTTTTATTTTTATTTTTTGGGGGGGGGCTTTCCCACCAAAATTTTTTCCTATATAACCAGTCAAAAAATATCTAGACACCAACTATATTTTAGTTTAAACATATTTATTTACCCTGGATTGGGAAACAAGCTTAATGCTTATACTAATCCCTCTCCAGCTAGCAGATTGCGAGTGTGGCCTTTGTAGCGGCCCCCATCGAGCCTACTCTTATCGAACTCTACAAAGGGTTTTTTAACGTGCATGGGGTATTGCTCTCCCATACACGGGACAACCTTTTTTCGTCCCTTCCGAAGGACAAGCATTGGTTCTTGAGACCATCCTGGCAAATGGTGTCAAGAGAGAGTCGGAAAATTGGTTCATGAAATTTTCACCCCTGACGAGGATCGAACCACTTAGTAGCCCGACGCGTTAACCACTACACCACCGGCTCTCTATATATTAAAACTACATTTTAAAACCTAAAAACTGCATTGGGTTTGTTTTTTAGATGAAATGAATACATCTCTACCCCAAAATCTAGAATCAGAAATTATCAATGTGCCAACCCCTGCCTGATCCTTATGTGGAATAGTACTTAAGAAATGTTTCCAAATTTGACCGTTGTCGAGTTTCAAATTAGACAAGTACACGTGTATATAATACACAAAGTTCAAACGGTCATTATATTTCAGGTTCTCATCCCAGGCTGTTCACATAAAACGTCTTTATTTTGGAAATAAAGTGATAATAAATACTTGAAAAAGGTTTGACCTTACGTTCTATACACGGAGTTCACAGTTTTCACACTGAACTTTAATGCCTTGGTAAGAAAATAAGAATAAAAATCATCTTTGTTTATAAATTTAAATATATACAAAATGAAAAGAAGAAACTGTGCATCACTTTGAAAAATCACAAATTCAACAATTTATTTTAAATTATTATTTAATACATTGTAAAAAAAAATCGAAAAATCTTTTCCTAAAGATCTTGACCAAAATTTTCAATTTGAGGCGCTTAGATGTTTTGTTTGCAGTTTGAAATCAGGAGGTGTCAATCTATATATCATTCACAAATTCACACTTCAGAAAACAACACACATTTTTTTTATTCAGTTTTCTCAGCTTATTTTCACCAAAAACAGCTTAAATTTTGGATGAACCTTTTGATTTTCGTTTTGGGAAAAAAAAGTGTCTTATTTTTAAATCTAAGAGACGGGAATTCATTTTTTTTCCCAGATTTTTACCCCAGAATGATCGACATAGTCCACTTGCTATTCAGTGAAATTTTCAAGTCGATAACTGTATTTGTTACAATTTTCTCATTAGGAGAATTTCGTGTACAATTGATTTCCAATAGACATGTGCAGTTTCTTTTTTCCATGAGTATTATACATATGGGTTCTTTTTTGTAGGGTTACGAAGAGGGTATAATTATTTATACATGTCCATGTATCATTTCAATAAGGTTCCCGAAGCTGTATCTTTATTATTTTGGCCAAATATGACCCTATTACAAAAAGGTATTAAGTATAAAAAGTATCAAGTATTTTATTTAGCCAATTATGGTGGGCAAATTGGCTCATCTTGTTCTGATGATTTTTTTTCTCTTGAAAATAATTAAGTTATATCAAGAATTAAAAAAAAATGTCAGTGTGCAAAATAAAAATCACAGGCGTTTGGGTCTAGGGTTCTATTTTTTGTCTCGCCTGTGACGAAAAGTCGAGGAAGGCGAGACATGGGTATTACTTTCCTCTGGCGTCATAAACTTTTTTGTAAGGCTTTTTTGGAAAATGAATTATTTGAAAAGAATGATTATAGCTAGGCATCTGATATTTGGTATACAGACAGTTCAGGTTATTGCTTATGCAATAGTCACCATGCTCCATTGATTTTGTGAACTTAGGTCTTAAACCCTAAGGTTCTTCCTACCCCAGACATAGGTTGAATATCTTAGTAATAATTTGGTTCCCCAGTTTGGTATTTTTGGTTATACTGTTCTATGCTCTTCATATTCATACAGTGTTTGGCATTTTCAATATTTTAGGTAGAGCGCCTCTGATGAGTCTTGAATAGACGAAACGCGCGTCAGGCGTAGCAAAATTTATTGTCTGGAACTTTGTTGTCATTTGTATTTCGAACACACGTGAAGGTTAGCACTGCTGGTGGAGTGTAAATTCCCCGAGGTTAGCCCGCTCCGGCACCAACACTTTTGAGTTGGAGAATACATCAAAGCTTTAAATTATCCGTCTAAATTTCAAAATTGTCAAAACCCTAAGGTTCTTCCTACCCCAGACATAGGTTGAATATCTTAGTAATAATTTGGTTCCCCAGTTTGGTATTTTTGGTTATACTGTTCTATGCTCTTCATATTCATACAGTGTTTGGCATTTTCAATATTTTAGGTAGAGCGCCTCTGATGAGTCTTGAATAGACGAAACGCGCGTCAGGCGTAGCAAAATTTATTGTCTGGAACTTTGTTGTCATTTGTATTTCAGACCAAAAACCTCTTTGTAAGACTTTTGTGGAAAATGAATTTCTTGAAAAGTATAATAGCTGGGCATCTGGTAATTGACATACAGACAGGTCAGGTTTGTTACATTTTGTACCATGCCATATGACCTCGACCCCGTTTCCACGCTCCAGTGAGTCTGTGAACTTAGTTTTTTGTTATGCCATAAACATCTTTTCAAGACTTTTGTGGAAAACGAAGTACTTGAAAAGTAAAATAGCTAGACATCTGATGTTTAGTATACAGACATTTCAGGTTATGTTCTACGCAAATGTTACCATGCCGTGTGACCTTGACCCCATTTCGTCGCTTCAGTGACTTTATGAACTTAGGTAAAAGGTCTTTGTTATAGAAAATAATGAGATGTGGAGTATGTGTACGCGACACAGCCCACAATTAACGGCAATTTAGAAAAACCACAATGGACAACCGCAAGCAGCCTTCAACAAGGCCATTTGGCACTGCTCGCGGTTCTGCAATCGGCCCATGGTCTAAATAAAATGCATATAATTCAAATCCAGTCCTGAAATAGTCACAAATAGACCCCCTTCTTAAACAAGAAACAGAAAACATCAAAAAAGACAAGTACAAACGAAAGCTTTGTCAAAAATTCCTGGCTTAGGACAGGCATATAAAATATGTGGTGGGGTTAAATTAGTTTTTTGGACCCAACCTTCCCCTTATCAATATTCCTAGACAAAGCACAAAAACAAAACACACAATAAAAATCAAATCGATCAAAGTCCAATACCACTAGAGAGAACCTAAGACAAAAACAACAAGAACAAACAAAGGGACGGTAAAGGAACTCTTTATAGAAAACTCACTGTTACTGACAGCTACCTGAGAATTATCAATCGACTGATGTAAAAAAAATCAAACATATCGATTTTAAATCCGACACAACACTTCAAACAATAATGATTTAGTGAACTGTCATCACACAAAACCGACATGCTTGATCGCTATAATGCTTAAAAATGACAATAGTAAAAACGTTTATGGAAGTTTTATAGTAAGTATCAAGTTATCAATATTTCTGCTAAAAAACACTAAATTTAAAGATTTAACTTTAAAATTCAATTCATATCCTTTCCGTAATAAATTTTGTAGCCAATTTTTCATTTCTGATGGATTGCTTTTAAATTTATGAGCTTTATAAAAAACATTACCATAAAATTCAGGATGTGATATTCCTTTCACTATCAAAAAACGACGTGCACAATTAAATTTTTCAATAAGAGATCGACTCTTAAGGAAGAATTTAGAAAAAGATTTTACTAATTTGTGGTATCGATAACCTTACGACTTTTAAGGAAAAAAAAAGGAGAAAATTCTTTAAAAAGGTATGATAGCAAGATCAATAAAAAAGGTTTTGTTCTACATCTTATTCATACATGTACATGTTATAATGAAGCTTTCTCCTGTTTCAACGTCGAGTTAAAGATACAACATTTTATGACTGTTTTCAATTTAATGGTTATTCAGCAAAAAAACGTTATTTTCATTTTCTGTTCGTTCTTAATGATTCTTTTTTTTTTTGTTTCATGTGTTTACTCATAACCAATCCCGTGTTGTCCTGAACTTTCCGTATCTATATTTCTTCGTACACTTGTCCCTTAAAAGGAGGTTCTGGGCGACATTTTTACAACGTTTCCTGTCTTCGAAAAAAGAAAAAGAAAATGAGGCTACGGATGGGATGTCCTTTTTTCTCTTTTCGTCTTTTTTTTAAATTTTTTCCTGTTTTCTCATTGTATTCTTTTTAATTGAAGGGCCATCATACAATGCTATTATCCTCTGTGAATTTTTTTCGGCAGCTATTATCTGAGGGTGGTAAAGGGTAATTTTCGTGCAACGTTTTCGACGTTTTTATTTTACATGTTTTCGTGATTTTAATTTTTTTCTCGTGTTTTCGTGTTGGGGAGGTTGTACGTGCTCCGTTTTTGTCTGTATTTTTGTTCCGTGTTTCGTGTTTTGATATTTTAATTACCCGTGCTTCGTTTTTTGCCTTTTTAAGGCACGCGATTTCGCGTTTTCGATTATCTGAATTCATTTTTCTCGTGTTCCGTGTTTTGCGATTTTTATAACTCGTTCTTCGTTTTTGAAGCTCGTGTTTTCGTGTTGGGATCCCGCCTTTACCACCCCCTTATCTATTCTTTTCACCTCATCTGAACCTTAATAAATAAACATTATCCCTGACAAGTTCGAGAGACCTTTTTTTGTTTTAGTACAGCCATAATTGTCTTACATTTTCAATTAACGACTAAGATGTCAAGGTCTATCTTTATATATAATAACATATAACCATAAGATTGACAATTACACGACAGCTTGACACAAAAGGTTATTGTAATTGTCAGTTGATATGATTGATATAAATTTTTTGTCAGTTAATGATGCCGAGGACGCAAGCACTTTTTGTCATGAGCTTACGGTATTCATAAGGACAACATAATTACAAAGTTTCAAGTGGTATAGTTATTTAAAACACAATTTATATTAAAAGACACAACAAGCACTGCCTTATGAGCTGAACATGGACATGGATGGGATTCCAAAGCAAGAAAACTTATATAAATCCGACTCACTTACAATATATAGTAAGTGGCAAATCCCAAAATTTGGAAAAGGGGGCCCAATGACTTGCTAGAGGGGGGGGGGGGGCACTTCACCATGCTTCAATGATTTCCTATATTATCTTTATTGAATAAATACTTTATATATCAAACCTATTTTTGCCGCCAAAAGGGGACCGCTTCCCTATGGATCCGTCCCTGTTTAAATTTTATATGGTGAAATATTCAAAACTGTGTTAGCATACTTGTTTGTAAAAGGACATAGAAGAGAACTGTGTTCCTCATAATACTTACTCCAAGTTTGAATATAGCAAGCAGGAACTGCTTACTCTTCTGGAGCACCTGCGTTCACACTCGTTACGACTTGAGATCACGTTCCTGAATGCGGTTTTGTTGTTATGTGTGTGTTTTTAAAAAAAATGTTTTTTAGTTGTTGTTGTGTGGTTTGTTTCGTTGTGCTGATTTTTTGTCTACTGATTTTGTCTTTGTCTTTTAGTTATACTGATGTTCAATAATCCCTTACGTACACCTTTGCTTCTTGAAACCAAAATGTGCATCGGACAATGTTGCCAAATAAAAGACTACTAAAGACAAACTCATGCCTGGGAGTCACAGGTGTGTTAAAAAGTCCGAGGTTTTGCATGGAGGCGGTTAACTTCATAAGGGACGGACCATTTAACTTGAAGGGGGGCCTTGGTTTTTTGTTTTGATCAGAAAAAAAATTTTCCGCGCTTATTTTTCGAAGGCGTCGCGACAGAATATTTTTTTCATTATCAGCATTATTTTTATAGCAGACATCCTTCTTCAGAATATTTTTTTTCTTACCCTCAGCTGCCAAAATATGTTTTTCATCAAAAATAATTTTCAGAATATTTTTTAGGAAAAAACCAAGCCCCCCCTTCAAGTTAAATGGTCGGTCCCAATTACAATATTTGACACTGAAAAATGAAGATACTCAAACTATTTAAATTTTTGTTTAGCAAAATTTGCAACTGCATTATTATTTCTTTTTACAGTTCAATCAGAATCAAAAAGGGGTTAATTCTTTTCAAAATAATTTATTCAATAGACTGTCATTGCTTTTCTCCTGTTACCATGCAAAACAACACAAATTCTGCTTATACGTGAAAGATGAACATATTTCTGTATTTTGGGAGTTATTATGGCAATCAAATCATTATAAAATAAGAAGAGGTATAATAAGTTGAAATCATAGTAAACCGTTTTTTAATTCGTGATAATAGAAGTAGAAAAAATTTTCGGAGGGAGGCAGTCATCGCAGTTGTGTCTAATGGTTAAAATTTTCTTTTCTCAGAAATATTCATATCACATGCATTCGGCATCTAAGTTTTCTCTTATGTTAAGTTATGGTACGTGTACTATATATTCCAGGCATCCGTTCAAGCTATAGAAGCTATAGAAATACCTGTAGAAATAGACCGTCAGTTAGCCGAGTTCAAAATATAGCACGACCAATCTTTCTTGTTCGGTCTATATTTTGAACTTGTATAGCATTTTATGATAATCAACGTCCTGGAAAACCCCTCTAGACAACACAACATAGAAGTAGAGCAGAATTATATGTCCTTGACCGTTTCCCCTGTCCCATTGTCGTCTGCATGCATATTTTTGGCATTTATATTGACATTGATGTCACAAGTGCACCTTACGTGCATAAATATATTTGTTGTTTTGACGGCTTGTTAGCATGTCATGTGCAGATTTACATGTCAAAGAATTTTCAAGTAATAACAAGGTTGTTTAAGGTGGATGCCGGACCTGTATGGACACACAGGGTGCAACTGAAAATCCCCAATTCCTCCACTTCATCATCATTTCATGTTCATTGTATCACCCCTTTCATGTTCACGGATATAGCCGATATCACGCTGCATGCTCAACGCTTGAGAGAAAAGCATGCAATAACTACTCAATAACTAACTTACTTACTGAAAACCAATAAGTACTATTTAACTGGTCGTTTTGATGAACAACTTTAACGACGGGTATATATTGATGTCCTTATTAAGGACTCTTGCAGTTGAAGTCAGTTCTAGCATCTCTGTCAGGAATCTGTCCTTTTGCTTTATTGCTCACATTTCTAAGACAGTGTGTGACAAGCCGTGTCGTGTCATAGAACTGTGCAGGACAGCTCTACCCCGTGAAAGATTTAAAACTGTTTTGATTAAGCCCTGCCAGTTCCGTAGACGCTGTCGACCTGACAGTTCTAACCTGTTCAGTGCCATGACAGTTCTAAGCTCTGACATTTCTAAGTGGTGACAGCCCCTGACAGTTCTAAGCCCTGACATTTCCAGAACCTGACAGATTTTTCATTGATGGATTTCTTAGCTGTCAGAGCCTTAAACAGATACAGATACAGATACAGACATTTTTATTCAACCAATTAATGGTGCCCAAGCTCTGAGCGATTACAATTTCAGAAAATAATAAACATATATGATTTGAATGATTCGATAAACAGTTCTTGACAGTTTATGACAGTTCTGCCCAAGAACAGGTTATGACAGTTGGTGTCCTAGGGTAGAATTAATAGTTCTAGAACTGCATGTCAGGAGAGCTTGACAGTACAGATATCAACTGTGCACCAGTCCGATTAGGTTTTCACCTACAGTGAAACCTGTCTAAACCGAACCCTGAATAAACCGAAAACCTGTATAAACCAAACTGGATATAAAGTCAATTGTTAACATTTATTCCATTTATAACCTCTATAAACCAAACCCCTGTCTATATGGAACAAATCCATCAGTCCCAAAGGGGTTCGGTTTAGACAGGTTTCACTGTACTACACAAATGTTTGTGTACGGGCCATTGGTCAGCATGTGTTTTCATGCCTAGCTAGTTAGTTGATATGCTTATAAATAAGAATATAAACAAAGCAAATAACATACACAGACGAAGCGTGCGCTAGACCACGTCGGTAAAATCTTAGTTTTTCCTCAAATATTTAATGAACTTGCGAATAGTACTAACTGTCTAGCATCTTAACAGAGTTACTAATAACCAATAATTTTCAAAAAATTATTTATAAGAGTATAATCGAAAATTATGCTGTGCTGGCATCTAGTCGTAATGTCATAGCTGTACATGTACCACTTATAATTCTAATCTATCAAAAACTGTTAGTAATGGATTTGAGTTTTTTTTTTTTAGTGAGATGGTAAATGTTTAGCAAGCAATGCTTGACTTTACACGAAACCAACAATAAGTTTCATTGACCAAATTGTCTGTGAACCGTTCTCGGCTAAATTAATTTTCCGTGATCTGTGATTGATGCCTTCACAGATCTTCACAATAGTCAATTGGCAATATTTCCTGTGAATTGTGAATTTGGGGAATTTTCTCAAATATATGCTTATTTCCTGTGAACTGTGAGATCCAAATTATGTTTTCCGTGAACCGTAATCAGGACCCCCATCAGGGCTCCCTTAATAGGCTGAGAGTTACAACTTTCTAGAAAACTAGAATGGCAGTCATCCATGGAACAATTAAGTTTTCATTTATTATCATAATTTAATTTTTCAACATGAATTTAAAGGTTGCAAATCACCAGTATATGTTGAATAAAATATTTTTATGTAATAAAATAGTTAAATTAGAACTTAATACCAAACTTTATAAATTATACAAGAATTAATGTCAGCTTGATAAATAATCAAAGAAATACTTAATAAGATAAACTTTGAATAATATTGGCTAATACTGCTTCAGGACATAACACTTTAATATTTAACAAGATAAATACCAGATCAAAAAGAACTTAGATAATTTTAAGCTGTCATTGATGATGTCACAAAGAAATTACTTACTTGTATTTATTGATTATTTGATATTGGGATTACAGTTGTATTAAACTAAATTGAATTCTAGCACCCTATAATATTATGTAAGATTTTGTATATATAGTTTTGGAAAAATGTGTTACACCAGGGGCGGTGTTCTCGAAGCTATCTTAGGACTAAGACATGTCTATAGACCATCTAAAGACTCGTCATAGTCTTAAGTCGTGTTCTCGAAGCAGTCCTATTTTAAACTTTTGTCTCATTTTAGGATAAAAACTAAGACACCAAATTTGATGTCTTTAGACCATCGTATCTTACATTTTACATATTTTATACACTAAAACTCACTATATTATGTCCAGGTGTTCACCAAATGACATTTAATCATCGATTATCTTGTATTCAAGGCATCATGCATCATTTAAACTTTGAACTTATTTTTACATACTTCAATGACCTTGTATGTTGTTTTAATTATTTTAGGACAACGTGGTTATGATTTTAAAATAAAAATAGTAGCTAATTAAAAGGTCATTTGTTCAGAGAACAAATGTGAGGTCTTTCCCTGTCTTATGTTCTTGTTATGGTATTTTATCCAAGTACTAACAAAGACATTTTAGTCACTTTGTTTATGACAAGATGTTGCCAATTATTGCGATATAGGCTCCAGAATGAAGAGCAGGGGACCTAGAGTCAGAAAAAGTATGGTTGCTAAGGACTTTTATGACGGTTGCTATGGACTAGGGGTTACTTCCGGTTGAAAAAACTTAACTCTTAACTCAAAAAGTAGTCTTGGTTTAGAATATATATGGTTGCTATGGACTTTTCATTAATGTTACCTTGTTGCTAGGGAATGACCTTGACCTCTGACCTTTGACCTTGGACTCAAATTGTAGCTCTTTATATACTGATTCATTTAAGTATACATGTTTACTATACTATCTGTTATGGTTTTCAAGTTATTGGCAAAAAACGTGTTTCGCGAAACTTGTTTTGGCCGCCATTTTGAAATCGTTCAACCGAATCATGTACTGTTTGGGTTCAAATTGTAGGTAATTTAATCCTGTTTCAAATGAACCCTATGTTTCATTCATAATCTTTTATGGTTTAAAAGTTATAAACAAAAAATCATTTTAAAAATAAGAATCAAGGGCAATAACTCGAAAACGACAAGTTTTACGCTTTCGCACCTGGAACATTTTTTGTAGATCTCGACATGGCGAACATTTTTCTCATGTATTGTCTGCTTCAATTTTGTACGGTTTAGGTGTTATTTCTTAAAAACTGTTTAGGGTGTCGGCCATTTTGAAAATGGCTGCCCGTAACCATTCGACTTTGGTCTTAAATTGAAGGATCTTTAATGACGGTCACAAAAAACCCATATGTTTACTATATTATCTCTGACGGTTTAAAAGTTATAAGCCAAAAACGGATAAACCGAAACGCGTTAAGGGCCATAACTCGAAAACGGTTTGTCGTATAGTGTTCGACCCTTTATATCAAATAAAGGTCTTAATGAGACGAGTATTTTCCCCATTACATGTCTGCTTCAATTTTGTATGGTTTTTAAGCTATACTGCAAACAAGGTGTACCATGACCTCTAACCTTGAGATTTGACCTTTGACCTTGACATTTTTAGATGTAACATATGTCACTTAGGATGATTGGTGAAGGTCCCAAGTCTCTAGGACGAACCGTTTTGAAGAAAAAAAAATTGACGAGTCGCAACACTTTTCGAGTCAAAAACGCGTAACCAGGAAGTTGATCGAAAAAAAAATTTTTGAGTGACGAATCATGACCATGAGTCTAGCAACATTTTCTCCGCTTCAGATTTTTGATAACAGTTACGGTTTTTGAGTAAATCTGCAAACAAGGTTTTTGGGTTCCGGGCAGATAACTCCGTTACTAAAAATAGATCGGTTTCGCAGGGTTACTCAAGTCATGCCCTCATAGTGTCGGTTAATGGTATGAAGTTTCGTAATGTTACGTTAAGTATTTCTTTCTTTTTTTTTGTGGCGGAAAAAAAAAAATAATAATAATAATAATAATAATCATAAGAAATACAGTAAGGTCTTTCCTTCTGTGGAAGGGAAAGACCTTAATTACATGTTGACTTTTAGTTTAAGCATTCAAATCATAGCCCTTTTGGTGTACACTCAGATGAATATATTGTTTAAAAAAATTTAATTATCTAATTTTGTTTCAATTAAAATTTTATTAAATCTATATTGAGACGTCCTAACAAAAGACGCGTCTAAGATAGTTTCGAGAAACAGATTAGGATGGTCTAAAGATGGTCCAAACTAGAATTAGATAGAATTAGTGAATGACACTCAACTATGTTTTACAATTTAGATGTAGTTTTACTTATAATGTTTGATTGACCAAGGCCTTTGTGATTTGTTATGTGTAATTGTTATAATTGTTATTGCTGACTGAACTTGTAAGGCAAAAAAGTGTCCCGTGATAAAGTGTCCAGGAGGACAGTATTTTCCAGAAAAGTTGCTATTTTCAATTGTCCCCTGCTATTAAATAGTGTCCATTAGTAGGACACTTTTTATCTTCTTATAATGCCATTTAGAATCGTCCTTTTAAAAGAATGATAGCCCTAGTGGACATCATACAATATTACAGTATTCATTCCTTCTTAAAGATACATGTAATAATTAGTGATTTCACTAAATTTCGTTAAAAGGCTCAATACTATACATTCGAAACAGATTTTAATTGTTCGCATCAAAATGAAAAAATATGACAGAAAAAGGATCAAAATGAAAAAATAACACAGAAAAAGGATCAAGAAACAACAGCAGGGATTGGGAAGGAATTTTAAGCAAAATGCCATTCACCACCTTTTTCATGAAAATTTCAAAATTTCACGGGGCCATTTCATTTATATATTCTACATAAACTAGAATACTGACAAAGTCAGAAAGGGCCCCGCGGCAAATATCTAAGTGTTTTCAAAATCATACGAACTTTAATTATAACCACTAAGGCATGTTCCATGGAATGCATATGAAACTACAGATCTGTATTGTTAATAGCCTTTGAGTTTTATTGTTCACAAAGTCCAATTCTCAAAATCTGTGATTTTCGATAAAAAATGAAGCTTTTTCCAAAAATATTAATCAGATTTGCACGAAATTTTAATATGCAAATCAGGACATGCTACTTAGCAGCTGAACAAAGTTTCAGAACTGTTTTATTAACAGTTTTTGAGTTTTAGTGTTCACAAAGTCCAATTCTCAAAATCTGTGATTTTCGATAAAAAATGAAGTTTTTTCCAAAAATATTGAACAGATTTGCACGAAATTTTAATATGCACATCATGACATGCTACTTAGCAGCTTTGCAAAGTTTCAGAACTGTATTGTTAACAGTTTTTGAGTTTTAGTGTTCACAAAGTCCAATTCTCAAAATCTGTGATTTTCGATAAAAAATAAAGATTTTTTCCAAAAATATTAATCAGATTTGCACGAAATTTCAATATGCACATCATGACATGCTACTTAATAGCTATGCAAAATTTCAGAACTGTGGTATAATAGTTTTTGAGTTTTAGTGTTCACAAGAATTGTTGAAGGACGGACAGACGGACAGACGGACGGACGGACGGACGGACAGACGGACAGACGGACGGACAAAGTGAAAACTATAGGGCGTCTGCATCTTCGATGCGGGGCCCTAATTATTGAGATGAGAGGGGCCATTTTGATTCTTAATGTGCCAATAGTTCATAGCCTCCTGCCTTCCCAATCCCTGTAACAGCATACATGTAATTGAATACTAAATCATTAGGTGATAATTTATGAAAAGTTAATAAGTGTTAGAAAATTCCCTTAATGCAATGATCACATTTGATTGTAGTTATTTATAGGTCTCTCCTTGATTCGTAATGCTTAAATGCTACTTAAATAAAACCCTGTATTTTGAAAAACAAATCTTAGTCAAATGACTATTCCCACATTATGATGGACAATTTTTCATAGACATGGACATTATTTCATAGATTCAGGTTTGAGATTAAATAAGGTTCCCCATCGATATGTCATAATATTATCATAAAACAATGAATTATTACATTGCTGAGTAAGTATTCATGTATAAAAAGAGAAACTGTTTGTCTATTCTTGCATTTAATATGAAGGACAGTATTTTATAGCTATGGACACAATTTTATAGGTTTAAAGTGTCCAGGACATTATTTCATAACAATATTATGTCCATGGACAGTTTATACCATTTTAAATTGTCCGAAGGACATATTAAAATGAGGGACAATATAAAATCTTACAAACTGACATTAATAAACGTAAATGGATATAGTGTTTGAATAACCAGCCTCATACAGACAAAAAATAACAAAGAACAATAAACTTGAATCCAGAAGGCCTGCAGCCCCAGCCTTGCCATGTGAGCTTCCCCAGCCCCTGTGCTAAAGCCAGACCATGAGGATCAAGTCGCCCGATTGGTCTTGGTTATAACTCAAATAATCAAATATTGCATCTTGCAAATTTGCTTGTCTAGAAAAAAGACATGTTGCAAGTATGATTGTTTTTCTGTTGAATTAATTGACTGGTTAAACCTTTCATATCAATGTATGTGAATCATTACATTTATAAACATTTAGCCAGCATTCTTAAAGAGTTTTTGATCAGTTTCAAGATCGTTTGAAAGCGGGGTAGTGGTGCTTCCAAAAAATCTACTTAACTATCCATTTTATTAAATACCAATATTTCACTTTTTTTTCAAATTAATGATAAAAAAAGAAGAGTCTCATAATACATGTGATGTGAATAGATAGAAAACTCACCTCCCATTACAAACGGTAATTTAGAAAAAAAAACTTCAATGAAAACCGTCAGCAGCCTTCAACGGCGCTGCGTTCTGCAATTGACTCAAGATGACTACATTATTTCTTGTTTATAATTGAGTTATCCTTCTTTGATAATGAAAAACCCTAATTAAGTCATGTGATATTTTTAGATTTTGATAGAAACACTTGAATATTCATTGTTGTATTCTTCTGCACACAGCGAATCTGAGCTAAAATTATATTTGAATAAGTTGAAGCATCTCTTATGCACAGCTATATGATGATAGCATCTGAAAACATGACGTCACACGGAAGGATAGAATGACGGACGGTCGGACATCATAAAACGAAACAGAGCATAATCGCATGGCGAACAAATAACAGGAAAGGGCCTTTCGTAATTGTGGTCATTCAAATATCATAATAAGTATTTTTTTATATAAGTTTTACAATCTATGAAACAAAGAGCAAAAATTAAAGCTAGATATATACATGTACATGTAGCTTATCGTTAGTTCTGCTTTAAGTATCAAGAAAAAATACTTCAATTATAACAGTTTTTTTCTGGTTTTGTAACCTGATAAAAATTATTTCTCGCCGGGTCGCATTTCATATAACATAATATATAACTTTTCGCAAACACACAAAAAAACCGTTTCATAACAGTTTTTTTTTATAGCCTACGTAACCTATTTAATAATTAATATTGCTACGTCCCATTTTATATATTATATAAATATACATTTTGTAATAATTTACCAGTTACGAAAGGGAAAAACAGTTGGCATGAGACATTTTTTATACCAATCAAGAACCTTTGTAGACAATAACAAGTAATATATTACAAAAACAGACAAAGTCTTAATTAATAAGCAACAAAAATAAATCTAGATAGATGTCATGAGGGTTTGGGTGGGGTTTAAAGACCAAGACATTTAACAGATAAAGAAAAGTGCCCCTTCCCCCCAAATAAAAAGGGAATTATGACTTAGTCTAGTAAAGTAAAGAAAATTATGAGAAAGTGTTAAAAAATTGAAAGAAGAGAGAAGAGAAGGCAAGGATGAAATAATGGAAATTATAAGAATAAAGAACTACGGATACCCCAATCCATACCCTCTGTCGTGACCTTGTATTTGTCTAATTAGTTTATTTGTCATAAAACAATGTCCTTAATAGGTTCATGACTAAAGCTTGAAAAAATTTCTTATTTCTATTCTGGTATCTTTTAATTATGAAGGTGCCTCAAAACTATAGCATTCAGGTCAGGTTAGGTCACGTTGTCTTACGAAAGAGTCCCTCATTACCCAGGCCCAGAAGTCATGTCACGTCATTTCAGGTCACCAGGAGGCAAATCGAGGATTTTAGTTAAGGGAGCGACCATTTGATTTTTAGGGCGGACTATGGTGACAATAAAAATCAAAAGGCAGGATGGCAAAAAATCTAGGAAAAAAAGGGCAGGACGGTATTTTGAACAAACTGACATTTTATAGTAGCTTTAAAGATAAAAAAAGATTGCCCCCGCTATAGCGCAAAAAAAAAATATCCAGGCTCAGCTTTTAGAAAAAGGCAGGACAAAGAACATATCCATATCCCCCCATGAACATCAAATGGTTGATTCCTAAGGAGGGTGTAAAAAGCGAAGCAAGGCGCAAAATTTCTTTTGGGACAAACCATTAAACTTGAAGATTTGTAGGGGGTGCCTCGGTTTTTTCCTAAAAAAATATTCTGGAAATTATTTTTGATGAAGAAATATTTTGGCACCAGAGGGTAAAAAAAAATATTCTGAATTTCTTCCATATAAAAAATGATAAAAATGAAAAAATAATATTTTGTCGTAACGCCCTTGAAAAACTAAAATTTTCTAACCAAAAAGAAAAACAAGGCCCCTTTCAAGTTAAATGGTTCGTCCCTTAGCGTTTTTACATGAATTTTATTTTAATTTTTTTTTTTCATTTTTAAGGGGTTTCTTGGATCCGCGAAAAGTCACGCCATCCCCTCCAGAATTACATCTTGCAAGGTAGGTCACTTGTTTTTTTGTTTGTTTTTTTTTTGGTGTGTTGTTGACAATGTGCGTTTCTTTTTTCATCTTTCTTCTACTGATTGTCTTTGCCTTTTTGGACTTTATTGAATACTCATTAGCAGGAGCATGCACTTAAAGTGGGGGTCTTTGTTTCTTGATCTGGTCAGAAGATGTATATGATTTTTATATACAGAATAGAGAATTACAGTCAAACCTGTCTATAGTGACCCTTCAAGGGACCTTGACAAAAAGGTCACTACAGACAGGGGGTCTTTATATAGAGGTTGTTGAGATAAAAGTATAATGTTGATATGTGTATAGGTATTAGCTGATGTACAGTTTCCATAGATCTATAGAAAGTACATGTATACTGATTTGTTCATGACCTTTTGAAACCAAACAATAGACTATTTAACTTGCAATAATTTGGTGAATATTTTTGAACATTCTATGTCTTGAAAATTTATCTAAAACTTTGTTAAACTTTGTTAAATACATGTTTGAATCTAGGTTTACAGTATTTTTTTATATAATTATGTAGTTTTGAAGTATATTTCTAAAAATCATTTTATCTTTTTATATCTTATTCATAAGTAAAGGGAATGTTGCTAAAAAAATATCTGCATTTGCTTACTATGGTATTACATTTCATAAATCTAGAATTAAGTTCAACATTATTTCTTCTCAACTTTTTAAGACATAAAAATTAAACTGACCCTGACACAAGTAATTGGTGATAATTACTTCTTATAACTTCCTCAAATTTACCTAAATACTAATTACTAAAGATTAAAGAAAGGTGACACTTCCTAATTAGCTTTGATCTGACAGCTAACCCAAGCCAATTAACAATCATTTGCACTAATTTAAGGTCCTTGTATACAGGTTTTGGCACTTCAAGGGACGGTTTCTGATGGTCACTAGTCACGTTGGGCAGGTGGTCACTATATAGAGGTTAAATATATAGGAAAAATTGTTGGGGGGACTGAAAATAGTCTTTATGGACAGGAAGTCTTTATATGGAGGTGGTCACTAGTACAGGTTTTACTGTATGACTAAATAAAGCGTCGAGACATTTTTTTCTTCTTCAAAATAGGCATTATATTTAATATGACAGAAATCCTTTTTCATAATATTTGTAACCATTTGCTGATAAGTATTTCTTCATAAGAAATTAGACTTAAATGTTTTAAAAGGAAAAGAAAACCTACCCCCACCCCCTTTTTCCAACCTTTCAAGTTAAATTCTTGATGATTTAAATATATTATCTTAATCAAACACCAGTGACCATACTAGGGGTGACAAGACGATTTCCTTTCCTTACTAGGTTCCCGAGAACTAAACAATTTAAAATTTAAAAACCCCATAAATCAGTTGACACAACCCTTTAATAGTTCCATTACGACACAGTCGTGATTCACCCACGTGACCTTTCAACGTGACCTCGGAGTAAAGGTTGTGTAAGATATTTTTTCTGTTGTATAACATTTTACATGTTTTAATCATATAAGCAGAATAAAGTGTTATTTTATTGTTTTCTTTTTATTGTTCTGTCAGACTACAGGTCAAGGTCGATAGCTATAATAGAATCAATGTGAACTAGTAAAGTGGTATTTAATGTATTTATTTCATATTACTTAACATTTCATTAACATTCAACGAAAATTGTTACATTTAATATTAAGAATACGGGTTTATTTTGCACCACAAATTGACTCTAACAAAATATTGGCAGCCGCCAACGTTGAGCCTTTTTAAATTACTAGATGATTAATAAGGGACGGACCATTTAACTTGAAGTGGGGGGGGGGGCTTGGTTTTTTAGTTTTGGCCAGAAATTTTACAGCGCGAAAAAAAAAATTATTTTGTGAATGCGTCATTACAGAATTTTTATTTTTTTAAAGCATCGCGACAGAATATTTTTTTTTATTATTTAGCATTATTTTATATGGCAGAAATTCTTCTTCAGGATTTTTTTTTCTTACCCTCTGCTGCCAAGATATTTTTTTTCCATCAAAAATCATTTTCAAAATATTTGTTCATCAAAAATCATTTTGAAAATATTTTCTAGGAAAAAACCAAGGCCCCCCCCCCCCCCTTCAAGTTAAATGGTCGGTCCCTAAACCCTCAAATGAAGGGTTAGGGTTGTGTTAGCTAGGATATACACGTGACAACAAAGGTGATATGAAAATATATGGACGCCAACGTCCCATTCAATTGCATTATATGCTATACTCTTTGATTATTGTATGTAGACTACAGTTGGGGTATAAATGACATAAATCAAAATACCACTTAAAACTATGAACACATATCTGACTTAAAATGTTTATCTTTTAACTGGCTACCCGCATAGATTTACATTTTGTGATTGATGACAACTTTAGATTATAACACGCTTTTTGGTAGCTAATGAACTTACCGATCTATTTTTTTCGTTAAAACGCAACAGTCTGTTAAAAAAAACAATAATTTTCAAAAATTTTATAGAAATGACCTGAACACCTTCGTCTGCAGTAAAAAATGAACGGACCACCCTTTCCAAAAGTTGTTGGATCCACCCTTACAATCATTGGTTTTCATGTGTTTTGAGGTTAATGAATGCTTTCCATAGTCTTTTTCCGTATGCCCTCGTCTGCACCTCCATTCGTTGTCACTTAACTGCCAAGATATGCAAAGGAGGTTGACTTATGTAAGAGTGTCCATCCAGTTGTATCTGAAATGGATGCTTGGGGCTTAAGGACATGATCTCGGCTAGTTTCTTCGTATTGATTTTTAGGCACATTCTTATGTTGTACGCGGCCAAGATGTGATAGCAAAGCAAGGTCGTCTAAAACCTTTTTAGGGTGACTAAATAAGCTAAGATTACTGCGATTAGCAAGGTGGACTTGCTTCGAAACGGTTTCGATATATTTCTTATATTTCTTCTCTTTTAGGACAATTACATGTTTAACCTCATAAACGCTTAAGCGGTAACCTATTTTTAAAGCCATATGCATGTTAAACATTGTCATGCTGTACAATTTTCCGTTTTCAAAAAGATGTAAATCACATTTCATGCGACACTTTGAGGTCATTCCTCAAGCAAGGCGGAATGTTAAAAATTCGAATTAAAGAAGAACTAATAAATAGTCACAAATTGGGTTAAGGACGAATAAAATTATAAAAAAATAAAGACCTTATATTTTATTATTTTTATGTCATTATTGTAACAGACATAAATAAAGAAAGGTATGTATATATAACGTTGTTTTAAGGCATCATTAACCTTGATATAAGAGTAAAAATAAGGTCTTTTGTTCTTATGGTCGTGTTCCAGATTTTTTTTCTAGATTTGTTTCCAGTTTTCATCCATAGTTGCTTTGTTAATGGATGACTTTTATGTATGAAGTGAAGTAGTTCTTTTTAACAATAAAAAAGTAAAATGATGGTATACTTTCTTTACTGAAATACATTCACATGATGGAATATTTGAAACAAATAAATCGTTCCTACTTAGGAAGTATTAGGTAATTGAGTACCATCAGACGTAAAGGTAATAACAAAACTACCGAACTTGAATGATCAATCTCATAGTCCAGAGAGAAGCAGAGGTACCAATGGGGTATCCGAATGTCAAAAGTCCGACGGGCAGAGACTAAACCAGTAAACACAAACAAGAACGGGACAACAACAGACAACACGTAAAACATGGAAACACAAAACAACTGAATATCAATCAACAACGCGAACTCCAGTCGAAACAAGAGTGAACTCGGGTGCTCCGGAAGAGTAAGCAGTTCCAGAGAAATGACAAAAACGAATCAGTCATACCGGAGAATTGGTGGATCGCAATGGTCCTGACTTGGTACAGGCATTTCAAACGAAATTGTGGGTTAAACCAGGTTTTATGGCGCCAAACCTCCCTCTTCCATTGCGATCTTAGGATCCGGTAATGACCATAGAACACAACATAGTTGTGAGACACAATAGGGATATTGAGGTGATCATCTCAGTACAGCAGACCAGTCATACACTGTATGTAAAGTAAAGTGTATAATCAACCAGCAGCCTTCTATGTTGCAATTGCTCAACGCTAGCTGTTTTGGAAGCAAAAGATTAAAAATGTAACGCATACCACAAAATACCAAGCCAAAATAAACAACTTACAGAAGATTTTTTTGAAAATACTGATCATTACGAACAATATAATGACAACCAAAATTTAATAATACTTCTTAATCCAAATAGCTATATAAACAAGTTAATGTTATAAGTTCCGATTTAAAACAATCGTTAGTATTGAGGACAGAGGACTCTTAATAAAATACTTGCAAAGCCTGTATTGCATTGTACACGTATAAATTATCATGTATAAAACGTTAATTGTGTATTTCTACTGTTGTCTTGTTATATTATTTGTTTTGTCACAAACTCTGACCAGATGTTTATATGACAATAAATTTGATTGATTGATTGATTGATTGATTATGTATTTAGACGGACGAATTGGGTTGATATTTATAGATTCCTGGTTTAGAAAAGCACCTTTAAAAATGCATCCTCGGAAACCTAGATATAGTTTCTCTCGCTAACTCATTCATCACTCCTGTGACATTTGGTATGATTTTGTTCGTTTCGTGTTCAGGATCTGTTCAAGTTAAAATATAGAAAAATGTTTAAATTGCATTAAATTATATATTATGTGACCAACCAGAAGGCTCCATACAAAAATATCAAAAACGATGTATTTCATGTATAATGGATGAGTAAGCGAGAGAAGAACCTCTGGATTTCATAGGATGTTAAAATGTGGCAGTGTATAATATAAGCTAGTTTTAGGTTTCCATCTAAAAAAATCATAGTACAAAAAATCCTGGATATGTAAAAAGTTGAAGTTTCTAGCTGTCGTTTAAGACAATTTTAAAGTACCGTGTTGTTTTGGACGCTTGCAAATCATAAGATAGTGCATCCATTTGTTGTTTAAGGGAAGGGGCTATGGATTTTACCCATCAATTAGATACCTCATCGCGGGAAAGTTGGAAGGTATAACAAACATATATTCTACCTGTTTTTGTTTTCTGTTTGATATCAATCCTTGCATAGGTTTGCTCTTCCGGAATACTTGAGTTCACTCTTGTTAACTTGACTAAATTCGCCTTGTTGAATTCTGTTCGGTTGATTTTATATTTTGTATTTCATCAGGCTGTTCTTGTTCGGGTTTAACGGTTTTGGCGTTGCCCTTTCGGACATTCGACACTTCACTAAAATGCCCGATTTGCGCCTCTTTGCTACATTTGCCAATTTTTCTTACCCACAGGTCATTACTTGCTACGGTTAACGGCCGGAATCCAAAGACAGTCCTTAACATTTTACGCAATATGATGTAAAACAACAATAAACAAATGGAGACGATTTAGACATGTACAATACTAGTGTTCTATAAATAAACTGTTGTCTACTATTTCCACTGTTTTACCTTGTTAAAAATAATACTCTAGAATTATTTTATATTGTTTTCATGCAGATTTCTGTTGTTAACCATAGCCAGTAATATTCCATATTACAGACGTTTCGGGGCCTCAGTGTGAAAACGATGTCTTTAGAATATTAAGAAGACTATTTCAGCCCATGCCATGGTTTTATTTTACCGGAAGCCAACCCAACAATTATGTTTTTAAAATCTACCACTATATGTGTATAGCTATGTAATTCTACAGCATTGAAATAATTGAAAGTAATATTAAATCTTATGTATTGATTATTTGATTTTTGGCCATCGAAGACGGGTGGCAATGACCGTTGGTCACGTTTTAAAGCCTTTGTTGATTTTTTAGATAACCGCTTGTTTATGTAGATTGTGTGACGTAAATTTATTCCACAGCACTCTGTAGTATTCAACAATTCTAGTGTGACCTGTACTTTTAAAGATGACCACAACATATAAAAAGAAGATATTATATATTTATGATAAACACCTATATTTAGATATAGTCACGACGTTAAACATACTTAGGAAGTTATATAAAGGGTCAGCGTTGTTTATGTGTGGTCAAGTAAATCTTTTTCGACAAAATAAATATAAAATCCCACTTTACCAAATCTTTTTCTAATTATATAAAAGAAGGAAATTTCATCAGAAAAGATATTTAAAAAACGTAGTGGGTAAAATTATTATCGAAATATGCCATGTTTTTTTTTAATCTTACAAATTCTTACAAAATCTTTTGTATTTTGTAAATTAGTTTTGTCTTTGATTATAGATGTGTTTGTTGGTATGATGTTTGTCTAAATATGACTTATGATTTATAAATAATTAGATTTTTAATTAATTCTATGGTTCGTTACAACTATACCTCATTGCCCAAGCTTAAGTAAGGTATCCCGATGACCCCTTTTCGATTATCCAGGGTGAAATTGGAGCATACTAAACTTATAATGGACCGACCATTTAACTTGAAAGGGGGATGCTTAATTGTTTTTTTTCCTAAAAAGATATTGGTAAGAAACAAAATATTCTCAAGAAGGATTTGTGCTATAAAAATAATGCTGATAATGAAAAAAATATTCTGTTGCGACGCCTTCATAAAATTAATATTTTGTCCGCGCTCTGCACGGAAAAAAAAATTCTGATCAAAACAAAAAATCAAGGTCCCCCTTCAAGTTAAATGGCCCATCCCTAACTTGCCACAAATAATAAATTATATAACATCAGAAATGTTCTTGTATATAATGGTTAAAATTTTCTTTGAAATTTGATCTCAGCCAAAAATATCTTGAAAAATCCACTTGCTTCACGTAGCTATCTTCTGAAATTTTGTTCCTAAGTATTATTTTAACGGTTACCATTGTATTTTCATATTTTTACCTTCCCATTACAATTTAGTTTTAATCGATATCTCTATTACTTTTACTGGTTCGTTTGTCCATTTAATCTTTATACAATGTTTCAAATACCTAATACTTTATTTTTATCTATTTAGTTTATGGCCCGATAAAGAACCCCAAATTTCAATTTCATTCATTGAATTTATAATTTATCGTCTTTCTCGCTACAAAAAGAGTTGTATCGTCTGCATGTTATGATTTTTGGCGTGAAAATTCTGGGTTATAAAATGGTGAATGTCGGGCGGGCGTGGAAAAAAAATCGTAACAATTTTCCCAGCCCCTTGATATTTGGTGTACAGCATCAGGATGGGGTCCAATGACTTGGAGTTCATCTTTATCTGTTGAACGAAAGCCGGTCATTTCTGTGACCCATTTTTTTATCTATGAGATTTATCATCACCATTCACCTTTATCTCTCGTTGTCTTCCTTTACCGGATTTGATATAAGCAACACGACGGGTCTGCTATAGCAGACAGGAACCGCTTACTCTTCCGGATCATCCGAGTTCACTCTTGTTACGACTTAAAATCACGTTTCTGATTTCCGTTCGGTTGATTTTGTGTTTTGTGCTTCTTCGTGTTGTTATTGTTCGTGATTACCGGTTTTGTTGTTGCCCTTTCAGACTTTCGACATTCATGCCCCATCGGTGCCTCTTCTCTTATACCCCTGATGCCTGGTATTCTATACCGACAAGACAAGTATTAGTAGAAAATAATGAAAAGTGGAATATAAGTGTACTCGACACCATCCACAATACTAATGACAATTAAGAAAATCCGCGATTAGAAACAGCCAGCAGCCTTTAATGAGAACAGTGATCGCTGTTTGCCGTTTTATAATAAAAGTTGGCCCTGGATTAAAAATAGTGGCTCCCGCAGGGTTAAAAACGACCTGAGACCTGAGGGCTTTTTAAGGGCGACTTCCGACCTACACTTCATAAAATCCGCGACCTATGCCAAAAAACGGCCTGCGACCTCCGCCAAAATATGCCTTTTAAAAGCGACATTGCGACCTCAGGCCCCTTTTAAAAACGACCTTGCGACCTGAGAGGGGTACCCTGCGAGAGTCCCAAAAGACAACGAGTAATACTCAAAACCAATCTTAAAGGTAAATAATGTCTATATACCGTTATACAGTATTTGTAGTCAAGATATAATTATTTGAATAGCTCTATAAAAATAATATCCCTTTTCAAATGAATCAAAAGTTATTTCTAAAATCTACGAACACTATTGCCCCCTCTATACGTCAAAATTATCGGCAATCTAAGATTTGTCTTTAAGTTAAACCCTACAAATCTTCCCTAAATTTACCCTGTTTGATAAATACATGTATTTGTTAGATTTGGAAGAACTTTTTAAAGCCCCTATGCTAAAACACGTGGAAGAATAATGCTTATGTGGCATGTACTTTTAAGAATAACCACAAATTATAAACGAGGAATAGTTACTTATTATTTTTATAGTAAAAAAAGTCACATTATGGTCAATGCTGTCACATTATGGTCAAGTAGATTTATGTGTACCGTCAATTAAGAAAATGATATATCGTATAGAATGGATGGGTTTAGATAGACGATAAAGAGATGTGGAATAAGTGTACGCGACACAACCAACATTAAAGAAACGACAATTTAAAAAATCAAAATGGAAAACAGCCAGCAGTCTTCAACATGACCAGAGGCCAATGCTCGCCGTCTTGCATTGGCCCAAGACTAAAATACAATACATAAGATTCAAACAAATCCCTAGAATATCAAAGAAAGACCCATTTCTGGACATAAAAAAAACCCAAACAAAAACAGATAGTAGACAAGGACAAACAAAACCTTTGACAAGGATTCCTGGCTTAGGACAGGCACATATAAAATGTGGCGGGGTTAAACTAGTTTTTTGGGCCCAACCTTCCCCCTATTGTTTATCTTGTACAAAGCACAAAAAATAACACACTTTAAAAATCAAATCGATAAAAGTTCAATTCACCAAGAGAGAACCTGAGACAAGAGTACTATACGAGAACAACGAAACGCAAAGGAACTCCCTTGAGAACACTCGCAGTTACTGACAGATAGCTAAATAGCATTTATCGATTGATGTAAAAAAATCAAACATATCGATTCTAAATCCAACATAACACTTCAAACAACAAATGATTTAGTATTATATCATCATACAAAACCGACATATTTGATCGCTGTAATGCTTCGAAACAGTTTTAGAGTTTCTATCAAATTGTCAATATTTCTACCAAAAACACCAAATTTAAAGATTTAACTATAACTTCCAACTTGTGTCCTTTCTTTAATAAGTTTTTAAGCCAAATTACCATGTCAAGAGGATTGTTTTTCAATTTACGTACCTTATAAACTACATTTCCATAGAATTCAGGATGTGATATTCCTTTTACAATAAAAAAACGACGTGTACAGTTAAATTTTTCAATAAGATACCCATATTTATGAACTAATTTAGTAAAAGATTTGAATAATCTGTGGTATCGATAACTATGTTTTAGCATTTTTTTCTGTAATGAAACGGTTTTTGGCATTAAAATCAGAAACACCACTGCAAATTCGAGCATATCTGACTAACTATGAAATGTACACTCCGTACCTATAGGCGTGATAGTCGTGATTATAGGCTGAAAAAGACTCTGCAGCGACTTTAAAAAAAGATTCCGGGGCTATGTGCCATGAGTCGTCCAGCCCACGAAAAACCACCAGTGCCAGTCGGCTGCACAAGTAAAAGTTGGGCCGGAGATCCGTCTCCCACCACGTGGACGTTCTGGTCGGAACTTTGGAGACATTTGTCGTATATCATGTACTTTGACCTTTATATAACAACAGAACGCTTAAAATGATTATGCTGAATAAGCAAATTTTTAGTATTCTCTCACAGACCAAACAAAAAAATGTGTTTTTCCTATGATTATCCTTCCTACCCTGACATTTTAACTGTCATTTTTGCCTAAGCAGCTTTAACTTTAATTCTACTCTCCATTTACTCAAAGTAAAAAGAAAAATCAAAGGCGGATCTAGGACCAGCGTACCGGGCGCCCCCCTCGTTTGACAAAAAATTTGGTTAGGAACTGTATGAAAAAAGAGGTCCCAGAAGGTTTTTTTTATAATTGCGCACGCCCCTGTTTGAAACTTTCTTGATCCGCCACAGAAAATGGTAAAAAAAATCAATTAATGTCTTCTTCCCTTCCCTATTTTGGGATTAGAATTAGTTTTCTTTGATCTCATCAGCATCTGCACCAAATAATAGATGGAAAATGAACACAATGTACCGAAATCCAGCAGTCCGAATTGCTGGACTAACGGTTTGGTACCTTCATGTGCTAAGCAAATTGCTATTGTGTGTCATTTTTCTGAGTAGTTAAGGGAACCATTGAATTAAGAACTTTTGCAAAAAAAAAAAAAAAATAAAAAAAATCAGATTCATATCTTTTTAGGAAAAAATCAATCAGCCTCCTTCCAATTGATGATCGGTCCCTCTCCCCCATACGACACTGAATTCATGACAACTTGGTTAGAGGAATGCCCCTTTGCAGCGACAACTAAACTCGCAATGTGTCATTGGTCGTCCATGACACTTTCGCCAGTGAAAAAGTACTCGGTACTATATGAACTTCGTTGTCGCTGAAACAGTGCCTGTTTTGCACCACGAAAAGGTACTGGTTGTCATTCCTGAAAGACTGGAAACTCATTGACCACGTTGAATTTATATAATTTTTTATCGCCATAATTTTCGGTATTTAAGAACTTCCATTGTTAAAACATGGACAAATTTACAGACAAATAATGGCTGTTTCGCTTGATTAATGTCTCTTGCGACACATTCAACAACCTAAGGTGAACTACAAGGCATATATATTTGTTAATTACGTTGTAAACATGCCATTTAATTATCATAAAGCAATAAACAATTAGTTTTGAAAGGTTAATATTCAGGACGTCACAAAAAAGTATATAAAAAATACATACCTTGTTGTCTTTTTTTTGCGTTGCTCTGTATGACGTTTTTTGTACTTTAAGACACCTACTATATAAAGAAATTTCTCGGTTTAACTGGAATCGTCCATTTTTGATCGGTTGGATAAAGGTAGGACATTTTAAAAAATAATTTTCATTTACAAATATAATTAATTAATAAATGTACATTTAAAAAAAACGGGTAATTAAAGTAAAAATATGACCATAGAGATTAATAATCTTATTCTTAATGTAATGTTTAGTGTATAAAGTAGTTTTTATAGTTTTAAAATAATTTAATTACATAAAATGTACCAGAATCTCTCACAATATTTAGAAAAAAAAAACACACACACAAAACAAAACAAAACAAAACAAAAAGAAAATAAAAAGACTAAAAAAACTATACCTTTCAGTAATTATAAGTATTCAGGTATCATTGAAAAATATATACCAGTTTAGAAGGTTCACTACGAGCACAAAAAAAACTAAAAATAACACAAATTATTAAAAAAGGCATTCTTTCTGGACATGCATGCACACGAATATTATTTGTCGAATTATGAAAAGATTCATAAGATTGTATTCCCATGATTTTTTTCTTTCTGTGTTTTTTTTTCAAAGTATAAGATGGAGAGATAATATTTTATATTTCTTTTGTCCGTATTACCTGTTGACCGTTAATTTTCTCAAGTTTTATGAGCACAATCAGTTTTAGCTTTTGTTTGTCCTTGTCTACTATCTGTTTCTTGTTTTATGTCCAGAAATGGGCCTTTCTTTGATAATCTAGGAATTTGTTTGAATCTTATGTATCGTATTTTTAGTCTTGGGCCAATGCAAGACAGCGAGCAGTGACCTCTGGTCATGTTGAAGACAACTGGCTGCATTCCATTGTATTTTTTTAAATTGCCGTTTCTTTAATATTGGTTGTGTCGCGCACACCTATTCCACATCTCTTTATCGTCTATTCTTTTAAAATAAAAAAAATTAAGAAAAAAAAAAAACAACAATGAAAGACTATTAACAGATTTCACTGTACACACTGTGTATCAAACTTTTGATACTATCTTTCATTTAAATGTTGTTTCAAAAAAAAAAAAAAAACATTGCCCGATATGAAGCGCTCCCAATCTGTTCTCTAGATGAAGCTCCCTAGAAATGTCGAGGGCATTAGGTTTTACTCATGTCCGTTTGTTTGCCATTTCGTTCTTACGAATTTCTGCCAAGTTTGTCTAGAAAACCGTACATGAGAATTATAGGAAATTAGACAAGGCGATCCCGTATAACCATAGACGAGAGTAAAGCCTTATGGACTTCTAGTTCCTGTTTTTAAACCTATGGGTCGGGAGAGGGAGGGGTTCTTCTTTGTTTCTGATTGATGTAAAAACTTTATTAATTATAAAATTTGTATAAAGAGATTTAAGCTTCATCTTTTTTATAAGAGGAATGAAATTGGTGTTTTTTGATTAATTTTATGAAATTGTATATAAACTTTAAATTTATGACTTTATTGCATGATAAAAACCTCAAAGAGGTTAAGCAAATACAAATATACGTGTAAAAACATCCAATAAACAATGAACATGTAACTCTACATACAAAGACATTATATAGTATTTACAAATATGTATGACTTTGACCAATGTGGATCTCATTGTCGCAACTCAAATGATTGCTTTATAAAATCAACAACCGTGGGCAAAACATCCATATTTGGGTTAAGTACAAAAATCAATTTATCAATGGTTTCAAGCTGGTTAAAATTAGCATATTGTTTTTGTATTGAGTCAATAAATGTTTTTCTTATATTATTATTTAAATGTCGTAAAGGATAGAGAAACACAAAATAAACCGAACAGAAATCAAGTAAAGAGAGTGCTCCGGGAGGGAAGGGAATTACCGCTTGCTATAGCACACCCACTGTGCTGCCAATTGTCAAATGTTTTTATATGAAAAATTTGTAAATTTGTACCAATTATTTTTATTAAAAAAAAAAACTAACGGAAGAGTTTGTTTCATTTTGTTTAAACTTTTTCTGTATAAACTTGAAAACTACAGAATTCTACAATTCTTTTTACCCAAGGTATCAGCTGATATCAGTCATATTTTTTGTCTAAGTACGGTATATTCTGTGCGGCAATGTTCTATGTTTTTTATATTCATATAGTGCACAGGCACTTGTATACAGGATAACCCTTATGGTGCCCCACCCCCCCTTTTTTTCAAAACCGATTATTTTTTCATTTTTTTGGTTACATTTCTCATTTTCACTCATACATATGTCAAATATATGCAAATCTACCATCAAACAGTATCTACTTTCCATATGGGGTTACTGATATATAATAAGCGATCAGTAACCCCATATGGATAGTAGATACTGTTTGATGGTAGATTTGCATATATTTGACATATGTATGAGTGAAAATGAGAAATGTAACCAAAAAAATGAAAAAATAATCGGTTTTGAAAAAAAGGGGGGGGGTGGGGCACCATAAGGGTTATCCTGTATACAAGTGCCTGTGATATAGTGCTTAGTATTTGCAATTCTCTGACGAGTCATGAGTGAAAAGCGCGTCAGGCGTCCAGAACAAAATTGATTTTCTGGCACTTAGTTATAATTTTGATTTATAATATAACATACATTACCTTCATTTATAAAATAAATTGTTTGAAAATAAAGCTTTAAGCGATACCTGTCATGTGTTATGAGGATATGATTCATCAATTATTGTACGTAATGAGATGACGGACAAGAGCAGACATATCCATGACATATAAACAAGTATAGCTATGTGAGACTAATTAAATAATTAACAGTAATGAAGGAAAAACAACGAACGCTACTTGTCTAACTGTGAAAGACAAAATATAGACGCAAGATATTTTTTCAATTAAAGTATGACTGTCATAATTGTTTTTCATTTGTGTTTGAAAAGAAAATCACATAATTAATGTGCAGAACTTTTTTTTAAAACTCCTAATGAAAAACTAAACTTTTTTTTAAAACTCCTAATGAAAAACTGTTACACAATGGCAGTGACATTCCTTATAAATAAATTTTCAAACAAATTAAAAAAACCATGAAAAAACTAAAATGGTGGCACTTCCTGTTAAAAGTAGGCGTTTCCCATGATTTGTTTTTCATTGGGATATGAAAAAAAAAATTGTCCAATCAAATTACAGTATTTAATCAATTTTATTTAAAGAAATATCATACACTTTGAAATAAGAAATCGGATCAACTTTTGAAATAGGAGAAAGTAATATCATAATCCATCCTCCGTACTTTACCAATCAAAGTGATAATTGCAAATGCAAAATAACGAACGAAACGTTTTACTCATGTTAATAATACACAAATTAAGCCGTTCACCAAAAAATAAAAAATAAAAAAAATAATAGAAATAAAAAAAAAATGTTTATGACAAAATGACACATGTTACAAATCACCTCAAATAACTGCATGATTTTGTCTCTGTGTTGAAAATGTCAACCATTGAAAATGGGACGGTCATTTTGATGCAACGTGTATGCAAATATATCTCTTCATTTGAAAGTTATATTACGTTTCTTCGTCCTCTGAATGTTAATATAGAAAAAATGTATGTGGACACTCATTGTCATTTTTATTTTCATTATATTGCCGTGGCTATTCTTGAAAAATGTCAATGCTAAAGTTATTGTCATTCTGGATTAATTTGAATGTCAATAAACCTCTTTATTTTTTTGTAATTTATGAGTGACATGTCTAAAAAAATCATTGTAATTTTCTTTTTATTGCGGTCATTTGTACTTGTACATGTCATAGTAACGTCAAAGTTCAGTTAGACGCCAAAAAAAATAGTTTTGCCAATTCAGTTACAAGCAGTGCATGCGTATGAATTTGAGTCATATTCATTCGCATGCACAAGAATGGTGATAAAATGAACATAAAATGCAAAAAGATGAAGCGAAGAGGTATACCACTTGAAAAAGAGGGACTGGGTCCCTAAAAATTGACATTTTAACCTACCACAGAGATTAATAAGAGATACTCCTAAACTAAGTGTCGAGCCAACAATATCCGGGGCTCTCGGCTGCATTAACTCTTCTTACGACGACTATATTTTTGTGTGGTCTTTTGTACCCAACGATTTTGTTTGTATTCTTTCACCTCTTACATTCTCCACTAAGAAAGAAGCAGAGGAACCAATGGGGCATCTTTACTTTTATAACATTCTCCCCTATGGTATCAAGCTTACGAGTGCATGAGTGAGTGAGTTGGTGTTTTACGCCCTTGCAACACTATAAAGGTAATCTAAAGGCGATGAACATGAAAAAGGATGATAAAACGAGTTCATGAAATGGTGATGATCATGATGTGACTGGGTTGTAACTTTTGAAGAACCACAGAAAAAGGGGAGAGAGATGGGTAGGGGTGGAAAATTTGGTGCACTACTTTGCGGCCCACAAAGGGGTCTTTTACATGTATGAAACATGGCACTCTCCGCACACGGTGGCCCACTATGGTCGGCGGTCAGGGTTTCCGTATTATAGACATGAAAACCCCGCAGACGAGCGTCACCCCATTCAGCCACCAAGGGTACACAATTGGTCGCTCTGTGGGCTTCGCACTGACCCGAGGTCAGAATCTCAAGACCCTTAGTCGCTTCTTACGACAAGCTAGGTTCTGCTGCGGGGCCTTTTCGCCATCCGGGCCCCGCATTGGACTCAAGTTTACGACAATAAGCAGTGGCAACTAGATAATGATTTTTTTTCAAGTGCTCAACAAGTTCAAGCAATTTCTGTCTCGGGTTTGCAATGAATTTGTAAAAAGAAGCAAAGGTACCAATGGGGGATCCGAATGTCAAAAGTCCGAAAGGGCGGAGATAAAACCAGTAAACACCAACAATAACGGGACAAAAACAGACAACATGTAAAACATGGAAACAAAAAAATAACTGAATATCAATCAACAACACGAACTCCAGTCAAAACGACAGTAAGAGTAAGCAGTTCCTGCTTGCTATAGCACACCCGTCGCGTTGCTTTACAGTCAATTCAGTGTGTCAATGATAGTCATGACTACTGGTGTAGTGTGTGTTCTAATGCATGCCCTTACAGATTCTTTACTGTGAACATTTATCGGGATTTTATTCAAAATTCAAACTGTAAGAAGAATGTAAATATTTCAGCCAAATATTTTAGCTATCCATACAGAAAAGAGGAAAATAATGTTAATATAGACTATAACTAGAGTCATAGACGAACTGAATGACTGCACGAATTTTGTGTGTCAAAAAGAACTATATAGGTGCAAATAGACGATTTAACTGACTCAATTAAATGATTGAAAAATACGATAGTTTAAAAAAAGGTAAAATCAGGTAAATGAATTCATACTTTTTAGACAAATAGAAAAACATAAAAAAGGTTACCGAAAAATCATGTGAGTTAAGTCTATACATTGAAGTCTTTAACAAAAGCAGCTTTCATAAATGCAACTATTGATTGGTAAATAAAGAAACTAAAAAAAAAATCTTATCTTAAAAAAAACATTTTTTTCATCATTTAACTGTATTTTCAAACCATAAACGTTAAAATAGGTTAACTGAAATAGTTTATTTAAAACTTCACCGTAATAGGACATCTCTATTGCACGATGCTATACCTTTTTTTAAAAGAACAATTTAACTGTTTTGTTAAACCATAAAAAAAATGAAATAGGTGAAGAGAATTTTTTTTTTATCATCACGGTTAAAAACCATTCTTTAATCGCATGATGCGTTTACTTATTTCAAACAAAGGCCGCAATGTAACGCGCTCATGTGTACAAGGCCGTCTAATGCAGGTACACCCCCAGTAAAGTGGTGGTGTTAAAATGGTTTTGATGAGATTGACCAAGATACATGTTGTATGATTTAAATCACAAAATCAGAAAATCGATTGTAAACATAATAAGTTTAAAACCTTTTTATTTCTTATGACCGAACCTAACTGTTTTTATCTTAAGTAATCACCAAAACCAACATAACTAGTTTTTATTTTTTTGTTTGTTTAATCGTTTTTTTTTCGTAATAAACATTATCCGCCAGGTGGCCTTACCAGGTGAGACGATCGAACCCTCTGCGCTTGACTGCAATTTGTTTCGTAACCTAAAAATTTGCATAAATCAAATCTTATACAAGACGACATTTGGGTACAGGTAGACATCGTATTTATATGTCATAATCAAAGACGTTTTGGTGTTGTAGGTAGCGAATTGGATTTCGAGTACCTGACACTGAACCAAAAGGGACATAATGATGCAAGGAGGGACAGGCGGACCCTCGGGCATGCAGGGTGGTCCGGGCAATATGAGCATGGTAAGATTGAATTGTTTTATAGAATTTTGCAACCTTATTACTTACTTTAAGAATACTTCTAAATCCAAAATAATTTTCAACCAGCCAAGTTATACATTGTATATAATATCAAGTTACTTTGTAAATCAATCGTAATTAGTTTTATGGATACAAGAAACTGATAAGATCTAATTTGTTAATAGAATTTAACAACTTTCAGTACTTTTATGCGATTTAAACTTTATATTTAATAGTGAGAAACGAAGATTAAGAATTCTTCTACATCCAATAAGTTTTAAATGAATTAATGTTAAAAGTTTCTATTTAAAACAATCGTTAGCATTAGCCAAATCAGACTCTGTATTAAACATGTTCAATGCTTGCAAAACTCATCAAATGTGGAAGGAATGAATGTTTTAAGTCAATTGTAAAAGAATAACATGTACTGTGGATTCATTTATTTTCGTGGGTACCAATTTTCGTGGTTTGACGAAAAAGAATAAGTTCGTTGGTTCTTAAATTGGTAGTTTTAAAGTCCTCAGGATATACTGGTCAATGGTAAATTTCTTTTTCGTTGGGTATTAAATTTCGTCGGTTAAGCCCACCCACGAAAACCACCAAAATTGATACCCAACGAATAAAAATGAAACCACAGTTATATGGTCATGGTATTGCACTATTATAATATAGGTCGAATATGGCATACGATAGTTGAGACAACGTGAATAAAGAAAAAATTATAACATCAAGTGGTTTCTACATTGTATTTTCAAAAGCAAATTTTATATTATGACAGCAGAACAAACAAGTTAATAGATCTATATGCATCGTACATGTAAAATAAGCTTTTGTTTTCCATGTTTATGTTTACTTCTGAATATTGTTAATTGTTAATTAAATTGTATGTTTTTGCTGAGATAATTTACTAAAGAGATAAGTCACTCCCGAGTTTTAATTTTCTCAGGTTTTTGTCACAAACTTTGTAATGGTATTAACATGACAATAGAATTTGATTGATTGATTGATTGATGATCATTACCTTATCTTATAACCACGTATCTTCGTAAAAAAATATTAAAAAAATGTTTAAATAATATATCTTTATTTGTACAGTTATACCCCTAGGGGTTGAAGGCAATACAGAAAATAACATTGAACAATAACCATCAAACAGTCAAATATAAAATATAAGACATTTTTAAACTAAAACAAAATTCAAATCATGCAGTTGTAGAGTCCACCTTCCTCAGAACTAGTCTGGTGTAAAAATAAACTCAAATCGAATTCTTTAAGGAATTAAAGACGTTTTTCTTGTACCAAGTAAGCAATAAAAATGTTAATTTGCTACATGCCAGTAACATAAAGCAAGATCTGGTAAGTTACCCTCCAACGCACTTAGATTTTATTGAACAGTTAGCTTGTTATCAAAGAAAATATAGCTATTTATATCACGGAAACCAATGTGCACAGACAGGTACATGAACATGTACATACTGACCGAACTATATTTTATACAGATAAGTTTTCGTTGATGAATAAAAGTAATTTTCGATTAAGTTTCTAGATATTCTAATTCTTAATCATAAGAGACAGGTTGATCTTACTCATAATTTGGTGTTCCTGTTCGGTATTTTTGGTTTTATTGATATACAATACTTAATTGGTACAGCGCCTCTTATGAGTCTTGAATTGACGAAACGCATACGAGGCGTATCAAGATTTGCGGTTGTAATTTCAATTTCATAAGGAATTTGTCTAAAATTGTTTTACAACTAAAATTTCTTAAATCTTTATGTAAACCGCAATCGTTTTCATTTTATACATGTAAATGCCCGCGTGTTGGCACGAGAAAGACATTTGGGATGCTTTCATATGTTTCGAATGAGGTATATATTATAGGACCTCATATAAGATAACTGTTACATAGAGTAACCCATTGTAGCCAAATATACATCACTAGATCTATGCGTATAGGGCCGATTAAATCGATTAGAAAAGCTTTGGGACACTCGTTTCTTATTTCTCTCTCTTACTTGATAATTAACTTGTCCGACACATTATGGGATACCCCTTTCATTGACCAATCATAATGAAACATGCTGAGTTAGTAGGGGTTCAAACAGAAGTGTGAAATTCTATAATTTTTTTTTTCAAATTGCCGTCATTTTTAACTATACTCCTCTACTTAAGAATTAAACTTTGTACAAGTTCAATTGAAACTGATTTTAATTGGCGGTTTTCCATTGTGATTTTTCTAAATAACGATTAACCACTTGTTATTTGAGTTGTGTCGCGTACACTTCTTCCACATCTCATTATTTTCTAACTAAGGCTTATTTTGACGCATACTTTAGAATCAAAATGACAACAAATAACAAAATACAAAAAAGTTCCAGACAACAAATTTTCCTACGCGTTTCGTTTATTTAGGACTCATCAGAAGCGCTCTACCCAAAAAGATTGAAAGTGTCAAACACCAAATGAATATGAAGAGCATAGAACAATACAACGAAAATACCGAACTGAACCAAATTATGACTAAGATCAAGCTATGTGACTTGGGTAGGAAGTACCTTTAATACTATCAAAGACTATTTAGGGCGACTTATGTTGAATCCCAACACAATGATTTAACTATAACTATTTATTTCCACAGATGATGGACGATGAAGATAGCAAGGCTTTGATGGAAGAAGCCCGCGAGTGGCTGGGAGACAAGGTCGATGACATGGGACCTAAGGAATCTCAGGGTAACCCGATGGACCAGGTACCCCAACCTAAGACTCGGAGAATCTCCATTGATACATCAAAAGAGTAAGTACTTATTAATTGTATTAAATGGTCGATAACTTTGTCTTGAGGAAACCTAAAGTTACGAAATTGATGAGTATTGTCCGCCCGTTTCTCGAACAAATTTTTGCTTCTCCAAAACAGTATGTCCTTTATGAATGTTGAATAAGGTTCATTAAATGAACATATGATTCAGAAGCTGAGATAAGAAGGACAACCCAACTGATCAGTTATTTTAAGCCTAAGACTCGAAGAATCTCTATTCTTTGAACTAAAGTGGAACGGTCTTACTCTTGGTCTGATGGATTCAGGCTCTGTTAGTTTGTGCCTTGTTATTGATTATCATTAGGGGGAAGGTTGGCGCCAAAAAACTAGTTTAACCCCGCCACATTTTAATGTGCCTGTCCTAAGCCAGGAATCTTTATCAAAGCTTATGTTTGTATTTAGTCGAATTTTTGTTAATTGTTTTTTGTCAAGAAAAGGGTCTTTCAATGCACTTTGGGATTGGGCTTGAATCATATGTATTTTATTTTCAATCCAGGGGCCAATTGAAAAACAGCGAGCAGCGACCGCTGGTCACATTGAGGGCTGCTGGCTTTTTTCCATTGAGGATATTTAAAATATACGTTTATAATGTAGGTTGTGTCGCGTACACTTATTCCACATCTCATTTTCTTCTATCTGATGTTAGAGAAAAGCGGGAATGGAGGGGGGGGGGGGGCGGAATTGCAAAAGTTCAAATTTCGTTAGAAAAGATTTTAGTAGGATGAAACAATAATATTATTTGTATTTGTGCGGAAAAATAAAGTCAGTTTCAGGGAGAGAGGGGAGAGGGCAACACCTCTTAATCTGATCCTGTGAATCCGTCACAGTGTATGGTGATATATCATAAGTGCTTGTCTCTTCGAGAATCGTTCAAGCTGACATTGTATTTTTTTTAGATCACGACTAGACACTGATGATGCCATCGCAATCGTTGGAGTTGGCGGGAAATTTCCAGGGGCAGACACAGTTGACGATTTTTGGCGTGTTCTCGTCAACGGCGAGAATCACGTTTTAGAAATACCCCCAGAGAGATGGAACGTTGAAGAATATTACTCGGCAGACTTTGATGAACCAGGGAAAACTTATGTTCGAAGAGCAGGGTTTCTTAACAAGTAATTTCATTTCTATTTTATGTAATGGTTTTATACTTAATAAAATAATTCAATTATAGATACAAAAAAACAATATTTAAGGATGAGTTCCGTACGCGGGAGAACGTTGCCCTGGAGTGTAACGGAAAAATAGAGGACGGATGGCATATTATAGGATAAATGATGGCAGTTAGGTATTCATAAGATAACTGTAGCTTGTAAATAGGTTAAAATGGGCCCATATCAAGAAGGGGGGGGTAATCATAGGTTATTTTTTTCTTTGTCTTGCCCCTTTTCGATGTCGTTGCCCTTCTTACTTTTGATAATTCATCGATATAAGTATACGACACCATCCTGCATTTCATTTTAAATTTAAGCTAAAGACAACCTCCAAAAAATCAAGTGGTCACTTTCTTACACAATATTTTGATTCTGCTTTTAGTTTTGATGAATTTGATCCTAAAATGTTTGGCATCAGCGAACCGGAAGCAGCCAAAATGGACCCCCAGCAGCGGTACATTTTAGAATGCGCACACATGGCCTTGGAAGACGGCGGGATAATGAGGAAAGACATTCAGGGCAGCAGAACCGGGGTTTACATAGGTAAGTCGTCATTGGAAAGGTTTTCCGAAAAGGGCGGTTATTACCAGTGCATCTTCGTTAAAAATGAAAAAAAAAAAATAGGAGGACAATTTAAAGCATTTGATATTCAATATTTACCATTTATAGTTAGATAAGGCAATGTACTCAATTCATTTCTTTTCCATTCTAGCACCAAACGCAGGTTTCGACTTTTTTACCTGTATGTTTTTTACAACTTGCACATTTGGAAGCAAAATCATTACAGAAATTCCATTAAGATTGAATTATTCGTGCAATTAAAATTTCCTTTTTTTTTGTCTGCTCTTGCTTGGCACTGTAAAATTTATCATACCTACCTCCCCTAACGCATAATATCCTCATCTTTTCAATAGGTGTTATGAATGATGATTACAAAAGTTCAGCGACCGAAGACCCGGCCGTGGCTAGCAACTACACGCTGACTGGGACAGCACCCAGTATCGTGGCCGCTAGGATTTCCTATGTTTACAATCTGTTAGGACCTTCTATGTCCATAGACACGGCTTGCAGTTCTTCCTTAGTGGCCATACATCTAGCTTCTCAAGCCTTGAAGAGTGGTAAGTGTTAAATTTACAATGAAACCTGTCGTAGTCGAACAGTGTTTGGAGTAAGATTTTATTTAGTTTAGACAAGTATTTGGTCTAAAGAGGATATTACTACATAAAACATGTAAAACACGTATAGGAAAGGCTAACGATCCATGTTGGTTAAGACACGGTTTTGGTTTAGTACGACGTCGGGAAATTAGGTTTCACTATACTAAATTTTCAGACTGTGTGAAGTAGAAGGCAGATACATTTTATATTAGTTTTATATTGAAATTCATGATAGATTTATTTTTGGACGAGCGGTTTATATTTAATGTCTAGAAGATTTAACTTGAATATTCATTAATATGCATGTAGAAAAGAAAACAACATGTTTTCACTTTTTCGGTTTTACGCCTGCTTCAACGTGTTGAAGCGAATCTCGTAGCTAAACGCTTATTATTCTAGCTTGTAAAGATTTGTTTAATCGCCACAAAAAAATGGTAATGAACGCAACTTTATGCAAATCTTATAATACTTTCGACCACCCTTGAGATGCTATAAATAATTAAAAGTTGTATACTTAGAGCATGAAGATTTTAGCTATGAATATGCATAATAATATTCATATTTCATAAGATACGGATTTTTAGCCTTTTATATGACATCAAGGTATAATTCTTTGAAGACATTTAATTGCTTGTATTTGATTGGGAAAGAAACTTTTAATCATTAGCTTATGTTAGTCCCTCAGTCTTCATGATGCGTCACTAAGATCCGCCCCTTTGTAGGCGACTCTTTTTGGTCCACATTTTACATCATTGAGCTCCAGGATTGGTTGATAAATTTTTAAATAATTTAAAGAAAATCTGTAGTATATAAACAAACTCCAACACATAAACATGTTTCATTAAAAGCACATTTCATTTTTTGCCATTGCGTCTATTGAGATATGGGTATTTATGAAATTTCGCATGTTTACAAACAACGACATGCAGTAAAAAGCCATAATATGCCGAATAGCTTAATGTATATGGTTTCATTACCACAAAAGATCCTATTGCATTTTCTTATCTTCATCGAATGAAATATGAAAGATTTGTCATTTTAAAGATGAAATTTCTATGAATTTATATTTAAAGTTGGAAAATGCATTAGATCCAATTGGGCTTTCAATGCTGGATGTAACCCTTCAGTTTGTTGTTTGCGAGTATGCAGTTGCGGATACAAAACTTTCGAAAGGGAGGGGCTCATTGACTAGCCGAGGGTGCTCCCTTTGGTCATGTTTAATAATGATTTTCTATACACCCAAACAAATTTTTCCACCAAAAAGGAGGCGCTTCCCCCTTCTGTTTTTAGTGACCACATATTCTTGTCGAACTATACAAACGGGTCTTTCAAGCGCAAGCAGTCAGTTTGCTGAACATTTATTTAGTTATACCCAGTATTCCTATGCTAGCACAAATAATATGAATTTTACATTCTGTTCTAGTTTAAAGAAAAAAAGGAATTAATAGATAGATAGAAAAGTTAATTAATTTTTAAAAAGGACCTTCAAATAAATAAAGAAAATACAGTTTGAATATTAATTATATGTATGAACCAAACAAATAAATAATATTTTAATAGATAATATTAAACAAAACATTTACTGTAAATAATGCAAAACATCCAAATATGTAATAATGAAGAAATTAACCAACCAATAACTAAAAATATCAAATAAATAAATAAAAAAAATAAATAAAACAATTGATTATTAATATGTCACTGTCAAGTTAACTGTGACATTTTTTTTTTTTATCAGAAACATGATTTTTCCCTTTAAACCTGCCATATGACATATGTCATATGTTAAACAAATTACTACATGTACATGATATATAAGTAGCCAAAAGTTAGGGTGGTGGATGTTGCATGGTGTGAGTAAATTGAAGTCATGGAAAGAGTTGTGGGGGTATGGCACTGTACTATAACTTGTAAAGTGCACTGTGCAAATGCCATTTCCGGTATTATCATAATGATGGTGATTTGAAAAGAATTCCCATCCCATATGCTTGAAAAATCCTCGGTTAATTATATCCAAGTGGGTTGGGAAAATTGTTACGGGACAGAAGGAAAAGCTTACGCTATAAAACCCGGTTTAACCCATCATTTCTATCAAAATCTACCAACCATGCCAACCATTACTTTCTTTGATTTTTTCGGTATGTATTTATCCTTGGTTTGTCTTTTTGTTTGTACCTCCAAGATTGGTAATTGTGTTTTTACCTGTATAATTCACCGGGAATTCCATGTAATGAATACATTATATACTAAACCAATCGATGAAATAAGAACAAACATGAACTTTTGACACGTTTTTAAAAACTTAATCGGCTTTAAAGTACAAGAACTGTATTTTGTCGGTTATCTAAAACTCTCTGTAATATTATCACAGTACATGTGTCGGTTTAAAGTACATAAAACCCATCTGTTTGGTTCTTTAATGTCCCCACGTGCACAGTACACGTGTCGGCTTTAAAGTACCATAAACCTAACACTACCCTTATGTCATTACCATATTTTCTCGCTATTTGTACGTATCGTTTGTTCGCCGTCAGTTTTATTCGGAAAAATCATGTATCTGTCATACAACGGCATGTTTATGTACCATAAATAGTACCTTCATATGATCTTATATGCATAAAAATATTAACGATACATTTGTAGCCTTCCGGTCCACAAATTATTAATTAGGAAATATTTTGCAGTTGTAGTTAACATGTTATATAAATATATATTTATTGACATGTCAGAATCGGCCATGAACTTCTTTTTTAACTATTTTTGGGACATGCTTTTTATGGTACACCTTCAAGACATTGGCAACAGGAGACTGAAAAAGACCCAAATAAAGATAAAATGAATGAATTAAATAATTAAATTACAAGTAATATTGTGGACGAACATCTGAAGATAATTTAAGTAGTGACCACAATATTTTTGTTCTGTCTATGAAAAAAAAAAAATAGCATTTAGAAATATGGCACACACTATGTAACCAGCGCAGAGACAGAAGAAAAAAAAAATATTGTGGTCATTTCTTATAAAATAAATTCAATAGCATGTTTTCTCAATAAGAAATTATTTGATAGCTGAAAAAAAAAGATTTTATGAATAAATCACAAATTCAAATTCCCCAATCGGTGCCCCACCTAATCAAAAACGTCATCCATTGGCGAATTATTATTTTTTTTAAAGTTGTAAACGATCATCTGAACGTTGCATCCCATGATATTATCATTAGAAAGTTTAAGCATCTTATTGATCACGAATCGAAATTAACTTATTACCTAACACACTATTTAATGTCATCACAGTAGAGGGGGGGGGGGGGTAGGAGGGGGTCTGATCCCGGAATCCCGAACTAATTTTTACACAATCCCGTCATCCCGACTTAAAAATGAGAAAATCCCCAAGCCCGGTAAAGTTGATATAATTTTATCCCGGAATCCCGAACTTAAATTGTCCAAATCCCGGAATCCCGAGCTTAAATATGGCCAATCCCGGTGTCCCGAAAAAGGTCCTACCCCCCTCACAGTATACGTACGCTTGTTGGCTTAAAAGCACAGGCGTTTGGGTCCAGGATTTTATAAGAAAAATCGTGTATATAAAACTTTTCAAAGTCTCTACACTACATTATAGCGAGGGTAAGATTTTTTTTTATATATACAGTCACACAATAAATAATAAAAAAAAGAAATCCTGGTCCAAAACGCCTGTGCTTTAGAGTACAAGCAACCTTTGTCCCTAACCTAACGCCACCACCTTATTTTCTCACTAATTACGTAATGGCGATATTAACTTGTTTGTTCGCCGTCAGTTTTATTAGGAAAAATCATGTATCTGTCACACAACGGCATGTTTATACCATAAATAGTCACTTTATATGATCTTTTATGCGTCCAAATAATTACGATACATTTAGACATTAGTAGCCTTCCGGTCAACAAATTATTAATTAGGAAATATTTTATGTTATTGATTGACATGTCATGCATGTCAGAAGTGGCCAGGGACTTCTTTTTTAACTATTTCTTGGACATGCCTTTTATTTATGCTTCAAAAACGTCATCGATTGAGGAATAGCAGTTTTGATTAAAAGTTTTATACAATCATCAAAGCGTTTCATCCCATCTAATTGATCACGAACCAAAATTTATCTATTAACTAACACACCCTTTAATGTCACCATAGTACACGTACATTTGTCGACTTTAAAGTACAAAAAACCTTTGCCCCTACCATTTGTAGCCTTCCGGTCAAGAAATTATTTATTAGGAAATATTTTATGATATATATTGACATGTCAGACGTGACCATGGACTTTTTAAAACTATTTCTTGGACATGCTTTTTATGGTTTATAAGTTCAAGACATTGGCAACAGAAGGAGACTGAAAAAATAAAATGAAATAAATGATTGAAATTAATAATTTTAACAAGTTACATGTAATATTAATGTGGTTGGAAGATAGAAAAAGAGGGCATGGGCACCTCATGATCAGTTGAACTATTTCTGGGACATCCTTTTTATGGTTTAAAAATGAAAATAATTTGAAACAGGCAAAAAAAAAAAAAAAAAACCAGAAGAAAAAAAAATAGATTTTAAAATGAATAGATGAAATATATATATATTATATGTAATATTCGTGATGAACAATAGAAGATAATGAAATATTGAATGGGTGCACGCAACAAAACTTACATCAAAAAGCAGTAAAAGCATCCAAATCTTATGAACTTTTGATTTGTTTTACTAAAATACCCTCATGAATATATAAATTATTAAATTGAAATATAATTTAGACTTCAACAAGTACAAGAATTTTTTTAAATTTGATAAATTCGAATAGTTTGCCTGGATAACAGGCTCACGGTTGGTAACTAGGGTGTGTTTTGTAAATAGTTTTTCAAAATGACATTATTTATAGCGGCGTCCCCGAATATTCCGTCTCATTTTCCCCCGAGCGAGCAACTTTAGTTTAGACATCTCTCTCTCTTGATATTTTATATGTTGCTTTGTACTATAATGCTTTACAAGGATTTTTTATGTTTTAGGTGATTGCTCTATGGCTATTTGCGGTGGTGTTAACAGTATTCTTTACCCAGACATCTACATCCCCCTATCAAAGGCGAGAATGGTATCACCCACTGGGCAATGTCAAGCTTTCTCAGACACAGCGGACGGTTACATTCGAGGAGAAGGAGGCGGAGTTATCGTACTCAAAAGACTTAAAGATGTAAATGAAATATTTTCAAGACCCTTTTCATATGCGATCAGTCTAGCATTTCAATAATTAAAACCACTGCAAATCATATAATTTAGGTAACACAGGACACAAAGTATCCTTTTAAAGTTATTGAATAAAAAATAGTTTTTATAAACCGCTTCTAATATTATATATTCTTTTGATTTTCATAACCTTCGTTGATTATTTTGTTTTCAGGCACGCGCTGACGGCAACAAGATATGGGCAACTATAGCAACCGGCTGTAACCAAGATGGCCGAACAATGACGCCAATCACAGCCCCCTCTGTTCAGATGCAGACAGAACTTCTACAGGAAGTGTACGAAGTTAATAACGTTAATCCAGACCACATCCAGTATATTGAGGCTCATGGTAAATAATTAATGAAAAATAGAGTATAAAACGGTCATAGATAGTTTCATGTATCATGTAATTATGTATGTTTTAATGTTTGACTTGCGTGCATTGACAATGCAATTATAAAAAAAATGTAATTTACACTTTAACAGATCAGTAGTCGCAAATATTGCAGTACAAACATGGAGGTTATACCGTCCTTAAATTGACTTAATCTAAATCAATATGCATTTAGTACACCTTCATTAGCAAAACTGGAACGCTCAAATAAATATTGAAATTCGTCACCCAAATGACACACAACCTATGTTATGCTTTGTTTAAAAATGGAGTTTGACATGAAAAACTAGTTGGGCACAATCAAAAACATGTTTTTATCGTACAATCTTATGCGTCTCTACAATAACGTCTCTACAATAACGGACCATAAAAACCCAAAATATCAATTTTGAAAACAAAGTCGGCCTGCATCTGGTTTGATGTTTTGTATCACGCCATAAGCCTAGCGAAACTTTAAAACCCAGAAATATATTTAAAGTAATGTCAACTTTTGTTTAAGATAAGGAAACATTTTCTAACAAGATAGTTTATTTACAGGTACTGGAACACCTGTTGGCGACCCTATCGAAGCTAATAGCTTGGGCGAATTCTTCCACCGATACATGTCTGAGGAAAAACCTCCGCTAAAAATAGGTTCGGTTAAAACGAACATCGGGCATCTTGAGTCCGCAGCTGGTGTTGCAGGCATCGTTAAGGTTTTATTAATGATGAAACATGGCAAAATGGTAAAGTCTCTCCATTTTGAAAGACCAAACCCTAAAATAGACTTTCCTAAGCACAACATGGCTGTTTCTATTGACGTCGATGATTGGCCAACTCGTCCAGATGGATCCAGAATGACATGCGTGAACTCTTTTGGATTTGGAGGTACAAACAGTCATGCTATCATTAAACAACTTCCTTTTGAGGAAACAGTCGATACTGATAGCAGTGACGATCAACAATACATTATTTTCCTGTCAGCCTTAGACAATGGAGGACTTTCAAACAGCTTGAACCACTTTATTGACAGTCTACGTGATACATCTGTAGACAGCCTTCGAAGTATAGCTTACACAAGCTCTTGTCGCAGAGAACACTTCAAATACAGGCTCGCACTTGTCGCCTCATCGAAAGAAGATCTGCTGAAGAAAGCACAGGCTCAAGTGAAAAACATAAAAGATGTAAAACCACCTGGACTCAATCCACCAAATGTTGTCTTTGTCTTTTGTGGAGTAGGGACAACATGGACAGGCATGTGTAAAGAAATGATGCAACAACACACAGTATTTTGTGAAGCTGTAAAGAACGTCGATAAACTTCTAACTCAATACACTGGGTGGTCAATTTATGAAAAACTACAGAATGGTGAAGACGTTTCGGACCCTCTAGTTGGCCATCTTTCAATATTTACATGCCAGGTGGCGCTAACGGAGCTGTGGAGACACTATGGGATAGAACCAAATGTCGTCCTAGGTCAGTCCGTAGGAGAAGTTGCTGCAGCGTACGCATCTGGAGCACTCACACTAGAGGACGCTGTTAAAGTCATCTATTTCCGGTCATCAATTTTGGCCAAAGCAACAGGTGGTGCTATGTTTGTTGTTGGCAACAGCAATACAGAAATGGTAGAAGAGATGTGTAAGGAGTACGATGGAAAAATAAACATTGCTGTTTATAATAGTTCGAAATCTTCAACTGTAGCAGGGGATTCAGACGTTGTAAAAGAAATGATGCAAAAACTAAAAGAAAAAAGCGAGGAAGAAGGAGATGGGATTTTCCTCCGACAACTTCAAGTCCAGTGTGCATACCACAGTCATCACACAGAGAAAGCGAGTATCGACTTAGAAAACTCACTTAACGGACTAGCAGGTTCGGAGCCAAAAGTAAAGATCATGTCAACTGTCACCGGAGAACCCTCGACAGAAGGACAATTTGTTACAGCAGCTTACTGGAGAGAAAATGTTAGGAAACCAGTATTGTTCCAGAAAGCAGTACGAACTTCAGGACTGCTAAACACGCTTAACATATTTTTAGAAATTGGCCCCAAACCTGTCTTGAGAACACATCTTAGCGACTCATTCGCCGAAGGGAAAGCTTTAAGTTTGCCATCTATGAATGTAAACTCTGAAATGTCTTGCATCATGGACACCTTAGCAGACCTTTACAAAAATGGCGTAACTCCAGACATGGAACGAATCAACCCATATACAAGTATCATCTCCGATATTCCAAAATATATCCCCAATAGGATGAAGTCGTTGTTTGAAGCAGATAGTACAAAGTTAAGAAAGCAAGGAAGAGGCCGAATGGGATCAAGCCATCCGTTTCTTAAGCGTCAATCAGACGATAATACACCATTTAAAATAGACATCAGCACAACATCGACACCATATGTGTATGAACACAACGTACAGGGAAATATACTGGTACCCGGAGCATTTTACGCCGAGGTGGCGTTAGAAGCAAGTAAAAACTTATTAGAGCATTCGCCATTCGAGCTTGAAATCTCTGTCGATTTCCACCGACCATTGCGTCTGTCCCCTGGAAGTCCATGTGAAGCCTTCGTTATGATGAAATCTTACGAAAAATCCCAGAGCATGACCTTCACCATCCAAACCGGAACTGACATCATAGCACGAGGTAGATCCAACGTAGTTGTTGAAGATGTACGATTGAGCCTTGTAGATATAAAGAAGATAAAGGACAGGTGCACTATATTTCACCCGAGACAGCAGACATATGATACTCTAGGTATGCTAGGTTTCAGCTACGGGGATGAGCTCCAGATTTTAGGAGATGGGTACAAGAACAGAACTGAATGTCTGGTAGAGGTTACTTTATCTGAACTTCTCATGAAAGACCTAAACATAACCAATATTCACCCAGCTATTCTTGACGGTCTGTTACAAACACCCGGAATCATATTTGATTTGATGACGGAAAGACCTTCAGGTCAACTACTGCCAGCAGGATTTCGAAAATTGATTTTAAGGAAGAATCCAGAGAAATCTATGCTTGCCTATATGAAGATGGTTTCATTTTCTAAAGACGAGATTTTATATAATCTTCTTCTACTCCAGAAAGATGGCATTGTCATTTGCGAGGTTAAAGACTTTATCATTCGAGCGGTGGAAAGATCGGAAAAACACAATGGACAAATTGCTCACAAGATTTTATGGACAGAAGTTGACAGCAAGAAGTCAAAGAAGGAGGATTTACAACTAGAAAGAAAGGATTCGGTAGCTGCATCGTCGGTTGTAACTGACCACTCCGACGATACCATGTCCGATGTATCGGATGACAAAAAGGATAAACAATCTCATAGCTCTGGTTATTCTAGCGAGAAAAAAGACCTAGACGACGAAAAAGACAAGATGAAATCTGTGGAGAAAGTAGACGAGGAAAAAGAATATTCATCTTCATCGTCGAATGAAAGTGACACAGAAGATGTCAACGAGAAAAGCAAAGAAATCATAAAGAAACGAAAGTTTTTAGTCCTGTCCAGAGAAAAAGGAATAGCAACGTCTTTTAGAACATGTTTTGAGGACGACATTGAAGCCAAATACCACATCATAACCGACCTCGAAAATTTTGAAACTGAAGTTATGGAGACAAACTTTGAAAATGTAGAAAACAAAGATGAACAAGAGGAGCTATGTATTATAATTACGGCTGGCAATATGAAAATAGAATACAAAGAGAATGGAAACGCTCTTCTTGAAGACGTTATATCCAACTGTGAACTTCTATTAGGGGTCCTTAAATATTTTTCGGATAAAGAAACAAAGGTTCCCATTTACATTTTGACGCAGAGTACACAAGCTGTCGGTCATCAGAAGAAATTCAACCTAGTTGGATCAGAAATGTGGGGACTTGTACGATCTGCCTTACGAGAGCAGAGCTTTCAGATTCATCTGATCGACATCGACCCAGATTTTGACCTCTGCAGACAAAAGTTAATTGCAATACTTCAAGGATCAAAGAAACAGTACAAAGTTCCTGAAATGGCTTTGAGGAAGAATAAACTTTATGAGAACGAATTCGTCAGTCAGGAAGATACTGAGAGGTTTAAGATACCTAAGATAAGATCTATGGACAAGTACTGTGTTGCAGAGTATCGCAGCAAACTGCCATCAGACCTTTCCGACACGTTTTACTCCTTACAAGAAATGGATTCCGACGTACAAAGTCATTCTCTGCTAATACAGGTTGGCAAGGCCTGTTTGCATAACAAGCACCTGTATCCTCTAACTTTTGAAAATGCTGTCGACGCACTAAACGTTTGGCCACAAGACCACAAAGACGGATATGGCGTGTTAACCTTTGAAGTAGTTGGAACACGATTAAACCAGAAACCTGGAAAGCAAGTTAAAGAAATTGTAGCCTGCTATCCCTTGAAGGTCCAGTCTACTGTTAACGTCCCGAAGTCTTGTACGGCTACCTTGTCAGATCTTCCGCCTTACTTTCCCGGGATGATATCCACTGCGTCCCTTCTCTGGGAACTGGTTGAGAAGCTCCCATCTAAAAGAAGCTATATGATACTAATGGACAAGGACAATGAAGCAGCTGCAAATATATTAAAACAAATGATAGCTTCGAAGAAATCAGGTCCGGTTTACATGTATACATTTGAAGAAATAATGTCACCGGAACAAGTTGTTCCCATTATAATCCCACTTTTGAAAATGGATCTACAGACAGTCCATGGATTTTTGGAGGCTGTACCAACCATCAGTATAATTGCATCACTTAGACAATTTCTACCTCTGGAGATTGAAAGATATATTGCTGCCCGTTCTCCACACGTCAAGGTCATTTCATTAAATGTCGATGAAGTTCTTTCGAAAACCAAACTACCTCAGATAGTGCCAACTGTCATCAAATGGATGAAGAAACAGAAACACAAGTTGCTTTCTAAAGATATTATGAATAATGAACCGCAGATGGAAGCTCTTTTACCTCTACCCAGCCCTGTTGTCAATCTTAGTGAATCGGAAGAGGTGCAAAAATGTGACATCAGAATACCAGAAAATCTAATCTTCCGCAAAACAGCAGTTTACGTCATCATAGGTGGAATGACTGGACTCGGATGGGAAATCACTAACATGTTGGCCGAAAAAGGGGCAGGGTTCATTGTCAGTCTTTCTAGGAGAGAACCCTCCGATGAAAAACGAACCAAGATCAAAGAAATAGGACAACAATATGGTTGCTACATAACAACACTCCCAGTCGATATTTCCAATCTTGCATCTCTACGTGAGGCCTTTCAGCAAATTACAGATGAAGCCCCATTTCCAATCAAGGGCATATTCCAAGGCGCTGGAGTTCTAGATGATGCACTCTTCCTTTCTATGACCAGAGAGAAATTGCAGAAAGTCCTTACACCAAAGGTTTTAGGAACATGGAATCTTCACGTCGTCTCCGAAAATCTAGATCTAGATTATTTTGTCATACACTCATCAATGACATCGGTTTTTGGAAACGCCGGACAGACTAACTACGGAGCTGCCAACGCTTTCCTCGACTCGCTGGCACACTATCGCCGACATCAAGGTCTATGCGGACAAAGTATAAATTGGGGCCCACTAAAGGTCGGTATGGCAATTAACGACGACAGCTTAGAACAGATACTTGAACGACGTGGGCTCATATCCTTGAATATAAACACCATTAGAAAAGCCCTCATTGAAGTCTTGAAAAACACGTCTCCTCAGGTTACCTTCGGTGTTTTTGATTGGGACACTATAGCATCTGGGCTAATGTCGGAAGAGATGGCACTTGTTGCCTACCGATTTAGAGGTTTTGTCGATAAAATTCTAGAACAACGAAGAGCTAAACGAAATGCTGTCCAGTTGAACTTTGATCTCAATGAAATTATGTCGATTCCAAGAGAAGAACGAATCGAAGCCATTATGAAAGTATTGAAAATCTTAGCCAGCGATGTGTTTGGTGTTGAACATGATTTGTTAAATGAGGACACACTAATATCAGCTCTAGGCGTAGATTCTATGTTAGCCATGACGTTTGCTCAAACCGTTCTAAAAGTGATGCACGTTAAGATCTCCCTAGTTATGCTGCTATCTGATGGGACCACCTTAATGACGATTTCAGAGTCTATTAATAATACACTGGAAAACGGAAGTACGGAAGAAGAAGAGAAGAAGAAGGAAATGGACGAAAATGTTAAGAACTCGATGACACCATACGAAAAACGAGCATACAACGGACATGTACGAAACAAATACGACCCCTCTTTATATATGTTTGGAGATATCGTGGTCGATAGTGTAATAGCCATGCCCGAATACTGGAAACCCCTGATTGAGAAGATCCATCGGAAGTACCCTGCTCTTCGGACACTGTTTGTCCCAGGCCACGAAGAATGTAGATATGGAGTTAAAAGAGTAATTCTAGAACCGGACGAGGTTGGAATCGATTTCCGCATCGTCGACAAGGCTTTATTGCTGCATACCAGTAGGCATCCTCCAAATGTTGACGATTACTTGTTTGACCCAGCGATGGATTTACCCATGCGAGTTTTCTATGCAAAGAAGGGAAGACAAGCCATTATCAGATTCCTCTTTAACCATCTTGCGCTTGATCTGCATTCTGTTTCGGTTATGATGAAAGACCTACACCCTGATGCCCCCGTAGAAGAGCCCACAGAGCCAATAGACATTGCAGTTCATATAGAACAAAGACTTATGGACGATGAAATTGATCTACGAGAGTTTTGGGCAACGACTATCCCAAGGCGGCTACAACCAATGTCTCTTGCATCCAGTGATGACCTAACGACAGATCCCAACTTCTTCGAGTTTACCAGAGTCAGAATTCCCCCCAATATAGCCTCAGGTCTAAAGCCTCTTCTCGAAGCTAACAAGTGTACGTTGTTCCACTTCTTTACCACTATGTTTGAGATATTACTCCATTCCGAACTTAACCAGGAAACTATTTCAATAATGACGACCATTGACTGCCGTATGTTCTTCCCAGATTTGAAAAAGGAGGCAAACAGATTCACCAATCGAATTCCTTTGTTCATTGAACTCGATGACCCATCAATGCAAGTTGCAGAGATCATTCAAAGAAATAAGATAAAAATAATGAAATGCCTGGATCATGGATATATGCCATTTATTGATATCGTCCAAGAGGTCAAGAACATTCCAATAAATGAGGTATTCCGACATCAAATTGTCATGGAAGAAACCACCAAAATCTCGTCTCTTTCGATAGACAACGGAAAGCGTGTTCCAATCAAGGTCAAGAAATTACAGGTCGGGAACTACTATAATGAGACGATCTTTTACGTTTGGAATGACCAATTCACTAAGACTATAGATCTCGAACTAGGATGCAGTACCCTTATCATCGATAATGATCGAGCGAACAACTTACTCAACTTCATGCTTTTGATGCTGGAGAGAATGGTGGAAAATCCGGGAATTACATTAGAGGAAATGACGTCATACAATGTTTTGAAGAGACCAAATGATGCCAACCAATCAGAGTTGGTTGTAAGCAGTAAGTAAACTTCATTTACAAGGGAAGGAATTCTAAAAAAGGCACTCTAATCTCAAACTATAAAAATTGCAAAAAATCTGAAATTTCTTAAGAAGACCACACATTGTCAGAACACACACAAAATTACAATCAAAATTGCAAATATGAAATGGACAGCAAAACCTTCTTGAAATCATTTGTTAAAACGATTACAGAATGGAATTCAAAATTCCGAACAAGATGAATAACCCCGAAAAACAAAACGTAAACGCAATTATTACTTATGCAACAACAAATATACTTCGACACACATAACGTTACATCATCATAAAAATCATATCAAAAAATACATTTTTGAAGCAAATTCAGACGTTGATATGATACAAGACGAAGTAATTAAAAACATTTCCCTGATAACAAAATGTACTGATCTGCTTTTCAGACGTGTTTACCAAGCAGACGAAGAAAGGTTGGGATCACAAAGTGTACCTGTCTATAGAAGACACCTGTCTTAGATGGGGAAACAGACCTAACAAAATGACCACTGCTGTCTCTTATGAATCTATGATAGAGATTAGAATGGCAGATATGAACGGTATGTTATAGTGTTACTATGGGGTTCATACAGTGTACCCACGTCAAGTCAATAGATCATTTTAATAACAATCACATGTCGAATTCAAAGCACAATCTTATAGAAATCGCCCTGCATGTAATCTTTAATGTACAGTGTTGACTGTGTTTTACCAAAATGAAATGAAATAGCACATCTTAAGGTGTGAAGCTGTTTAATATTTTATCCTGTTTTGGACTCTATTGATATTTCATTTTATTTACCGGTTTTGGTCTTATTTTCTTGCGGGTGTTTTTTGTAAAATCTCAATGTAAAGTCTGCAGTAATTCAACATTCACTAGTTGTGTCAATATTGACCTTCAGATAAACAAATCATGGCTTACAAATCAAAAATGAATTCGATGGTCAGTGTAACAATCTAATGGAAAAAGAAGAACATGTATATCCTCTTCTACTGTGATAAACCTAAACCTTTTATGTCAGCGAATTGCTAAATGTCATGGATTAATCTCAAGAAAATTTGAAATTTATGATCAAATAATTTATTTTGGAAATATGGTAATATTTTCAGAACAATTAGAATCAAGAAATTAATCTCCCCTTTTCACTGTTTCAAAAAAGCTATGTTGAAGACCAAACAATTTGTTTATTTATTTTTAAAAGATTGAACACCTTTTTTCTTTGAGTATTTTATATCAAAATTGTCTGTATTTTTAGATCAAACTGCAATCTTGATAATAACAAACGACAGAAAATACATTTTCAAATCATCAACTAAGAACCAAGCAATCCAATGGTGGTTGACTTTAAGAGAAAAGAAATTTGGCAGACGACAATCAAAGCACGTGGACATTTCAGAAATCAAAGCAATTGATAGTGACGCAACAATCGACAGTGACGTCATTACAGTTTCGGACCAGGGAGAAGATAATAAATTAACTGACATTAGCGAGGATAGTGAGAAAGACGAAAATATCAGTCAAATTACGGAGGAAGTAGATGATCTAGAACTTAAGAAGAGAGAAATTGAACTGGAGGAAAATAAGCCGATTCAAATAACTTCGTTCTAGAAACTGAATGGACTTAACACCGAAAGATTGTATTAAATGACATTAATAAGCTTTTAAAAGTTCGTTTATGTCTAAATTGAGAGGAACAACTTATATGTCATGTAGATCTGGGCTCAGAGGTTCGTAAAGCCACCAGTGGCGTTTGACGAAAGCAAAGGATATGTAAGATTTTTTATAAACAGTAGCTATCAAGTGTGTTGTTAAAAGAAAATTGTAGGAAAGTTATTTATTCAATTGAACAGCGTTTTAAAACAACAAAAAACTAAGACTTATTAATATTAATGTGGGATAATCGCTAACTATATCTTGCTTACAATTGTGTTTATATATGCCATTTATAATAGCAGAATATTTTTATATATAAATTAAATTTGCTTCATCATCAATTAGATGCTTAAATCTTGACTCAGATGATGTAATGGAATAAAACGATTAGATGATTGTTTTCAAATAAAAATATATTTTTATTCATCGAATTGAGTTTTTGATCAGGTGTGACTCCAATAAAAGAATTAAAATTCATAATTGATTTAAAATCATTTTTTCTCTTATCGTATGATTTTCATCGAGAAACAATGTTATTGAAAATATTTAACAACAAATTACCAAATTTGAAAATAGTTACATAGTGTGTGCCACAATTTTAAATTTAAAATTTTTTTTTTCAAAGACAGAAAAATATTAGGGTCATTCCTTAATAAACGGAGATACATGCATCCTGATCAGATGTCAATGTCTGATTAAGCTTAATATTCATTTTCAAAATAATATGCTACCTAATACTCAGCTTGAGAATTTTTATATGATTTTTGTCTAGACGAATACCTTAAATTAGGCCTTGCTTTTTTCAACGACCTTTTCATCCGTAAAATCTTTGATATCTATGAATTTTGAATAAAAATACAAATAGATGGCAACTTTGAACAAATTATTCAATAAAAAATTGCTTTGATTTTCAGAACGTGCTAAGAATATATTTTACCGAATAAATATTTGAAAAACACTATATTTTAACGAGACTTTGCATTACATTTGACGATGAATAAGATGATGTTATATAACATTTAGTAACTTATTGATTATAATGGAAAAATATTTCAAGATATGTCAGCTTGCTTGGCTGTGCTCTTTGATAGTCCCATAACATGTATTTAATGTTTTGTATTTTAGGCGATATAGTTTTTCAGATATTTAGCAAAACTTTTTGAAGTTTCATATTTTTCGTTGGGTATCAATATTTGTGATTTTTGTGGTTGGATTGATCCACAGAATTTTCCATTCCACGGAAAGGAAATTTGATATTGCAATGCATTGCCACCAACTGGCATTTTTTGGCATTATTTGAAAATTGGTACCAACTAAAATATACTAGATGAATCCACAGTATTTCAAATATGATAGGTCCATTTAACAAGTAAACGGACTCGTTTTGAAGTCATGAGTTGAATATTAATTTGCCTATTACATTTATCTAAAGAAATTGTTTTGGTTTTAATTTAGACGTTAACCAAAAAAAAGAAATGATTTCGAAACACTCAATTTCAAGCCATGGAAATTCGCTGAAGAAAATGACAATCTGTTTTATTTATTGTTTATTTGTCTCTAAGATTCAAAATAAGCGGGTAAAGTTATGTAGTTTAACAAACGCATAGGGTACAAACAGACAGGGACTTTGTATTTTGTGAATAGGTTTAACGGGTATAATGTTAGAATGATTTGTTTTCGAAAGCAAAGGTAAAAAGTCAAATTTTAGAAAATATATTCCGCCTTAGGTGTTGTTTATTTCTTTGAAATTAAGATGCCAAAAGAAAAAGAAAACACTCCAAGGACAAATGCATTTTTGTTACAATTTTTTTTGTCCATTCTGATACAGATTTTGTCTTATTTTATCATATTAATGTTAAATATTCAAGATCATGGTAATAGATTTCTAGCATGTGCATGCAGTTTTAAACCACTTTATTTTAAAATTTATATAATGGATGGTATAGAATAAAATGTTTTCTAAAAACATGTGTTTGATTTTATATAATATCACACCTAGTAAGGTGAGCTCACGTAAAAATGGTTTTGGTAAATATTCGTGTTTCGATACGATAATTAAAATCACAAAAATAGAAAACCGATACAAAACAGAATCCCAACTTGTTTACTTTTTTTCTTCACTTGACAAAACATATCCCATTTAAATGCCTTACAAAAACCAAATCAACGTGAATCTTGGTAAGTTTTGCTCATCTCTCCAAAACTCCTCCAGGTGTAAGAATGCAAGGTTCCATAGGGTTTGTAAAATACATTAGAAAATCATGCTGCATATACAACATAATCAGATATACGATTAAGTGTACGCGACACAACTTGCATAACAAACGACAATTTCAAAATAATCAACATTGGAAGAAAGCCATCAGTCTTTGACCTGATTAACGGTTGCTGCTTGACGTCTTGCAGTTACCAAAGACTAAAAATACATTAGATATGATTCAATACCAATCTTAAAATTATTTCCGAAAGACCAATTTCTAAACGTAGAACAACACAAAAAGCAAAGTGACAGACATACGCTTTGACATGGATTCCTCGCTTTGAGTTCACTCTTGTTTCGACTGGAGTTCGCGTTGTTGATTGATATTCAGTATTTTTTGTTTCCATAATTTACATGTTGTCTGCTCTTTCGGACTTTTAACATTCGGATACCCCATAGGTACCTCTGCTTCTTTTGAACAGGTACATTAAAAATGTAGCAGGTTAAACAAGTAATTTTTGGCAGCCAACTTTACCCCTTTCATAAATCATAAACAAAGCACAAAATAACATACAGTAAAAATTAAAATTGACAAATGTTCATTTCAACAAAAAAGAAAAAAAAAACATTTTAAAAATCAGAAATAAAACATTTTTACTAAACAAGGCAATTTTGATTATAGAAATCCAAAGGTGTCAACGAAAAAATGTGATGTATTTACAATTAAAAAAAGAATGACATTCTAAACAGTTTTGCGTCGTAAAACCTGGTTTAACCCATCATTTTTTAATGCTTGTACCAAGTCAGGACAATAATGAACTTCATTATTTCGGTGTGTCTTCCATGTTTTGTTTTTCCCCTTGACATTTAAGATTGAGACTCAAAGTTCGGTAATTTATGAAGTCACCTTTTTTATTCAAATTAGTGTATCAAAAGAGGCAAAGAAATATCATTGGGTGTTCGTATCTCAAAGTAGAAAAACAGCCAAAGAAGGGAACACTGTACTAGTTTATAAACATTGCGACAACTATGGGTTAAAAGCAGAGGTTTCAATGGAGCATACGACTGTATAAAGTCCAGGAGGACGTAGACCAAACCAGCAAACACGAACGAGACCAGCACTAAGAAACAGATAACACAAAACAAGTTGAAAGAACTTAAGTCGTATCAAGAGTAAACTCAGGAGCTATTAATGGTCAATTTGGCGAAATAATCTGGAAAAGGTCAAACCATTGCTCTATACAAACCAATATCTGAAACTGCTGTTTTCAACAAATGTAATAGTAAGAAGTACATACAATCAAAGACCATGTGTTTTTTTTTTATCAAATAGTAAACTGGTTCAAATGCAACCTCCAGTATCCGTGCTCCCAGATGCCGAAGAACATGATAATATGGTCTTATATTTACACCTGAAAAAATAAGCAAAACCCAGTTAACGACTTCTTCTTCTTCCATATAGAAGAAGAAGAATGTCAGCCAAGAATACAATAATACAATAATAACTATTTTAAAGTCCAGCTGTCGTTCCACTAAATGCACGTGGTCGATATATCCTCGGTGCTGGATTTGACTTGGCAGTTGGGTTTTATTTTTTTTGGGGGGGGGGGGTACGAGTGTTTTTCTTCCATAGGTTTTATTTTTAACCTTTTCCAATGTTTTGATATAAATTCTGCTGAAGAGAACGAACACGTACTATTTTGAAATTGGCAACTCAACTATTTTTATTCCTAAAGAAGCAGAGGTACCAATGGGGTATCCGAATGTCAAAAGTCCAAAAGGGCAGAGACTAAACCAGAAAACACAAACAAGAACGGGACAAAAACAGACAACACGTAAAACATGGAAACACAAAACAACTGAATATCAATCACTAACGCGAACTCCAGTCGAAACAAGAGTGAACTCAGGTGCTCCGGAAGAGTAAGCAGTTCCTGCTTGCTACAGCACACCCGTCGCGTTGCCAATAGTCCATTCAGCGTGTCAAATCCAGTAAATTTAGGTTTATGTATTCAAAATGCATTCTGCAATGTTGGGGTTGATGTTAAAAAAAGAAATTTATGACTTGTAGGACAAAAATATGATATGTGCATATTTCTAAAAGTCATAACATCATAAACCATGCTAGAAGTTTTTCATGTAAATTATAAGCCTTTTCCCATTCACAAAACATAAAATCAAAAATATTTCAAGGACCAAATTAATGTGCCGTGTACATTAATTGCATCTTTTAATTCATAAAGATTCTAAATTTGATCCTAATGTCCATATAAATTTTAAAAATTTTATAGTTCAAGTTTTAAACGACACCATAAAACTAAGGAGCAATTTCATATCACGATTTTTTCCAAACAATTAATGCAACATGATTTTTGTTAAGACCCATTGAAATAACTATTTACAATAAAAGTCAACGGCGACAATTTTCACATCCCTGCAACTTAACCAAAGCATGAAAGAAAAATGACACATAGAAATTAAAATAATGATTGAAAAATAAGAGGGAATTATAGTATATTTTCCGCAACCCTTAAGAAAATATAATCTAACAATCACGTCATCTCTTATATCTATAATAAGATGGCTTGGACTTCACAGATTAAACTGCCTTCTCACTGTCTGTACTGTCATAACTGTATAAAAGGTTATACAACTACCACACTGATGACGATGCTTACATTGTAAAAATTTAATGTCAAAGAAGAAAGACAAACCGAATACACATTGGATATTCAAAATGTAGATCACCATGGGTTTGATTTAGTATGGAACTTACACAAAATAATTGATTTGGCCAAACCTTACTTTTACAATTTTCCTATCAAAACTAATCTGTGGCAACATCAGTTCTAAAACAAAAATACCAGATATGAATGTAGTAAAAAAAGTCAATGAAAAAAACATGATAAAGAAAATAAGTCAGTTTTACCACCAACACCAACGAGGAAGAAATAGGGTTTGTCTAAGAGGGGGGAAGGGCGAGAGGACTAACTAGATACTAACGCAATATAGAAAAAAAATATGAGAAGCGGAATAATTGTACTCGACACAGCTCACAGTCAAGCGATAATTCTGATAAGCCAAAATGGACAACTGTCAGCAGCCTTCAACGAGGCCAGTAGGCGCTGATTGCGGGTCTGCAATTGGCTCATTGTCTAAAAAATACACATTGTATAAACCACAAGTTTTCTTTCCTTGTATAACAAACGGTCGATATCCTTGAGACTGTGTTTTGCTCCCTTTAGACAGAGTACATATCTTTCGACACACGAGAAGTTCAGCGTATCAATTATCTTAATGGTGCTAATGTTGGGTTTTGAAAATTCGAAACTATATAAAAGGCCGATTTGTGTTTCTTTTAGAAAAAAAATTGACTATATACAAACAAAATATGTAAACTTTAACCAGCTTGGCACTTTTAATGTTTTTTTTTCAACTTAATCCAAATATGAATGTCTTTTGTCCATGGTGTGGATTTTGTAAAGCGATCATTTGAATTGCGACAATTAGATACACATTGACCAAATGCACACATTTTCGTAAATTCTATTTTATCATTGTTTGGTTGTAATTGTACTTTGTGTCTATAATAATATGTTCATTGATTTTGTATGCTAACCCTTTGAGGGTTTATATGCAATTCTTTATGTACATGGTCGAAATTCTCGGTGCTTGAATTGACTTCGTGGTAGGAATTTTTAGGGTACAAGTACTTCTCTTCCATATGTTTTATTTTCGACCTTTTCCAATGTTTTCATTCACAATCTGCTGACGAGAACTTTCATGCACTATTTGTATTTTAAAATACATGTATGCATCTTTTTATCGTCTATATACAACATAACAAAATTAACTGTTTTATACCCACTTTTGGTATTGTATATTTTAAGTAGATTCTGTAATGTTGGTGTTAATGTTAAAAAGAGATATTTAATTGGAAAGGATTGTATATTTTTTAAAAGCCATAACCTCATAAACCATTTAAGGAGTTTTTTACGGCCAATAAAAATGAAGAGCTTTTACCCATGCACAAAAAAATACAAAAAATATCTTTAATGATCGAATTAATGTGCTGCGTGCATCAATTACATCCTTTAATTCATAAAAAATCTTGATTTGATCCCAATGTGCATAATTTTTTATTTTTTTAAGATTTTATAGTTCAAGGTTTTAGCGACACCATAAACCCTATGATCCATTTTATATTACGCCGATGATGATTTCCAAACAAATAATGAGAAAAAAATAGTACATTGAAATTTATTTTTAAAAAACTCAACAACGATAAATTGTACATCCGTGCAACTTAACTAGGGCATGAAGGGGAAATGTGCCCTCTAAAATTGAAAACAATTAAAAAAGAGAATATAATTTGTTTCATTTTTTATATGGTGTTTCGGCAATAAAAGCAAAATTTAAGAACATTTATTTGACAAGCACGTCATCTCTAGTATCTTTGACAAGAAAACTTGATCGATTTGATTTTATTGTGTGTTTAGTTTTTGTGCAATGTCTAGGAATATTGATACCTGGAAGGTTGGGCCCCAAAAACTAGTTTAACCCACCACATATTATATTTGCCTGTCTTAAGAAGCAGAGGTACCAATGGGGTATCCGAATATCAAAAGTCCGAAAGGGCAGAGACAAAACCAGTAAACACCAACAAGAACGGGACAAAAACAGACAACATGTAAAACATGGAAACACAAAATAACTGAATATCAATCAACAACGCGAACTCCAGTCGAAACAAGAGTGAACTCAGGTGCTCCGGAAGAGTAAGCAGTTCCTGCTTGCTATAGCACACCCGTCGCGTTGCCAATAGTCCATTCAGCGTGTCAAATCCGGTAAAGGAAGACAAAACAACACCCTATGACAAACCAACATCTGCACTCATCTGAGAGATCGAAATCCCATATTTGTCTATAAGTGCATGATGTCTTCCGTAAAATTTCTTGAGTGAAGACAGCAACCGATGAGCAACATAACCCTGTGTGAGCAATTTTTGCGTCAGACGTGTCGCTCTGCTAAGGAAATCGATGTATGTCCCGCACGCTCTGGAGTAACGAATCAATTGAGATACATAAACTCCATAAGCTGGAGCGGACGGAATGTTGCTACACAAGAAGGGGAAGTTGACGATTGGAAAGTTGAAGTCATCACGTTTGTCATAGAGCCTTGTTGAAAGTCTTCTTTGTGAGTCAATTTCGAGATGTAGATCTAAATATGAAGCAGACTTCCTAGAATCCGTTGTGTCCTTTATCTCAAGCTCCTGGGGATATATGAGATGGAGAAAGTCACCAAATCGAGAATTGTTTAGTGAAAGGACATCATCAATATAACGGAACGTGAGGTTGAAAGAGAGAGCTAGTCTACGGTCTTTTTTGTCTAGAAGAGATTGTAAGAAGTCTGCTTCATATGAATGAAGAAACAAATCAGCAAGCAAAGGTGCACAATTAGTGCCCATTGGAATCCCTATTGTTTGCTGAAAAACACGTCCACCAAACTGAACAAATATGTTGTCAATAAGAAAGTTGAGCATGTCGATTATTTGGTCTTCTGTAAATTTGTTCTTTTTCTTAGACTCATTGATGACAAAGTAAGTCTTGGTATAATCGACTACAACAAATTTGTACCTGCGTTTTCCATTCTTTTTGAAAAAGCTGCGTTTAATCAGCTGTGCCAATCGTGATTTCAGTTGTTCATGTGGAATAGAAGTGTAAAGTGTGGAGAAATCGAATGTTTTGATGCTGTTACAAGATGAAACTGATTTAGAGTTTAGAATCTCCATCAGTTCTTTCGAATTCTTCAGGATCCACATTTGATTGACACCATTTCTAGAATAACAACAATCGTAATATTTCTGGAGGCCGGATTTTATTGCCGTAAGTATTGAAGTTAACAGAACTGAAAGAGGCTTAGTTGTACATTTGGATGACCCTGCAATGAAGCGCTGTTTGTATGGATTTTTATGTAATTTAGGAATCCAATACAGGGATGGAATGTCATCATTACTGCCACCAACAGAAAGGCCGAAGGAGGAAATGACAGATTTGTGATTACCAATGATTTCCTCCTTAGACAGTGTTGTAGCCGTGTATGTGGTACTATTGCTGGTACAACCAACCCCCAATTCAGCTGTCAAACAGTCAATATAGTGTTTCTTGCACACAAAAATGATGTTATTTGGTGCTTTGTCTGCAGGTACAACAACATATTTGTCATGTAAGGTGGACAGTGTTTTGGCAACATCAGCGTTGCTGAAAATGGATGTTGCCTTTGTGCTCATTGAGCCTTTCAAAGCTTTTTAAGCCAGGAATCATTGACAATTCAGCCCTGAAATAGTCACAGATAGACCCCTTCTTAAACAAAAAAACATCAAAAAGACAAATACAAACGAAAGCTTTGCCAAAGATACCTGGCTTAGGACAGGCACATGTAATATGTGGAGGGGTTAAACTAGTTGTTTGGACCCAACCTTCCCCTATCAATATTCCTAGACAAAGCACAAAAACTAAACACACAATAAAAATCAAATCGATCAAAGTCCAATTCCACTAGAAAGAACCTAAGGCAAAAAAAAAAAAGAACAGACAAAAGGACGGTAAAGGAACTCTCTATAGAACACTCACTGTTACTGACAGCTAGCTGAGAATCATCAATCAACTAATTTAAAAAAAAATAGTGAAGTGTCTTCACACAAAACCGACACACGCTTGACCGCTATAATGCTTAAAAATGACAATAGTAAAAACGTTTATGGAAGATTTAAAGCAAGTATCAAGTTAGCAATATTTCTGCCAAAAAAACACTAAATTCAAAGATCTAACCAAGATGTTTATTCATATCCATTTCGTAATAAATTTTGAAGCCAATTTTTCATTTCTAATGGATTGCCTTTAAATTTGTGAGCTTTTTAAAAAAAACATAACCATAAAATTCGGGATGTGATATTCCTTTCACTATAAGAAAACGATGTGTACAATAACATTTTTCAATAAGAGATCGATACTTGAGGAAGAATTTAGAAAAAGATTTCAATTATTTGTGGTATCGACAACCCTGTTTTAATAACTTTTCAGTAATAAAACGGTTTTTATTATTAAAATCAGAAACACCACTGCAGATCCGAGCTTACAAAAACAAGCAGCAATTTAAGAGACCACAATGAAAATAAGAAGCAGACGACTACATTGAGGGAGGAAAGGGGTCTAAAGTGCATAACCCTAAAATGGTAGGAACTTCAAGTTAACATCAAGTGATTCATCCCACGAGCAATTTTAATGACAAAAAAATGAATTTCACGACTAAATTAATGTACCATGTGTGCGCAAATTGCAGGTTTCCATTCATGGCGATTCAAAATCAGTCGATGATATGCATTTTAATTGAACTTTTTTTAATTTGTGTTTTGACGGCTTCATAAACGCAAAGATGCGGTTCATGAAATGTATGTTTCCCAACAAAAATATAATGGCGACACCTTTTAATAATTGACGATAATCATAATTTATATATACAGACCAATTCAATGAATGACACTATGCACATGGCTCATGAATGTATTATTTTGTTCCGCAATGCATGTCGCCATAAACGTGAAAGAAACCAATTTAAAAAAAGACCGGTGTGTTGAGTCTATATAATATATATATATTATTTTAATTTTGAAATGTTTCGACATTTTGAAATAGGACCAAATCTTGTCAGGCGCATTGTTGAAATCCTCCCTATTATATTGTGCTTATTTTCTTATTCTTTGTCATCTATTTTGTAAATTTGATTATTCTTTCTTGCAACTGAGTAGCAGATGCTACTGACAAGCGATTACTGCTAAATATATGATTAGCTTTCATAGCTGTCCAGTTCAACATTTGCGTGTCACAACACACTTTGATAGTAGACATATTAAGGCAGCGATTTTTCAGACCTTCCTGTGTTTATGAGAAATCTATTGATATTCAAGTTTTTTTATATATACACCTCTTAAAATCGTAGCAACTATAAATGTATAAACAATTGTCTTCATCAATTGACATTAATGTAATAATTAATTTGTTCTCATGATCAATTAGATCTTTTCATTTTAGACAATATAATGATATAAAACATTCAGATGTTTGTTACATTCAATAAGTTCAAAAATTCTTATGTTGTGGTTATTCATTAATAAATGCAAGTTCAAACATCCATAACAAAATTCAATGTCTTGCTCTTGCACTTTAATTAATTCAAGTATTCCTTTGAAAAAACTTGAGTTATAAAAATCCAAGCTTGTTGTATGATTTTTTTTTCTAGACCAGAATCTTTAATTTGGTCTTGCCTTTTTAAATGACCTGTTCATCTATCTCAAGGAATTTTGACTAGAATAAATAAGATTGTAACTTTTTACATATTATTCAATGAAAATTGCTTTGAAAAAGGGTTTGATTTCCAGAAAGTGCAAAGAATATATAGATGTCTGGATATTATATGAAAACACTTTGTATTGATGCATTAATGTATAGCGAGTTTGTCTAATATTTAATGATGGATATGATGATATTATATGACATGTATTCATCCAGTGATTATATAGAAAAATATTTAAAGATGTTTTATGATAGCTTACTTGGTTGGTTAATTTTGCATTTTTAGTGATATACACTAGGCAGAACCTTTTCAAATAGGTTCATACCTGGTAAACCTTAGGCACGAACCATTTTCATACGGTGGGGGGCCCGGGATTTTATAACCTGATATTATATTTTTTTCTGTCCAAATCAAAGTTACAATTTTTTTTTCTGCCCAAAGCAAAATCATATTTTTTTTTTCAGACAAGTTCAGATTTTTTTTTACATTTGATTTTCTATTCGTAAATTGGTCTTTTATCAATTGTGTGAATTAGGCCAGTTCTTGGACTAATTCATTCTCATTGTGGATACATTCATATTCAAAACATTCATATATTTCTTTAAGAAAAATGAGATATGTGGAATATGTCAAACAAACTCTCATTAGGAGATGAAATGTACATTGGACTATTGTATTTTGATTTTGAATCATGCATATTCAAAAAATACATATATTTATAGAAAAAATGGGATATGGGGAGATATGGCAAATACATGTATGTCAGCCAACCTCTTTTGAAAGCACAAATTAAAAAAATGAAAATAATTAAAAACCAGATTCCCCCAAATAACCATTCAGCAATATTTATTTAAATGGACAAAGTCAAATAGCTGGATATCCAAAATCCCAAATTTGTTTCTTTTACATTTCTTTTTTCAAAAATGTGAAATCTTATTCTTATTCTAAAACTTATCAATTGAGAAAAGAAATGGAAGCAATATTTCATTTGTTATTGCCCTGGTAACCTTGTCACATTGGGGACTTATCATACAGTTACCTTTTTAGGTTCACCTTTTGGCTTAAAAGTTTTCAAAAGTTAATCTCCCTGAACAGCAAGTCAGGGGTTGAAATAAGACAAAGAAAAGCACAAGATGAAGCCACTTAGGATCTAGAAAAACTAGCCTTTTGACTTGGTTAGGGATTATGTGAATTAACTAGCATACTTAAAACAGACATGGGGAGCACTGAAGGTCCCAAAAGCTCTTGGGTAAATGATGCAAAACTTCCATTCTTGTGATTTCCTGAAAGCTAATCATGATTTCATTATTCATTTTAAAAGAATCATCATATGAAATACAGAACATGGAAATATAAGAAATCTGCGAAGAATTACCAATGCCATCTTATAGACATCTCTATCTCATGGATCTACCAGTGGGATGGGAAGGTTTTGAAAAAAATATATATAATTTTATTTGCCAAGCGGGACATCAGTGTCTTAGATGTACACACTTCAAATGTTTGTTGTCCGAGGGCGGCTGAAGGTCATGGAAACTGAAAGACATCACAAAATGATAGAGGCTATATTCTGAAAGCAATGGGGGAAAGCTTAGACCTGTTGACGATATAAAGATCAGAAAACACACATATCTAACAATACGATAAATTCCAAATATTGAAAGCCTAATGTCAATAGTTTCGGAATAATCAGTTATGGAAATATTGATCCCTCGGGCAAACAAACTAACGGACCAGTCTAAAACATTACACCCTTCTCAACTTCATGTATGGGTATAATGTATGTATAAAAGGTTAAGATAATAACATTGCAAGGTCTAAGGAATGCAATGTTACTTTTAATTATCCTGATTCGGCAAAACAAAAAAAAAAACAATAAGACAAATGCATTTATTATTATTTCCCATTTTAAGGTGGCTCGAGGCTTTTAAACTGAGCACCTTTATGCGCATATTGGAATTTGTATAAAATTGGTAAACTAGCTGTTCTTTGCAGAAAAAAAACTTTAAACTGTAATGTACTTTATCAAAGTAAAAGCAACTGGGATGCAAACAATGACGTTTTAATCATTTCTAGAATTTCCCGTACTAAATCAAAGGGAGAAAATCTATATAGAATGAATATGAAATTTTTCAATTTTCGTGAATATAACATCTTGATACATGTAAACACTAGAACAAAGCAGATATATATATATATATACATGTATTGGCCATGTGAAGTATATACATTTAAAGAACATTGAAATTTCAAACAGGTAAGCGCCGTTAAACAGATTAAGCCACCATTTTGTGCCTGTACCAAGTCAGTACTATTGTAGTCTTTAATTTTTCCGATAAGTCTTCCTCGTTTTGTCTGTTTGATCCTCTAAGTTGGGTAATTTATGTACATGTGTAATAACCTTTCATTTTAAATACATGTGCCAAAATAAAAATAAAGAAATATCAATTGGACATTCGAATCCGGAAATAGTTATATAAAACGCCAAGGAAGAGTACACTATATATTTAAATAGGGGCTACGCAAGCAGAGGGAAATTGTCCATTGTGTTTTTTTTTCTGAATTGCCTCTTGATTGTGGGCTGTGTTGCGTACACTTACTATGGTTTCATAATTCATATAATTCATATAATAAATCTGTTTCCTGTTCTCCGTTGATACATGTAGTAATGAGCAGGAATAATAACTCACAGAGAAAAACCATAATTCATAATTCGTGGGGTATCAATTTTCGAGCTTTTTGTTGGTGTCTTTGACCAACGAGATTTGATACCCAACAAAAAGGACAATTAACATTCCTTTGTATGCAGCAAACTAAAGAACCACAAATTCATGTATCAACGAACTAATCCTTTTTCCCCAATCCACAAAAATTGGTACCCACGAAATATAGGAATCCACAGTATTCCACCTCTCATTATTTTCTATACAAATGTAAAAAATCCGGAAGGGCGAAGATAAAACCAGCAAACACGATCGAGAACAGCACGAAGAAACAGACAACACAAAAACAATTGGAAAGAAATCAACGATGCAAACCCAAATCGCAGCAGAGTAAGTCCGGGCGCTGTTTATGGTCAATTGGAGTGTTTAATCCGGAAAGGATGACAAAATATCTACCCAGAGGCTTGAGAAGTTTATATAAATAAATAAACCTGAAAAAAAATAGGCAATGCCTAGTCACCGACTTGTCTCTCACGAAGTTTACCATAATTACAATTATTTACTATAAATGCTTTCAAGATTTTTCCAATTTCTGATTTTTTTCTATTGTATAATACACAAGATTTCTTCTTGAATAACAAATGGTTGATATCCAGGAGACTGTGTTTTGCTTCCTTTAGACGAAGTATGTATCTTTCGTCAGTGGAGATGTTCGGTTTTTCAATTTGTTTTTCAATGCTGCTTATGTGGGGTTTTTGAAAATTCGAAACTATTTAGTCCGACTATTGTCTCCTTATAAGACATGGACAAACAAATTGTGTAAACTTTAACAAGTTAGGCACTTTTGAAAAAAAAATTTGGAACTTAATCCAAATATGAATGTTTCGTCCATGGTTTTGGATTTCGTAAAGCAATTATTTGAATTGCGACAATAAGATCAACGTTGGCCACATGCACACATTTTTGTAAATTCTATTTCATCAGTGTATGGTTGTAATTGTACTTTGTGTCTATAATAATATGTTCATTGAATTTGTATTTGCTAACCCTTTCAGGGTTTATATGCAATTCTTAATGCACATGGTAGAAATCCTTGGTGCTTGAATTGACTTAATTGAAGGATTTTTTAGGGTACAAGTTTTTCTCTTCCATATGTTTTATTTTCGACCATTTCCTTTTTTCTTCACAATCTGCTGACGAGAACTTTCATGCACTATTTGTATTTTGAAATACATGTATGCATCTTTTTATCGTCTATATACAACATAACAAAATTAACTGTTTTTATACCAACTTTTGGTATTGTATATTTTAAGTAGATTCTGTAATGTAGGTGTTAATGTTAAAAAGAGATATTCAATTGGTTAGATTTATAAAATTTTAAAAGCCATAACATCATAAACCATTTAAGAAGTTTTTTATGGCCAATAAAAATGAAGTGTTTTTACCCATGCAAAAAAAATTACCCCCCCCAAAAAAAAAAACTTTTATGACAAAATTAATGTGCCGTGTGCATAAATTGCATCCTTTCATTTATAAAAAAATCAAAATTTGATCCCAATGTGCTTATACATTTTTAAAATTTTATAGTTCAAGGTTTCAGCGACACCATAAACTTTATGATCCATTTTATATTCCAAACAAATAATGAAAAAAATATACATTGAAATTTATTTTTGAAAAACTCAACGACGATAATTTGTACATCGGTGCAACTTAACTAGGGCATGATCATGAAATTTGCCAACTAAAATTAAAATAACAATTAAACAAGGGAGCATGATATGTTTCATTTTTTAAATGATGTTTCGCAAATAAAAGCAAACCTTAAGAAAATATAATTTAACAATCACGCCATCTCTAATATCTATACTCTCTCAAAAAAGTAACGCAACATATAAAGATATATAAAATACCATTGAAATAAAAACTATTGAATTTCAACTAAAAATTGTCGTACGAATGTGACATTTTGCAGAATCATTTAGAAATGATTAATCTTACGTGTGATACATGTATAGCCAACAAAGGCGCAGCGCCAACTGTAGCAATTCCGACAAAATGATAAAATTACGACTTCACTTGTGTTCTCTCGGTTTCTTAAAAAACGTTGTATACGATGTTTTGGCTCCCATTTTCACACATATTGAAGCCTTTGCTCCCGTATCCCACGTTTGTATAAACATCGGGTGGCGCTAGCGCTTGCGCTTATCCAACTTTTAAAAAATCATAGAAATTGATAGTCTTAGCTATCATCCAGTAATTCTGGTAACCAATATTTGAAACTTTTACTTTTTTGGTTCCATAACCATGCAAAAATCATTCTTTCTTTGATACCATCATTATTATAACGATAATGCTGGTTTAAGTGTTTAATATCAGGCTCAAAATTAGACGTGAATTTCCCCCGCACACGACATATCGGTTGAATGAGTTTTTAACAAGGTAATTCTCCTTTGATTATTTATTCAGAGTGATATCAGCACCAAAACATTGTCGTGAACTAAAATACCAATTTTTACAAAGAAAGCTTCTGCAAAACATTCTAACAAATGGCAAACAGTATGAGAAGGATGGTTCAGAGATAAAAAAATGGGCGGAGTGTAGTGCATAAAGAGTCAAATGGGTACATGAGAATCCTTACCAACTACATAACAAACGTAAAACACAAGACCTTCTGAAAATTTTGATCTTATGAAAAATCTTGCATCTGCAGATTAAATTGGATCTGCGCATGGGCCAACGCCTTATTGCGCAATCAAAAATCACAGAGAGAGTATTTGACAAGATATCTTAGACTATGCAGAACATATTGCCTCATTGCACTGGCAGGCATGACTAAAAAGAGTAATAACAAAACTATCGAACTCAAATGATAACACTAAAATGTCCAATAGTTAGACATAGCAAGGCAAACACATAGGATATCAGAATAGAAATAGCCCTGGTCCTGACTTGGTAAAAGCGTTTCAAAACAAATAATGGGGCTGAACCTCATTTTTACATTTTCGAATCCTTAAAAAAACATTCTGTAGCAGTATCAGCTGTAAAGCAATAAGAAACATCAATGTAGTAACACAAAGACAAAGAACTAGCATGAAAACGAAAAGAAGTCACTTTTACCGCAAACATCAATGAGGAAGCAGTAGTTTTTGTCATCGAGGGGTGGAGGGGGGTAAGACTTAATAAATACTAACGCAACGGTAGGGATACTGGCCTGAATTTCCAAAGATAATAAAATGTTAATAAGATAACGCGACACAACCTGCAAACACCAAACGGCAATCTGATAATCGACAATGCAATAACACCATCGTTTCAAAGATAATTGAAGATAACGAGACGTGGAATAAGTGTACCCGACCCAGCCCACATAAGCAAACAGCAATATAAGGGATCACAATAAAAAAAGCCAACATCCTTCATTGAGGCAGGAATGGAGATCAATAGTGAAGGTCGAAAGTATATTATAACAAAACGGTAGGAACTTCATCTTAACATCAAACGATTTAACCCACTAGCAATCAATGGCAAAAAAATGTATTTTACGACCAAATTAATGTACCATGTGTGCACAAACTGCAAATTAGTCAGTCGATGGTATGCATTTTAACTGAACCTCATTCTTTAAATTTGTTTTGACGGCTTCATTAATGCAAAGGTGCGGTTTTTTAAATGTAAGTTTCCCCAAACAAATATTATGGTGACAGTTTGTTATAATGGATGCTTCTTCTTCTTCTTCTTCTCCTTTTGCTCGTCGTCTATTTTGTAGTTTTTGTTTTTCACCTTAAAACTGAATTGTTAAATTTTACGAAAGATATCAAGGGCAAACAATATTGGGTTTCTATCTCGATCTCAGATGAGATCAGATTTTAAAAACACAAAGTTATGTCACCCACTGCAGGATTCGACAACGCTTAATTGATCATAAGCGACACAAGACATAACAAGAAATCATTCGTACAAATAAACTAAAGGATTATATAGTACATTAAAGTGTAATCTTCATTGTTTTTAAATGGTATTTGTTTTTTTTTTGTTTTTTTTTTGTGATATTTTTCGTCAAATGTTGCTGATAAGAGATCAATAATCAAAATAACTTATACAGCAAAACTCAATCAACCGAATTGTTGACGTCTACCTCGTGACTTGGAATTTCAACATACGTTCAACGCAATAAACTTTGGGATACAAGTAGATCAAATATTGCATCGTATGATATTCGCGACTGACTGATTTTACACGTTCAAGTGAACATTAATCAGATTAAATCATTTACCGAATCTTCGCCTTTGGTTGCTTATTTTGATTTTTGATTTATTAAGTATTTTATATATGCAAAGTAGATTTAAAACCATTCAAGCCACGTTGTTCGATCCTCGTCAGAGGTGAAAACATAGGAGACTAATTTTACGACAACATCTAGGTTCAGTTTACGAGTATGATGCTAAAGAATACTGCCTGTCCTTCAGAATGGACGAAAAAATGTTGTTCTGTGAATGAGGAAAACATTCCCTACCCTTTGGACGTAAACGTACCATTTTTAGAGTATGATAAAAGTAGGCCCAACCTCAATTTTGGCCGTCAAAGAATCCACATTCTCAATCTGAACACTGGAGAGGGATATACGGAATTATAAAGCTTGATGTCTTGTCCAGGATACATGAATAAGATGTAATTATAACCACTATTCTGTTTGAAAGGCCTTTATCAAATTAGGATCTTTGCGATCTTAACTCTTTTTGTCTTTTCTTATAAGATTATCCCAGTTTGGTAGTTTGTTGATACCTCATTTCTTCTAAGGTACACACATAGTCGATCCTCCTTTTAATAAGACATTTCGAAATAAAAATCAAAATGTCTTCTTGCAATAAACGAAAAAAACGAAACCGGTCACGGAACAGAAACGATATGGGATTTCAGTTTCATTAAATTCGTTTATCAGTGAATTCGATAAACGCTATTCTTGGATTGATTTTCTTATCTACACCTAACTGCAAGTTGAATACAATTCATGTATTAAAGCTCTTTACCTATTTTCTTTTTCTTTTAAAAGTTTACTTTACATATTGCTTATAGCTTGACCTTATTATTCAATATTGTTGGATTTTAGGTAAAAAAAACTTTATAAAATATATGAAATATTTTATAAGATGAAAAAGTCAAAATAAAGAGATTTACTTCATGACAATAACCTACTGAACTATATAAATTCGGTCAGAAAAAAGTTTGTAAGTTTTTTTCAAAAATGATTTATTTCCTTGACTTTAACAAAGCTTTGATTTTTGTCTGGATAAACTATTTATATCATACATGTCTGTTTAAAGTTAAAACTACTTTCTTCTCAGTGCACGAAGTGCACGAGTAGCCGGTTATACAAACTGCAGACAAAAAATTAAATAAATGCACCAGAAAAATAGTTAAATGAGCAATTCAAGCTGATAAAGCATTCATATGTAAATTTTGACTAAGGGTCCTGTGTCTGCACATTTAACACTATGCTAGTCATATATTTTATATTTAGTGCACAAAGTTAAAAAGGATTTTCACAGCTTACTCATTTTCAATTTAAAAAGATTAGGAAATTTGTAATATTCCAAAGAAACGCATGATAATGAATTTTGCTATCTTTTTTAGCTTGTTTGAGGATTTTTGCATTTTTTGCCATTTCTGCAAGATAACTATTGAGATCATCAACATGATCAAGCGGTCTAAAGAAACCATGTGCGCATTGCATAAAATCAAATATTTGATTAAATTTAGTCAGAATTATCACGTCCTATAAAATATATCAACAATATAAAATATAATTCGACACTGCCGCAGACAAAAACAAAAAAAAATCTCTATAAAATTATAATGATGTTAAACGCAAAAATATCGAAAGGTTAAGTCCGAAAAAGAAGACAAATTCGATAGACAAAGGTCATTACGGATTCAATCAACACAGACGTTTGTTTCATCGAAATAACCAACAAAAGTAAATCAAAGTGTCTGCTTGCTATATAATACCCGCCACCTTATCAGCAATTGATTTTATTTGGGTTAAAAAGATGAAATAATTTATGTTAGGCCAACATCCGTGCTCATCCGAGAAATAGAAATATGACGTCTTCCGTAAATTTTCTGCTGTTGAAAGCTGCGTTTGAAAAATGTTTGTGTTTTCTCTATCTACATGTACTTAATGTTATTGTTTTAATAAGAAAATTACAACTGTTGATGTACTGATATGATCACCTTAGCATTCCTGATATGTCATCACAAATCTGTTGTGTTTTGTGTAACTAAGGGATCCAAAGATCGCAATAGAAGAGGAGGGTTTGCCGTGCCTTAAATCCCGGTTTAACCACCATTTTTTTTAAATGCCTGTACCAAGTCAGGGCCATTGCGGTCTTCAATTTTTCCGGTATGTCTTCCTTGTTTTGTCTTGTCTTATGGACATTTGAGATTGATTCTCCAAGTTCGGTAATTTTGTAATTACCTTTATTTATGTAAGATTTTCTCATGCATTATGTTTTTTATTTATTTTTAATGACACTTTGATATGGTGCTTCAAATTTTATCAAATAAAATTAAATGGTTTGTAAATGATTTATGTAGATGCTTTTCTTCGAAAAAGTAAAATGTAAATACCGAAATAAAGATGATTAGTAATTAATGCACTGTCACTGCATCAATAATATGAAATTAGAAAAGTGCAAACCGTTTACACAATCATGTAAGAGCAGTAAAATGTTTATATCCAATTAATGTCACTCTTTTCATGTAGAAAAGTGCAGACCGATAATTTCTAAGTTTTTTACTTCCATATTTGGTTTAATAGAATAAAATTTGAAACTGCAAATAAATGATCTCAAACTGATAAATGTTCACGCAATGGCAATAAAAAAGTTTTAATGTGTAGTATATATGTTCAATTCAACTAGTTGTGTTTTAACAAAAAGATATACAACCAAAGGAATAAAAAAAAACACGCCACATTTTTTTTTCATAAAACAAAGAGATAATCAATTACCTTCATTTCTTATGTATTAATTTTCAGTATAATACGCCTTTTTAAAATTGTGTTTAAATAGATTGAAAAAAAATAATTATTATATGATTACAAATATGGGATTTCCATCCTTCAGATGAGTACACAATTTGAAATAGGCAGCCAGACGGGTGTGCTATAGGAGGCGGACACCGCTCTCTCATAAAGCACCTGAGTTAACGGTCATTACGCCTAGAGCTCGCGTTGTTAATAGATATTCAGTAGTTTTTGTGATTCCGTGTTTTATATGTTGTCTGTTTTTCGTTACGTCTTTGTGTTTAACTGGTTTTGTCTCTGCCCTTTTGGACTTATACATTCGTATGCCCCATTGGTACGTTTGCTTCTTTCAAAATATACTTGATAGAAATTTTGAAATAAGATGTGAACCTTTTACAATTTTCGTATGCTAATTGTAGTAATATCATATGAAAAGCAATACCGAACATCAATATAGTCAAACAAGGACAATGATGCAACTGAAAAAAAGTAAGCTAGTTTTACTGAACACGCCATTTAGGAAGTAGAAGAGGTTGTCCACGTGAGAGCAAAACCACGAATGACTAACGCAACAGTAAGTATCCTGACTCAAATTTCAAAAGAAACTTGATAAAAGATGTATATTAGAGAACGGGACACATCCTGCAAATATAAACGGCAATCTGATAATGGACAATGCAATTACTTCAGCTTTTTTAGGATAAAACAGAAATGGAGATCAATGATGACAGTCACAAAGTTGTAGGAACTTCAAAAACAACCCACTAGCAATTAATGACTACAAAAAAAATTACGACTTAATTAATGTACCATGTGTGCACGATTTGCAAGTCTTCATGCATTGTGATTCTAAATCAGTCAAAGGTATACAATAAAGGTAATAACAAAACTACCGAACTTGAATGATCAATCTCATAGTCCAGAGACGAATCAGTCATACCGGAGAAATGGTGGATCTTTTTATTGATTTATTGAACCTATTTATATAATGTTTTGAAGGCTTTATGAACGCAAAGATGCATTTTATAAAATGTATGTTCCCCAAACAAATATTATGGCGACACTAATTAATATAATGAACGCTTATTCTTTTGTTATTGTTTGTCGTCCTTTTCGTAGTTTTGAGTAACGAACTTGTGCGCATGATGGACGAATTTGTGCACACGAGTTGACTATCATGTGCACACAATTTTCAAACTTGAGCACATGATTTTCAAACAGGTAGTACATAAAAGGGAAATCTGATTTATATATGTTTTAATACCCAAGATATTAATATCCAAAATAATTTATGCAGCAAAATTCAATCAACCGAGTTGTTGACATCTACTTCGTGACTTGGATTTTGAACGCTTTAAACTTTGGGAAACAAGTAGAACAAATATTGCATCTTATCATAGCCGTGACTGACTGATTTTACACATAAAAGTGAACCTTAATCAGATCACATCATTAAACGAATCTTTGCGTTTGGTTGCTTATTTTAATTGAATGAATTATTAAATGTGCTTTATATGCAAAGCAGATTTAAAACCATTCAAGGCTCGTTGTTCGATCCTCGTCAGGGATGAAAACACAATATACTAATTTTACGACACTCATTAGACTCCATTACGAGTATGGTCTTAGAGACCGATGCATGTCACTCGGAAGGAACAAAAAAAGTTGTTCGGTGTATGAAAATATTACCAAACCTATGGACGTTCAAGTCTCTTTTGAAAAGTTCGATAAGGGTAGGCTCAGCCTCAATGCAAATCGAGACCACACTCTACCATTGCTTTTGAAGTACCAATAACAAATAAGGGCCTTTGCGATCCTGGCTGTTTTCGTCTATTCTTTTTTTGATTATCCCAGTTCAGTCGTTTGTAAATACCTTTATTTCTTTTAACTAAAGATACACACATAGTCGAACTTCTTTTGATTTGAGTGTGTGTGGGTGTGTGTGTGTGGGTGTGTGTGTGTGTGTGTGTGTGTGTTGGTGTTTAACGCCATTAATCGACGCACTTCGGCCATGTAGGGCGATCAGTGTTTTAATTGATATTATTACCTGTAAAATACATATGTCAAAGGTATTTACCTCTCGCTTAATTCAATTTAATGTTTTGTATAAAGTGCTTCATAGATTGTTTATTACTTGATTATATTATTCAATACTATTGGGATTTAAGGTGAAAAAAATCATTTATGAATTAATTTATAATCAATTTATATTTATCTATATTTAGTTAATTTTGTGTGGTTAATATATTTTATTAGACGACAAAGCAGAATTAAAAAGATTTACTTCATAACAGTAACCAACTGAACTATATAAATTCAGTCAGAAAAAAAAATGTAAGTTTATTTTTAGTTCAATGTTAAAATTTAATTTTCTTGACTTTAACGAAAGCATGGATAAACTATTTGTTTCATACATGTATGACAAAATAAAAAAAACCTTCCCCCTTAGTGCATGTAGAACACGCGTAGCCGGCTATTCAAACTGGTACTCGTACCAGACAAAAACAAATTAAATAAATGCACCAGACAAATAGTGAAACTAGTGAAACGAGCAATTCAAGCTGATAAAGCATTCATATATAGACTTTGAATAAGGTTTCCGTGTCTGCACATTTAACACTAAGTTAGTCATATACTTTATATTGCACAAAGTTAAAAAGGGTTTTCACAGCTTACTTATCTTAAATTTAAATAGATGAGGAAATTTGTAATATCCCACTGAAACGCATGATAATGAATTTTGCTATCTTTTTTAGCTTGTTTGAGGATTTTTGCATTTTTTGCCTTTTCTGCAAGATAACTATTGAGATCATCAACATGATCAAGCGGTCTAAAGAAACCATGTGCGCATTGCATAAAATCATATATTTGATTAAATTTAGTCAGAAGTATCACGTCTTATTAAAGATATCAACAATATAAGAATATAATTCGACAGAAAATACAAAAAAAATTCTATAAAATTATAATTATGTTAAAATTAAAATTGTCGAAAGGTTAAGTCCGAAAAAGCAGACAAACTCGATAGACAATAGTCATTACGAATTCAAACCTCACACACGTTTCATCGAAACAACCAACAAAAGTACATCCAAGTATTTGCTTGCTATGGAATACCCGCTGCCTTACAAGCGATTGATTTTATTTGCTAATGGGTAAAAAAGATGAAATAATCTATGTTAGGCCAACACCCGTGCTCATCCGAAAAACAGAAATTTGTATTTGAGCTCATGATGTCTTCCGTAAATTTTTTGCCGTTGAAACATGCGACAGAAAAATGATATATTCTCTCTACATGTACTTAATGTTTAAAAAAAAAACAATATTGTTTATGTAACTTTTTCTCATGCATTATGTTTTTTTATTTATTTTTAATGACACTTTGATATGGTGCTTCAAATTTTATCAAAAAAAATTAAATGGTTTGTAAATGATTTATGTAGATGCTTTTCTTCGAAAAAGTAAAATTTAAAACCAAATAAAAAGTTTATGACTAATTAATGCACTGTCACTGCATACATAATATGAAATTAGAAAAGTGCAAACCGTTTACACAATCATGTAAGAGCAGTAAAATGTTTATATCCAATTAATGTCACTCTTTTCATGTAGAAAAGTGCAGACCGATAATTTCTAGGTTTTTTACTTAAGAAATATTTCATGGCCGCCCGTGGTTTATTGGAGATTTAACCATGGGTGCCCATTATTTTCGTGGATATTTTACCCAGAGCGTAGCGCAGCGGAGCGAGGGGTTAAATACACGAAAATAATGGGCACCCATGGTTAAATCGAAAATAAACCACGGCCGGACATGAATTATTTCTATTCTAATATGACAATTTTGTGTTTTCAAAGACCTATAGTGTACAATGCTACAGAAGCCATTTTGTTGTTTCTTGCTACGTTTATGTGCAAACGATCCTTTATGTCGTCGGTAATTTCAGCGTAAAATCATATAATGACGTCGCAAAATGAACTGTGACGTCGACCTATGTTTTATTGGAATTTAAACATGGCTTGTTGTCATGGTTTCTATTGTTCTTTCCGGGGACTCATATTAGAATTCCATATTTGGTTTAATAAAATAAAAATATGAAACTGCAAATATATCATTTCAAAATGATAGATGTTCACGCATTGGCAAAACAAAAAAGTTTTAACGTGCAGTACATGTATATATGTACAATTCAATTGGTTGTGCTTTAAAAAAGATATACAACCAAAGGAATCTAAAACCGCCACATTGTTTCATAAATCATTACTCTTATTTCATCTCTTATGTGTTTATTTTCAGTGCAATATGCCTTTTCGAATTTTGCTTAAATTGATTGAAAGAGTTTTATGATTGCTCCTGGCTGGGGGCCTGGTTGGCAAAGTGGTCTAGGGCGCTGGTTTAAATACCACACTATTGATTACTAGTTGATCGCCTCTCAGGTGGTGTTCGAGTTCCGCCGTTTGTAATTCAGAAAAAGGAACTTCCCCACCTGTATGTGATCAGGTGTGTCACTTATCTGCCCAAAGATCGGTGGTTTCCTCCAGGTACTCCGGATTTTCCCTCCAATTTAACTGACCGCCCTGTATGGCAAATGTGCATGAAAAGGGGCGTTAACCCCAAAGACACACACAGACACCTCCCCCACACACATGATTACTCATAAGAACAAGCGAGTATCAAGTTTAATAAAGTTTATTATACAGTTGTAAAAGGGTGTACATATTGAGTCAAACATTGTTTTCTTATAACCGCTCTGAGGTTTTGATATTTTAATTAAGTACTATTCCACATAAGGATCAGGCAGGGGGTGGCATATTGATAATTTCTGATTTCAGATTTTGGGGTAAGGATGCATTCATTTCATCTTAAAAACAAACCCAATGCAGTTTTTCGGTTTTAAAATATAGTTCGTGTCTAGATATTTTTTGACTGGTTATTTAGGAAAAAATATGGCGGGAAATTTTCCCGTACTTTTTACTGTACAATGTAACTAAACTTCGACTGGTTATATCTCCTAAACCCGAGACTGACTTAAAAATTTAAAGGTTAAAACATTTTTTTGAGGGTTGATTGACTTAATTCTGTTGAAATTATTTTGTGTATTTTTCATCGATGTGCAACCCTAAAAACAGTATCTGCCTGATTCTTAGAAAGCACTTCATTAACGGGCTTCAGCACAATGCTTATAAGAAAATTATTTTACTCAACACGCGTTAATTGGGTGGAGATATAAATTATAACAAAGTTCCGGACAATAAATTTTGCTACGCCTGACGCGCGGTTCGTCTATTCAAGACTCATGAGAGGCGCTCGACCAAAAGTTGAAAATTATCACTACTGGAACAGATAAAACATTCTTGACAACTTATAGATTTACTGGAGTGTCAAAGTGTCTAGCATTTTCAGACACTCAGTATATTCTTCTTTGAGTAAACCAGGTAAAATCAAGATCGTGTCCAATAAAGGAAAGAATTGATATACTTGACATTACTGGAGTGCCCATGGAAATAAAGGTAATAACAAAACTTCCGAACTTGAATCATCAATCTCATAGTCCAGAGAAAATGACAAAAACGAATCAGTCATACCGGAGAATTGGTGGATCGCAATGGTCCTGACTTGGTAAAGGCATTTCAAGCGAAATGGTGGGTTAAACCAGGTTTTATGGCGCCAAACCTCCCTCTTCCATTGCGATCTTATGATCCAGTAATGACCATAAAACACAACATAGTTGTGAGACACAATAGGGATATCAAGGTGACCATCTCAGTACAGCAGACCAGTCAAACACTGATTAAAACAATTAACTATCATATCTTTTAACTCAATTTTGAACTTTTCTACTAAATGAACTACTTAAATCGAACTTGAACTCTTAACACTACCGAACAATTTTAAAGTTCATTGTAAACCAGACTTGTCAAAAAAATATTTGGCTTTATTAGTGCAGATGGTGTAGAAATCATAGGTGACCATCCTAGTTCAAGTGATGTATCACAGTGCTTTGCGGTGAATTTAAAAACATAATTTTTAAACTGAGAAACACACAAAAGATACCACCTCTATATTGCGATCTACTTTCAAGATTTTGTCGATTAATTTTTCAAAACGCAGTCCTGTCTATTGCATAGTTATCAAACATTTCTTGATAAGTTAACTAGATGTACTCCACATTTAAGTCGGTAAATTGGTTAGTTGGTCATATTATTTTTTTTAAAGATTTTTACGTCTTAACTTTCATTTTGAATCCATAAATTTGAAGTCAATAAATATGAAAATCATGCAAATTAAGAATAATAAAATGTTTCCTTTCTTTGATGTTCTTTAAATTTGCATATTGAAGTTTATGCATGTTATTTCGATATCATTTTTTTCTAAAATCTACAGAGAATCGGTTTGTTTTTCTTTATTTAAGACCTAAATTATTATCTTAAACAGAAATTTTTCAACAAAACACAATTTCCGGAACGGGTACAAAATGTTAAATTTGGCTATGCTGTAGATCCATTTTAAAAGAAGTTACCTCTCATCAGCAGCATTTGAATCAAAACATAAAATATAGGGTGGTTAACCATAAGGTTGAAAATAAAAGCTCTAGAATAGAGTTCGTTAAGATTTAGAATAGCAACCGTTCGGTGGTTTTAAGTCACATCTAGTAGCTCTTAATGATCTCAAACGGTCCCTTAATGGAGATGTCATTAGATTGTTCAATCTTTCAGTAACTTTCAGTCAAAATGCCTTGTAGACTCATAGAGACATTTCTTTAATAAAAGACTTGAATATTATTTCAAATGACCGTTTCAAGTAGTGCACGATATAGGCTAAATTTTCTGCCCTTACCATTTGTCCCCCTTTTCCTGTGGTTCTTCAAAATTTTACCGTTCCCTTGTTTCCCACACCGACCCCGTATTTCATTGGTCATAATCATGTCATTTTCATTGTATCATCCTTTTCATGTTCATCGCCTGTTAATAACCTATATAGCGTTGCACGGGCGTAAAACACCATCTCACAAACTTAATAAATGGCCGTTTCAGACATATTTGGTTGCTCCTTAATATGAACCGCCGTTCAATTATCGGATACATAACTAAGTCCGCTTTTCAGCAATCGACATAAATTTAAAAACCGATTTGTAAAATGTATTAAACTGATTTTTAGCTCACCTGACCCGAAGGGTAATGTGAGCTATTGTCATCGTTAGGCGTCCGTCGTCCGTCGTCCGTCGTCCGTGGTTAACTTTTCTTCAAATATCTTCTTCCTTGTAACCACTAATGGGATTGCTTTGATACTTGGTATACTTGATCTTTAGGATGTCCTCTACCAAGTTTGTGAATTATATACAGGTCGACCAACCAACATGGCCGCCGTTGCTAAAAATAGAACAGGGGGGTCAGACCATTGTTTTTGGCTTATAACTCGAAAAGTATAAGAGATAGAAAAAATCCGAAGCAACCTTCCATGTTCAGCATCAAAAGCTCTTCAAATCTCTCTATTGAGTCGAAGTTGTAAAACGACTCCTTATAGGAGTTATTGCCCTTTAATCATCAAAATTGACCATTTTAGCAGTTTTTGGACTATATCTTGAAAACCGTTAGAGCTAGAGGAAAAGTTAGTATGGCAAAATAGTTAGGCTCATTGAGATCTACAAAAATGATTCAGGGTCGAAATTGTCAGATCAGCCGTTTATGAGTTATTCCCCTTTAACTGTTTTTCATTAATATTAACTCATTTTCAAAAATCTTCTTCTCTGAAACCACTGAAGGGATTGCATTGATACTTGGTATACTTGATCTTTAGGATGTCCTCTACCAAGTTTAAGAATTATATACATGTCGACCAACCAACATGGCCAGTGTTGCTAAAAATAGAACAGGGGGGTCAGACCATTGTTTTTGGCCTCTAACTCAAAAAGTATAAGAGATAGAGAAAAACGGAAGCAACTTTTCTTATTCTGCATCAAAAGGTCCTTACAGGAGTTATTGCCCTTGAACTGTTTTTTCTATTAATTTAAACTGATTTACAAAAATCTTCTCTGAAACCACTGAAGGGATTGTTTTGCAACTTTGTATACTTGAAAGTTTGTGAAATTTATTCAAACTTTGGCATAAGAGATCAGGTGAGCGATTCAGGCTCCTGGGAGCCTCTAGTTATTTTTTTAATAGGACGTTAAATAAAAATATGACCAATCGTCAATGGATTGGATTATAACTCAGTAAGTGAGTATATTATATGGTCATGTTAAATCGGCTACATGCATCAAGATAGTTAGGACAAAACAATTAAATTTTCCGTAAAATGTCTGAAAGGTTCATTTCATTTCATCATTATCACATATAGTGCTACCAAATACAAAAATCATACGCATGTACTCAAGAAAGTGCATATACAAATTTTGAATCCGTCTGAGACTGGATAAATGACATAATCAACATTAGGTAGCAAAAAAGTGAAATGAAATGACGAACACAAACCAGCCAGGATTTATAGGAAAAGATTATATTTATTTAAAAATCATCTACTCTTAAAACTTCCTGTTTATTCAAATTAGCATTAAGTGCACATAAGGCTTGTCCAAATATAGAATGACTTGTTGGTTGTCCTCAGACCGTGGCGGTCGTGATTTATTTCTTTACTCTGCCCCCGACGAAGGCTGAAAGCCGAAAATTTGGGCTTTTTAGATTTTAGATGTATTCTTTAGTAATTTATATTAGTTTTATATTTGATATTTTTACCTTTTATATGTGGTTTAACCAACCTACTTATTTTATTGTCTCCATTTTAACTTGCCACACCACAACATTTATTAATCAAATATAGAATGACCTTGCCCGTTTATCTGTAATAATGAAAGAACGACATGTACAAGCTCAAGGTTAAACCCCACCATCGTAGACTTGTAAATAACTATATTATATAATCATAGTGATATTTCAAGGAGTAACCTTTGAATCAAAACATTGAAAGGTAAAAAACCTAAAGTATTGAATGAAAAGTACCCAAAGCAAAAAGGTTTGAACAGGGAAGCAAAATCCAGCACCGAGGATATCGACCATTTGCAGTACAACTTATTAAAGCTCAAGATTTAGCTCCCCCATCGTAGATTCGTCCAAAGTTATTTCAGATAATACTGATTATTCAATTTTGTTTGGTTTGATGCATTTTTTGTGAAATTTTGAATAACATGTCTGGAATCTGGTGCTGTTGATGAGGAATTAATATATAGCATATAAAAAATAATTGCAGTTGGAGTTTAACATAACTGTTTTGAAAGAAGCAGAGGTACCAATGGGGTATCCGAATGTCAAAAGTCCGAATGGGCAGAGACAAAAACCAGTAAAAACCAACAAGAACGGGACAAAAACAGACAACATGTTAAACATGAAAATACAAAATAACTAAATGTCAATCAACAACGCAAACTCCAGTCGAAACAAGAGTGAACCCAGGTGCTTCGGAAGAGAAAGCAGTTCCTGCTTGCTATAGCACACCCGTCGCATTGCCAATAGTCGATTCCGTGCGTCAAAACGTGCCGTGCCGTTCTGCTAAGGAAATCGATGTTAGTCCCAAACGCTCTGGAGTAACGAATCAATTAAGATGTTTTGGTCTCGTATTCATTTACTCCATATCCGTTCATATGAATTACTTACTGTTTTCATGCTTATAAGAACAAATCAAGTTTATGAAACTTATTCACATGCATTATCTTTTTATCTATTGCTTTATAATAGCTTAATACTATGCTACAAATTATAATCAAATAAAATGGCATGGCTTATGTGATTTACTGAGGTTTCATTATTATTCGTGGGGTATCAATTTTCGTGGTTATCGTTGGTGGCTTTGAACCACGAAATTTGATACCCAGCGAAAAGGAAGATTAACATTGGTTAAATGTAGAAAAGTGCAGACCGATTATACAATCGTGTTAGAGCAATAAAATGGTTTATAACCAATTAATGGCACTGTATCTTATGTTGAAAAGTGCAGACCAATAATTTCTGTGTTTCTACTTAATGGTTAATATGGTTTGCAAATTTTAATTTAAAACTGTAGCTGTATGATCACAAATTGAAAGTTTTCATGAATTTGCAATAAAAAATATATTTATGTTTGAATGTAAAGTATACATGTACTATTCAACAGGATGAGTTTTAACACAAAGTTACAAATACCAAAAAACGCGGGTATAAACGGTTAATCTGGATATGCTATATATCGATATTTCAAGGAGTAACCTCTCATCAGTAGCATTTAAATCAAAACATTGGAAGGTCCCATAATATAAACTCATAATATTTGAGTTTTCGTCATTTCAAGAAGCAGAGGTACCGATGGGGCATCCAAATGTAAAATTTCCAAGAGGGTATACAAAACCTTTAAACAGCAACGAGAACGTGACGGAAAAACAGACAAAATAAACACAGAAATACAAACAACAAGACGAAATCAAGCCGTGAATAGAGTGTACTATTGCGATCTGGATAGGTGAGCAGTTCCTCCTTGCTTTAACACACCGTCCCGCTACCAACCATCAATTCAGTTTTCAGACTGGAGAGAAAACGTCAATCATCCTCTTTAAAGGGAGACAAAATCAAATTCTACGACATTGCTATTAAAATGATTAATTACATATAGATATGACATCACAAACCTGTTGTGTTTTGTGTAACTACAGGACCCAAAGACCAAAATGGAAGAGGGAGGTTTGGCGTGCCTTAAAACCTGGTTTAACCCACCATTTCTTTTGAAATTCCTGTACCAAGTCAGGATCATTGCGGTCTTCAATTTTTCCGGTATGTCTTCCTTGTTTTGTCTCGTCTTATGGACATTTGAGATTGATTCTCGAAGTTCGGTAATTTTGTTATTACCTTTATTCATTGTATATTAATATCTTATTCGTGCTATCGCGATATCATTTTTATGTTACATTTTATAGTTCAATCAAATGGCAAAATTGTTCTGCTAACAAGTTTATGATGCTCATTTATCCAAAATATTTCTGCATGCTTTAACTTAACTGCATGTTAAATGTGCTCAACTTGTTCCTTGCTATTGGAAGAATCAGAGAGGCACCAATGGGACATTTGAGTGTCAAAAGTCATAATGGGCAACGACGTCACCGGTAAACACGAACAACAACAGCACGACGAAACAATAAAACATAAAATAAACCGAACGGAAATCAACAACGCAAAATCAAGTCGCAACAAGAGTAAACTCAGGTGCCCTGGAAGAGTAAGTGGTTCCTGCCTGCTACATCACACCCGTATTGTTACAATTAAGTGTCAAATCCGGTAAAGGAAGACAAAACTAAACATTTATGTCGGCCAAAATTTCATCGCATTGAATGTAATTACATGTACAAAACGACTCTAAATATAGTATTTTCCCCTTTTTTGTAGTTAAACTATAAATGTTTCTTTCTAATTAATTCATTATAGGTTTAACACTTAGTTGTTGTTACTTTATTTAGGAACTTTAAAGGCTATGAAAATAGTTTAATCCCATGAAATTATGTTGTTTTTATCTGCAGGTGCTTCTGTTATTGAGACATTTATAATGGAAGCAGAAAATAATGGCTTATTGCTCCTAAATGTCGTACAAATATGTAAATTTGCAAACCACTTACAATTCTTTTTATTATCAACATGTATTTCCATATTAAATTGCACAAGTTAGATATTTTAATAACTGTATGAGATGGGTCTTAAATTTTTTAAATGTTTAATTATTGGAAACAGCTTTTTAGTCTTGAATATTTTACGTACTATTAAGGGTATTTATGAATGTGCAGAATTTTATAGTATTGAGATAACAAATACGAACAAGACCCCAGCAGAGCCCACCAAATAGAAGTGTCAAGTCTTACAAATGCAACTTAGTCTAATATAACACCAAGCATAACCATTTTTATTAAAATTTTATACCCGTTTTGGTATTAAAGGCTTGTCTACCACGAATTAATACATTTTTGTCGTTGAAATTTTCGATTGTGAAATTCAAATTGTTTAAAATACCAGGTTTCTTTCCTTTTACTGCACATAAGAGATATCCAGGTGCTGGATTTGGCTTTTCTTTCGACCTTTTTTGGTGTTGAGTACTTTTCATTCCGATATTTTGTTTTTGATCTTTCAATGTTGAGATTAAATGCTGCTGAAGAGAGGTCACCCCTTAAATTCTGCATAAACAGCATTACAAAATTACCCATTTTATACCTGTTTTGTTATTTGTATTATGTTGATTTTTTTCGCACTCCTTTTCATTTAAGATGATGACAATATATAAAAGCAATGTTCCTTTCCTTTGTTCCATTTTGGTATAAATAAATAAGATAATTCATGTCAAGCAGATAAACTCTACATCCCTGCAATTCATAATTTGTAGGGGATCTAGCATTGTTTTCTACAACATTATTTTACAATAATGTTTTTATGTGTTCAAATTATATACGTCCACTTTTGTTTCGTGTATGTTTATTTCTAATATTGGTAGATAATACAATATTTTTTAATAGTATTAAATGAAACATATAAAAATGCAAATGGAAAATATTTGAAAAGGGTTTATAGGTATGATTTTTAGATTATGCAGGTGTGATCGTCTTTTCTGGAAACATAAAATTTAGTTTGTTAAATATGAAAAAAAACCAAGATCATATCTCCAGTATCTTTGATGTATTTTTTTTTATTGCAAAATAATTAAGTGTCATGCATTTTTTTCACCAAATATCAGTATCTTATTTTTTTAAATTGATAAATAACTGTCACCTTTCATAAGCGACCTAACTTCACAAGCAGAGGTTCATTTCGCCTGTTCACCAAGTTCAGTTATTTTGACTGACTGATTTGACATTCTCAAATCAAACTAAGGTTAAAACTTTCCAGTATATTTGATGTTCTTTAACAACGTTGACAATAATGTGTTATGCATTTTTACTCCAATATCAGCATCTTAATTTTCAATTTATAAATAACTGTTACCTTTCAGCGACCTGACTTCACAAGGAGTTCATTTCGTCTATTAACCAAGTTCAGGTATTGTGACTGACTGATTTAATGTTGTCAAATCAAAATTAGGCAAAGAACGAACTTTTTTAATATCTAAAATGGCATGAATAAAGCGGTGAATTTAACTATGCTGTATATGCATATATAAAGGAGTCGCCTCTATAAACACCATTTGAATAGATAACATTGAAAGATCAAATATCAAATGAAAACCCATTTTACCAAAAAGTTGTAAATTTAAACTATTCCTGCACTGAGTTTTCTACCATGTTACTAAATTACAGCGAAAGAAACCTAGTTTTGAAAATTATTTTAACTAATTTAAACAGACCATTGTATCTATAGTCCTACTATATAATTAAAAGTATTCAAAACTGAAATTGCACGCAAGCAAGCTCTTATTGTCTATTAGCTCAATGTAGTTGTGTATGTTTTTAAATTTATCAGCATGTTTTTGTGTTTCACCTTTTAATGCTACAATTATTATTTATGTCGCTCAAAGGTTAATGAAGGTTTGTATAGATCATCTTTATATAAACATCTACTATACGTCTCTAAATACAGATGCTTTTTCTCATTTTGCAGTGTTGCTACTCATGTGTCCTTTCACTAAGTACAAATACATTCACTAGAGGTTAAACACTAAGTTGTTGTTACTTTATTGTGAAACATGTTAGAATATGATTAAATATGTTAAGTCAAATGAAATTATCCTTTTTTTCTTTTAAATATGCGCTTATATCATTATTGTTACAGAGTTGTACAGTGGCGGATCCCCCCCGTTTTGGTCGGAAAATGTGATGATTTTCATGCAAAATTTGGGCAAAAATCATCAAATTATAGTTTTGGACCCCTCCTTTTCTACCGAGGACCCCCCTTTTCAAAAATCCTAGTACCGCCACTGGTTGTAGCAAAATAAAATGTTAAAGGCCGCTAAATGCAGTCTAAATACGAACATTTGTAGTACATTTATAGTTCGTTTTATATTGCAATTGTTCATTTCAATTAATAGACATGTAAAGCTTTATCGATATTCAGCGAAGAATTCTGCCTAGATCTGCTCTAAAATCCGTTTTATGAAATGGTCACAAGCTGTAAGCGTTTATCTCACATAAAAAGTCTCCTTTTCTTTCAATGACGACCGAGTATATAAGCAATGCTCCATTTCCTTGGTCCATTTTGATTTTATGTATTAGAATTTATTTCTACCTACGATGTCTAGCAGATTCAGAACTCGTCTATTATAAAATCAAGGGAGATCTTACTATTGCAATGAAAGCGCGGGGAGAGTGGACACGCCATAAAACCTGGTTTACCAACCATTTTTTCATTAAAATGCTTGTGCAAAATCAGGAAAAATGCGATCTTCCATTTTTCTGGTATGTCTTCCTCGATTTGTTTTTACTATTGGACATTTGAGATTTATACGTTTTTTCTATGTACGGCTATTTAATTACCCTTAATTTCAACATTATTAATTTACAATTACAACTTATTTTCGCAAGTTATCCATGTTAACTTTTGCTTCCTCCGTGTATATTTCTTATACTGGAAAACCATACGATACTTTAAAATCGAATCAGTAAACACATTTAACTACAATTACATGTAACATGGTGAATGGAAAATGTTGAAAATATTGAAAACGATTTAGTATGATATAGAGATCATGTAGGTGCAAAGGTATTATTCTGAAACAATAAAATTAAGTTCGTTTAATATGAAAAAAGGACCCACCAAAATCAGATCTTCGGATCTATTTAATGTTCTTGAGATGTAATTATGCTTGATGATTTAATGTAGTGCATATTTACCCCATATCAGCATCCTTATTTATCAAATTAAAAAATAACTGTACCCTTTTTTTAAACGACCAAACTCCACAAAAAGAAGTTTATTTCAACTATTCGGTTATTTATAGAATAATGACTGACTTATTTTATATCGTTAAATCGAAATTTGGGTAACAAACTTCCCAAATTTTAAACACAAAATATCAAAGCGACAAACAAAAGGTCGAATAGTTTTGTTTTTAAAAAGGATTAACCTCTTATCATCAGTATTTGGATGATGAACACGGAAATATCAAACATCAAATGAAAACCCCTAAACTCAAAAAGTCGAAAAGTACATCGAAATCAAACATCCAGGGTATGGAACGTGTGCAGTACAAGGAAATGAGGGAAATATTTGTAAAAAATCGTTTTGATGATGTATTGCATATTATCAAACGTTTACACGTAAATTGAATTGAATAAGTACATGCAACAAACAAGCAAATTGTGTACTTTTTACGAAAAAAGCCGAAAATTACCCATGTACATTTAAATGCCAAAAGTCCCGAAGGGTGCGAGAAAAGCCAATGAAACAGACAACATAATAAATTATTTTGCGATTCTACATCAGTCACGAGGTGGTATACTCTTGTCCATGAAATATGGCTTGAGTATATCCATAAGAGCCGTCCCTTGGTGACTCTTGTAGAATTGTAATGATAGTATATACTTTTAATCCTATCATAAATAAACAGAGGGCATTCAACATGAAAAAAAATTTATAGTTATTTACAAATCTCTCGTTCTCTATACCTTATATTATAAATAAACAACCTCGCCGGGGTCATATATTGGCAAATTAATGATATTATATTTTTTTTAATTTGTTTTGTCTATTTATCTCATTACAGCTCTTCTCATGTCTATATATGTTTAAAATCTTATCTCTACAATAAAGCACACAAAAACAGCTAAAAAGCAATCAACAACGCGAACTTAAGTCTATAAACAACACGTTCTTTTCTTTTCATACATTCAGCTAGTCAATGTTTTTATTTCAAGCGCCAAAGAAAACATATGTAAAAAATAAGTGAAATTTTAAGATCACAATGGTGTTTACACATGCAATTTTCGTTTACGTTAATTTAATGTTAAGAATTAATATTAAATTAGTGTTATTCGAGCTTCGATTGTTAATTTGACGTTTAAATTTAACACTAAATTCATGTAAGTGTTTTATTTTAAATTCACGTTAAAATATTAACATTTAACTAATGTTAATTTAATATTACATGAGTGTTACATCGACGTTAAATAAGTGTTGATCGAGCATTACGTTAATTTAACGTTAAGACAAATTGCATGTGTACTTGGTACGTGAATTTCAGATGAAATCGTGGGTCGAACCAGGTTTTTTGCGCGCCAAACCTCCTTCTTTCATTGCGATATTAGGTTGCGGTTGTAACACGAAACAGAACGCGGTTGTGAAGACATAATAGGGATTGAGATGACCATCCCAGTACAGGAATCAATCAAAACATCACTTACCATTAACCTTTAACATAATTTAGAATTTTCATACTAGCGAATAATTCACTTTTTAGGGGAAAACCTCTCGACAGTGGCATTTAAATCAAATCACTGGAAAGGTAAAAGCAAAAACAAAAAAAAATATATGAAATAACACAAGATAGTTAGAATTATAATCTGCACCGAAAAAAAAAATGATCATGTATAACTACACTATAAACGTTAAGAAAGGTTGGTAAATGTTTGAACAACTCTCAGGTATTTCAATTTGAAGCATTTTTGAAACATCCTTGCAATGAACACTAATTCACCGTTTTTATGTTGAAATGCAGAAATATGAATGAATCACGTCGTAAAATGTTCACATAACTTAACAACAAAACTACCGGACTGGGATGTAATAAAGAAGAAAAGACAAACAGGGCAACGACATACCAGAGGTTTAGAAAGAAGCAAAGAGGCACCAATGGGGCATTCCAGTGTCAAAAGTCCGAAAGGGCGACGACGAAACCAGTTAGCACGAACAAGAACAGCACGAAGGAAAACAAAACACAAAAACAACCTAACGGGAGATCATAAAAATCCTGACTTGGTATAGGCATTTCAAAAGGAATGTTGAGAAAACAAGTGTATAACTTTAAAAAAATGATAATATTAGTATGAAGGATGATTAATAGTATAGGGCATTACAATATATTCTTCTAGTCGTGTCATTGTTAACAACTATTTTTTATACCATCTATGTATTTGTAAGAAGCAAAGGGACACTAATGGGGCATTCGAGTGTGAAAAGTCAGAAAGGGCATAGAAAAAAACCGGTAGACACGAACAAAAACAGCACGAAGAAATTCAAATCACAAGATGCGAGCTCAGAAAATGATCTTAAAAGCAAATACAATAATATCAATATAATTGATGGCTATATGGCATTACAACCCTTCGGTTTGAAAATTTCAATAATTAAAATTCGTATCAGAAAAGTATGATGACTTGTGTTATTGTTATCATTTTGTAAGGTTTTAAATATTAAGAAATTAAGTCACAAAGATGAAAGAACAACAAGAAAGTGATAAGACATGTATAGAATCTAGTACACTAGTATCATCTGAATTCATTTCATGTATACTCACTCAAAAAAGTTACGCAACAATACAAAATTTCCCTATATATTTTAAATAAACCTACCTAATATTTTTTTTGTATTGCAAAGCCATTTCTTAACCGATTTTAATCAAATAAAAACCAAGAGAACGAGAAATGATTGAAATTTATTTTTATGATTTCAGAAAATCGTCACTTCACCGGATTTTAAGATATCACAAGTAGAAATCGACTGTTAATTTTATGCGTCAACAACCCGTTTAAATCAACCAACATAATCCGTGGAAAAACATTGGTTATGTTCTACTCGCGTTCTATCAAAAACCGTAACAGCTAGGATTTTGCTCAAATCATAAAAAATAAACTTCATTTGTTTCTCTTTTTCTTGGTTTTTATTTGATAAAAAATGATTGAAAAACGGCTTCGCAATATCAGTTTATATTAAGGAAGGTTAACTTTAAACATATAGGGAAATTTTCCACTGTTGCGTAACTTTTTTGAGAGAGTATACTTCTATCACAGATTAGCAGATCAAGCAAACGACTCATAAGGTTTGAATGCAACTCTTTTATGTTGATTTCTATGCAGCTACTATAATTCTAAGGCTTAATACCAATGACAAATTTAACTTTGAAATTGTGCATGTCCTGTATAGAATATCAGTTTATAAAAATAAAGAGAATATCCAAATGATAGATTATGAACAGGTGTTTAAGAGGTATGTATTCTTGAACGTCAGAATTTTTAGCAATAAGCATTGTGATGAAATGTGTAATTTTAGGCAAGTAAGGTTTTGAAAATAAACTGTTTTGTTAAGCTCACAAATAAAACTGAAAGGAAAACATGACTGTATAAGTTTATCGAAGATTTCAGAAATTAGAAAAATAAAAGGACTATATATGATATAATTATTATGTCAGAGCTATACACCATTGACATATTATTTCGTTTCTTTTCCTTCATGTAGGATGCTTTTGATAGATGAAAATGAAAGTATAATGAAATAAACCTGTTGAGTTTTTACAGTATACTGGTATCTCGTATTATCGTGGTACGTAGCTATGTAGAAACAGTGACGTCACAGTTGAATAAAAGGTTGAATAAAGGTAATAACAAAGCAATCGAACTTGAATGATCAATCTCATAGACCAGAGAAAATGACAAAAATGAATCAGTCATAACGGAGAATTTGTGGATCGCAATGGTCCTGACTTGGTACAGGCATTTCAAACGAAATGGTAGGTTGAACCAGGTTTTATGGCGCCAAACCTCCCTCTTCCATTGAACTAAACGTAAATACCACGGAGAAATGAAACTCATGGAGAAGTGGGAAGGGATATTCAAGATTAAGGAAATACATGTAAAAACAAAACTACCAAACTTGGATCAATCTCAAATATCAGAGAGAAAAGACAAGATAAGGCAGTCATACGATCGAGAGAAATTCAAGTTCAAGCGATGATCTTGCCTTGTTTTAAGCATTTCTAATGAAAATGAATGGTTTAGCAAGGTTTTGTGACGCCATACATTCAACTTCCAAGGCGATTTTAGGGTCCGGTAGTTACACAGGGAAAAAACCGCAAAATTGATCTAGAGTTTATTTTATCAGTTCTACAAACTACCAAACAATCAAATTACGAACCTTTTCATTTGACAAAATTTTGAGAACTAATACCGGTGGCTGACAGCGAGTGAAAACATTTTAGAGACCATTTAAGACGCATTGGGTTAAAACTTAAGAGTAAGAGTCGGATCGTTGAAAACGGTGTTGGATAAATAAGAATCAGACAACATCTAGCATATCTTATAAATTGTTATATAGGACCACCCTATGCAGGTGACAGAATTTTTGCTTTCTAGGGTAGGAGAATTAATAATTTGAAATAACAATAAAGCTATTTTGCTACGCCGTACATGCGTTTCGTCTATTCAAGAATCATTAGAGGCGCTCTACCAGAAATGTTGAAAAAGCAAAACACTATATGATTATGAAGAGCATAGAAAATTCAATCAAAGAACAAATTTATTACTAAGATGGTCAATATTTGCCTGGTAGGAGGAACCTTAGGGTTTAAATTATAAAGTAATCTCTTTTATCGTATATATATTTTTTTGTACTGAGCTAACCACCTAAGTCAAAATGCAGATGTAAATCCAAAAAGGACATGAAAATACTATTCATTAGTCTAACTGAGTTCAAATAGATTTAAACGCAAGGGTTTTGGTTTTTTTTTCTTGTACGGCACATGGTCGAAAACCTGGTTCCTAGATTTTTTTGCTCAAAAATTTTAGGTACATGTATACAAATGCTTAAATACTTTGAATTCTTTTGTTTTTTTTCTTTTAAGATAAGATAAAAAAGATAAGATAATATTTATTTAAAGTCGATATAGGTTAATAACAAATAAACACAAGCTCTGAAGAGCTTTTGATCGACATACATGACATAAAAACATACATAAAAACAGGAATCTTGGACATTACATAGACACACATAGATATAGACACAAATTTCAATCAATGAGCATGCAAGACATACACAATTAAATATAAATACATACATAAAAGTAAGACAAAAAGTTAAATATGAAGCATAGCATAAAACTAAAGCAAATAATAAAACTGATTAGCACAGCTGCAAAAAGGCATGCAAAGCACTAGCAACGTAATAGTAAAATGCAAAAAGACAGAAGCATTAACTTGCATATGGTGAGCCCAGTTCAAACACACCAGATCAGGTTATTGAGTACACATAAAGCACTGACAGGTTTTTCCATTCCAAGATTGAAGCAAATTTTTGAACTGGCCAAAATTACCTTCTGATCTGATGTGTTCGGGGAGCTCATTCCACAAAACAACAGCACTATACCTGAGGGACTGTTTCCCAAATTTTTCTGTTCTTATTCTAGGAACATCTACAATATTCGAGTATCGAAAACTATATTTAGTATTTTTAAATTGTACAATATCATGTAAGCAAGGTGGGGCAGTTCTATACAGAATCTTAAAGGTTTCAATAGCCATGGTACGCATACGTCTTATATAAAGTGATGGAACATTTGCAATAATCAGAAGTTGTTCGTAAGTGCTGTCATAATCGTTATAGATAAATCGAAGCGCTCGTTCCTGAATTTTTTCGAGCTTTTTTGTGTTTGTTTTTGAACAAAAGTGCCAAGCCAAAGGGCAAAAATTAAAATTTGATAAAATGAAGGTGTGGAAAAAAGTTATTTTATTAAGCCGAGATAGATAGGAGCCAATTCGTTTGAGAACATTTAGCTGTTGGGACGCCTTACGACACAAACTTTTGATATGACAGTCAAAATTTAACTAATAGTCTATATCTATACCTAATAGTTTAACAACATCGTCACATGTAATATTTGCATTATCTATACTAAATACAGGTGTCTTATCATGTGTTTTGTTCCCAACAACCAACGCCTGAAATTTGTCAGGGTTGGCTTGCATACATGTTTGATTCAAATTCTTTTGATGATAGGTTATTCATTGAGTGTGGTTTCCATGTTCGAATGTTTTAGTTACAAGTGCACAAATACTTCAATATTTTGAATTCTTTTGGGTTTTTTTCCTTCCAACGTACGTTTGATTTAAATGCTTCTGATGAGAGGCTATTCATTGCAATACGTTACGTAAGCAATACTTATTTTAATTATTAAAATCCATTCATTTACGCAGATTGTAATGAAATAGAGCAAAGAAACTAAAAGTTGCTAAAAACTTAAAAATGTTCCTATTATGTATGGTACACATTACTAGAAAATTATGTTAATGTTCGTAATTGTTAAAAAAAAAGTTATTTCAATCATTTAAATCCATTTATTTACGCAGATTGTTAGTAAATAGAGAAAATAAACCAAAAGTTAGAAACTTACGTAAATGTTCATAATTGATTAGAAAATGTTCCTGGTATGTTTAGCAAATTAGAAAATTATGTTAATGCTCGTAATTGTTAAATGTAAAGTATGTCTGGTATGCATGGCTGTCAGTATTAAAAAATTACCTAAATGTAACGTAACTGTTCGTAATTGTTCAGAGATATTGGTATGTATTGGATATCAGTAGTACCATTCTTTTTTTAAAATCTATATTTGATATGATTTATTGATGTATTCATCTAAATCCATTACTGTTTTTCTTTCTTGCAGTTAGGCATTGTTGATATCGTTAACATGCACATTTTACATGTATTTTAATAATATTCCGATTGCGTTGCGGAAGAAAAAAATCAAAAAAATCATTAAAGTCAGTATGAAAGAAGCAGAGGTACCAATGGGGTATCCGAATATCAAAAGTCCGAAAGGGAAGAGACAAAACCAGTAAACACCAACAAGAACGGGACAAAAACAGACAACATGTAAAACATGGAAACACAAAATAACTGAATATCAATCAACAACGCGAACTCCAGTCGAAACAAGAGTGAACTCAGGTGCTCCGGAAGAGTAAGCAGTTCCTGCTTGCTATAGCACACCCTTCGTGTTGCCAATAGTCCATTCAGCGTGTCAAATCCGGTAAAGGAAGACAAAACAACACCCTATGACAAACCAACATCTGCACTCATCTGAGAGATCGAAATCCCATATTTGTCTATAAGTGCATGATGTCTTCCGTAAAATTTCTTGAGTGAAGACAGCAACCGAGGAGCAACATAAACCTGTGTGAGCAATTTTTGCGTCAGACGTGTCGCTCTGTTAAGGAAATCGATGTAAGTCCCGCACGCTCTGGAGTAACGAATCAATTGAGATACGTAAACTCCATAAGCTGGAGCGGACGGAATGTTGCTACACAAGAAAGGAAAGTTGACGATAGGAAAGTTGAAGTCATCACGTTTGTCATAGAGCCTTGTTGAAAGTCTTCCTTGTGAGTCAATTTCTAGATGTAGATCTAAATATGAAGCAGACTTCCTAGAATCCGTTGTGTCCTTTATCTCAAGCTCCTGGGGATATATGAGATGGAGAAAGTCACCAAATCGAGAATTGTTTAGTGAAAGGACATCATCAATATAACGGAAAGTGAGGTTGAAAGAGAGAGCTAGTCTACGGTCTTTTTTGTCTAGAAGAGATTGTAAGAAGTCTGCTTCATATGAATAAAGAAACAAATCAGCAAGCAAAGGTGCACAATTAGTGCCCATTGGAATCCCTTTTGTTTGCTGAAAAACACGTAGATCTTTTTTTTATATATATTTTTTTAAATGTGAAGGTTTGTACTGAATTGGGTTGAAAACATAGAGATCATAGGTTTCAGGTTTTTTTGAAAAATATATTATCAGTACCATTCAAATTAACACACTTGGGGGTAAAAACTAAAAGTGGAACCAAAAAGTCAAATTTAACAGCGAAACATAGCGACTATGCTCGGGAGTATGAAGAAAAATGTGATGTTTAAGGAATAAAATCATTGAACCTGTAAGACGAGACAAAGAATGGGAATAAATATCATAAAAAATAATAAATGATCGATTGAAAAGAAACAGAATGAACAACAAATTACATAAAACAGCCAAAATTGCAACCAGCAACGAACATTCAAATAGCAACGAGATATAACTTAGCTCAATCGCAAGGTTGAGTGATTCTTTTGCGTTCTTACACGCCCATGTTGTTGTCAATTCTGCACGTCAAATCAAATTAAGAAAAAAGACCAAGGACACACTAACATCTGCCAATGACACCATTATTAAGTATTAAGAAGTTTCTTGAAAATACAACTGAAAAATTGTTTGAAATGCAAATTGGCATAAGTGTTGGACCATAACAAAAACGAAATGTCATTTTAAAAATCTCGTATCGTGTGAATTCATAACACACATTTCTGTCAGAGCGAAGCAGATCATGCCGATGACACCCCGCAAAGCCATGACGATAAATAGACTATATGCATTTACACAGTATTAGTTGCAGCTGGCATCTTCCTAAAAATATAAATGACAAATAGAAAATGAAAATTGTGCATGCATTTGATGGCATACTAGTATTCAAGATAATCCGTTTTCAAAACGTTAAACAGCATAAATAATCTTTTATTTGAAAACACAGATGTTTGAGAGATCTAATCTGTTATCATACAAAATAGTCTCTAATGTAACAATGTTATATGTAATTAAAAATTGCGAGAAAGTGTGTTTATTATGACATATCAGTTTTTAAGAAAATCCGTATTTACAAGTTGAAAGAAGATAATAATTTTTCTTTTTGACGACGCTGATTGTTGGTTAATTTGTATTCTTAAAACGTCAAATATTAAAATTTGCAAAAGGTTGTAAAGAAATTGTATCTGATACGCAGAAGATATTGCAAAATTACAATACCAAAACGTGGGTATAAATGGTAAATTTGGATATGCTATATAATCGATATTTCATGGAGTAACCTCTCATCAGTAGCATTTAAATCAAAACATTGGAAAGTCAAATTCCAAAACTGTTGAAAACGAAAAGTACTCAAAACCAAAACGTTCGAACATGGAAGCCAAATCCCGTATCTAGGATATCGACCATGCGCATAACAAAGAAACCTGGTTTTTAAACAATTTTGAATTTTAAAATCGGAAATTTCGGCGACAAAAAAATTAGAAATGTTATGGTCAATCATGTCAGACAAGTCTGACAACCAGGCTTGTGATTACCATCGGGGACCTCTGGTCCACCAGCAGCGGTTATCGCCCAGTGGTTTCAAAATTACAAATACAACATATGTTTAACCTATGTTTAATATAATGATATTATTATATTATACAATATTTGTATAGCGCAAATATAATACATTACATACTACCCTAAGCGCTCTACAGTACATTTACATGATATAAACATAAAAAAACAACATCACATTACTTAAAATACACAAGTAAAGATGGAAACATTAAAATAGATAAAAGATAAGAATAGTTGCTTAGAAATAAGCATACTAAGTAAAAGAATCTGTGACAACTCGAAGAAGAAGAAAAGAAAAGAAATATTTCCTGTAATTAATTAAAAAAAAAAGAAGAAAATAATGTAATCAAGTTAGAAATTATTCAATTATGTATTAATTCAAATACTAATGAATCACATAAAACTGTAAAAATTTAGCCATGTAACAAAAAGATTTATATATATATGAATTAAAAATTCCAGTAGTCAAGTTGAAAGTCAATAAAAATACTGATGAATCACATTAAACTGTAGAAAAAAAAGGCAATATACTTTGAGTCTAAGAAATTCTTACACAAAATCAGCAAAAGCCCTTCTAAAAAGATGTGTCTTAAGGTGCTTCTTAAAAACATCCAGAGATTGTTCATTTCGTAAGGCAACAGGCAAATCGTTCCACAAAGTTGGTGCAGCCTTATCAAAACGTCGGTTGCCATATCGTATTGTACGAACAGTAGAAGGAACACGTAGTAACATGGTGTTCTTGGATCTTAGACTTCTACCCGGTCTGTATTTCTCAACAAGTTCTTGTAGGTAAATTGGTGCTTTGCCGTGTATAGATTTGAACACATATAAAAGAAGTTTGTATTCACAACGGTACTGAACTGGCAATCAATGCAGTGACATGAGAGAGGGTGTTATTGACTCATACTTTCGTGTCTGTGTTATTAGTCGTGCTGCTTCATTTTGTACACGCTGGAGGTATTGCAATTACACAACTGTTCGTTCCGTAAAGCAAGCAACGCATTGCCATATCAGTTTTGATATCTATGTTTCAAAACTGTGTTGCATTTTTTCCTGTGAAGGATATATTGCTATTTCTATAATACGTTCGATATAGATCAGCAATTCAAAACATTTTAAATGTGTCTGTCCTAAGCCAGGAAACTTTATCTAAGCTTATGTTTGTATTTCGTCAAATTTATGTTAATTATTTTTGTCAAGAAGAGGGTCTTCCGTTTGACTTTAGGATTAAGCTTGAATCACGTGTAGTTTAGTTTCAATCCAGGGCTAATTGAAAAATAGCGAGCAGCGACCACTGGTCACATTGAAGGCTGCTGGCTGTTTTCCACTGTGGATTATTTTAATTTGTCGTTTATATTGTAGGTTGTGTCGTGAACACCTATTCCACATCTCATTAGCTTCTATCGATATACTTATACATGGTCGATATTATCCTTGGAGCTGGATTTAGCTAGCTTCCCTGTTCGAACTTTTTGTTTTTTAACTTTTAATTCATAACATTTGATTTTTTTGTCTTGCAGTGTTATGATTCAAATGCTGCTGATGAAAGGTTCCCCCTTGAAATATTGAAATACAACATTACCAAATTAACAGTTTTATATAACCGTTTTTTTTTGTATTGGTATTTTGAAACCACAGGGTCGATCACCGCTACTGGTACTTTTTCTTTTTGGTGGGGGGGAATTGATGGTATATTAATTCAAAGAATTGCTTGTAGTTGATGATATTATTTTTAGCAGGTTAATCTAATGTATTTTCTGGCAATTAGCTATATATAGCCATTGATATTGCTTTTTCGTAATCATGTATTTGAATAATATTCAGACATGTAACATCAAATAAAAACAACATTGTGAGCAAACAGGATAATCTTATATTGTAGAAATTATTTCTACTGTAGATAGATTTTTTGTTGTTTTTTAATGCACTCTTCTGCATTGGAAATGTTCCCAATTTCCGTAAATAGTGAGTTATCTCCCATTTACAAGAGTTGTCCTCCATTACGGTAGGTATATTACACTGTAATTAATGGGAAAATAAGGTTTTATTTTTTTTATTCAGGAGCTTAGCAGACCCTTTTAAATCATGAAAACATGTTATATACCTTTTTCAAAATAATCATATTCTACATTTGAACATTTGTTGACACTCAGTAACTAGTATAAAATACCTTCTGGAAAGAGAAGATAACTTTGCATATGGGATATAACTCACAATATACAAAAATAGTGAATACCTTAGAAAAATGTAAAAACAAAATTACCGAACTTTGAGGATCAATCTCAATGTTCAAGAGAAAAGGCAAAACAAGGAACACCTACCGAAAATATTGAATATCGAAATGGTCTTGACTTGGTAGAGGCATTTAAAAAAATGGTGGACCAAAACCAGGTTTGATGGCACGCCAAAGCTTCCTTTTCCATTATGATCTTAAGGGACAGTAGCATCTAAAAATCACAGTTTTCATTTTTTGAAGCTTACCTCTTCAGTAACATCGTGTTTACATATATAAAAGCCAAACATGATATGAAGAAGAAACTTAAAAGTTTGTAAGGAGGTTGGGGGTTTAAACATTTGACACAGGATCCTTTTCAAACTTTTATAGTAAATTGACATCAGTATGATCATTTTAAATATACAATACAAACAATAGGTCACGGTGCTTATTTTTGAAATAATTAGGTTTCAATCTTTAAGAAATTTATATACTAGATTGTATAGGAAAACTTCTCAAAATGCATATTCTTTTAAAAGCCGACATAAAAAATTCTACAAATTTGTGTAAAATAACATACATGGGATATGGTTTCGATTTCTATGATAAAAGCATGGGCTCACGGTACCCCTTTTCGAAATATTTCAGGAAAACTAAATTTTCAAATAAATTTCTTTGTAAAATTAAGGTAATAACAAAACTACCGAACTTTGAGAATCAATTTTAAATGTTCATAAAACGAGACAAAACAAAGGAATACATACCGAAAATAAATGAACATCACAGTCGTCCCGACTTGGTACAGGCATTTCGAAAGAAATTGTGGGTTAAGCCAGATTTTAAGGCGCGCCAAACGTCTCTCTTCCATTGTGATCTTAAAGTCCGGTAGTTACACAAAACACAACAGGTTTGTGATGACATATCATAGATGCTAAGGTGGTCATCTCTGTACATCAACCAGCCAAACACTGATCAAAGAAAAAACTAGCATTTCGTCTCACATAATACTGAATTTTTCTACCAATGGCTGATAACGATGAAAGAATTTTTTTAGAGATCGTATGAGACGTATTTTCTTATATCCTTGGTCTAATAGTCGGTAACGGAGAAACCAGTGTCGGATAAAAAATCTGAAAAATGTGTACAAGCCCTGGCATATCGAATTAGTTGTGAAATATAGACACCGTATGCAGGTGACGTTGGTTTGTTACTTTTCATCTTAGGATAATTAGTAATTTTAAAATTAAAATCGTCTCTTTTATCGTACATTTTGTACTGAGATGACCACCTATTTTCACGCCAATTATCTCCCCTGAAATCTGATTTTTTTCAGAAAAAGCTCAATATCTTTTGAAGTGGAATCTTGTAATCTTTTTATTAATAAAAAATAAAATAAAGAAATAAATTGTTCATCATTTGTGCTGTAACAAGTCTTTAAACTGAAATAAAAGTTTGCAAGATGACTAGAACCCCCACCATCATTAAGCAAGACAACTGAAAAATCAAATCCCACCAGTACAACAAAAAGGCTCTGAAAAACTTACTACACTTATTTAAAATGCAAAATCAAGGGATGACATCTTATTACCAGCTGTCCAATCAAAACATTGTTAGGTCAAAAAAACGTAAGTATTGAACAAAAAATACTCAAAACCAGAACGTTAAAACAGAGAAGCCAAATCCAGTTCCAATTATATCGACCATGTACAATAAAGGAAAACAAACCTGATATTTTAAAACAAATTGAATTGAGTAGAAAATCGGAAGTTTCATTAATAAAAAAAAGTTGTTAAAGACAAGTTTGACTACCAGGCATGCGATTAGCATCGGGACCTCAAAGATCGAAATAATATTTTGTTCGGGTAACCAGGTACAAATGTATAATCTTCAGTGATATTTGCGTCACACAAGTATTTCAAATTGTTCCATTGAATAATATAATTTATCCGTTATAGGTTTTTGAAAAATAAATAAAAAGCCTAAGCTAGTTGCATTGGAAGGTCGTTTGAAACCCATGTCAGCAAAACTGGTGGATTAACAGAAAAGAGGAAAAAATAAAGAACCTCACATGGATTTTGTCACAGCTTCTCAGATCAAGCGCATGACACTTTAGGTTTGAATGGATGACGGTTTGAAAAATTTTAATAGTTAACGTACCATTAAGACAAACAAACAAATGACTCATTGAAAATAAGAAATTGTGCATGACTTAAATTGCATTTCGGTATTTAGAATTACCCGTGTCAGCAATTTTGAACAAAATGGTGGGTTTTCGTTTTCAATAATGCAGGTGTTCGAGAGATCTGTATGCTAAACATGTAAAAAATATTTCAGGAAAAAAATACGCCACTTGTAATCAAGGATTGTAAAGAGCGACTTTGGGTCTGGTGTTAAGATATTTGCTTTTCTTACACTAAGAATATCAAAAGGAAATGTTACTTTGGCTAATTACTCAACCGTTTCCTTTGCAATGCTTGTACCAAATCAGGACTATTGCGATATTGAATTTCTCCGATATGTCTTCCTTGTTTTGCGTTTTCTCTTTGACATTTGAGGTTGGTCCATCAAGCTCGGTTATTTTGTTATTATTTTCATTTGCAGACAATGCACACTAGAAGTTATAAACTACGCTCCTTTTTATTTTTGTCGTTACAAAAGTGGACTCTGGTGCTACGGAAAAGCAAACAGTTCCCTTTTTTTAGCACATACCTCGAGCTGCCGATAGTCTTTTCAGTGTGTCAAATTAGACACATACCTTAAAGGGTAAGTTCACGATTTTTGACATATTGTCTTAAATTGTTCCGAACAATGTTTTATAACAGTGTGCAAATTTTTTCTCTCATATCTTAACTTATAACAAAGATATCGGAGATTATTTATTTGAAAATAGTCCCCTTCTCTTCATTAGGGGACTACTTAAGTTAATCAGAATTTCTACTGAGTAGCCAAAAATCATATTAGTTCAAACGTTTAAGTGATCATGTGGTACCTCCAATAACCAACAAATTAATTAGAATAATCAAAAGTCATCAAGATCATTTAATATTTTCAAATTACTTTCTATATAAAATCTTTTTAAAAAACGTTTTATTAATCTATTATCTTTTTCTTTTAAATTGAACTTTATTATCAATTAATTAAAATTAAAATTCTATAATTCAAAAAAATATTATATTAATTTACTATTAAGAAAGAAGTTGTGTATTTGAATGTAAGCCATCATATTTCATTGAAAATAATTGTGATATAATTATGTTAATTACAGGTAATTCTTTTTCTAATCCCCAACTGGGTTTGCTAAAAGTGTAAATTAATGTGAATTTATTGTCATTGTCTCTCAGCAGGTACCTGTGTAATGGTCAGGTAAACATAAATGTAATTAGTCACAGCTGACTTGGGGTGAAATAATTATCAATACCTACAGGTGTCAAAACCTAATATACAAACATTCAGAAACAAAGTTGTATGTACTAAATAATTTTATTTTCATTCTAGCATTTAAAACAATAATGTGATTTATATGCAAGATTATCACAACACAACATGACTAAGATAATTAAAAATGACTTATTTAAATTGATTTTTATACCAAAAAAATCATTATTACTAATTAAAGAATAACTCAATTTTGTAAATTTTTATAAGGATTTTATCACTTATTTAAAATGCCATAACATAGATGCACATAAAGATATTTTATATTGGTAATTCAATAATTAGGTAAATGGTGGGTCACTGTCAAAAGGAGACTTTGTGGTATTCAGATGTTTTGTGTAATTTAAAATGGCAGAAACCAAAAGATAAAAAATAAAATTCCATTTTTGTCAGCTTATTGAATTGAATATTAAAGTTTAAATGATATAGCATAATTAGATAATGGAGTAGAAATCATATGACAAATTTTCATTTTTTTGTGAACTTTCCCTTTAACATTTTCTAGATTATAGTTAAGTACACGAATGGACATGTATAACTTAAGGTAGTTGTCAATATTATATTCCATATACGAATATTTCTGTCAACATCAGAATTTTAATCAAATCAGTTGGAAAGCCAAAAATTAAAGTTTGTCAAAAATGGTCCAGTCTACCAAATGTTTTAAACAATGAGGCTGAAACTAGTTAGTACATTGATATATATTTAATCTTTTTGCGCTTTCTTACCTTGTTCAATTGAAACCATTGGCGCTAAGTAGGAAAACTAAACAGTAGTAAAAGCAATCAAGAATGAAAGTGAACAAAGGTTACAGAAGACCAAATAATCGACATGCTCAACTTTCTTATTGACAACATATTTGTTCAGTTTGGTGGACGTGTTTTTCAGCAAACAATAGGGATTCCAATGGGCACTAATTGTGCACCTTTGCTTGCTGATTTGTTTCTTCATTCATATGAAGCAGACTTCTTATAATCTCTTCTAGACAAAAAAGACCGTAGACTAGCTCTCTCTTTCGTTATATTGATGATGTCCTTTCACTAAACAATTCTCGATTTGGTGACTTTCTCCATCTCATATATCCCCAGGAGCTTGATATAAAGGACACAACGGATTCTAGGAAGTCTGCTTCATATTTAGATCTACATCTAGAAATTGACTCACAAGGAAGACTTTCAACAAGGCTCTATGACAAACGTGATGACTTCAACTTTCCAATCGTCAACTTTCCCTTCTTGTGTAGCAACATTCCGTCCGCTCCAACTTATGGAGTTTACGTATCTCAATTGATTCGATACTCCATGGCGTGCGGGACTTACATCGATGTCCTTAGCAGAGCGACACGTCTGACGCAAAAATTGCTCACACAGGGTTATGTTGCTCCTCGGTTGCTGTCTTCACTCAAGAAATTTTACGGAAGACATCATACACTTATAGACAAATACGGAATTTCGATCTCTCAGATGAGTGCAGATGTTGGTTTGTCATAGGGTGTTGTTTTGCCTTCCTTTACCGGATTTGACATGCTGAATAGACTATTGGAAACGCGACGGGTGTGGTATAGCAAGCAGGAACTGCTTACTCTTCCGGAGCACCTGAGTTCACTCTTGTTTCGACTGGAGTTCGCGTTGTTGATTGATATTCAGTTATTTTGTGTTTCCATGTTTTACGTGTTGTCTGTTTTTGTCCCGTTCTTGTTGGTGTTTACTGGTTTTGTCTCTGCCCTTTCGGACTTTTGATATTCGGATACCCCATTGGTACCTCTGCTTCTTTCAGATCTAAAAAAGAACGAAATTTTGTTAAAGGTAAAAAGGAAATCACACTTTACGTATATCCCTATATAAGGCCTTGAAACTATCAACATTCCATAAAACGCGGGCCTGTATTCATAATGTAGGTAAAACCACTGAGACTATGAATCTTCAATTAACTGAAGGCTGTTTTTTAAAGTAGACACATGAAATAAAACATTGATTTAAATTCATCTGGATATTCATTTTTCCAGAAGAAAACTTCCATCGGCAGCACTGTAATCAAACCAATTATTGAATACTAAAGACAAAATAATGTCTTTATAAAGTTAAAGTAAATATCAAATTTGGCCCTTATATTGGGAAAATCTAAAACTTGGTGTATGTAGATTTGAAATTTAAAAATTCTAAAGCAATCATATTGCTAATATCATTGTATACTAGGTCATACTGTCATTAAAATTATCAATATTAAAGCATGTTAATTCATTTTGTGTTAAGCTTGTCCCTATTTACATTAAAGGAGATTATTCTAAATATACATAAAAAAAAAGTTCCAGCGACACATATATTGACTTTTTTCATATTTTAAATGGGTATAAATTTCATACTTGGTGACTATGTTTATGAGACATATTTAAATTTGTTGAGTGTTGAAACAGTAAATCAACATATATTCTAACCCGGTTATACTGCACTGTAAGATCTACATGTATATAGTGTAATTTTTATTCATTAATGGAATTAATGGAAACAGTGCACTCGTAGACAAATTAATTAATTTGGGATTTCTATCTCTCAAATGAGTGCAGATGTAGGTTTGTCGTAGAAATTAGTTTTGTTTTCCATTACCAGATTTCACACACTAAATTTTAAATTAGCAACACGACGGGTGTGCTATAGCAGACATGAATCGCTTATTCTTCCGGAGCACCTGAGTTCACTCTTGTCAGGACTTGAGTTCGCGTTGTTGATTTCCGTTCCGTTGATTGTGTGCTTTGTGTTTCACTTAACTAGGACAGATTATTTCATATTGCGAAAAAAATCATGGGACGATTGAGCTTCAGGATGTATTCACGATCTTTTTCGGTTATTGAATTGATAAAATTTCCATTCTCGGTAATGATGTAAATAAGACACTATAAATATAATCAGTGTTGCACCAGTAAATCAATCAATGCATAGCTTCTCAATGGGTTAGGCACGGACCATTTGATTTTCTGGGGGGGCCTGGGATTTTTTTGAAAAAAAATTCCTGGCCCTGATTTTTGTAAAAAAAAATAATCTGGCCGGCACCTAGGTTGAAAAAAATAATCTGGTTTCAATCTTGCCAATTGAAAAAAAAATAATCTTGCCAACAAAATTTCTTGCTTTATATGTGTGTGAAAAAAATAATCTGGCTCGCAAAGTGGGCGAAAAAAATTTCCCGGCTCAAGGTAAAATCCCAGCCCCCCTAGAAAATCAAATGGTCCGTGCCTTATGCTGCACTGAATGATCTGACAGGCATATACACGAGAGTGAATACCGTGATTGAAATATTTCATAATTCATACACGATGAATTATTTATCTTTATTGCATAATAAAACCTCAAAGAAGTTAATCAAATACAAACAAACATGTAAAAAAACATACAAAAAATGAACATGTAACTCTACATATTATCAGTACACGAGAGACAATCCAGTGTCAAAAGTTTATGACACGTTACCATATATTATGGTGTAATTATTATTCATTAATCATGTTAATAGAGTGTCATTTGTTCAAATTTTAATATAGTTAAATCTAATACTAATTATATTGAACAAAATGACGATTTATGAGTGGTAAATCTAATTCATAATGATGTATTACGTCAGTGAAAATTTCCATTTTTTTTTAAAGTTAGGCTCTTTATACCCCGCGTTCGTAATTTAAATATAAGTTTTGCATAATTGGCATCGTTTGGTTAAATTTTGTTAAATTATGTACATGTTATGATTGGCAATTTCGATTTGAATAATCGAAACGCGCATCGAGGGTAGCAAAATCAATATGTTTGGATCTAAGACAACATACATACATACCAATACAATTTGAATGGAAACATATGTGTCACTTTATAGGACACTTTCCAAAAAATCCTCATAAGATGCATGGAAATTACAATTCGTGGGTCTGCATAAAATGTGCTCTTTGCTTATCTTGATCATGGGGGAATGTTTTGGTTTAATTGTGTTTTTATCTTTTCATCACTTAACAACTGTCCTTTGGATTCCAACTTTGAACTGAATCCTGCGGAATATTCAACAAAATTTTATAATTCTTTTCGATTAGCGATGATATATTTAACGCCGCATTAAATGTTTTTTTTTTTATTTTCATGAGACGTTTTCGTTATTTTATTTGAATAAACGAGGGACATAAAACAAACGAACATCAATCAGCAATAGGAAACATAATTGAAAACACAACACATATGTTTATTTTGTAACCTAATTTGTTATGAGAAAATTAATAGTGTGAAATATCTAAATGTTGGTATCTTTGGGGTGGTATAATGTATTTCCTATTCTGAATATCTTTGCATGTAGAATTTCATATGCATAGCAATGTAAGTTTTTCCTTCACTTACTTCGAAATTCTTCAAAAATAATGGTGTAAAAATTGTATCTTGACTGCTAATTCTTTTCTGAAATATGGTGTAGCATTTTGCTGCATATCTTATTTTCTTCCATTATGAAACTGTCATTTTCTGGTTTAGTTTAAACCTCATGGACATTTTTAAACGAATCTTTAATGTTAGTTATTTTACAAAAATGATACAAATTCATGTTGGGACCAATCTTGTAACATGCCATTAAACTATTTGCTAAACTGAAAAAAAAACATCCATCTGCATTTGATATAAAAGTACTATTAAAGGGCACATTCCAGTAAACATGATAAAGATTGCTCATCAGTAAATCATTAATTTAAAAACTGACGCAAAACGGATTACTTCATGCAAAAAGTTTGTTAATTATTCATCAATAAAAAAAACATTTGAGCAAACAGTTGTAAAAAAAGTTTCTGCTTCTTTCAAATTCCAACATTTAAAGACAAAAATTGTACCAATATGTTCAAAAGTATACAGAAGAATACATTTTAACATTATTATTAATGCATTGATATTTTCAATATATTGTTTCAGACCATTTTCGCCTACTTCAGAATTAACGGAAGCTTAACGATTTTCTCATGATGATATTTTCAAAACGGTTGCATACACTATTTTGAGAAAAGCTTAATGGCAATTATCATACCGGCAGTATTTCAAATATAGAAAAAAAATTAATAACAATTTTTATACCGGCCGAATTGCAATTTATTCTTATATTCGGTATATGCACAGGGGCCTATATACGGAAAAAAGTATATTCCCCTATCCCCTTTCACATGAAAAGAGATTGAGGGGTATATATTTTAGCTATACACAAGCCCTTGTGGATTATGAGAAAAGCTTATCGACAAAATTTAGGCGAACGGACGATTGTACGTACAAAAATGAGTAAAACCTAACAAAAACGCAACAATTTATTTGTCCTCTAGTTTATAGTTGTCTGAAAAAGCCATCCATGCTCATAGTACACTCACTATATCTTAACAAGAAAAAAGACTTGCAAAGCTGTTGAATTGAAAAAACAAAGAGGAAGGGACATTCGAGTGTCAAAATACCTAATTGGCAACTACAAAACCGATAAACACGAACATGAGCACTTGGAACAAAACACAAAACACAAAATCAACCGAACAGAAATCAACAGCGCGAAATCAAGTCGTAACAAGAGTGACCTCAGGTGCTCTGGCAGAGGAAGCGGCTCCTGCCTGCTATAGCACACCCATAGTAGTTGATATACCAAGATTCATTTAGACATGAGTAATTCAACAGTTCTGAATTGACAACGAGGCGCTGAGGATCGATAATGGAATGCGTATTAAGTGTAGGCTACACAACCTACATACGTTTATAAACAGCAATTATTTTACAAAAATCAGGAAAACTGACCTTAGACTAAATATATGACGCGAAAGCCAAACACCGATTATAAAATGACGGTACATAGGGGCCGACCATTTAACTTGAAGGGGGGCTTGGTTTTTTCCGAAAAAAAACATTCTGAAAATTACTTTTAATGAAAAAAATATTTTGGCAGCTGAGGGTAAGAAAAAAAAATATTCTGAAGAAGGATTTCTGCTATAAAAAATAATGCTGATAATGAAAAACAAAATTCTGTCGAGAAGCCTTTGAAAAATAAAAATTTTGTCCGCGCTCTGCGCGGAAAAAAAACCTTTCTGATCAAAACAAAAAACCAAGGCCCCCCTTTCAAGTTAAATGGTCGGTCCCTTAACGGGTCTTAATCAGCCTATTCTGATCATGTCATACTGACAATATTGGTATCGTTAATTCAGCTTAAAAACTTACGTTGAATTAGAGTTAATCGAGCTTCGATTGTTAATTTAATGTTAAAGTTGAAAATTAACACGTTAAAACAATAAGATTAAACTTACGTTAATTTAACATTAAATTTGTGTTACATTAACGTTGAATTAGTGTTAATCGAGCTTAATGCTAAATCAACGTTGAGACAAATTGCTTGTGTACCGATACTAATTGTCATACAGGCATTAAAATCGGTAATACATGTAAGATAAGATACCATGTACTGGACTTAATTGCAAACGCAGCAAAGAATTATTTGACAAAGTGTGATAACTTTAAAAAAAAAGATGAAATAGATAATCTATTAACACGTTTCGTATTATATGCTTAAAAAAGACAAGATTTTAAAAAAAAACTTTTATTATAAGTATAATAAGTGTGTTAGTCAAATTTTATATTAACATATAATATCAAACAAAAATCACAATTTAACCAACATATATTTGATGACATAAATATGACTCAAAAATTGGTTTCTTGAACATGATGACTTTTGTATATTATAACTAGTTCAGTAAAAGTACAGTGCTGAAAAAGATTTGAAAATATAAGTCAACAAAATATAGCAATTAAAAAAAATGAAAAGAAGTTTAATGTACATGTAATCACGCTTTCATGAGTACTAAGAGTTTATTTATATAAAAATAATATATGAACCATGATTTCCATGTTTAATACGATAGCCCACAATGAGTCTTTCAATACAAAAGAACAAAATGGCGCACAACATAGAAAAAAAATGTTTAACGAATATAAACAGCAAAACGATTTTAAAGAAAGAAAAAAATATACAAATGGGTCAATTAAATGGATTATACCAGAAAACGACTCAATACAACAACAAAAAATAATACAAACCTTAAAATACAAATAGAGCAAATGAAAATATAATACATGTAACAAGACGATTAACACACATGTCTAGTATAACATGCTCAATCAAGCACGGTCCTATCACTATAAAGACCTGTGCGGTTACAGAAGAGGTTTAAAGGCGAGAAGAAGTTTTTATCTTTTTAACAGTCCAAGAGTTGCATAGTAAGTACTACATTAAGTTAACTCTGTTGTATAATAATTTCTATAATCATGTAATTAAAAATCGTAAATCATTACTAGCTTCAGCTTATTCTACCATTATATTTTTACGCATTTTAACTTTCAATCAGTAATACATGTAAATTTCATTTGATAATTATCGTTGTATTTTTCCTAGTGTTTTTATTCTTTTTTGTTTATTTTTTTTATTTTATCAGCGTATTTATTCTAAATAAATAAATGTTTATATAATACCAGCTCTTAGTAATGATAAGTTTATAATTCTTAAACAATTATTAAAAAACGATAGCTCGTGAATTTCATTTAATGATAGCAAAATCGCTTATATTCTCGTCGCAATGTACCATGAAACGTTTTAAAAGTGATATATCAATTCACATATTTTAAAAAAAATGTGCGAAACATAAATTTGAATTTGCTATTTAAGACCTTTATTCATAGTCTTATCAATTTTCAGTGTTATTTAACTACTAGTAAAAGGTTTTGTCGGTAAACTATTTATTTCAACATTTTCAAACTCTTTGGGTGTCAAATCCTTTAATTCTGATTAAAGATACATCAATGTCAAAATGATATTTATAGTTAAAACTTCATTATAATTACTTAAACGTGGTATAAAATTGATTTACACAATCAATTAAATCATAATTATGCATTAAAGTACACGTAACTTGCACATAAATAATGATGACATTTATATATATATATATATACAAGTCATGTTGGATAATCTGTATCATATTTATTGCTCTACTACGACAAATTCATGTAATTTGATTGTTCCTTTTTGCTGTATCACTAACAGGCCATCCTCTATCACCGAAAAGCCACACAGTAACAATGATGATGAAACTCCTTTTCCTACAAAGACATGGCTCTCAGAAGGAAGTACTGGGAGGAAAGCTTCAACTCTTTGGTATTGTCCAGATTCTACTGGGCTTGGCCTGTGCTATAATCAGCTGTGCTGCCATCGACATAGACAGAGCTCGCATCGCTTACATTGAGACCTTTGAAATAAACAAAACAGTAGTGGAGGGTTATGTTATGGTCGGCCTAGATGCTGGTGCACTTGTCTCATCTGCTTGGGTATGTAGCTTACTAAGAAATAATTTTATGTATCTAATGTATTTAACAAGTTCTTTGAGCTTTACTGACAATGATTAAGAGTATTCTCGTTCAATGTTCATGGTTAAAAGTAGTATTTTGATCCAGCTTGGAGGTTTGTTTTTAATTTAGCGTTGATGGTTTGGTTTTTGTACAAGTTAGCGATCAATACAAAAACAAGATTTAGGGTTGAAATTGATCAGAATATTAATGTCAGAAGTTAGCATAAGGATAACAGGGCTTAGTTGTAAAATAAGGAAAATATTTTATTGGATGGCATTCTTGAGGTGATTAGTTTGCACAAGAGTTTGGGCTTGAAATAGATGTTGGCAAAGATTAGGACTATTTGTTAACATAGAGGTTAAAGTTGCAGCTAAAATAAAAGGGGCTCCCGTTGAGTTAAAAATATGCAACCTGATTAATGTTTTGGGGCGACTTCCGACCTCCACCCGATTAATAACGACCTTCCTTGAATATTCATCAAAAAGAATCCAGTGACCTTATTTAAAACACTGTTCATAATTTTTGTGGCTATCAATTTTCGTGGTTTAATGAAAAAGGACCATATCGTGGATTCTTGAATTCGTGGTTTTGAAGTCTGCAGCAACATATCAATGTTTAATATCCTTTTATGGGGTATTTGATTTCGTGGGTCCCGGTCATCCCCGAAAACCACGATCATTGATACCTCACCAATATTTAGGAAACTACAGGGTTCCCTGCAGGAACCGTATAAGGGGATTTTTAGTTATGTTATAAATTGATAAGTGTACTAGATTATTAATGTTTTATGTATATATACTTTCGGTGTTTGTTTATTTTTGTCTTATTCAAGTTAATTTCATTGTTACAAACACTTGCTAACCCTTCAAACTTATGAATTGGAATGTACATGTACAAAATGTATTATATCAGCCAAACCCACATTTTTGCTTCGTCTTGTTTTTACTTTTTCTTACCAAAACCAGACCCACGTTATGTATTATGTATAAATTATATGAACATATAATATGTTGAATGTGTAAAAAAGCTTAACATACAAAAAAGCCTTTCAAATTGAAAAAAAAATATCGACACGCCAGATCAGTAATAGGAGTGCAATTAACTAACAAAAGTAACTCGAAATATTGAAAGTTTATTACAAATGGTGTGAAAGAAGCAGAGGTACCAATGGGGTATCCGAATGTCAAAAGTCCGAAAGGGCAGAGACTAAACCAGTAAACACAAACAAGAACGGGACAAAAACAGACAACACGTAAAACATGGAAACACAAAACAACTGAATATCAATCAACAACGCGAACTCCAGTCGAAACAAGAGTGAATTCAGGTGCTCCGGAAGAGTAAGCAGTTCCTGCTTGCTATAGCACACCCGTCGCGTTGCCAATAGTCCATTCAGCGTGTCAAATCCAGTAAAGGAAGACAAAACAACACACTATGACAAACCAACATCTGCACTCATCTGAGAGATCGAAATTCCATATTTGTCTATAAGTGCATGATGTCTTCCGTAAAATTTCTTGAGTGAAGACAGCAACCGAGGAGCAACATAACCCTGTGTGAGCAATTTTTGCGTCAGACGTGTCGTGTGAAGCTTGTGATATGAGCCAAAAGATAAACAACGTTTAATTTTTCACACTCGTTATAGTTTTTAAAACATTTCTTTTAACACTTCAGGTAATTGTAACCGGATTTATTCCTGCGTGTATGGTGTGTGGCTCTAACTACAGCCTGATCAGAACTGTGAGTATATTATGTTGGCATTGCACTAAGTATTTTCTTGTTTTATATCAAGGTTAATTTTTTTCTCTCTACTCTTCATTTTTAGGCAATTGTTCTATATCCGCTAATTGTTCTCTGTTCTCAATTCTTAAAAACTCTTTTCCCACTCTAACAAAACTTTTTATAACTGCTATGTTGTTTTTTTAAGAAAACATATCTTAACCCTTTTTGGTTGAAATACTAAGATGGCTCTGTTTTTCTATTTTCTGGCGATACTATCAAGTTTTCGTTAGACGGTATACATGTACCAAGTTGCTGCTTGTTTGTTTTTTCAATTGCACATTTATTTAAAAAAAAACTATTCAAAAGGGATCCAGGTCCTTTTAGTTGTGTTGCATATATCTATACCAAATCTAATTATTATATTTTTCTCTGGCTTTTAGAAAGTACTATCCATGGTGTTCAGTATCCTTGCTTCCTCACTGTTCGTCCCCATCATGGTGTCCCAAGCTGTCGTCACATACCTCTTGGTAAGTACTTTTATGTATATAATGCTTGTGTTTAACACGAAGGCAATATTCTTTCATTAATACTAGGGGCTCCCACAGGGTTAAAATTACCTTTACCTGAAGGCTTTAAGGGGATGACTTAAAGAAACCTATCTTGAAAAATCATTTACTGAATACCCTGGGATTAAATTTCAGAAAAGGTCCCAAAGAGTTTTAAAGAAGACCTTGTGGTTTGAGGGGAGTACCCTCCATAGCCCTATACTAAACACAGTAACAAACAGCCGATATATATCAAAAGAATACGATTGTTCTACTCGAAAAGTACAAAAACAAACAAACTGATCACTGAATTAACTGAAGGGTCCAGTAGTTCCAATCGGTATGAAATCATTATCTTTTCCATGCAAACAATTGAATTAAATCCAAAATAATGAGTTTAAAGTGAAGAAGGCGAAAAGTTTTTATTTTCAATTCCGATTCATTTTATTTTTCTGTAATATTGGGTATGTGTTTTTTTTATCTCTAGACCAATGAAAACAAATGAAATGTCAATCAACATTAAACATTAAATAGAAGACTTCATTCGTGAAGTTTAGGAAAATCATTGACTAAAAATTTTAACTAACTCGCTCCCACAATCAGTTAGGTGTGCACACAAAGGCAAATAAAACTTTAAAGTTGTTTTTAGTTATAAAGTAGTTCTTTAAGATGATTTGACTGGAACTTACCGATACTTATTTCATTTTCCTTCCTTTTGTCTAGAGAGGTAGCAATGAGCAGCTATCCAAAGCAATGCTGGCCATAGCAACACTGGAGTTCCTTCTTGGGATTATGTCTGCAGTGTATTGTTGTTTTTCACCTTGGCATGAAAGTAGATGGATGGTAGGTTATCGTCTATTTAATTTAGTATTAAAACTAAGAAATTTGACGCAGAAAATTATATTGTTGTAATAGGTAAAAAATCGGTGCATTTAACTATATTTTAGCCTACCATCAATTTTGATCTAAAACATTTGAATTCCGAAAAAAAAAAATCAATGAAAACAACTAGCAACCTAAATAGTTTATCAGGGAAACCAAATTCAGCACCAAAACTATCGAGATTTTGAAAAAACAAGGAGAAATCTGGTGTTTTCAACAATTTTGTATTCAAGTACTATTTTTTTTTCTAAGAATCAGGCAGATACTCTTTATAGGGTGGCATATCAATATAAAATACACGAAAAAAACAGTTTAATTATGTAAAGAAACCACAGAAAACACTGTTATGACCACACAAGTTTTAAGGCAGCCTTGGGTTAAGGAGTTATTACCAGTCAAAGTTTAGTTCGATGTACAGTCAAAATTATGGGAAAATTTCCCGCCATAATTTTTCCCTTTATAACCAGTCAAAAAATATCTAGACATCAACAATATTTTCAAACGTTAAAACTGCACCGGGTTTCTTTTTAAGGTAAATGAATGCATCTATACCCCTAAACATAAAATTTGAAACTATCAATGTGCATCCACCCTGACCGATCCTTATGTAGAAAAGTACTTGTTCAATCGAAAAATTCAAAAAAACAAAGAATAGAATAAGCATGAGATTATTAACTTATACATAGATTTCAGTATGGATTTATAAAAATCCTATCATTCAATCGGTCAAATGACATAGTACGGTTAGGACCATGTTTGACTTCCAATACAATATTGCTACTTTTTATCCGTCTTAAGGTGTTATTTTTATGTTTACTGCTACTTTTTATCTGTCTTAAGGTGTTCCTTTTACGTTTTCTGCTACTTTTTATCCGTCTTAAGGTGTTCCTTTTACGTTTTCTGCTACTTTTTATCCGTCTTAAGGTGTTCCTTTTACGTTTTCTGCGTCATTTTATCCGTCTTAAGGTGTTCCTTTTACGATTTCTGCTTCATTTATTCTTTTGATTTTTTTCTGCAGGAAAAGAGTGCCGAAGATGGTGAAGATAAGAAGAAACAAGAACTCAGCTCCTACCATCCAATCGTCGATGCCTCTATGAACCCATACCAGCCAATAAAATCCCCTGAATAGAACTAAAGCAGATTCAAACAGCCAGAGTGCCATTTGGACTTGCAAAAACTATTATGCTAATAATTCATTATAATAACAGTTAGACTTCTGCAATGTATCCTTAAATTTGCACCAACCTTATGTTTTCATCATATTTTTATATATTCCAGGATTTTTTTCAGTTTATTTTGAGCCATTAATAAATCTTTTAACTTATATATTATAAATATTATAATATTGTTATTATTATTATAAAAGTATTTAAGCTGCAATATCTCCTATTGTACCTGTGTGTTTGTTTCAAGTACTCAAATTCATATTGAATAGAAGTAAATTGTAGAAAGAGAGTTCTCACGGGCTTTTTACTGTGTGGTCCCCGCTATGGACCAAATAAACTAAAGAAAATGTTATTTTAAGAATGTACATGGCCTTTCTTACTTACGCTTTATTTCAACATATAGCTGTTTTTAATAGTAAATATTATATTTTTATAGCTGTAGTTTGTAAATGTCATAAACAGTCGAATTTTATTCACCCGAATTTTTTTACGAAAAACTTACGTGAAACTCATCTGAATCGAGTTTTATGCACTTAAAGTTCACACCGTTTTATGTGAGGCAGTTTCAATTTGTGTGCATATCTAATGAAGTTTACTTGTGATTCAAACGAATTTTACATAATTAAGCAAAGTTCATATGAAACTTAAGTGAGTGAAATTTGACTGTTTATGACAAAAAATATTGATAACACAAATGTAGACAATATATGTTAGTATAGTTCAATTTTACAGGTAGATTTATAATTTTCATATATTTTATGTAACTATTTTTTTACGAAATTTATATTTTCATTTACTAAGTTTTATTCCAATCTTTCCAATGAAAGATTTTATTTTTTTTAATGCAACATAATTAAGTGATGTGTAAAATGCAATATTTGTAAATGTACACTCGAAAGACATAAAATGCTTATATATATTTGTTTTTCATTTAACAATAAATGCTTAAATAGATTAATAGGTCTTATTTTTTCTACATTTCTTTATTGAATGAAATGTTTTCTTTATCTAATTAATATGCTAAACACCGTAAAGATGTGAAAAAATGTGCATTCCTAACAAACACCTATTTTTGTATCATTCACATATAAATAATCAGTTACTTACACCAAAGAAAACCAACAAGCTAGCAAACCAACTTTGATATATCAACGGCAATTCGTAAAGTTGATTTTGACTATTTGATAGAAGGAATGTTGGGTAAAAAATTAGTTTAACCCTGCCTCATTTTATAAGTATGTGCCTGTCCTAGGCCAGGAATCTTTGACGAAGCTTTAGTTTGGTACTTGCCCTTAATATGTTTTCTGTTAAAGAAAGGGGTCTTTGGCTATTTCAGGACTGGATTTGAATAATATGCATTTTATCTAGACCTTGGGTCGACTGCAAAATGGCGAACAGCGCCTACTGGCCTCGTTTGAGGCTGCTTGTGGTTTTTCATTGTGTATGTTTCTTATTAACCGCTTGTAATGTGCACAGTGTCGCGAGCACTTATTCCAAAGCTCCTTGTTTTCTATTTGACTTGTCCAGGATGTAGGAATCACAACTCTTATTTGTACCAGACTAAACTGGTTTCAGCTGGATTTCAATATCATTTTAGTAAGTCTCAATATCTTCTTTTATTTGGTTTCAGCTGGATTTCAATATTTTCTTTTATTTGGTTTCAGCCGGATTTCATTTTTTTAAATTGTATAGTTAATTCATTGTTCGAGCCATTAATAGATATATGCAACTAGTCGTGATGTTTAAATCGTATAATTATACCGGATCCAAAAGCCCTGAACAGCTTCACTTTTTGAAGTGTCAACAAAGCACTTAGTAGGTGGAACCGAAAATTTCATTACCAAAAAAAGACTGAAACTGTTATCATACAGAAGAAAAAAAACACAACCATTCATGTCTAAATTCAGTCAGCCTGGCAGTTTATATAGCTTAATGTGCATTTATCTTTCTACTAATAGACTAGTCTGGTTAAAAAGGTATGTTAAAATTACAAAGTTTCGTCGATTTCAAATGAAAATGGAAAATGAGCACCTATTTCATAATTCAATGATTTTTAATTGTGGGTGTTAATGCTTTGAATAGGTACATAATGATATGCAAAGTATGCATATAATAAAGCATTTAATCTGAATCTGCATGAAATATGATGTATTATACCATATCAAGTAAAAATGCATGTAATTTTTTTTGAAAAGTCGTTCGGTGCGACATGTTGTACTAACTTTTTTTCCTTTATTATAGGTAACCGAATTTCATTTAATGTTAGTATGTTAAAAATTAATTTGAATATCTTGGCTTTTTTTAATCTGGTAGGCTAGATATCCAATCGCTAACGCCATATTCCATTCGGGTTCTAAGGTGTTTAGTACATGTAGTAATGATTTGAAAGGTTGGGCCCAAAAAACCCTGCCACATTTTAAATCTGCCTGCCCTATGCCAGGAATCTTAATCAAAGCTGATGTTTGTATTCGTCGAATTTATGTCATTTGTTTTTGTCTTGAAGACGCTTTAGGATTGGACTTGTTTCATATGTAGTTAATTTTTAATCCAGGGCAAGTTGTAAATCAAAGAGCAGCGACTGCTGTTCACATTGAAGACTGCTGGCTGTTTTCCGTTGTTGAGTTTTAAAATTATCGTTCACATTGAAGATTATGTCGTGTTCAAAAATGGCTCAAATCATTCCTGGAATATTGAAAACCTGTATAATTTTTTAAGGGGGTACAGAACACCTAAGGGAAATAACTTGAACGTTTTAGTCAGGCACAATTATGCAAAGAAATCAAGCTTATCAATGATCAAAATATAAAATGTTGTAACTCCATTATGTTCAATGAAAATTTTCAAAAGAAACCTATGGTTCGATTTTTAATTTGATTTATATGACTAAAGTACATATTTTTGCAAAACATCATGAAAATTAAACGACACAATTTTATTTTAGCCAAAGTGTTGGGTACCCCCTTAAAAACGCCTTTGAAATACAAATGACAACAAAGTTCCAATGAAAGTGAAAATAACGTTAGACACTATGATCTCATTTTTATATTATTGTAATATTAAGATAATTTATATGCATTATATGCCTCATGCAACGTACCTTAAGGGTTAGGGCTATCGGGTAAGGAGGCAAAAACTATATACACAATTATCATGATTATTTTCAGAATAAAAAATGCTTTATATGGCTATGCTCTAAATTTATATTTGAAGAAGGAACCTCTCTTCAGCATCTTTTTAATTAAAACATTTTAAGATGGAAAACCAAAAGAATTGAAAGAAGGTTCTAAAGTCCAAAACAATCGAAAAAGAAAGTTTGATCCTTTATCAAGAATTTCGATCGACAACGTGCATTACAAGGAAGGAAAAAACTGAATAGATGTAACAAACAATTTTGAATTTAAATAATTTCAGTAATAATAAAAAGTCATATATACACTTGAAAAAGGTTAAGCACCCCCATGATTTTTTTAAAATCATATATTTTCAAAACACTTAAGATAATTGAAAATGATTTATTACGTAATGTGGTTTCCCATGGACCTAAATTCAGGGAACCGCAACGTATAAATTGGAATCACAACTTTAAGATCATCATGGACGCTGTGGAGGACTATGCTAGAGCCTGGATAAAGAGGGAAAAGGACAATGAACCAGAGCTTGAATCACTGTCGGACTGGGTAAGAACTATCCGATCTCTTGTACGAAGCCGAATAGACAAACTTCGCGAATATGTGAACCCCCGGCCTTCTTTTGTATTTAGAGATTGTGAAGCTCTCAATTGTCTCTCTTCCTTACATGACAGAAGCAGAGTTACCAATGGGGTATCCGAATATCAAAAGTCCGAAAGGGCTGAGACAAAACCAGTTAACACCAACAAGAACGGGACAAAAACAGACAACATGTAAAACATGGAAACACAAAACAACTGAATATCAATCAACAACGCGAACTCCAGTCGAAACAAGAGTGAACTCAGGTGCTCCGGAAGAGTAAGCAATTCCTGCTTGTTATAGCACACCCGTCGCGTTGCAAATAGTCCATTCAGCGTGTCAAATCCAGTAAAGGAAGAAAACAACATCCTATGACAAACCAACATCTGCACTCATCTGAGAGATCGAAATCCCATATTTGTCTACAAGTGCATGATGTCTTTCGTAAAATTTCTTGAGTGAAGACAGCAACCGAGGAGCAACATAACCCTGTGTGAGCAATTTTTGCGTCAGACGTGTCGCTGTGCTAAGGAAATCGATGTAAGTCCCGCACGCTCTGGAGTAACGTATCAATTGAGATACGTAAACTCCATAAACTGGAGAGAGATTTTTCAACAACAAATCGACATTCCAATGGGCACAAACTGTGTTCCTCTCCTCGCCGATTTGTTTTTATACTCTTACGAGACTGAATTTCTTCGGGGACTCGTAAAGAACAAGAAGATGAAAGAGGCAAGGTCATTTAATCTTACATTCAGATATATTGATGATGTCCTTTCTGTCAATAACACTTCATTTGGTAGATGGATTCCTTCAATATATCCTCCGGAATTGGAGATTAAAGAGACCACCGAATCAAATTGCTTCACGTCTTTCTTGGATTTGCACCTCGAATTTGACCCAGGTGGTCATATCAGTACAAAAATTTACGATAAACGAGACGATTTTAATTTTCAAATTATTAATTTTCCTAATCTACAGAGCAATATTCCCACTTCTCCTGCATACGGTGTTTATATTTCACAACTTATTCGATATGCCAGAGCTTGCACACATTTCAAAGATTTTTTGATCAGACACCGATTTCTTCGTGACCGACTTTTGGAGCAGGGCTATAAGAAAATACGTCTCATACGATCACTAAAATAATTCTTTCTTCGTTATCAGCCACTAGTAGAAAAAGTTCAAAATTGAGTTAAAAGTTATGATAGTTAATTGTTTTAATTAGTGTTTGACTGGTCTGCCGTACTGAGATGATCACCTCAATATCCCTATTGTGTCTCACAACTGTGTTGTGTTCTGTGGTCATTACCGGATCCTAAGATCGCAATGGAAGAGGGAGGTTTGGCGCCATAAAACCTGGTTTAATCCACCACTTCATTGGAAGTGCCTGTACCAAGTCAGGACCATTGCGGTCTTTAATTCTTCTGGTTTAGTGTTTCTCGCAAATAAAAATTACAAAAAAGTTCCAGACAAAATCTTCTGTATTTTGTTCATGATAATTTTCATATCCTACATGTCCTATTATGTTCGATTTGTAAAACCTAATTCCAAGAAAATTTTACAGTGTCACAATATTTTACGTAACCATATATTTGGGTTATGCATATTTTAAAGTATCACACTATTTTATGTAACTACATATATTATGGACTTGAAGATCGCAATGGAAGAGGGAGGTTTGGCGCCATAAAACCTGGTTTAACCCACCATTTCGTTTGAAATGCCTGTACCAAGTCAGGACCATTGCGATCCACCAATTCTCCGGTATGATTGATTCGTTTTTGTCATTTTCTCTGGACTATGAGATTGATCATTCAAGTTCGGTAGTTTTGTTATTACCTTTATTTTTAACCATTATTTTATAAATAGTCATTATTGCAAACTAAAATATGCACTGTTAAGCACAATTTAACATGTTTGTAACAAACAAAAAGACATCGTTTATTTACATAACACGACATGGCAAAAAAGATGGCTTTTGTACATAAACATGTTCAAAAAGTATGGTCCTAAGAAGCTCGAAACTTTTAATTAATTGTCAAATCGCACTAGAAAAGGTAAATCATAATCAAAACATTGATACTGTATCGTCAAAGAGTCTATTTCGAGTATTTCCACCTTTAGCACGAATGCCTGCTGAAATCCTTGTTTTTTTTACTACCAGTTTGGCGTCTTGTTTCTTAAAGAGTTATCTCCCGTTTTTCAAGGTAAAAATGTGCTTCTAGCCGAAAGGTAACATCCTTCCTGTCACTTATTGAAGAATTAAAACTGACCAAACTCATGAAAATTAGAAATTATTTCAAATCATCGAAAAGCATAAAAAGTCTTGGGGTGCTTAACTTTTTTCCAGGTGTATGTATATATTTGTGAATTCATAACATACGATTCTGATGAACGGGCTTATGATTACCCAAGGGGACCTTCGGTACACCAGCAGTTGGAAAATTAAGCCCGTTGTTGAAAAGTATACACAATACCTAAGCGGTATGGAAAACGGTTAGTTTGGATATGCAGTGTGTGTTTCATTGTTAATAAATTTAATGAGTTAAACCTCAGTGTTTCAATAATGTTACCTAAAAGTACTGAAAATTCTATACTTCATCGGCTCCACGTGTTATATCATGCAGGCGAGTCGTGTGCGTCTAGGCATCTAACGAAATCGAACCGGATTTTACGTATTGATCTTTTTCTGTAAAAACTTTGAACTTGTGTTTGTTTGATCAGCGAAAAATTTATAAATCAAACCGTGCATTTTATAATTTAATTATTGAAACTGTCTGGTTCCCATAGTTCGATCTGAATACAAATTACAATGGTGGGTTTTGTCAATGAATGTAATATAAATGCTATGCAATTTTCAAGGAGCGAATATTTGACTTGTATATTTTTATGGGGGACTGTGGCGAAATAAAATTGCTAGATGCCAAATAAAGCTTTGAAATAAAAAAGGTAGGATGCTGGTTTAGGCTCGAAAAATTGTGTTCGCTAGGGCGCAAAAAAGTCCAGGCTCCGGTTTTCCTAAAATAAAAAGGCAGGATAAAAAAAATAATAACCCCCTCCCCTAAAAATCAAATGGTTGCTCCCTTCGCAATATTTGAAATCAAATTAATTGAAGGCCAAAATACAAAAGTGTCGATGGGGACAAACTATATTGTACATTATAGAAATGCTCAATCAAGAAAGCTAGTTGTCGACCATGTGAACTTCTATAATGGACAAATTTGAATTCTAAACAAAAATTTTAAAAAAGGATTGACAAATTATTATTTTGTTTAATTTACCATTGTCATGTCATTAGAAGATATTTTTCAGCAGATTAGATAACATATTCAAGAAAAGATAAAAAACGCACTCCATACTTCTCAAAATTTCGATTCGTTTTCACAATTTGCTCTTCGAATGTTCGTTAACTTTGTCTGTTTGTCAGTGTATGGTACAAATACCAAAATGGATATAAAATGGGTAATTGGTTATGCTGTTTTTTGCATTTTGAAGCAGAAACCTCTCATCGGCAGCAATAAGATCATAACGTTAGAAGGTCAGAAACCAAGAACATTGAAACCAACAGTATGGAAAGAAAGGTACTCAAAACCAAAAAAAAAAAAAAGAAGAATTGAACAGGCAAGCAAATTCAGCACTTATGATATCGGCAATACCTGGATTGCGAGTTCCAAAATAGCCACCACTTAACCCTGACATTATTCACTTTAACTTGTACCTACTCTCAGATGAATGAAATAGGGAAACCTGTTCTTTCTCTCAACCACCTGTCAAATTTATTCTTCTATGTTTCTCTTACCATTAAAAATATAGGAATGCGACTTTCATTCAATGGTTTTTCATTTTTTCTTGAAATAAATCGGTAAACGTGTTGCTTCCATTGCTCCTCGTGTTCTGACGTCAGTTGACTTTTGACATTTGGACATTCTAATATCTGGAATATTCCGGAATGGATAAAATCACAATTGATCTGTATGCAGTTCAACAAAGAAACCAATTGTTTAAAAAAAGTTTTTAAAAAAGTAAAATCAGCAGGAGACCAAATGAAAATGTTTATGTTTAATTATGAACATAAAATTTTGAAATTTTATACCATTAATACTTAAAGATGTAATATAACTTTGATCTTATGCTGTTGAAGTGGTTGATAAATATATTTATTATTAATATTATATAAAACGGGTTGAATTAAAAGACTTACCTAAGTGCACCAATAATTTATGATTACGTAATAAAAACGACCGATTTTTTAGAATAGATTGAGATTAAATCAGTCTAGTTCCCTTCAAACCGAAAAGACTAATTTCCATCCTGCCCGAGAAAAAATAGAATTAAAAAAAGATGCAGTGTCTCAGACAAAAAAAAACAAAAAACAAATAAATGTTGAACGTTATACTGAAATTTGGATTAATGTTGATTTCAGAAAAAAATTATTTTGAATGTCCTGCATGGTTCAACTTTTGACTAAAAACATTTTGAATCAAACCATATCAGGTTATAGTCTTAACAGAAATTTCTCCAGACATCGTGAAAAGATGACGAGAGAAAATATCGGCCAACATCCGATGCAATTAAAGAACAGTGAGATAGTTTTGAAATTCCGAAGTTTTAATTCAAATGCTGCTGATGAGAGGTTGCTCCTTGTGATATCGATATATAAAGTAGTATTGAAATGACAAAATAATCATTTATCAAATAGATGTAGTTTGCCAATGTTTTAAAATCTATTAATACATATAGCTTTGTTAATGCTTATATAACAATGTATAATATTTTGAATTGGAAAACTTACCTTTATGCACCAAATTGTTATGGTCACATTATAGAATCGACAGACATTGTATACACGATTTAATCAATCTCCTGCGTTTCAAAGATACCTGTTGCACTTTCACTTGAGATAATATACTTACTAGATGCAGTTCAAATAAATTAAGAAGCAAACACTACAAAATCCAAAAAGTCTGAAATGGCAGTTTTTTTGGCTGAAAAGTCTGAATTCTGTCTTAACATTCTTAACATTCTGAAAACAGTCTGAATATTGTCTTAACATTCTTAACATTCTTAACAAATCCTTAACATTCTGAAAACAGTCTGAATAGATTCTTAACAATCTTAACATTCTAAACATATTCTTAACATTCTGAAATTGTCTGATCGGATTCTTAACAATCTTAACATTCTGAAATTGTCTGAACAGATTCTTAACATTCTGAATATTCTTAACACATTCTTAACATCCTGAAATTGTCTGAATATATTCTTAACATTCTAAATATTAAACATTGATCTTTTCCTGAGAAGATTATTTTGATATTATACTTATATTTTTTTTAAAATTTATTCTGAACCTTAATTTCATTAAAATTTTAGGCTAAAATAACTTCAAAGAAAATAGATTGAACTATTAAATTAAATCTATTTGTTTATAAAACAGTTTTTAACATTATTTTCATAAATCGTTTTAAATTAATGATTAATATTCTTCAACGAAGCAGCTTTTAAAAAATCAAGTTGAATATTCAAGTTTTCTTATATTTAATTTATCAATTAAAATATTTATTTATATCTATTTATCTTATTATTTATTCTAATGAATCTACATTAAGATTTACAATGATTTGAATGCCCATTTATTTTAAAAATATCTAGTTCTGAATATTCATTACAGGTTAATAACACAAGAAGAACGTGTATAAACTACAAGCAATCAACTGGTACAATGATTTAAGTTGATATCAACAAATATGCATACATTTTCACTTATTATCAAAAGTTCGGAATAATGTTTATAAAAATACATTTACACCATAGAAGTATCAAATTATCAGCAATTAAAAAACATTAACACAATTAATTCCCCGCTGGGTTTCTATTGATAATAAAAGCACCGACTCAGTTTGGCAAGTAGGTGTTAACACGCTTGAAGATGGCATGTGTTTTATCTCCACAAGATTTTTAAGATAAAATGTTAACTATCGGTTGCCTTATCATTTAACTTATCAATAAAGATATGGGCCCACCTGAGACTTTACAGACCAAGAGTTCTACTATTTACTATCTACTAAAGATTGAAGAAATTGGTAAAAAAAAAGTATTTTCAAAACTGTGAATACTTAACATTGGTAGTTCCATGTCATAAAACATACGTTCTTAAATAAAAACAACAAACAAATAAACACCTTCCCTGTTGCATGTTTCAAAACAGTGTAGGTTGTTGCAGGAAATCCCAAAACCAAGGTAAATCCAATGAAATGAACCGGTGAAAGTTTGATAAAGAATTTACAAACAGCGAATTTCTTTAAAATATTTTTGATTGCAAAATTAATGCATGCCACTGCAAACAAATAAAGTATAATTTAAATCTAAATAGTAAAATGTTCTATTACTCATAAAACTATTTAAAGTAGAACAGTGATTTAGTTTGTTTGTCTGTGTATTGATGTATATTTAAAAAGAATTTGTTCTAAATAATAACTAAAGAATTAGAACTCTACTGCTTTTATTTTCGTTTTTTAACATAGATACACATGTAAAGTTTGGGCTGTAACCTCCTGCTAGTTTGATACCTCAATGGTTTCATGTAAAGGATCACAGTCCGCTTAGCTTTCGCTTGGAACTAAATGAGTGAGTGAGTTAGCGAGTAAGTTTTTACGCCCTCGCAACAGTATTAAGTATATTTGAAGACAATGAACATGAAATGATGATAAAATGAACATGAAATTATGGAACGCCATAACTGCCTTATGATAAAAAAAATCATTATACGATGATACTTTGACATTATATGATGATACTTAAACATTATACGATGATACTTTAACATTATACGATGATACTTTGCCATTATACGATGATACTTTGCCATTATACGATGATACTTTAACATTATACGATGATACTTTAACATTATACGATGATACTTTAACATTATACGATGATACTTTGCCATTATACGATGATACTTTGACATTATACGATGATACTTTGGCATTATACGATGATACTTTGGCATTATACGATGATACTTTGACATAATATACTTCATTATATGATGGGTAATTTAGGAAAAAATGGAGGAATCAATCATGTACAGTGTATTGAAAAAATTTAAATTTACAAAATGTGTTTGTAAATTTGGAAAGAGAGAAAATAAGTCCGAACATAGTGGGTTTGCTTTCAAGACAACAGTTGGACACTTTAGGAGTGTCAAATACATCCGACATGATGAAACTTCGTATTGAAAGAAGCAGAGGTACCAATGGGGTATCCGAATATCAAAAGTCCGAAAGGGCAGAGACAAAACCAGCAAACACCAACAAGAACGGGACAAAAACAGACAACATGTAAAACATGGAAACACAAAACAACTGAATATCAATCAACAACGTGAACTCTAGTCGAAACCAGAGTGAACTCAGGTGCTCCGGAAGAGTAAGCAGTTCCTGCTTGCTATAGCACACCCGTCGCGTTGCCAATAGTCCATTCAGCGTGTCAAATCCGGTAAAGGAAGACAAAACAACACCCTATGACAAACCAACATCTGCACTCATCTGAGAGATCGAAATCCCATATTTGTCTATAAGTGCATGATGTCTTCCGTAAAATTTCTTGAGTGAAGACAGCAACCGAGGAGCAACATAACCCTGTGTGAGCAATTTTTGCGTCAGACGTGTCGCTCTGCTAAGGAAATCGATGTAAGTCCCGCACGCTCTGGAGTAACGAATCAATTGAGATACGTAAACTCCATAAGCTGGAGCGGACGGAATGTTGCTACACAAGAAGGGAAAGTTGACGATTGGAAAGTTGAAGTCATCACGTTTGTCATAGAGCCTTGTTGAAAGTCTTCCTTGAGAGTCAATTTCGAGATGTAGATCTAAATATGAAGCAGACTTCCTAGAATCCGTTGTGTCCTTTATCTCAAGCTCCTGTGGATATATGAGATGGAGAAAGTCACCAAATCGAGAATTGTTTAGTGAAAGGACATCATCAATATAACGGAACGTGAGGTTGAAAGAGAGAGCTAGTCTACGGTCTTTTTTGTCTAGAAGAGATTGCAGGAAGTCTGCTTCATATGAATGAAGAAACAAATCAGCAAGCAAAGGTGCACAATTAGTGCCCATTGGAATCCCTATTGTTTGCTGAAAAACACGTCCACCAAACTGAACAAATATGTTGTCAATAAGAAAGCTGAGCATGTCGATTATTTGGTCTTCTGTAAATTTGTTCTTTTCCTTAGACTCATTGATGACAAAGTAAGTCTTGGTATAATCGACTACAAGAAATTTGTACCTGCGTTTTCCATTCTTTTTGAAAAAGCTGCGTTTAATCAGCTGTGCCAATCGCGATTTCAGTTGTTCATGTGGAATAGAAGTGTAAAGTGTGGAGAAATCGAATGTTTTGATGCTGTTACAAGATGAAACTGATTTAGAGTTAAGAATCTCCATCAGTTCTTTCGAATTCTTCAGGATCCACATTTGATTGACCCCATTTCTAGAATAACAACAATCGTAATATTTCTGGAGGCCGGATTTTACTGCCGTAAGTATAGAAGTCAACAAAACTGAAAGAGGTTTAGTTGTACATTTGGATGACCCTGCAATGAAGCGCTGTTTGTATGGATTTTTATGTAATTTGGGAATCCAATACAGGGATGGAATGTCATCATTACTGCCACCAACAGAAAGGCCGAAGGAGGAAATGACAGATTTGTGATTGTCAATGATTTCCTCCTTAGACAGTGTTGTAGCCTTGTATGTGGTGCTGTTGCTGGTACAACCAACCCCCAATTCAGCTGTCAAACAGTCAATATAGTGTTTCTTGCACACAAAAATGATGTTATTTGGTGCTTTGTCTGCAGGTACGACAACATATTTGTCATGTAAGGTGGACAATGTTTTGGCAACATCAGCGTTGCTGAAAATGGATGTTGCCTTAGTGCTCATTGAGCCTTTCAAAGAATTGATTCTTTTCAAAACCAACGACCTCACAGCTTTTACCCATTCTGACAAAACGTCACATTCTTTCTCCTGTTCTTTTTTGGCCCATTTCCTCAACTGAATCCATAATTGTTTTGAAATTATAGCTCCAGTTGATTCGTTTTGGCTCACGATATTTAGGTCCTTTAGCCAAAACATCGCGAAGTAAGTCATTTTCCACGATGTTGAGGTCACCAGTGATAACGTGGCCAGAGGGACCATATTTGAATGGGGACTTTTCACAGGTACAGACAGGAGGTTTAGCTTTGAGGTCATTGATTTGGAAATCTCGCAACACTTGTTTATAGTTGAAAACCTTAGGTGCAATGGTGGAAGTGTAGGAATAAGAGATAATGGGAATGCTTTTATCTTTGAAGTAAGGAGGAATATGTTTCGTAACAGATTTGTGGTGTAAAATATTACCTAAATTAATAGCATCTAACCCCTTGTTTAAAAATGGAAGTGAAAGAAAGGAACGATTGTCTTTACTATTTTCGTGTGGAACTCCAACAGGTTTGAATAAGCGGTTGTAACCGATATCAACCGAATGCATAAAATATGGAACAATACAACCACAGAAAATGCAAGGTAGTTCTGGGCCTCTCAAATTTGATATAGATAGGTCTACACTGGAAAATTTACTTGAAAACGGGTTTTTGATCCGTGACATTGCAAAGCTTTTGTGTGTATCGGAAAGAACAATCTTCAGGAGAATGACACATTTTGATCTAAGTAAGAACACATTTTCTGAGCTAAACGATATTGAATTAGATGAAGTACTAGGAGAGACCATTCAAGAGTTCCCCTTATGTGGTGAAAATATGCTAAAGCAAATTTTAATTGCAAAGGGTACCAGAGTCCAAAGATGGCGTCTAAGAGACGTGTTTATAATGTCATGGGACCGAACCATTTATGGCACATAGACAGCAGCCACAAGCTAGTATGGTGGCGTTTTATTATAATGGGAGGTATTGATGGTTTCACTCGAATGACCATGTTCCTCAGATGTTGCGATAATAACACATCTCAAACTGTCCTAAACTGTTTTATGTCAGGTGTAGTTAAGTTTGGTGTGCCACTAAGAGTAAGATCTGACAAAGGACTCAAAATGTGTCAGTGGCAGATTATATGCTTGGTAAAATGGGTGAGGGAAGTATGTTAACTGGTCCCATCACACACAACCAAAGGATTGAGAGACTGTGGAGGGACATATTTGAAGGCGTCTTGTGTTATTTTTATAACTTATTTTACAACATGGAAGACCAAAATATTCTAGATCCACTAAACCTCAGCCATTTGGCAGCCCTGCATTACATTTACATGGACGAGATTAATAGAAGGCTTCAGCTATGGGAAACAGCCTGGGCAGGTCATAGGATACGCACAGTCAAATCTTCTCCCTATATACTTTGGTCTTCTGGGCAACTTCAGAACTCAGTAGGCATTCGGCTAAGTGAAACAGAACTTCAAGAATATGGATTAGAAGGACATTTTGATGTAAAAGACACAGAGGAGGGTGATCGCCCAATATTTGAACCTATAAGTCATTTGATCAGCGATTAAACAAAACAGGATTTGCGAGAATTTCATAGGAGCAATGAAAATTTAGGAATTAATGACTATCTAAAGTGTTTGGAAATTATAGGAAGAAATTAAACTAATTTTTGCTGTAGCAGAAGTAAATTTTTTATCATCATTATTTATTATTATTATATATTATTATTCCACATCTCATTATTTTTTATTAATAACATCATGTGCATGCTATTGATTTATCTGTTTCAAGTTGGTCAGATCCTGCAATCTCTGTTAATTTGTAGATATCCTAAGGTGCTTTGAAAAGTCAATAAAGAAATGGAGCAGTCGCAAAACACAGTTAATCCCCTCGCCGGTCATTGATTTTAAGTATTTTTATGTAAGTTTAGTTGATTTCTGCAAATCATCCATGCTGAAAATATAGGTCAAGGTGATCTTATTTTGGTACGAATGCTGGTTACTATCTATGATGTACCCACTGACCCAATATCATCTCTCTATCACTTGCAGTTGCTGAGATATGGACCTTAACCAAAATCTCCTCCGGGGCTCTCCATAAACTTAAATTTGGGGGAATCAAGTCCAGGCGCGGATCCAGAGGGGGCGGTGTGAGGGGCGCACGCCCCCCCTAAAATGGCAAAAATATGAATTTTTCCTGCGAAATCAACCAAAAAACACCCCAAATCAATAAAAAAGGCCAAAACATTATAGCGCCTCGCTCCACTCGGCGCTTTTCAATATCCACACCCCCTAACCAAAATTCCTGGATCCGCCCCTGAAGTCAAAGTGCTCCAACCATCGTTAAAACGCCCCCCCCCCTTTACAAAAACGCTCCCGCTTTCGTAAAGCATCCTACCAAGACGCCCCCGGTTTCCAAACACCAAATATTCCCTTTGTTAAAGGGAAAATCATTAACCTGCAACACTTTTAAATCATCAACGAAATATAGCATGTAGCCCTAGGACGCTGCTAGCTATCCTGCTGTTGGTCCCAGAAAACAAACATGGGGTCAAACATAACACACATGATCTAAGCTCAATTCCCGTGGATGGACCGTGCACGACAGTTCGCCAAACAAGAGGGGATGATGAAGCTCACTTGGTTTGGGTGGCTCATCAGACCCTACTGCTAGACAAACGCATATATAATATTGAAATATAATAATGTCAAAGTATCATCGTATAATGTTGAAGTATCATCGTATAATGTCTAAGTATCATCGTATAATGTCAAAGTATCATCGTATAATGCCAAAGTATCATTGTATAATATCAAAGTATCATCGTATAATGTCAAAGTATCATCGTATAATGTTAAAGTATCATCGTATAATGTTAAAGTATCATCGTATAATGGCAAAGTATCATCGTATAATGTTAAAGTATCATCGTATAATGTTAAAGTATCATCGTATAATGTCAAAGTATCATCGTATAATGTTAAAGTATCATCGTATAATGTTAAAGTATCATCGTATAATGGCAAAGTATCATCGTATAATGTCAAAGTATCATCGTATAATGATTTTTTTTATCATAAGGCAGTTATGGCGTTCCATATGAAATGATGATGATATGAAATATGGGGTGGGGTGGGAAACAAAGGAAAGGTTACATTTCAAAGAACCACAGGAAAAAAGGAGAGAGGTGAATAGGGGCTGCAAATTTAGCTTATGTGGTGTACTATTTGGTTGTCCACAAAGGGATCTTCTACGTGCATAAAGCGTTGCACTCTCCACACACGTTGGCCCGCTATGGTCAGCGGTCAGGGTTTCCGTATTATAAACCTACAATCCCCGCGGACGAGGGCCACCCTAATTGAAAACCTGTATGTTTAAAATACCCTTTTATATCCATTTTTATGAGTTGTGTTAATCGTCAGCATTGTTTTCTGCCCCTACCCACTTCTTCCCTTTTCCTGTGGTTCTTCAAAATTTACCGGTCCTTTGTTTCCCACCCCAACCCCATATTTCATAACGGGAATTTAAAAAATCACAATGAAAATTAACAGCCAGCAGTCTTATGTATTAATATTTTCAAACTTTCAGTTGTTTTTTTTAATAAAATTGCTTCTAAATTTAGATTCACTCTGCTTTACGACGATATGGGTTTTCTGGTTTTCTTTAGACCCTCATTTTATAAGTGTATATCTTTTAAAATGTATTTCAAAATTTAATTAACAATATTTTGTAGAAAATGTTTTTGTAGTTGCAGGTACATGATATAGAACTAAGTAGATGTTTTACTGTGATGACTGTTGATTTGCATATTTTTTTATGCGCAGTCCGAATTATCCCTCTCCCTTCCTGCTAATACAATTTGCAATAGTGTTCAAAGCGGCTATTAAAATATATATAGTCAATTAATATTTACTAAAATCACAATGACTTTTACTTATCAATTAAAAATTAGGTCACAGACCGTCTTTATAACATGTGTTGTGCTGGCTATGACTATTTAAAAGTCTCCTGTAGAACTCGTAGGAAGCAGAGGTAGAACTAGATGATGTTTATTCAGATATACTGATTACTATTGTATTATAACGGTTTGCCATTTGAAATCACCCTGAAAACTATTGTTTTAATAATAATTGGCTAAATATACTATATCATTTAAACATATAAAGCTCTTTGATATGAAATTAGCACTTATTACCGTAATTTAAACTGAACTGTCCCCCACAGAGGAACATCTCGATGCTAATTAATATGAATAGCCTACATCCTTTACCGTGCACGTCGGCTTAAAAACAAAATGTATCTGATATCATACTCAGGTACACAGTTTCTTTAAAACTTGCGGTTCCAAATGTTTCTTTTCGGTTTTTTTTTGGCTCTGAATTTCTTCACTTTCGAGACAACTTTCTCCTAAATTAAATGGTTTTTTTTTTTAAATTATAACGATATCAGATAATCGAATCAAATCGAAATCGAATACTTTTGTACAATAGTAACAACTTAACAAACGGACATACAAACAAAAACATAAAATACCTACAAAGAAGAATATAAAAAAACACTAACCCCTCACCTTTAATAATTTGCTTACAAAATTAAGCACAAAATTAAGTCCCTATGATTTGATTAATCTGCTTCACAAAAAGGAGCGAAAATATTAACAATTTTATTTTATCAAGTGTAAATTAATGTTAAGAATATTAAGAATCAATTCAGAATAATTCAGACAACATTTAGACAATCTTGACTAGTTAAGAATCTGTTAAGACACATCCAGACACCATTCAGACAATTCAGATAGCATTAAGAATGTTAAGAATCTGTTAAGACAAACTCAGACACCATTCAGACAATTCAGATAGCATTAAGAATGTTAAGAATCTGTTAAGACAAATTCAGACACCATTCAGACAATTCAGACAGCGTTAAGAATGTTAAGAATCTAGGTAAGACAAATCCAGACACCATTCAGACAATTCAGACAGCGTTAAGAATTATTCAGACTTGATTAAGACTGTTTCATACAATGTTAAGAATTTTTCAGAAGATTTCATACATTTTAGAACGTTAAGACAGAATTAAGACTTTTCAGCCAAAAAAACTGCCATTTCAGACTTTTTGGATTTTGTAGTGAAAGAGGCACAAATCGGGCATTCAAGTGTCAAAAGTCCAAAGGGCAACGACAAAAAAGGTAAACACGAACAAGAACAGCACGAGAAAACACAAAACACAAAATCAACAGAACAGACGTTGTTTTTTTTTGGTTAAAAATCATGAAGCTATAAAAGGAATTTCAAGAAATTTTATACTTCTTAAGTGTGTTTTAAGGTCTTTATAATAAGAAAATGTCATAAAAAGTAGGGGTCAGTGTGTAAAAAAAATTCTTCAGTATTTAAAGGGTTTCGAAATCAGATCTAGACTGAAAGAGGGACTATATCTTATAAATATATCGTTTTAAACCAAAAACCTTTTTATCATATCAAATAAACTTAACCTTGTGTCCAACATGGGAAACAGTAAAGTAGTCGACACACACACATGTGACCAGTTGAGATTTTGTATTGCTAATCATGTATCATGTATATTTGTCATATTTTACAAGACATAACTGACAAAATGTTAAAAATAGTAAGACTTTCCGATTTAATGATACTATAAGATAATTTACACTGTATTGAGTCCAGATGTAAAATACCACAGCGGATATATAAAAAAAACGGATAATTTGGCATCTTGGACAGTAAGAGAATAAAATGCATGTATCCGATACAATAAGTTAAGAAATTTGTATAGATTATATTGGAACGATCCTCCAAATGCATAATTATATCTTTTAAAAACCAAATGTGTGTCAAGAAATAATAACATGATATACTGCTTATGGAGTCTTCGTATCACAGTTGATTCGTTACTCCACCGCTGGTCACATTGAAGGCTGCTGGCTGTTTTCCATTGTGGATATTTAAAATATACGTTTATAATGTAGGTTGTGTCGCGTACACTTATTCCACATCTCATTTTCTTCTATTTTTTGCAGAGTTTGTCTCTTGTGCTGTGTGGATGCAGTAGAACGTATCCCCGTGCTTGAGGTGTATGCTCTTATATATTTTAATGATGGTATACCTGTACACGTGATAGCTTACATAGTTTCCCATCCACTTCCACCTTCATTTACTTTATATTTTATCGCCCACCTCTTTGGTTTTCTTATTTCTCCTGCTTTAACTACTTGTCCCTGTTGTTGTTTTTATGTTGTTGCGTTCTTATGTTATCTTGTCGGGAATTCATAGTAGTTATAGCAGGATAGATTAGTCCGTTATACCTTATCATATTATATTCAGCTTAATACATATGCTTTCATACCGATCCTATTGTGTTTTTGAGCACCATCTTCTCTCCTTACGACTACCATCATGATATTACGAAATAGAAAAAGAACATTTAATTGTATACCCAAACCTAGGATATCCACATCCAACGTAACCCGTCACTCTAATGTAAATAATGGCCACCCTTACAATACCAGAAATAATTTTAAAACTTCTGTTCAATCGTCTCAAGTTCAAAATCGAAACCATAATAAAATAAACACAACTAAAACAGGTAACTTTAACAGCTCTTACCGTGGATATCCTAAAATTTCTCCATGTAATGCTCCAAAATGACAAACATGCAACAGATTAATCAGGGACACCACTGTCAAATCTTCTGTAAATGGACGAAAATTTTCTATTCAGCTCACTGAAGATGTCAGCTGACGTACAAACAATTTGATATATTTAATTACATGATCAAAACCTGGTTGCAACATTCAATATGTTGGGGAGACCGGCAGATATTTATCAAAACGAACAGCTGAACATCTGTATCGCTTTCGTCGGTTCAAAAAATATAAATGCCTTTTATATCAACATTTAAATAAGCATAATCATGACATTCAGTACATAAAGGTTCAACCCATTGAAATCATTAAAAGAGATTCCAATTTAAGTAAACGCCAGTTTTGCAAGGCAAGACGACTTGCAGAACTGGAGTGGATTAAAAAACTCCAAACGGCTTACCCTCTGGGTCTTAACGATAACATCATGGGACAAGGTAACATATCCAGATCTTCAAACTTTAATTTCATGAATTTAACGGTTCCTCGTAAAAGGAACAAGCGGTCGCATGGTAGGCGAATAAATCGTAATACTAGAATACAACATCGTTCAAACATTACCATTACTGATCTTGTTAAAATATTTAAAAACAACGGAAGACATCAATTACTTTGTAAACTGTGCTCTATACCTATTTCTAAACTAAACAATATTAAACTGGACTGTGAAACTATATCTCACGCCAGTCCCTTATATGAAGGTGCACTTATCATAAATGCATTCTGTTATTTTAAATTGTTTCCAAAAATTGATAGTCCTCTAGACCACATTCGACATTTTATCAAATTAACATATATTAATAGAGGACTTGATTTTATAAACATATCTAGCATATTTGCGGATCCAAAAATCAAAGATCTCATTCCACCTTATTTTTCTAATACTGAACCTCCTATTGTATCTTATAAATATAAAAACCCTACCCGAAACATTATTTTTAATTATACGTCAACCACTACTGATGAAGAACTGGATACGAATATTCCTTTGTCATGCGACTGTAGTAATTCTGATTTTAAATATGTTCCTTGTGACCATGTTGTTACCGGTGACCTTACCATCGTCAAGGACCCAGAGGTAATAAATTTTCTGAAAAAGGGCCCAAAATTTAGACCCCCCTCAAAGATCAATTGGAATTCTTGCTTCGATTGTATCAATACTGCACTTCTCTCTTTCTGTAAATCTTGGATCAAGAGAGAAGAAGCAGATACTAAATCTCTTGACAATTTTATAAATAACTTCATGTCAATTGTTAAACTCAGAATAAATCATTTTCAAAACTCCTTTGTAGAATTTCGGCCAAATACATATCTAAAAAGAATTAAGACAAAAATGCGTTCACTTGGTTTACAATACGTTTTCGTTCCTGCAGACAAAGCTGCCAATAATGTCGTTATTGTATGACGAAAATATTACCTTGAAGTGTTGATGCAAGAAATTAAAAGCTCCAACACTTTTATTCGCGTACAATCTACAGAATGTAGTATTATTGAGGACCATATTTTAAATACCACATCACTACGAGCCGCTCCTACATACAATAAACTACCTACAATGTACTGGATCCCTAAACTACACAAAAATCCTTATAAATCTCGTTTCATATCTGCTTCAAGTAATTGTTCTCTCACTAATATTTCTAAAGTCTTATCACTTGCTTTGACTACTATGAAAGAATTTATTATTCGATACTGCGAAAAGGTATTTGAAAACAGTGGCATAAATCATTTTTGGAGTGTGAAAAATTCGCTCGATGTTTTAGACAAACTTCGCGCTTTTGAAGGTACTTACCATACAGTTGATAGCTACGATTTTTCTACTTTGTACACTAACCTTCCTCACTGTCTTATTAAAAAACAATTTGAATATCTGGTTAAATGGTGTTTCGATAAATCTAAAAGTGACTATATCTGCTCTAAAGTTTCTAAATTATTTAATAAATCGTTTTTTAGCAACGAGACTCATAAAGGTTACGTCAATTGGACTGATGCAGAAATGATAACTGCTCTAAATTATCTTTTGGACAACATTTATATTCGTTTTGGGAAAACAATTTATCGCCAAGTCATTGGTATCCCTATGGGAACTAATTGTGCCCCACTTATTGCTGACCTTTTTTTGTATTGTTATGAATCCCAATTTATGGCAAAACTTCAAAAAGACCCCAACAGACAACATCTCATTGAAACTTTTAATTATACATACAGATATTTAGACGACATTCTTTCACTAAACAATCCGACATTTTCTAATTTTATTACGGAAATTTATCCCAAGGAATTAACTTTGAATAAATCTAACCTTACTGGTGATAGATGCCCATTTTTAGATCTAGATTTAAGTATAATCAATGGAAAATTACACACTAAAATATATGATAAACGGGATGACTTTTCATTTCCCATTGTGAATTTTCCTTTTCTAGAGGGAGATGTACCACTTGCTCCGTCTTACGGAGTATATATTTCACAGTTGGTAAGATATGCTCGGATCTGCAGTGGTGTGTCTGATTTTAATGATAAAAACCAGTGTATTACAAAAAAATTACTAAAACAAGGATATCGTTACCACAAATTAGTGAAGTCGTTTACTAAGTTTTATCATAAATATCTATACCTTATTGGAAAATTTAACTGTACACGACGACTTTTGATTGTAAAGGGAATATCCCATCCAGATTTCTACGGTAATGTTGTTTATAGAGCAAATAAATTCAAAAACAATCCGTTGGGAATGCATAATTGGCTTAAAACGTTATTAAATAAAGGTTATGAAATGGATATTTTAGTAAAATCTTTGAATTTAGTCTTCTTTGGTAAAAATATTGATAATTTGATACTTACTTTAAAATGTTAATTGCCTTTTTATAAATATGTCATTTTTGAGCATTAGAGCGGTCAAGTGTGTCGGTTTTGTGTGATGATGCATCATCAAATCAAGTGTTTGACGTGTTGTGTCGGATTTAAAATCGACATACTTGATTTTTTTACATCAGTCGATGGATGCTTCTTAGCTAGCTGTCAGTAACTTCGAGTGTTCTCAAGAGAGTATCTTTACGTCCCGTTAATTACCTGTTGTCCTTTTGTCTCAGATACTCTCTTGTTGAATTGAACTTCTATCGATTTGATTTTTACTGTGTGTTAGTTTGTGCTTTGTTATTGATTATCATTAGGGGGAAGGTTGGCGCCAAAAAACTAGTTTAACCCCGCCACATTTTAATGTGCCTGTCCTAAGCCAGGAATCTTTATCAAAGCTTATGTTTGTATTTAGTCGAATTTTTGTTAATTGTTTTTTTGTCAAGAAGAGGGTCTTTCAATGCACTTTGGGATTGGGCTTGAATCATATGTATTTTATTTTCAATCCAGGGGCCAATTGAAAAACAGCGAGCAGCGACCACTGGTCACATTGAAGGCTGCTGGCTGTTTTCCATTGTGGATATTTAAAATATACGTTTATAATGTAGGTTGTGTCGCGTACACTTATTCCACATCTCATTTTCTTCCAGTGAATGCGAGAATTACATCGATTTCCTTGGCAGAGCGTCACGTTTGACACAGTTATTGCTGACACAGGAACATGGAGCTTGTTTAAGGGGGTCTCAACATCCCATATCCCAGCAAGTTTTACCAAAAATATCCCGTATCCTTTTGAATATCCCTTTAAAGTTTCCATAAATTCCATACCCCCGAATTTTTTATAAACTATCCCCCCAAAAAATTAATAATTTTCAAAACCATGAAAAATAGGTCAAATCCATAAATCAGGTATAGATGCTTCAATTTTAGTAATCACAATGTACACATAGAAGACGTAGAAGGTAGGCTGATAAACAACTGAAAGTTTACTATTATCAGAAATAAAATAAATGCTTTATTTCCACAATTGTACAGTGTCATAAACAACTTTTCCTCAAATTCATGGACGTGGTCACCGTAAATTTTAAATGTCTTAGTCGACAAAACTCTCTGGATGAAATCTAGTTTTTGATTTTTAGAAGAGGCTAACGTAAACTATGTTGTAAAAAGGAAGGATCTGCAGAAGCCAAAATTCAGCAAAATAAAATGGTTGGATCGTAATTAAAAAAAAGGCGGGATGGTGTTTGTGAATTAAAAAGATATAAAGAAGTTGAAATTATAAAGAAATCAAAGCTCCGACTATTTTTCCGATTATCAAATACAAAAAAACATTAGCGCCCTTAGTCAAACAGGCTAGATGCCACGGACACAAGAGAGTTCCAATCGACGTTTTTAGTCACGTGACTTTCACATTGAATGTTGACGTTTTTGATAGCGCGATAGGCGACATTAAAACGTTGCAATTTATCATATTCATACAGATATTGTATCATTAAAATGTAATCAAATTCAAACTTAAGATACAAGAGAGTAAAACGGTTTCCATTTTTCAACCTCGGATCAAATTATTATTGAGAATTTGATTTCAAAAGATGAACTGTCAATGAAAACATGACGATACATACGTCCGAAAATGTAAAATAGTGATGTTTAATGGATAAATGCTGGTTAATTATTGATATAGAATGAACAAGAAATCATTACTGATTCGGGGAATAATAATAGTTAAGCTCTAGATATTGGGGGATGCAATTGTGTCAGATATTTCCTACCCGCTTGACAAAATTTTTCATCATGGCTCCGTCATTTTCAATTGTGTTCGGAAGTCCTCGGGTTTTGCTGATTTAGTCACCCGAAAAGTAAACTAACTTACAAATCCGAATGTACTGTTTCTTAAATAATAAGAGGGGGGTTACACAGGTTCATTAAACCAAATATTTAATAAAAATACCCAGTACTGCATTGTTAATCAGTGAAGAAACATGTAAAAATTCATGTGTTATGTGTGTATGAAATTGTTTCAACAACTAAATCTTAATATGCATTTTTAAGGAAAGCTTATTTCTGCTTTTAATGGGTCATTTTCATACTCTGCTTTTTTTTTCTAAAATGTACTTGCTTTTTGTAATTGTTGATTTTTTAAGGAAAAAAAATGCTTGTGGGTTTCAATGATTTTTGTCCTTGATTGTTTTTTTTTTTCATTTTCCCTTCCTAATTGTTTTTTTTTAATTGATTCTCTGTGTATTTGAGAAAACTGATACATGCAATTATTATTATTTTTTTTTATTATTTCCCCCCCAAGTCAATATTGACAAAGTTTGATTATAAAGACAGCCACATACATGTATATTCAATGAAAGTCCGTGGGATAGTTGTTCCATGTTGAAGACTTCTATAACAAGAAATTTAGTTGTATCACTCTCTATGTTATATTCCATTCTTACATATCTTAGTTTAATCATGGAAGTATTAAATTGACACTTCCATGGTTTAATCAATATATTTTTTTTTAAATCTTCTCTTCTTCTTGTTTTGTTATCATCTTAAAATTGTAATATATACAAATACATACATAATTTTCAAGCTGTTTATCAAGAAAAGTAAAGAGTTTAAAAAAAAATGACATGTCTTCAAGAAAACTTTCTATTTTTTTCCTTTTTTACATCTTTTGATTAGAGCACCATATAATAATGAGCAAACAAATATTCTTAAGTTTGGTATTATGATGTTTTAAATCTTAACTTTAAGAACAGAGTTATTGTTCAATAGCAAATTCATGTGTGAATATAGAAATATATATCTTATGAGAAAACTTGCCAACACAACTTTTATTTTTAGGGAATGTTAAGCTCCTGTACAAAAATGTGCAGTGCTGAATATTGTCTGTATAAAAATCCTCTGTGCTCAAGAAATTAAATATGGAGTTAAAAAAGTTACAACACTTGGTCATAATAATTCAATTATAATACAGCTTTAACCACTTTAACATATATGGACAAGACAAAATGTCTAAAAATATAATCCAACTTGAATATTTTTTTTTATTTTACATCTAAGATTTTCTTTATCCCAGTCACCTGAAAATGGAACTCTTACCTGAAATAAAAACAAACAAAATATGAAGCATCAGTTATCATATAACCTTTATTCTTCATAAAATTGAATAAGAAATCTAGTTTCTCTGTCTGTTTATAGATGAAGGTATATGCTAAATGACTTCGCTGGCAAACTGTACAAATACATGTTAAAAATCTTTAAAGAACATTACAATGTTCCATTCAATGAACTATTTCTGTGGCCAAAAAAAAATAGAGCGAGACAATATAAGCCAGAAAAATAACTCTAGATTCTCATCCAAATTTCTTGAAAATATGGGGCAGGCAGACAAATTTTATTTTTAAATCATTTTGATAAAATTCTGTCATTTTTAAAGGGGAATTGACCAAAATTAAAAATGAACATTATTAGCAAAAAGTCAAAATAAAATATGGGGTGAGGGGATGAGAACTAAGGATATTCTTTTTTTTTATGTCAACCTTTCATGCAACTGTAAAATTTGACAAGATCATCATCATAGTGCCAATGCCTGAAACATAATTTTACATCTTATCACATAATATATGGTCCTATAAATCTGGCTGTAATTCACCCACTCCATGATCATGATAATGACATCAATCTATTTTCTGACCCACTCCTTTTAAGACATCTTTTCAAAGACAAGATAGGTACCTAACATTGTAATGGAAATCAACATCCCCTAAAATTATGTGAAACATGGACATAATCAAAAGTCTATGAACACATGATAAGAGAAAAAGAAAATATGGTAAATAATTCAAATGATTTGGCAAGCACAGAACCTTTAACATGATTCTACAAAGCTTAAGAATTCAGGCTCCTACAAGACTGGAAAAAAAAGATTTACTAGTATTTTAAAATATCTCATTAGAGGATTCTGAGGGAAGGCCTGGCACCAGGCAGTTTTTGTAAATAAGCATTCTGGCCTGGAAAAAGTTGGAATTAGAAAATAAATAATCTGGTCTCTACCTTCAAGACAATAAAAACAAGAATATGTCCGTGAGAAATAATGCCTAATCGTGCAACATTTATGTGGGACAGACAGACAAACTGACCTGAACACTACATGTACATGTACATGGCCCATACTTTCAGAGATGGGGCATAAAAATAAATAATCTGTCCCAAGATTCTCTATAGCTACTAAGGTAAGTATATGTGGTATTACATGGCAGTTAATTTTTTCTGATCTGCAAAATTTAGAAAACAATGCGACTCCAACCAAACTGCCAACCCCCTCATAATCAAATGATTGTTCTTAGGCCCCTTACAATTTACTGCATGTCACTCAACTGGTCTGGAAAAAATATGGCAAAGAAACAATGGAAGATATTCCAAATAAATAAGCATTTATGCATTAAAATACAAATCTGACGAGCTAAAAGAGGAACAGTTAATTACTGGTTACCATGTTTTTGCATGCCAGCTTGTTATAAGATGAACAGAGTTATCATAAATTAAAAAGGAAAAAAAAATGTGTATTACTTTTAAGATATTCGCCACAGATACTGAAACGGTAAAACAAAGATAAACAATACTTCCAGGACGACCAAACCGTAACGACAGAGCTCTGAAATAAACATAAAAGATAAAAAATTTCAGTTGATTTTGCTGGAAAATTCGCCGTCTTTGTAGGTCAAATTCTAGAATTTCCACAGCGAATGCTGGGAAAATTTGTAAAAAATGGGAAACCTTACTATTTTTAGAGGTTATTTTTAAATCCTGTTATTTGATTGGTTCAGGGGGATGCGATTGTGTCAGTTAAATATAGAGAGGGGGTTTTCGATCCGTATTTTTAGTCAAAATGTGGGTCGGCAGAAAATTAACGTAAAACGTATAAATTTGCTACTACAGAATGAGAAAAGCACACAATCATGTTCATTTATTATCATTTTATTCAATTAAATGATAAAATAGGTTGAAATGTCTCTTTAATGCTTAAAAACAGTGTTTGAGGTGGTAGCCGGGTCGCGATGAATATTGTTTACGTCGTCAAACAGCGCCCTCTATACAACAAATTGAGGTTATCTTCCTTGACGCGCGAAAATTGACATTGCGTTATTTGATTGATCGATTAGGTCGGCGGCTTCCCGCCTGAAATGGTTGTTCCATAAAGTACATATGTACATTTAATTTTCCCCTTTTGTTTGATTTTTATTTCCAAATTCATGTGGAACATACAATATTTGAATTATTTTAAATCTTTAATTTGAAAAGGAATTTAAACTATACAATTTAGATACTGTGGTTACAATCCGGTTTTATATTTATGACATATTGTAATTAGCCTTCCGAAAACCTAAAGAATTAGAGTGCCCACTTAAGTATAAACCAGCCATTGATATGATTTTTATCCAGACATTCAACACCTGTCGTTGCGCATTCAGGATTAGGTCTGTTGCTGATTTCATGGTACAAATGACTCTCCATTTGCATGGGACAATAGAGTTAGGGTGGCACACCACTATAGGAAAAAGTATATTTTGTTTATTTCGTATGCAAAATGAGTATTAATACTTTTAAAATAGTCTCATGCAATTGTCAGGGTCTTAATTCGTATGAGAAAATGAGAGATGTTTTCGACTACCATAACCCCCAAAAAATCAGTATATATTGCTTACAAGATACACATTTGAATACATAATATGAATCCAAAATTAGAAATGAATGGGGAGGAGAATGTGTCTTTAGTTCTTTTACATCAAATCAAAGGGGAGTAACTGTTTTGTTTAGTAAAGATATCGAATTTAAAATAATTAAGGTATACAAAGATCATAACGGTAATATTCTCTGTTTAGAAGTTAAAACAGAATGGAAAATAATAACATTAATGAACATATATGGCCCAAATGTAGATAGTCCACAATTTTATACTAAAGTAAGTGAAATTATACAAAATGTTGATAATCAGTTGGTGGTCATAGTAGGAGATTTCAACTTAATTCAGAACCAACAGTTAAATACTTTCAATTACAGAAATATTAACAATCCAAAAGCTAAAGAAAAATTGTTAGAAGTTATGGAAATTAACAATTCAGGAGATCCATTTAGACAATTATACCCAGACAGAAAACTTTATACCTGGCGCAAAAGTAATCCTTTCAAGCAAGCTAGATTATATGTACATGATGTTCTGGTTCTAAATAGTTACAGGTCAGACCATTCTCCAATAGTCTAAGAGCTAAAATTGAATGATTTTACAATTGGCAAGGGTCTTTGGAAATTTAACAACTCTTTGCTATATGATGCTGACTATGTGAAAATTGTTAAAGAAGTAATAATAAATGCAAAGAACAATATGGATCTCTTGTATATGACAGAGATTATATTAAAACTCTAGATCCTTCACTGGTACATTTCATTATTAATGAACAGCTATTTTCAGAAACCTTACTAATGGAAATAAGGGAGAAAACAATCGCATACTCATCATTCAAAAAGAAAGAGAGAACTGCAAGAGAGAAAAAGTTAACAGAAGAAATTTACAAATTAGAAGCAAATTTAGAAAATATGTATCAAATGAATGAAATAGAAAAAAAACTGAACTGAGAATATTCAGGCAATATAAAACAAGGGGGAATTACATTAGATCAAGAGTCTACATATTAAGAAGGGGAAAAACCAACTAATTATTTTTTGAATTTCGAACCAAAACAAAAATTGTAAACAAAAGGATTCGAAAACTAGTTACTGAGAAAGGAATACTTGAAAAAACAATCTGAAATGCTAGATGAAGCCAAGTCTTTTTTATCAAAAACTCTACACAAAAAATGAAACATTAGTAAATAATAACCTAAACGAAGAGATTACTTATCAGAATATTCCAAAATTGACAAATTTCAAAAAAAAAAATCTTTGGAAGGAGAAATTTCATATGATGAACTAACCGCTAGCTTAAAGAGACAAAATAATGGTAAAAGTCCAGGGTCCGATGGGTATACATCTGAATTCTTTAATTCTTTTTTTGCAAGATATTGGATTCTTTGTATAACGCTCTTTGAACTATGGATATTCAATCGGTGAAATGTCTGTTACACAAAAAGTAGGTATCATAACTTGCCTTCCAAAAGGTGATAAACCCAGACACTTTATGAAAAACTGGCGTCCCATAAGTCTATCAAACACAGGTTATAAACTATGCTCCAGTTGTATAGCAGAAAGAATTAAATCAGTTTTATATACTTGAATTAATTCTGATCAAACTGGATTCATTCCTGGCAGGTTTATCGGGGGAAAATACACGTTTGATATATGATATCCTTCATCTTACAGAAGAGAGGGATATACCAGGCATTCTCCTCCTCATTGACTTTGAAAAAGCATTTAACTCTTTATCCTGGACATTTATAGATCAAATGCTATCATTCTTCAATTTTGGTGATTCGATCAAACGCTGGGTTAAAACATTCTACAAAAATATAAAATCCGCGATTACTCAAAACTGTCATTTATCAGATTTCTTTGAGATACAAAGAGGGTACAGACAGGGGGATCCTCTTTCACCTTTTGTATTCCTTTTATGCGCAGAAATACTTGGTATAATGATACGTAACAATAGAGAAATTAAGGGTATCACTGTTGATGACACAGAATATTTAATATCCCAATATGCAGATGATACTCCTTAATAGAAGATAGCTCTCCTGTTTCATTAGATGCATCTCTCGGTACTCTCAGCAAAGTTGCAGATTTATCAGGCTTAAGGTTAATCTTGAAAAGACCAAAGTTATTTGGATAGGAAAAAAGGTTTAGCACTGATACTATGTGGATAAAGCATGGCCTGGAATGGGGTACCAGTTAATTCACATTATTGGGTATAAATTTCTCGGTGGATTTGTCTGAATTAGAACGGCTAAATTACGAACAAAAATTAAAAGACATAAACAATGCTCTAAAAAAATGGTCAAAAAATCCTTTCTCCTATAGGTAAAATCACAATCATAAAATCCTTACTGATTTTCAAATTAAATCATCTTTTCTTAGCACTTCCCAGACCAAGCGAAAACTTTACTAAAAAACTTACAAATATATTATATGCATATATATAGGAAGGAAAACCAGACAAAATTAAGAGAGATACTTTATGTCAAACCTATACATTAGGTGGGCTAAAATGGTCAAAATTAAAGCATATATTAAAGGCCTAAAATTAACCTGGGTCCGTAGATTATTGAAAAATGACTCTAAGCTAGAAAATTCTTCTTCTTCCAAGTGAATGTAGAACCAAATTATTTTATATACACTGGTAATATTGAAAGAGCAACAAACCCATTTTGGGGTGAGATTATAAATGCCTGGAATGAATTAGAAAATAAACGTAATAACACCAGTAACATGTTAGACATAACAAACAATTCTATTTGGAACATCGATCGAATTCAGATTGACAATCCCAAAATATTCTACAAGAATTGGACATAAGATGGAATTTGGACGATAAATGACGTACTTACCAACGATGGAAAACTTATGTCCCTTCAACAATTTTGCGAGATATACAATGTCAACACAAACTTCCTCACATACCAAGATATAATATCTGCCATTAGAATTTTTTTTAGAAAAAAGAAGATACCGGAATATTCTTTGCAAAAAATAAAGGGACCAATACTACCAAATAGAATAAGTATATTTTTAAAATCTCAAAAAGGCTCCAAAGATATGTATGAAGTATTGATAAATAAAATAAAAACCAATAAACATGAGGGGAAATGGGACACCTCTTTGACTAAAACACATAAATGGGCAAAAATTAACTCCATGACATTTTCTTTCACCAAAAGTTCCAAATTACAATGGTTTCAATACCGAATTATTCATAGAGTTTTATGTACAAACGAACTACTTCATAAGATGAATATGCGACAAAATCCAGATAAAAAATATATTCGGAACCTAATAATAGTTCTGGCAAAAGATAATCTTAACTTTGAGAAAACAATATTTCAAAAGAATAATCCTCCACAAAAATTCTTTAATTACTGGAACCCCTGGATGGCATTATTTAAGGAAAACTACTATACTTTCCACAACCTGCGACCAACTTAAATATTTACAACTCACTTCTTAATCAGCTTTCAAATGTGCTGGCAGTACTATAGGGGTTTTGATTTGTGTATTTACATTTCCATTTTTTTCTTTATTTGATTTTGTTTTTGTTTTGTGTTTCTTTTTGTCCGTTTTTTGTTGTTGTTGTTTTCTTTTTATGTGCCAATATTAGATCATCCTCATATTCAAATTGTACATTTATAGTTTAATGTTGGAGTGTACCTTTCTACTTACAAGTACTAACACTAGCTACTCCAAACTGTAATACCTCAAAATATTATACTAACATTAACGGGGCCGGGATAAGGTACCGGTATTCGATGTTTTTCAAAAATGTACTTTTTGAAATAAAAATGAAAAAAACAAAAATAATTTGTCATTAGGTCTAACTGTGACCTCTTTTCTCGGTACACACTCTTGCATTATGTTCAAATGCTTTTCAGTAAAATTGTTACAATAAGTGTTCATGTTATTTCTTGAGTTGATTATCGTTTCCCAATTGAATGCTTCGATAAGCTCATTACTCTTTTGAAAATCGGTTTACTATAGTTCCATACCAATCATTTATACGCTTTGTTGGTTTGCAAGGGTACCGTTATATAAATTATGGTAGCATCATGATCACTGTATTGACGATCGACTTGAACTACATGAGAGTCATGCACAACACAGTAATCACTTACTATTATTGGGTATAATAATGACTGACGACTATTGCTTACTCTAGTAGGTTCAGATATGGTGTTAATTAAATTGTACGAGTTTTTTACAGGAACTGACAGCCATTTTATTTATTTATTTATTTTTTTAAATTGTTGAATCCGTCATCATTCAAAACTATTTGATATTTAATGTCGTTAAAATTTGAACGTTAAAGGTCGAAAATTGCGGCCATTGTTCAAGAAGATTTAATTTTTGTTATTAATTTATATCATTTATCAGAGGGTTTTAGCTTCACCAAACAAAGCTTGGCCTCACACTTATGCATGAAATTATCTTCCTTTTTAAACATGATTTGGATCAATGGACATGCAAACAATTGTGGGTCACACAATCACGAAAACCCTCCCACCCTCCTCTTTATATCAGATATTATTGATATGTTTTCTTGTAATTTTTCAGAGTTCCCAGGGTGTACATCTTGTTCAGGAGAGCGGACTGATATTAAGTGAAATGCTGTAGACAGGCACTGGTTAAGCATGAAGTTGGATTGGAGCATAGTTAAGACCGATTGGACTTAAAGCAATTAACCATTAAAGTTTCCAGGAAGTTCCAATATGTGGATGTCTGTGCATTTTTTGCTGCAGGAAAATGCTTGTTTTATTGTTACATATAATAAAAACACTCGACTGTTGGCATTGGCCTCTGATTTCCAGGGTCATTTGCTTCCAGGAAGTCTACTCATTTTACATTTGTTGATCTGTCAGTTTTACATTTTCGGCGAACAAACACTTTACATTTACATTTATTTCACATTTAAATTTATGTACATTGCACATTTACATTTATTTTCAGTGTGACATTTATGATTTATACATTTAAAGTTAAATCTATTTCACATTTATGATTTATACATTTGAATACCGTGGTCAATATTCGCCAAACCTGTAAAAAACTCTTTAATAGAATTTTGATTTTTGAAACATGATATTTGTTTTTGTTACACGATTTAATTGATCTATATAATTCACTTACTTCCGTCTTCACTGCTGGGTTTCTCATTTGTCTGTCAAATAAGATTTGGTAAATGGTGATATCTATGCATGAGACAATAAAACACAAATAGTTTAAAAGGCAGTTATGCATTTTTCTTATTTTCAAGGAGATATATTTGATTACAAATACCAAAACGCAGATTTAAACGATTAATTTGGATATGCTATATATCGATATTTCAAGGAGTAACCACTCATCAGTAGCATTTAAACCAAAACATTGGAAGGTCAAAATCCAAAACAGTTGAAAGCGAAAAGTACTCAAAACCAAAACGTTCGAACAAGGAAGCCAAATCCAGCACCGAGGATATCGACCATGTGCATTACAAGGAAAGACACCTGGTGTTTTCATCAATTTTGAATTTAACAATCGGAAATTTCAGCGACAATTTATAAGAAATTTTATGGTAATTCGTGTCAGACAAGTCTGACTACCAGGCTTGTGATTACCCTCGGGGACCTCTGGTCCACCAGCAGCGGTTATCGCCCAGTGGTTTCAAAATTACAAATACCAAAACGCAGATATAAACGGTTAATTTGGATATGCTATATATCGATATTTCAAGGAGTAACCTCTCATCAGTAGCATTTAAACCAAAACATTGGAAGGTCAAAATCCAAAACAGTTGAAAGCGAAAAGTACTCAAAACCAAAACGTTCGAACAAGGAAGCCAAATCCAGCACCGAGGATATCGACCATGTGCATTACAAGGAAAGAAACCTGGTGTTTTCATCAATTTTGAATTTAACAATCGGAAATTTCAGCGACAATATATTAGAAATTTTATGGTAATTCGTGTCAGACAAGTCTGACTACCAGGCTTGTGATTACCCTCGGCGACCTCTGGTCCACCAGCAGCGGTTTTCGCCCAGTGGTTTCAAAATTACAAATACCAAAATAATAATTGTTTGAAATTTGTGAAGTTGCTATCCCATGAACCTCCTTAATATAAGGTATCGCTATAATCTGAAAATTTCTTAGTTTTACGGGAAAATCCAGCCGTTTTGAATTTTCGACATTTTTTTTTATTCCGCATATCAACTCGCCATCCTTCATATGCATTCAAATTTAAAATTTCGTTAAAAATGTAGAATGTAATTTTTTTCGGGAAATGGCGTCCCTTTTTGATTTTCGACATTTATTTCGCCAAGCTTAAGCTCGCTATCCCATAATAAACCTTGATATCATTGTTTGTTAACATCAGAAAATGCGATTTTTTACGTGAAATCTTGAAACGACAGCCTTCAATTGGTTCTAAAACTTTTCACGGCAATATAAACCAATATTGGATACAAAGTTTCGATCTGTATATAAAATAGTTCTATAGTAATGATCTGGAAAAACATTGACGATAATATAAATTATAATAAGAAAAAGATCTAGAATTGCCATTTCCAGCGAAAGCAGAGGTCGACCGTCGCCTTATCTTATTTGACCATGTTGTCATCTTTTTTGTTTTTTGTTTGTTTTTCGACACCCCATTCCCTCGTGTCATCTTTTATGGGTCCTAAATGTAAAGTTTTGTCAAAATCAACATAGATGGTGGTTATTTTTAATTTTTCGACATTTTTTTTCCGCTTATCATCCAGCCATTCTTCAAATGCCTGAAATAAAAAGTTTCATCAAAACAAGAACAAGTTGAAATTTTGTCGAAAATGGCGGTCATTTTGATATTTTTTTACATTTTTGACTCTGCGGTGCGGTGTTTACATGCACATTGATTTCCTTAGCAGGGCGACATGTCTGACGCAAAAATTGCTCACACAGGGTTATGATGCTCCTCGGTTGCTGTCTTCACTCAGGAAATTTTATGGAAGATATCATGCACTTATAGAAAAATATAGGATTTCGATCTCTCAGATGAATGCAGATGTTGGTTTGTCATAGGGTGTTGTTTTGTCTTCCTTTACCGGATTTGACACGCTGAATGGACTATTAGCAGTGCAACGGTTGTACTATAGCAAGCAGGAACTTCTTACTCTTCCGGAGCACCTGAGTTCACTCTTGTTTCGACTGGAGTTCGCGTTGTTGATTGATATTCCGTTGTTTTGTGTTTCCATGTTTTACATGTTGTCTGTTTTTGTCCCGTTCTTGTTGGTGTTTCCTGGTTTTGTCTCTGCCCTTTCGGACTTTTGACATTCAGATACCCCATTGGTACCTCTGCTTCTTTCAAATCACGATCTTTCAATGCCCTTGGATATAAAGTTTCGTAAACATCGGTGAATGTTAACATTTTACAGGAAAAGCGGCCGTTTTTAATTATTCTATTTTTTCAGCTGTATTTTGCTGGTACGACTTTGCTCTTCCGTTTTAGTACAAACTAAAGTTGTTTTTTTAGAAGGCTCACAAGTAAAAAAACTTATATTGAAAAGGAAACAACAATTTCATGATAATTGCAATATTCATATTACAACATTATGCATCATTTTTGGCAGCTTTAATAGTATGAGTTATACATAACAACATATAAATATCGGGTTATCTCATACTATCTGAAGAAAAGTTGAAAAGGCACCAGAATTTCTTCAGATTTGTCAACTCTTATGTAAGACGTGTCAGATGAATAACTAACAAATCTATGTTTGCTAATTAATGCAGTATTATTTTTTAACGAAAGCAAAAACCAATTAAGTTAAATTACAAATGATAGGACTACAACAATATTAGTTAAAAAATCATCGTTTAGATCACAAGACTTAGCAAATATCTACATGCAATAAGAAATAACCTGAGAGCAACGTACCCCTGTGTTAACAATTTGCTTGTCAGTCGTGTAGCTCTATCAAGGAAGTCATAGTACTCCCATATGCTCAGGAATAATGAATTGTGATACGTTAACTCTATATGCTGGAGCGGACAGAAAGGGAAAGCTAACTACTGGAAAGTTGAAGTCATCACGTTTGTCATAAGCTTTGTACAAAGCCTTCCTATTGTGTAGATTTCGAAAAATAGATCCAAATACGAAGTGGACCTCCCAGAATCTGTAGTGTCCTTTATCTCAAGTTCCTTCGAATATATATTAAGATGTAAATAGTCACCAAATCGAGGATTGTTTGGTGATAGGACATCATCAATATAACGAAATGTGAGAATGAAGGATAAAGCAAGTTTGCGGTCCTTTTTGTCTAGGAGTGATTGTATGAAGTCCGCTTCATATGAATGAAAAAACAAATCGGCAATCTATGGTGCACAATATGTTCCTATAGGGATACCTATTGTCTGATGAAAAAAAACCGCGTCCACCAAATTGTACAATTATGTTGTCGATTAGAAAGTTTAGCATTTCTCTTTTTTGATCTTCTGTAAATTTGATTTTTTTCTTGGTAGACTCTTTAATGACAAAATAAGTCTTTTTATAATCGACTACCAAATACTTGTTCCTGCTTTTTCCGTTCTTTTTGATAAAGCTACGTTTAATCAGCTGTGCCAAACGAGATTTTATTTATAAATGTGGAATTGAAGTATATAATATAAAGAATTCTAAAGTTTTAATGCTACTGCATGATGCAAATGACTCTGAATGGAGATCTAGACTGTCCATCAGTGCTTAAGACTTTTTGAGAATCCATATTTGATTGACACCATTTCTAGAATAACAACAATCGAAATAATTTTGAAGGCTTTATTTCATTGCCGTCAAGATTTATGTTAAAAAAACTGAAATAAGCCTGTTCTTTACGATGCTCCTGAGTCAAGCACACTTGCAGTCACTAACAATCATATCCGTTAAATCCATGAAGGCATAATGTCCCGTTTCATCTTTATATAGAATGGTCAAAGAAGTAAGTTTGCTCGGAACACAACAAGGTGCTTTAAATGTCGATGGATATTTCATGTGTAATAATGACTTGATTCCTGCAAAAGAGTTTGCCATATTGAACCTATTTGGACACTCACCATCACAATAATACGCATCGTAGAAACTTGGCTGTATAATCCAATTGTCCCAGCCGATATCAGAAAAAGTTATTCGAGTTTTGAACCGACAACATCTATTTTCACCATCTCCCTTTACACAGTATCGTCTGCCAGCATAGTCAGTCTGACGCTTGGCGCGTCCGATTATATGTCTTTTGTAGCTGAAGACTTCTAAAACTGGTTCAAAGTAATCTTGAAAAGCAAGTGTAGATTTGTCACTGTGTAATGAATTGACAATGTTTGAAATGTCTGATGAAAGAGAGACAGAAATTTTGAGTCGATCTGTTGGGTCTTCAATCCTAGCCGTCAAGAGGTTTGTTATATCAAGATAAGCAACTTCGTTACTAGAATGATCGTTTGAGAACACATAATAATTGTCTGCAATATGAAAATCTTCATTGTCGTAATGAATTGTGATTCGCGCAGTTAAATTTTTGGATTGTGATTTACGGATTTTCACATGTGCTCGAGAAATTATTGTCTCTATTTGTGGATCCTCTGGGTGTTTGTCCTCAATAACAAAATACACCAAAAGCCGGTTTGTACTGGCATCGTAACTTTTAACTTGAAATGATTCTAAAAAATAAAAATAAAACGCAATGTACTGTTCGCAATTCCATAACTATCTAAAATATTATATGAATATGATATGAAAATTAACAAAAAAAAAAAAATTAATCACATTTTTTCAGACCTTGATGACAAATAACTATATTTGCTTAAATTGTGATGGGCTTGTATAAGATTAAGAACACGGGCCATTATATATAATTACCTCTTATGAGTAACACAAATAGTCTGAAGGTAGTCAACAAAAATTCGGTGTTTGATTTTGATAAAGAAAAGCACACGGGGAGAAAAAAAGGTTCGCAACATTTTATCATTAGACTGTCTACCATTTTCTCATATTGACTTTTGTTGGTCAAAAATCATTACTTACAAACTTACAAAAAATATTGGACAATCTTCACATATCTAAAGCGTTAATCTAAGCCGGTACAACCTCTTGAAGAAGCTGTCAAAAACAGTACCAGAGGACCTCTGTCATGTCTTTGTGACGACACATGTATGACACTTTATCAAACTTACTCAAAATAAAATAAAAGAATCCGTAATGCTGTTGTTCGGATAACATTCTAACGGAATATTGCCATGCCAACAGTGTGTTTACAAGTTGATTAGCAGAAATTGTCACCAGGAAGGCTCGGACTCTTTGAAATTTGAACAATAAAAACTCTGTTTTTTTTTAAAGTGTATATGCAACAGATCCATACACGGCAATATTCCATTGGATATATTATGGCAATCGATTATAGTTAAAAATAATGAAACTTTGATCCCAGCTTTGCCAAGAACTTTCACATAAATTTTTTTGGGGGCATAATTAAAGAGCTTCTTTTTTCTATCAACCTACAAAATTCTAGAAAATTGTGAACCTTCAAATGTAGGTAACCGAGATGTTACTTGTCTTATATAATTCTCATTTTCATTTGTTTTCACTCCCTTTGTTAATCTTAATATTATCAATATATTGTACAATCATTCTTTATTTTTTTTTAAGTTGTAGCAGCTCTACATGGGCGTCATAATTGACATAATCAAATTATTCTATTCTATTCCACTCTATATGTCCTTACCCTGTTTCTTCTAGACGGTGGCAGACATTTATAAAATTATATTATTTGCGTGCAAACCTTTAACACCACTCTTTTTCAATAAGAAATTTAACGATCCAATGAGCAGTTTTCGAGAACCTTGTCGGACACGTTCATGTCCGGAGGAAGAAAAAGAATGATAACTAGATTGTGTTTGGATGCCAACGCAAATGTCTCCAAAACAAACTCCCATCGCCACTATTGTCTTTCTTATGTTTCAAGCCCCCTAAATATCTCTTTTGTTAAAATCTTAACATTTTTAGTTTTTTAGATCATGTAAATGATGCAAAAACCGTATAAATCTTTTTTCATATTATTAAACCTTTTTCATCTATCTGCCTGCAAAATTTCACAGGTTCTTAGTTGACTGAGATATTGCAATTTTCTTATGAAATGTCATTATCCTGTTTCCATGGAAACTGCGGCCATTTTGAAAATTTTAAAATTTTGTTGCATAACTTCAGGTTACCATTAATACAATCCAAAATTTCCATATAAATTGGGCAATACACTTTTTAGAAACGTCGCAGACCAGAATAAACGGAAAGAAAAAGAAACAAAGAAAACCAGATGGAATAATTATAATAGCAAACATCGCAGATGCGAGCCCTACGGCATTGTGCATGTTTTGAGATTTGCCAGAAATATACTGACGATAAAACCGGAACAGGTTTACTTTTACGGAGTGAAAAAAATTATAGGCACGGAGCAAGTTAAACAATCAACCTTCTGGGCTTAAAAAATGTGCACCATAATCTGTAATGCAAAAATATAAAAATTGAAATTCAAAAACATTGATAAAACCCTCATTCATCCACTTGTTTAATTTTACACACCGATTTTTATTTAAACATCATTCAGTGTTTTCCGCTGAAAAACGATTTTCCAGAAATTACCGAGCTAGCTTTTGGCAACATCGTCCCATTGACCAGTCATACCAAATGCATGATACTGACCAAGCTTTGTTAAATTCTAAATAAGATGAAAATAAGATAAAGAAATACATAGATTTACTGAATAAAACATATTCATAATAATAAAACGTTCTTACCCATCCTGTGGGGTTTCACTCACTTTCCTCAATCCTGCGTGATATTTGTACTATACCGTTTTTTCCGCCAGGTTTCTTAATGTACCTTCTGTTACCAATGCTTCAAATAAAACACTTATACTCAGAAATCACACAAAACCTGACAGAATCAACGTTGTTTTGGTCTTGTGAAGAAGCGCGAAATACTCTGACAAGGAAATGATGTCACGTAATCCGTAAAATGGATAATTTCTTCTGTTCTCTTGACATGGTAATTTGGCTTAAAAATATATTAAAGAAAGGATACAAGTTGGAAGTTATAGTAAAATTTTTAAATTTGGTGTTTTTTGTAGAAATATTGATAATTTGATAGTAACTCTAAATATTAAAATCTTACTTTTTGACTATTGTATTGTTTCGAAGCATTACAGCGATCAAATATGTCGGTTTTGTATGATGATATAATACTAAATCATTTGTTGTTTGAAGTGTTATGTTGGATTTAGAATCGATATGTTTGATTTTTTTTTACATCAATTAATAAATGCTTCTTAGCTAGCTGTCAGTAACTGCGAGTGTTCTCAAGGGAGTTCCTTTACAGTTCGTTGTTCTCGTATTGTACTCTTGTCTCAGGTTCTCTCTAGGTGAATTGAACTTTTATCGATTTGATTTTTAAAGTGTGTTATTTTTTGTGCTTTGTACCAGTTAAACAATAGGGGAAGGTTGGGCCCCTAAAAAATAGCTCAACCCCGCCACATTTTATATGTGACTGTCCTTAGCCAGGAATCCTTGTCAAAGCTTTTGTTTGTTTTTGTCTACTACATGTATCTGTTTTTTATTTTATGTCCAGAAATGGATCTTTCTATGATATTCTAGGGATTTGTTTGAATCTTATATTTATGTATTGTATTTTTAGTCTTGGGCCAATGCAGGACGACGAGCAGTGACCTCTGGTCATGTTGAAGACTGCTGGTTGTTTTCCATTGTAATTTAAAAAATTGTCGTTTCTTTAATGTTGGTTGTGTCAAAGCTTTTGCATTGCACTTGGCTTCTTTTATAAAGTTTATTTCCAAATTATCTAATGTCAAACTTATCTAATGTTGAGAGGCAACATAAAGATGTAGTTCTAAATTTGAAGACTTCTTAGAATGCGTTGTGTCCTTTATTTCAAGTTCATGGGGATGGTTGAGATGGAGAAAGTCACCAAATTGAGAACTTTTTAGTAAAAGGACATCATTAATATAACGAAACGTGAGGAGGAAAGAGAGAGCCAGTCTACAATCTGTTTTGTCTAGAAGAAATGGTAAAAAGCCTGTCGACTATTTTGTATTCTGTATATTTTTTTCTTTTGATGATTTTGATCATTCTCATTACGACTTGAGTTCACCTAATGATTTAGGTTTTGTCTAGAAGAGATTGTGAAAAGCCTGCTTCAAATGATTGAGGAACCAATCAGAAAGCAAAGATGAACAATAAGTGCCCATTGTGATCCCAGTTGTATGCTTGAATACACGTCAATCAAACAGTACACATATGTTGTCGTTTAAAAAATGAGCATATTTTGTATTCTGTATATTTGTTCAAGAAAATTCAATTGAACAAAAAAATCAAAGGACATTAACTTTATTTTTCAAGTTGCTAAACTGGTTTTTAGAGTTGATGCTCTAGAAATTAATGTAGGTTCAATACCAAAAACTGGTTACATGCCAAAGGAAAAAAGCTTTGTCTGATGCCATCCTAAATAAAGAAACATATCCAGTTAGAAGATATATGTTATTAAAATATGCTTGTCAAAACCAATTGATTAACCTTTCTTCTGACGTTTTACCTGATGAACATCAAAGCTTAAAATTATCCGTTAAAATTTCATATTTTGTAAACCCTAAGATTCTTCCTAACCCAGACATAGGTTGATCATCTTAGTAAATATTTGGTTCCCAAGGTTGGTATTTTTTGTTTTATTGTTTTATGCTCTCAATAATCATATAATGTTTGACATTTTCAATAAGTTTGGTAGAGCGCCTCTGACGAGTCTTGAAAAGACGAAATGCGCGTCAGGTTTAGCAAAATTTATTGTCTGGAACTTTATTTTCATTTTCATTTCGAACACCCGTAAAGGTTATCTCTGCTGGAGGATTTTTAATTCCCCGAGGTTAGCCCGTTCCGACATTAACACTTTTTTTTGCTGGAGAACACATCAAATCTCTAGATTATCCGTCTTAATTTCAAATATTGTAAACCCCAAGGTTCTTCCTACCCCAGACATAGATTGATCATCATGATCATCTTTTTAATAATTTGATTCCCCAGTTTGGTATTTTTGGTTTCATTGTTTTATGCACTTTATAATAAAATAGTGTTTGAAATTTTCAATATTTTTGGTAGAGCGCCTCTGATGAGTCTTAAATAGACAAAACGCGCGTCAGGCGTAACATTCTTGTCTGGAACTTTGTTGTCATTTTTATTGAGTGGTTTAGACCATCCGAGATGAGATCAGGGTCTAAAAGGACCAATCAGTAGTCAGTTCTCTATTAAACAAACGCAACTTATCGCTGAAAAAAGACCGTAGACTAGCTCTCTCTCTTTCAATCTCACGTTCCGTTATATTGATGATGTCCTTTCACTAAACAATTCACGATTTGGTGACTTTCTCAATCTCATATATGCCAAGGAGCTTGCGATAAAGGACACAACGGATTCTAGGAAGTCTGCTTCATATGTAGATCTACGCCTCGAAATTGACCCTCAAGGAAGACTTTCAACAAGGCTCTATGACAAACGTGATGACTTCAACTTTCCAATCGTCAACTTTTTCCTTGTGTAGCAACATTCTGTCCGCTCCAGCTTACGGAGTTTACGTATCTCAATTGATTCGTTACTCCAGAGCATGCGGGACTTACATCGATTTCCATAGCAGAGCGACACGTCTGACGCAAAAATTGCTCACACAGGGTTATGTTGCTCCTAGTTTGCTGTCTTCACTCAAGAAATTTTACCAAAGACATCATGCCATTATTGACAAATATGGGATTTCGATTTCTTAGATGAGTGCAGATGTTGGTTTGTCATAGGGTTTTGTTTTGTCTTCCTTTACCAGATTTGACACTCTGAATGGACTATTGGCAACGCAACGGGTGTGCTATAGCACGCAGGAACTGCTTATACTCTTCTAGAGCACGTGAGTTCACTCTTGCTTCGACTGAAGTTCGCTATGTTGATTGATATGCAGTATTTTTTGTTTCCACGTTTTACATGTTTTACATGTCGCTCCGGCACCGACACTTTTGAGTTGGAGAATACATCAAAGCTTACAATTATCCGTCTAAATTTCAAAATTGTCTAAACCCTAAGGTTCTTCCTACCCCACACATAGGTTGAATATCTTAGTAATAATTTGGTTCCCCAATTTGGTATTTTTGGTTATACTGTTCTATGCTCTTCATATTCATACAGTGTTTGGCATTTTCAATATTTTTGGTAGAGCGCCTCTGATGAGTCTTGAATAGACGAAACGCGCGTCCAGGCGTAGCAAAATTTATTGTCTGGAACTTTGTTGTCATTTGTATTTGGTAGAGCGCCTCTGATGAGTCTTAAATAGACGAAACGCGCGTCAGGCGTAGCAAAATTTATTGTCTGGAACTTTGTTGTCATTTGTATTTCGAACACACGTGAAGGTTAGCACTGCTGGTGGAGTTTAAATATCCCGAGGTTAGCCCGCTCCGGTACCAACACTTTTGAGTTGGAGAATACATCAAAGCTTTAAATTATCCGTCTAAATTTCAAAATTGTCTAAACCCTAAGGTTCTTCCTACCCCAGACATAGGTTGAATATCTAAGTAATAATTTGGTTCCTCAGTTTTGTATTTTGGGTTTTCATATTCATACAGTGTTTGGCATTTTCAATAGTTTTGATAGAGCGCCTCTGATGAGTCTTAAATAGACGAAACGCGCGTCAGGCGTAGCAAAATTTATGGTCTGGAACTTTGTTGTCATTTGTATTTTGTCCCGTTCATTTTGGTGTTTACTGGTTTTGTCTCTGCCCTTTCGGGCTTTTGACATTCGAATACCCCATTGTAATCTCTGCTTCTTTTATCCCTAATCGGAACCATCGAGATTCGACATTATCGGTGATATATGTTTATTGCCTTCTGATTTTGCCTTTCGATAACCTCTCGTCCGATATTGAGTTTTCGTAGCAAACCGAGTTGAAATCGAGGACGAAGGCACCAACCCTTACACAGTTCTATACAAGAACGCAACTACTCCATGATCGGAACCGTCGAGATTTGACACTATCGGCGATATAGTTTAATTATCTCGGTATAATTAAGGGCCACCCTACAAAGGTGCAACCTATCTCTAAGCGGCAACTTCGAAATATTAGAACATCGAGATTCTTTACTATCAGCAGTCTAGGTTAGACTTGATATTTACGGTAAGGATAACATCCAATAAGATATCGAGTGATCGTTGTCAGGAAATTTGAAACTGAAACCAAAAGGACCCTTAGACATTTCTTTTTCAAAATAGAGAATATCCTTGATTGGAACCGACGAGATTTCACAATATCGGCGATTTAAGTTAAATTGCTCGATATCTCCATAAATTGTCATACTTTAGTGGAAATTGCTGAATTGATTGAAACAAGTATAATAGCTAGGTAGCTCATCTTTAGGATATTGATGATTTGACTTAGTTTTTTTTGGTACGTCACCATGGCATCTTACCTTGACCTAATTTCTACACCTAATGAGTGTTATTAACCAACTAAGTAGATTATTAGTCTATCTGCCCTTACTTAATGAAATGCCAAACAGGGCCATTATGAAAAAACAGGGCATTATGACAGGGCCATTATGACAGAAACAGGGCCATTATGGATTTGAAACAAGATGGCCGACATTATTTTAATTCAGATGTTTTAGCAAATTGATTTAAAAAAGTATCAAATGATACATGTTGGAAATAGGGTTAAACTACCATTTGATTTTCTGTGAATTAAATTTTGTTGTTGTAGATGGCTGATACTGCATGTAACTCATTAGTCATTTCACATTTAGATGTTTTATACCCCTTTAGTGTCCTTTATAATTTATAATAATAATAGGCTATCTTTTTTTACCTTGATCAAACAAGGTTTTTAGATTTATTTTTTACGTTTTATTTAAAAAATCAAGCAAACTAACATCCCTTAAAACTCTGCACTGGTAATTCACAAATAATTAAAATAAACAAAGTAAATTGATCCTACCTAAAGATAAACCTATATACAGAGTCTGAGATCCTGTCTGCTTCTGTCAGGTTTCTAAAACAACCCTCTGAATGTCAATAGTTTGAATAAAATATTGATATACAGAAAATAAGCAAAAACCTGACAAACTTTCAAGATGTCAGTTTGGTGTCTGCTAAAGGGGGATTCTTGTTTGGGGACAGAAATGGGTTGTTATTTGGTACTTCAATTCATCCCCTTAAAATGTTGTAACTAAAAATACTGAACTACTAAAATTGTTATTTATATTTGACCACATCATATGAACTGTAGTTTCATTAGTTAAATATTTTGTACTTTGCACAATAATTTCTCAAATAAATAAGATATTTTGCAATCAGTTTTAATAGTAAGAACCAAAAAAAAAAATGAAAAGAGCAGGTCTCAATGATAAATATCATTTGATTTTTATTTCTTTTTCTTTAATTTTCTATTATCAATCTAAGACAAATGTACGTGATTAATGCATTGGCAAAGTAAAAGCCTACAACAAAATGGTCATGAACTATTAAATATGCATTTCAAAGAAATATTGGGCTAAAGCAGGTTTTACGAGTTACACCTCACTTTTCCACTCAGTTTAATTTGTTTATTCTTTAGTTGGTTTATAAAAGTATTAAGAAATGGGTGATTTGAGAATGGCCCTGTTATATGTTCTCGGTCTGCAATAATGGCCCTCGGAGTCTGTAATGGCCCTCGGCGTTGCCTCGGACCATTACAAACACCTCGGGGCCATTATTGCACACCTTGAACATATAACAGGGCCATTATAAAAACACCCATTTATTAATACTATATTAATATATTATTTATGGTGTTTTCAGTCTTTAATGCTAGCACTGTTTCTCAATGACTGTGATATATAGAAACATTTTAGTTGGTCTAAAGAAAAAAATGTGGAGACTTTATAAATGAATAGTTAAATACCAAGGTATTCCAAAGGTGCCTGTGTTACATACTAGTTTTCCCCCTATTAGAATTTTCCTCGGGAATAGTGAGTATATACTCAGCTCCCCCGGAAGATCTAGTATATACTACATTTTCCAAGGAGGCAAATTGAGAGTAAACTACGTTTTCTCCCAAGGAAAACTCTTGTATGTGTGAAAATATGCTATTTTTTCCGCCATACTTATGTTTCCATTTTTTTTTCAAAAACCGTTGCAATATTGATGATTGCGAAAGTAAAATGTGATATATATAATATTTTCTAAGATAATAATATAACTTAGTCTTATTTTTTCATTATGAGTGTATATTCTTTTTTCATCATCAACGACGCTTTTCATTAGTGTAACTATGCAGTTTGAATATATGAATTGGACAGAACGTGCATCGTGCATACAAAAACTATGGGGCTCCCGCAGGGTACCCCCCTCAGGTCGCAAGGGCGCTTTTAAAAGGGGCATGAGGTCGCAAGGTCGCTTTTATAATGCATATTTGGACGGAGGTCGCAGGTCGTTTTTTGGCATAGGTCGATTTTATGAAGTGTAGGTCGGAAGTCGCCCGTAAAAAGCGCTCAGGTCGCAGGTCGTTTTTAACCCTGCGGGAGGCTCAACTATGGGTTTCCTTTGTCAAATGTATACTTTGTGTAAGATCTCAATCCCATCTACACTATTGATGTCTTAACAATAACATCATAGGACAGGGTAACATATCTAGATCATCAAATATAAATGTAATACATTAGTGAATCATCGCAAACGGAACAAACGGTCGCATGGTAAACGAATATATCGTAATGTCAGAAAACAACATTGTTCAGCTGACTCAAATATTACTGATCGTATCAAAAGCTTATTATAATGCACGTTATCATCTTTTTTGTAACCTATCTTCAAAATCTATTTCTAATTTAAAAAAGTATCCGTTTGGAATGTAGTACTACATCTCATGCAAGTCCATTGCTGCTAACAACGTCCAAAGCGCCGTAACTCCATGCCATTAATTTTCAGGATACAATTTAAATCCATTAATATGATTAAGGCCCTGCCTTTTAAACAAGCATTGAAATTTTTTATTTATTTTTTAAAAATTATATCCATGTGCTCGACCAGCTAGGTTTAGGAAGAAACCTTCAAAAAGGAATTAGATAGAAGTCTGATCCCACCCACCCAAATCATATGCACTTGACATAATTGTTGTTAAAAATATCTGGGATCAAAAACTATATACTTTGTCTTATTAAAAAAAATCAATTATTTATGCAAATAATAAATTCCTGTTATATTGTGGGACGACATTTAGCGGGGACGAAATTATCCCTTAATGGATTTCGTGACGTCATTTCCTCGTCAGATTATTTCGCGCTTCTTCAGCAGACAAAAACTTCCGGTTTTGTGAGATTTTCTGCGTATCAGTGTTTAAATTGTAGAATTGGTAACAGAAAGTACATAAAGAAACCTGTCGGATAAAGCAGTAAAGTAAGAATATCATGCAGGATTGAGGAAAGTGAGTGAAACCCCGCAGGATGGAACTCTACTTTTATTTTCAGGTAAGACCTTTTTTTATTACTATATTATGAATTAATCGTCGTCAGTGCATAATTGTAAGTAAGATTTTATTCAGTTAATTTATGTATGTCTTTATCTTACTTAGAAATTAACAAAGCTAAATAATTGGTCAGTTTCTTGCATTAGGTGTGACTAGTCAAATCATTCAATGTGACGCTTTTCAACAGTTGCCCGAATTTAGCTCGGTAATAATTCCGGAAAATCGTTTTTCAGCGGAAAAGACGAGTGGTGTTTAAATAAAAATATTTGTGTAAAAGTAAACAAATGGATGAATGAGAGTTTTATCACTTGTGATTTGCATTTTTATTTTATTTTATTTTTTTGCATAACAGATTATGATGTATATTTTATAAGCACAGAGGGTTGATTGTTTTACTTGCTCCGTGCCTATTAAATTTTTGCTTCGTAAAAGTAAACATGTTCCGGTTTTCTCGTCAGTATATTTCTGGCACATCTCAAAACATACACAATGCCGTAAAGCACCAATCTGAAGACAGGGAGAAAATTTTCGACTGACCAGAAGAGAACAAAAAAACACAGGAAGTGAATTATTCATTTTATTAAAAGAATTCTGCATTTCATGTAATTCTAAATTCTTGAAAATATCAATTACATTTTTTTTCCTTCTTAAGCAGATACCTATCGTTTTAAGTTGCAATGATGGATGAATTCGAAAATTAAACAAGATTGCTACGAGAAGCCAATGTCCCGTGCCGCCGCATTAAAGTTGAAAATTAACTTAAACTTGAAGACTTCAAATGGCAATGCAAAATGATAATCTACAAATCATTGAAAATAATCGTACATAATTTCATCAAAATCTGAAATGAACAAAGTTGATAAAGTCCCATAACTCCTATAAAATTTGTCGAATCAATATATCGGTGGGATATCATCAACAGTCCTACAAAATTTCATCGAAAGCCCTTGAGTGGTCTCAGAGAAGTTGCGCTCACAAAAGTGTGACTGACACACGGACGGACGGACAGACGGATGAAGATCATTTCTAGGTCCCTTCGGCGCTTTGCGGTGGGGGAAAAACAAAGAAATTAGTTGGAATAGCTACAAAATAGGTTATGTTACTTCATAGTTTGCTGGCCTTGGTCCGGATCTAATTTTTAGCTTTACAATAAGTTTAAAAAACACGATGCACATTATAAATGAATTCATATGAAGAAAAGAAAAGCAATTACCTGTAGGTTTATAAGCATTCAAGATTTCTGGAAACCGATGTTCCTCCACTTGTAATTTTCCAAGCATATGTTTCTTATATTTTCTGATTATGTCTCGGTTTCTCCGAATGCTCTCACTTGTATTTCGTATAGCCGGTGGTGCTTTGTTTCCAAATTTTGCCAGAAGCTGTTGTTTTAAAGCTTCCACTTTGTTATCCATATCTCTCTGTGTTGGCTTGCCTTTCATGACACTGCTAGAAAGGAGACAACTGATAAAAAGGACTAATAAACAGTCAATAAATCTCATATCGTGAAACAAGCTCGCAATTTTTTCATTATTTTGTCTGGTTCGTTTATATCGTATGCATTTTATTTAAAAAGACGAAAGGTGCCATTCTTTATTTAGCTCCAGGATTTGTCTACCGTTAAGATACACGTGCTTGTGTTTACTTATACATACGGTATAGGAACATCTATTGGACCATTTTATGATCTGAAATATGGGTGGTTGACAATCAATAGTGACGTAAATTCAGTTATGAAATGAATATATATGTGTTGTGAAAATGTTATGAAATCATCTAAGCCAAGAATATGAAGCTCGCGAGATGAGGTTTTAGAATATGTACAATTTATTTTGAAAATACTTCTATCTTTAATAAATTGTTTTATTGCCACCTTGATATATGTGCACTAATTCAAGACAGAAGGACATAAACAACAGTTTGATGATGGAAATAAAATGATTGACGATGAAACATTTTATGAGAGTATCAAGTCTAGCATAATTAATGCATGATGGTTTGTATTTGTTTCTTTGGATGTATTAAAGTTCAGTCTAAAATAACATTTTGATTGAAAAGCCCATAGACCTGAACGGAAAATAGAGAGAAATAAGAGAATGTGTTAAGATGTATAAGTCTGTGCTGATTTTCTACATGCAAATGTATATTTCCGAGCCCGCGGAAGTGTATTTGTGTGGTCGCAAATGTTTCGTTCTGAGTTATAAATACTTGGCCATAGAAAATAAGATATAATAATGGTAATATAACTTTAGTTCTTACTCTTAACCAAGTGACAGGTTAATGAAGCTGTCCTAAGCTGTGTCCTAAACAATGTCTTACGACTTAAAATGGGATGCAGAAAGGATCATTCTTAGACGCGTCCAAAGATGTAAACAAAACCATCGAAGGATAACCACAATAGGACCATCCTTATACGAATTTAGGATAATCCTAAATAGAAATATGTCATGCATTTACGCCGATGTAAAGGCAATTGAAAAAAAATGTTTTTGTTGTACATTTTTGTCCCGTTTTTGTTGGTGTTTACTGGTTTTGTCTCTGCCCTTTCGGACTTTTGACGTTCAAATACCCCATTGGTACCTCTGCTTCTTTCAAATGTAAAATAGATCTAAGCATTTTTATTGCGATGACTTTGGTTTTTTTTAGAGAATACAAATAATTTATTGCAATTTCATTGCATTTCTTCATTAATTTTTTTTCTGCGCGTTGCACTTATCACTAATACCAAAAACAAATCCCTAGGTTTGGGAAGCAAAAATTCACGTGAACTTCAAAAATCTTGTATTACATATATAAGAATATCGTCAAATATAACATGTAAAACGCCAATATATGGGTCACTATTGGGAAAATTTCATCAATGATAAAAATAAATTAGTTTGTTAAATGTAGAAAGTTAAATATCCAAAATGAGAGTTGGGCAACATACAACCCTATTTCAAGGGGATAAAACCTATTTCAGACACTTTTTTAAAGTTTAAAGTCAAAGATGGTCCTAGGACCACAATTTTTACATCCTTAATTAAGGACCTCATTAAGGACATGCCTTTTTTTAGGATGCCTTCAATAACACGACTTATGACCGAGACATGTCGAAAGACCATATTTAAACATGTCATGATCCTAGGACACCTTCGTTAACACGGCCCCAGTATAATTTTAAAACAAGTGTTTATTTACAATTCCTGTCTAAACCATCTAATGTTTTACTTATCCTATAAATTAAATAAAAATAATATATAAATCTCTTTTAAAACAAAGCACGACAAAATCTATTCGTGATAAAATATATATTAATACAAGTATTGAGTTATTTTGTAGGCTGTATACCTGGGATTTGTTCTCGCACAGTCTTTGCTTTTCCTGGAAGGACTAGTACTACTGAGTTTTAGTTCAGATAGTCTTAAATTTGCACAGTAATCGTATTGCCCATTTAGACTTAAATGAAGGACATATCGCGCCGTGTTTTTTTTTTAATTTAGATGCAGCAATGTCAGTGCGAAAATCGCAAAATAAAACTGTCTCGATAATTTCCTGCTATGAAGTATTCAGTTTGTGTATGTTTACATTTCAAAATAACATTTCCGAACAATAAAACTAACACTTTTATACCCAACTTCAATAGACAATGGGGTTCCAAAACAGCATCAAAGCCAACAACGATTATTGCAAGTTTTTTATTCATCTGGTACAATGTTTTTTTCCATTTAAAATTTCATCTTCTGGTTTCAAATCAATTTCAAATGTTTAAACTTGTTCTTTTTCTTATCCGCTCTAATTTTGATATTTTACTTTTTTCTTGGGATGGTTTGGGACAAAATGCAAAATTGTATCGTTGAATATGCCAGAAAAAAATAACAAAATTCGCATTTTAATTTATCCATATTAGATTTCTGAAATTGAAAAAAAATATATTTCCATCAGTGCCTCTAGCCTTTATTTACAGCACATTCATGTTATAACATCAAACAATAAAAATTAGTTATAATAAACAAAAATAGCACAGAAATAAACAACAACAATTTTTGCTGCACAGAAATCAACATTCGTAAACTCGGAAATAAACGACAGCATTTCTTCAACCCTTTTTATTGAGTATTAACAAAACAACAAATCAGTTACTTATTGTAGTTGTTTTAACCTTTCATAAGATAGTTCATCAAATAAAGATTAAAAACATAAACTCCTATTTAGAAACGAGTTTTTCTATAAATAAAAGGCTTTTTCTATTCTGATAAATTTTATCAGAACACATAAATAAACTTTTGCTACTTTAAACTGCTCTCAAATAAACTACAGCGTGCACAGAACTTAACAGCAGCAGGGCACACAATAAACATTCGCCTCAAAAGTTAAACACAGCTGTACAATCATTTGAGAGGACAATTACTAATCTTCCACAGTAGAATATGTTCTAAAGTATTATACTGTATATTTACACGTACTAATTGCTTACAGATGTACCAAAGAATTATGCGATTTTCAACAATTAACTTTTTGTGTTTCCATCGCAATATTTCTTACATTATTTATTAATTGATTTAAAACTGGTTAGATAACAACAAAGTGACAAGTAAGAAAATACAAATGAACCTTAACAACACAAGTTTTTTTCTTTTTTCTTACATAAATGACATATTTTCGTCTTCCTGATGTTTACAATCCTCTGTTTTACCCACATGCAACAATGACAAAGGAATAAACTACACCGAGGCACAGAAATCAACCGTTTTCCCTTTCGCTATTTCCATACAGTGATGTCCAGTGTCTTTATTGTCAGCATTCAAACGTAAAATAATTTATATACATTTTTATCTTATTAGCCAACCTGAAAATAGGATAAAAGGACCTCCACTTTTTGTTTTTGGCCTAGCAGGGCATCCCTGTCCCATTGACACATTCCTTCTTTATTCCTGTATATCTTCATTGTTTTTTTTTCGAATGAACACTTATGAATGAACATTTATTCGACCATATACTTTAAAATTTGTTCACATTCATGACTTCAAGACTCCCTTTCATCATTCATTGGTTTGTTTTAATATGGAGTTCATGAGGTCAATTATTAAATTTTGTAATCCGTTTTTTCTGGGCATTAAAGAAAACAACTCCCTTCTTCAATCACGTTAGTTAAAAAGATAAGGACATCGTTTCTTCTGTGATACGAACGGTAACTCTTACTATTACGACCTCGTTTTCCTGTTTTCCGATAGGGGCGCAGATTAACGTACCTATCACATTTAAACATTCAACATTGAAATATGTGTAAACGTCATATTCCTTTCGTTTATCAGCATTCTAACCAACCCGATGATTCCATTTTGTCTTTTGAAGTCCACAATTTGGAAAAAATTACCATACTACAACTAATCCCGCTTTAAGTACACCTTGCCGTAAATAGAGAGAATAGTTCTGGATTAGACAACTGGGAACCACACTACCTTATGGCTGCAATGACAAAATTGGAAGCATAGGATATTTATTTAGTCCTAGATGCAGTGCTGTTAGTAAGTAAGTAAGTAAGTAAGTAAAAAAACGGAGAAGAATAATGCAAAGAAGAAGACATCGTTTGATTCAAACATTAAATCTAAAAAAGACTATAAATAAAGGTAATAACAAACTACCGAACTTGAATGATCAATCTCATAGTCCAGAGAAAATGACAAAAACAAATCAGTTATACCGGAGAATTGGTGGATCGCAATGGTCCTGACTTGGTACAGGCATTTCAAACGAAATGGTGGGTTAAACCAGGTTTTATGGCGCAAAACCTCCCTCTTCCATTGCGATCTTAGGATACGGTAAAAGAACACAACGTAGTTGTGAGACACAATAGGGATAATGAGGTGATCATCTCAGTACAGCAGACCAGTCAAACACAAATTAAAACAATTAACCACCATACATTTTAACTAAATTTTGAACTTTTCTACAAGTGGCTGATAACAAAGAAAGAATTTTTTTAGGGATCGTATGAGACGTATTTTCTTATAGCCCTGCTCCAAAAGTCAGTCACGAAGAAATCGGTGTCTGATAAAAAAAATTGTGAAATGTGTGCAAGCTCTGGCATATCGAATAAGTTGTGAAATATAAACACCGTATGCAGGAGAAGTAGGTATATTGCTCTGTAGATCAGGAAAATTAATAATTTGAAAAATAAAATCGTCTCGTTTATCGTAAATTTTTGTACTGAGATGACCACCTGGGTCAAATCAAAGAAAGGCGTGAAGCAATTTGATTCGGTTGTCTCTTTTATCTCCAATTCTGGAGGATATATTGAAGGAATCCATCTACCAGACATGTGTAAATGACCCCCTATTTTTTTTAAATTCAAAGAATTCAACCTGTTGAAGAAAAGAGAAAACAAATTGAAGTGCAGAGTTTTTAGAAAGTATCTGTATAATTTACATTTATTGTAATAAAAATGTAGTTATACCATGTACAAAAATGTATTGATGATTGATTTCTTAGTTGATGTATCCTTGATGTGGCACCGATTGTTCACTTAATCCATCTGTCTGTCTACAGTCTACAGCATTCATGTGAACCCTTAAAATACAAATGACAACAAAGTTCCAGACAATAAATTTTGCTACGCCTGACGCGCGTTTCGTCTATTCAAGACTCATCAGAGGCGCTCTACCAAAAATATTGAAAATGCCACACACTTTATGATTATGAAGAGCATAGAACAGTAAAACCAAAAATACCAAACTGGGGGAACCAAATTATTACTAAGATGATCAACCTATGTCTGGGGTAGGAAGAACCTTAGGGTTTAAACAATTTTGAAATTTAAACGGATAATTTAGTTATGGTTAAATCTTTAAATTTGGTATTTTGGGGGTGAAATATTGATAATTTGATAGTAATTCTAAAAAATTAATATTTTACTTTTTGACTATTGTATTGTTTCGAAGCATTACAGCGATCAAATATGTCGGTTTTGTGTGATGATATAATACTAAATCATTAGTTGTTTGAGGTGGCATGTTGGATTAAGAATCAATATGTTTGATTTTACTTTTATCGATTTGATTTTTTAAGTTTGTTATTTTTTGTGCTTTGTACAAGATACACAATAGGAGGAATGTCGGGCTAAAAAACTAGTTTAACCCCGCCACATTTTATATGTGCCTGTCCTATGCCAGGAATGTTTGTCAAAGCTTTTGTTTGTCCTTGTCTACTGTCTGTTTTTTTTTCTTGTTTTACGTCCAAAAATGGGTCTTTAACGGACTACATTTTACAAAGATGAAATCATAGCCAACCATAGCTCTTTTATGTCCTCTTTCAATATTCCAATGAAAGAGGAACATAAAGAGTTACCCTATTTGTACTGGATACCTAAACTTCACAAAAATCTGTACAAAGAAAGGTATATAGATGGATCTTCATCATGTTTAACTACAGAGCTGTCTGTTCATTTAACTAAAATCTTGTCTGCTGTCAAAGAAGGTCAACAAGCATACTGCGACACTATTTATAATCGTAGTGGAATTAACCATATGTGGATTTTGAAGAACTCAAAAGATCTGTTAGATCATTTTAAATCCAGATCATTTCCTGAGGTTCACTCTTTGAAAACGTTCAATTTTTATACACTACCTTGCCACACGAAAAACTAAAATGTCGCCTGAAAAAACTTCTCGAAAAAGCCTTTTCAAACTCTAGGAATTAAGTTGTTTTGGGTTATAATTCTACATTCTTTTCCAAAACATCTTTCAAAGATAAAATGTGTTACACACTGGAACAAGTTTGCAGTATGCTTGATTTCCTCATTGACAACATATTTGTCACCTTCGGGGGAGAGATTTTTCAACAACAAATCGGCATTCCAATGGGCACAAACTGTGCTCCTCTCCTCGCCGATTTGTTTTTATACTCTTACGAGACTGAATTTCTTCAGATACTCGTAAAGAACAAGAAGATGAAAGAGGCAAGGTCATTTAATCTTACATTCAGACACATTGATGATGTCCTTTCTGTCAATTACACTTCATTTGGTAGATGGATTCCTTCAATATATCCTCCAGAATTGGAGATTAAAGAGACCACCGCATCAAATTACTTCACGTTTCTCTTGGATTTGCACCTCGAATTCGACCCAGGTGGTCATCTCAGTACAAAATTTACGATAAACGACACGATTTTTATTTTCAAATTATTAATTTTCCTAATCTACAGAGCAAATACCTACTTCCCCTGCATACGGTGTTTATATTTCACAACTTATTCGATTTGCCAGAGCTCGCACACATTCACAGATTTTTTTATCAGACACCTATTTCTTCGTGACCGACTTTTGGAGCAGGGCTATAAGAAAATACGTCTTATACGATCCCTAAAAAAATCTTTCTTCGTTATCAGCCACTAGTAGAAAAGTTCAAAATTGAGCTAAAAGATATGATAGTTAATTGTTTTAATTTGTGTTTGACTGGTCTGCTGTACTGAGATGATCACCTCAATATCCCTATTGTGTCTCACAACTATGTTGTGTTCTATGGTCATTACCGGATCCTTAGATCGCAATGGAAGAAGGAGGTTTTGCGCCATAAAACCTGGTTTAACCCACTATTTCGTTTGAAATGCCTGTACCAAGTCAGGACCATTGTAATCCACCAATTCTCCGGTATGACTGATTCGTTTTTGTCATTTTCTCTGGACTATGAGATTGATCATTCAAGTTCGGTAGTTTTGTTATTACCTTTATTTCATAATCTAGGGATTTGCTTGAATCTTATGTATTGTATTTTTAGTCTTGGGCCAATGCAAGACAGCGAGCAGCGACCTCTGGTCATGTTGAAGACTGCTGGCTGTTTTGCATTGTGATTTTTTAAATTGCCGTTTCTTTAATGTTGGTTGTGTCGCGTACACGTTTTCCACATCTCTTAATCGTTTATTAAAGATCATATCCATGGCATGTCAATGTAACATTAATATTACAGTTTAGGTGTTGATATCTCATCATTGATGTGTCTTAGGTTTTTGGGTAGAGCAACAAAACCCACTAGAAATTTGAACACTGCAACCGCGCAAATTAGTGTGTCCACCGAAAATCTGTACCTAAAAAAATGGCAAAATGGTCTTTTTTTTACGGGCAAGCTCGCAAGTCCAATCTAAAATTACGCTTGCACACAAATATCAAAATGAAGACATTAGTGCTTAGTAAAAGAATTTTGACATATCCCAATATTCCTTATAAACGCTTAAGTAAGTCACATGACCTTAAAAGTGAACGTTACTCGTTACTCGTTTAAACAGAAAAGTCAAAAGTGCAAGCACAAGATGGGTGCAAATCGATTTGAAATTCTAAACATGCATGAAGACTGATGTTTTGCTTTAGAAAAGACTTTGAGAGCATTCAATTAGAACTAGGTAAAAATCGTGAAAATATGCACGGTTTTCTACCTTTCCCTTTCTTTTGAAAACCAGGTTGTCCTACTTCTTACAAGATCTGCAATTTATTCAAAGTCCCAACACTTTTTGTGAAGCTTACAATCTCCTCTTTCCGCCAATATATAGATCAAGTAGATCCGTGTTCATCTTGCGTCTGCACTTTTCAATTTTAATCAGTCATATCCTGTTCGATTGATTTTTATTTCCATACTGACGCAATTTAAACGCACGCTTGACGTCGAAAAGTTACTTTTGGGACGTACCCGGAAAATTTCCGGAATTCTTCAGGAATATTTAGGCTTTAAAACTGTATTTTTAAAAATAAATATGCTGAAAGGGAAACGATTATCATTGTTGGCGATAAATAGATAGTTTGTTTCATTAAATTGACATATGTATCAGCAAACATTCAATCGGGGAAGGGGGTATTGATAAATAAAACCTTATTTCATCGAATATTACGGTCCCTCACCGAATCCCGGGAACCGAATATAACACCTGCGTTAGTTATAGATTAGAGGTTTTTTTATTTTGTATTTTTCTAATTTGTTTTGTTGTCTCTATAAATATTATGTTTATTGGGTATTTTGCAATTCAATGCACAACTCTTAAGTATACTCTTTTATCCAGTTGGACACAAGGACATTGGAAGCTTTGAGTATAAACATTCTGTTCAAATTGTCAGTTAAAAGCAGGGACACTATTGTATATATTTACTTGCATATCTCAGTACTGTTTTTGGCATGCCTGAGAGTGTTTGCAAAGTGGAATGATGCTCATAATATTATGTTTTGAATTTATAAATGGGACATAAATGGTAAATGATAGAATTTTGCTTGCTCATTGTGTATCAGCTGTTTGTATTTTGGTTTCATGTCTAAGTTATTGACAGCATTTTACCATCTTACAGACATTAGCATGTATGCATGTACATGTATGTAGAATGGCTAGGAGTACTGATTGATTGTCCCTCTTGTTTTATTTGCAATCTATAGGCCAATCATGACTTCCAACTTAATGACTGAAAAAGTCTTAATTTATTTCTTAACAATTTATATTTTTCACACATTTTTTATCAGTCCAACATATGCTTGACAAGTGTTCTAGTTCTATCTTTACAAGTATTGGTGGATTATCCCTGTTCAGATTTCAAACATCTGGAAAAAATACATAATATATTTATAAAATATAATTATTAGATCAATACAAAATAATTTACAACAATTAAACAGTTATTAAAAATACATCTATCTGACAAATACCCTCTTGCTAGATTTCACATTAATAAAAATGCTGCCAAGTCAAGGCTTGATATTCATAAATAGAATAAAAATTGAGCGTAATAAACTTATATAAAACTAAAAGCATGCTCTCATATTTTAAGCTAAGATTAAGTCACACTGTAACATATATGTTATGTATTAAATAATTATCAAACATCACAAGAAATTTACCTTTGTTGTGAGACAGGTCTACTAAATAGCAATTCTTTAACATTCATTTCAGATCTGTCAACATAGTTTTCTTATCTGAAATAAAAAACACAAATTCATTTCAAAAAATTAAAAACATATAAAATACAAGAACAAATTAAACAGCTTAGTTAAGTATGTTAATGCATTGTAGAATTTAAAAAATATACATGCATATTGACCTTTAGGAATTCTTGTATTTTAATTTGTCAAGAAAAATTTAGTTCTGGTAAACATGGTAAAAAGAAATTATAAAATTTAGATAATCAGACCATCAACACATGCACATGTATGTTTATCATGGTTTGAATCTTTAGCCATTTTTATAAAATTTCTGTATTTTTGTTTTAACTTCACTTTTTATTATAGTAGGTATTAAATCTAAATGCACATGTACATAACATGCAGGACATGTATATTCTATGTGTATTATTACTTCAAAATGAAATATTTTATCTTCAGCAACAGTAGCGATTGCATTGTTTACTTAAAAAGAACAATACAGTTAACTGCATTTAAAAGTGGTTATTGCATTTATACAGGTCTATTGGATAATAATTTCATAATTTTCAAAAGTATTAAACAGCTGATCCGCAGGAGTTAAAGGTTAATTGATGGTCTAATTTTTAATTAATATTCATACAATTACATAACATTAATTTTTTTTGAAGATAAATTTTCCATTTTTACTGACCAAACATGCCTCAAAGTACAATGTATATGACAATTCATTTGAAGGAAAAGCCTTTTCTTGTCTTGCCATGTTAGAAAGTACTCAAATCATCTACATAAACAATCAATGACACAGGTCTGTCAAGCATGTGATTTTGGGAATTATTTTGAAGGCTTTTGTCTATATCCATGCTTGCATCTTAATATCAAATGTATGTAATTTTACACAGTTTCATCATGGTCATACATTAGCATTTAAGTTACAATATTCTTTTTCATTACTAAATTCTTGTTCTGAAACATTTTATTTTGCATATGTTTATGGAACATTAAAACTTAACTAACATTTTTTTCAAGATATACAAGTGACTTGAACCATTGTTTTAAACAACTCAAGTGATATTGAACTAAGCAAAAGAACTTTAATAAGTTCTAGTCATGTCTATATATACTATTCCCTAATGCATATTTATTTGCCATTACTGCCATTGTTTGAGCTGCATAGTCAGACCATGTTGAGCTCAGTGCATGCACACTTTGTATGTTACATTAAAATTAAAAATATATATATATAAACTTGCCATCCCTAAATATAGATTATTTACATAATTATTAAACATATTTAAAGAACGTTAATTGTAAATTGAAAATTTGATCAAATGATTTAGGTATGATTTATAGATAACGTATGTGTGATCGTAAAATTCTCAAGCCATAAATTTGAGTTTCCTTTTTTAATGAAAACCCTCTAAAATTATATATCAAATATCTTTAATGTTTTTTTTTACTATGCTTTATAATTAGGTAACATGCATTTTATCCCATATCAGCATCTTTTCAAAATGATCAATGGCAATAACATGTAAACGACATTACTTCAATATTCTCTATTCACCAAGTTCAAGAACAGGTATAGATAAACCTGTAAATTTTACCATGTTGCATTTGTTTGTCAATATATAAAAAAGTTGCATCTTTATATCACCGTTTAAAAAAAACAAATATGGCTTAATACATGTTCATTTCTTATACGGGTAGACCATTCAATACTTAAAAATGAAATTAGTTGAAACACATAAAAAGAACGTAAATTGTAAATAGAAAATTTCATCGAATGATTTAGGTATGATTTATAGATCACGTATGTGTGGTCGTATCATTCCGGTGCCATAAATTTTAGTTCTTTTTAAACAAAACCCCTCTAACATTATATATCCAATATCTCCACTGGCTTTGATGTTCTTTTACAATGCTTTATAATTAGGTGTCATGCATTTGACTCCATATCAGCATCTTTTTTTTCAAATTGATAGATGTCTGTAACACGTAAACGGTCATTACTTCAGAATAAGACCTCATTTTGTCTATTCCCTACGTTCAGTAACTGGTATTAATAAAACGTTGAATAAACCTATGCACTATTTGCATTTATAAATGAGTCACCTCTCTGTATCACCATTAGAAACATTAGAAATAAAGTTTTGATACTTAAAGTCATTTCTCGTCTTTCATTTGCCTTTTCGATTTTGAATAGGAAAATGACCCATTTTCCTTATCGTCATTTATTTTCCTTTTCGATTTTTTCTTTTTTTTAACCCAGTTTCCTTTTTGTTTTTAGCTCACATGGCCAAGGCCATGTGAGGTATTGCCATCACTTGACGTCCGTCGTCGTCTGTCGTCTGCAATTTTTTTCAATCGTTAACTTGTCCAACACCATAAGTCCAATTGCAACTAAACTTGGTACAGTTGTTAAGTGGCATTATGTATAGAATACAATCGTTCCGATTTTTGATTCGTAAAACACGTGGCCGTCGTGGCTAAAAATAAAACATGGGGTCAAATGACAGATTTTTTTCAAATAACTCAAACACGGTGACAGATATCAAAATTCTGGCAACGATAAAATTGTTCAGCAACTCAAGATCTACATGCCCTAAATTTCAAGAAGATCCAACACTCGATGTAGGAGTTATTGCCCTTTTTCAGATTTTATTTCACATATTTAGCCCTATATTTTGACAATTATACAAGATATTTAAAAAATTCAAATTGCATATGATTGAGCACATAAAGATCTACATTTCATGTAATTAGGTCAAAGTTGTAGGACCATTTGTGTTAGGAGTTTTTGCCTTTTAAAGCGACAGAATTTACCATTTTTCGTTACTTTTCCGCTGAATTTCAAAGATTAACTTGTCTGACAACGTAAGACCAACTGCATCTAAACTTGACACACTTTTCTAATAGCATTTATGCTACAATGCTATCGTTCGGATTTTTGACTTGTCAAAAAACATAGCCGCCATGGCTAAAAATAGAACATAGGGGTAAATTGCTGTGTTTTGCTTATAACTAAAACATGGTTACATATCTATAAATTTTGCAAGAATCAAAAGTGATCACCATGTTAGGATCTACCTGTCCTCAAATTTTGAAAAAAATCTGACTTCTGATAGGGGAGTATTTGCCCTTTTCATAATTTTTGTCAAGTTTTGCATTTATTCAGCCCTTTATCTTGAAAACTAAACAAGATATTTCAGAAATATAAATTGCCTATGGTTAAGCACAATAATATCTTCATATTATGTGTATCTGTGTAGTTCAGGTGAGCGATTCTTGCTCCTGTGAGCCTCTTGTTCATTTTCCTATTCTATTTCGACTAGTAAAATGACCCATTTTCCTTTTCGCTACTCATTTTCCTTTTTGTCATTTATTTTCCTTTTCGATTTTGAAATGGAAAATGACCTATTCTCCTTTTCGTTAATAATTTCCGTTTCATTTTTTTTAATATCAAAATGATCCATTTTCCTTTTCTTTTTTTTTTCATTTTCTTTTTGATTTCGAATAGAGAAATGACCCATTTTCCTATTCGTTATTCTTTTCGTCACTCGTTTTCTATTTCGATTTTGAATAGGAAAATGGCCCATTTTCCTTTTCGATTTTTTTCTTATTAATTTTTTTCTGTATTTGGAATAATAAAATAACCCATTTTTTCTTTTCGTTATTCATTTTCCTTCTCGTTATTTATTTTCCTTCTCGTCATTCATTTTCCTTCTCGTCATTCATTTGCCTTTTCGATTTTTAATAGGAAAATGACCAATTTTTCTTATTGTCATTCATTTTGTTTTTCGATTTTTTTTTCGATTTTTTTCTTTTTTTTATTTTGATTAGGAAAATGACCTAGTTTCCATTTCGTTTTTAGCTTACCTAACCAAAGGCCATGTGAGGTATTGCCATCACTTGGCGTCCGTCGTCGTCTGTCGTCGTCTGTTGTCTGTAAACTTTTTCAAACGTTAACTTGTCATAATCATTAGTCCAATTGCAACCAAACTTGGTACAGTTGTTTAGTAGCATTATCTGTGGAATACTATTGTTAAGACTTTTGATTCGTAACAAAATATGGCCGTTGTGGCTAAAATTAAACATGGGGTCAAATGACAGATTTTGTTTGCAAATAACTCAAAAACAGTGACAGATATCAAAATTCTGGCAGGATGAAATTCAACAACTCAAGATGCACGTGCCCTAAAATTTTCAAGAAAATCCAACACCCGATGCAGGAGTTATTGCTTTTTTTCAAGATTTTTATTTTTCTTCACTTATTTAGCCCCATATCTTGAAAACTATACAAGATATTTCAAAAATTCAAATTGCATATGATTTAGCACATCAAGATCTATATTTCATGTTACATTTTGTATTAGGTCAAAGTTGTAGGACCATTTCTTTTAGGAGTTATGGCCCGTTAAATAAATATGGCTTAATGCATGTTTATTTCTTATTCGGGTAGACCGTTCAAAACTTATAAATGAAATTAGTTGAAACATACAAAAAGAACGTTAATTTTAAATTGAAAATTTGATCAAATGATTTAGGTATGATTTATAGATATCGTATGTGTGATCGTTTAATTCTGAAGTCATAAATCTGTGATGTTCTTTTACAATGCTTTATAATTAGGTAACATGCCTTTTATCCCATATCAGCATCTTTTCAATATGATTAGTGACATTAACATGTTAACGACATTACTTCAAAAGAAGAAGTTGATTTTCTCTATTCACCAAGTTCAAGAACAGGTATCGATAAACCTGTAAATTTTACCATGTTGCATTTGTTTGTGCATTTATATGAAAAAGTTGCATCTTTATGTCACCATTTGAAAAAAAATATGGCTTAATGCATATTTATTTCTTATACGGGTAGACCATTCAATACTTATAAATGAAATTAGTTGAAACACATAAAAAGAACGTAAATTGCAAATTGAAAATTTCATCGAATGATTTAGGTATGATTTATAGATCACGTATGTGAGTTAATATCATTCTGAAGCCATAAATTTTAGTTTTTTTAAAACAAAAACCTTCTAACATTATATATCCAATATTTCCACTGTCTTTGATGTTCTTTTACAATGCTTTATAATTAGGTGTCATACATTTGACTCCATATCAGCGTCTTTTTTTTCAAACTGATAAATGTCTCTAACACGTAAACGGACATTACTTCAGAAAAATACCTCATTTTGTCTATTCCCTACGTTCAGTAACTGGTATAAATAAAATGTTGAATAAATATATGCACTATTTGCATATATAAATGAGTCACCACTCTGTATCACCATTAGAAACATTAAAAATTAGGTTTTTATACTTAAATTCATTTTTCGTCTTAGCCTTTGTAGTCCGTCCTTTTCATATTTAGTTATAATTTGTGGTTCTTGGTTGAATCTATCAGAATTTCCGCCCTTTCCAAACCAGCAGTTCAGCCAAGCAGATCTAAGAAATAGTGTTTCAATCTCCAATTCGAATCATCTCAAATATTTAAGGAAATTATATAAATGTTCTTAATAAATGGTTTTGTTTAATTTTAGCATCTGTTTTCCAATACAAGTGATTTTCCTTTTCGTTTTTAAAAAAAAATATATGAATACAGTTAACATATATGTACACATGCAAAGAGAAAGCATTTTCCTTTTCGTTATTCATTTTCCTTTTCATTTCCATTTTTCTTTCCGATTTCAAATAGGAAAATGACCCATTTTCCTTATCGTTATAAATTTTCCTTTTCGTCATTCATTTTCCTTTTCGATTTTGAATTGGCAAATGACCCATTTTCCTTTTCGATTTTCATTTTCCTTTTCGATTTCGAACAACAAAATAACCCATTTTCCTTTTCGTTATTCATTTTCTTTATCGATTTTTTTTTCGATTTATTTTTTTCCACTATTTTATATTTTGATTTTGAATAGAAAAATGACCCATTTGCCTTTTCGTTTTTTCAATTTTCTTTTCGTCATTATTATTTTTTTTTTTTTGATTTTGAAAAAAGAGAATGACCCATTTTCCTTTTCGTTATTCATATTCCTATTCGTCATTTACTCTCCTTTTCGATTTTGAATAGGAAAATGACCCATTTTCCTTTTTGATATTCATTTTCATTTTCGATTTTTTTTTCGATATATTTTTTTTTGTCGATTTTAAATAGATAAATAAATTCTTTTTTTATTTTGACTAGGAAAATGACCAAGTTTCCTTTTCGTTTTTAGCTCTTTAGTTTTTGGAGAATCAATCCCAAATGTCCATAAGATATAAAAAAAAAAAACGAGGAGGACATATCGGAAAAATTGAAGATCGCAATGTTCCTAACTTGGTACAGTTATTTCAAAAGAAATGATTGGTTAAACCAGGTTTTAGGGCGCGCCAAACCTCCCCCTTCCATTGCAATCATTGGGAACAGTAGTTACACAAAACACATCAGGTTTGTGAAGACATATTAGGGATGCTAAGGTGATGATCTAAGTACATCAACCAGGCAAACACTAATCAAAGCAAGAACTAAACATTTCGTCTAAAATTATATTGAATTTTTCTATTAGTGGCTGATAAAGAACGAAGAATTTTTAGAGATCGTATGAGACGTTTATTTCTGATAACCTTTGTCTAATAGTCGGTAACGGAGAAAGCGGTGTCAAATAAAAAAAAAATATCTGAAAAATGTGTAAAAGCCCTGTCATATCAAATTAGTTGTGAAATATAGACACTAACGAGTACAATTTTTTTTCTGTCTATTTGAAATCACATTTTGAAATGTTATTTCTGTATAGACAGAGCAGATTTTAACAAATAAAAGATGCACATCTCAATTATGTCACAAAGGTTGTTTTATGAAAATTCATTTAGAAGTTTAGGAAGAGTTGCGGATAAGAAATTCAATGGTATTCCACTGTCATCCAAGGCTATGTCTATGTTTTATTATGTTCTAAATTTTGTCAAAAATAATGGCAAAGTTTCATGAAATTCTGTTTAATGGTTTTAATAGGAGGAATTGGGAATAAGAGATGAATATTTTGACGTGTATAAGACAGTTAGACAACCCTGTCAATGTATAACCAAATTTTCAAGTGAAAGGACAATGGTCGACAATGAAAATGCAATCAATCAATCTGACCATTTTAAAGAATAAATGCAAAGGTTGTTTTTTTCTTTTTTTAACAGTAATTAAATTGCTCATTTATTCAATTTGATTTTAGTAATGCTGTAGTTGTTTTCTGTTTAATACACGGTATGTATCGGTATTTGTTCAAACTGATAATTCAACATTTCAAAAACTTACTACAAAAAGGTGGAAGTGACTATTCTTACAATTTGAGACACAAACCATGGAAGTAAGATAAACTCCTATATTACTTCCAATCACAACCTAACCTAATGACCAGCTGTTGTTCTATGACAGGAACCAGCAGGAGACTTATAGAAATGACACAGAAACGGTAAGAGGTAAACATTTTCACTGATTAGATGGAGATAAGGCCCCTCTTCAGATTGAAGAGGTTTTTTCTGTATAATTTCATAAACTGAGTTCAAAAAATAGAATACGAATTATCTTACCTTTCCTCTTCGAGTCGTGATCGGCTCATAATGCCTGACAGCATTTTCCGACACCCACATTTGACTTTGGCTGCCACTATAGCTCCACTCCATGTTTGCCATACCAGCTCTTTCACGCTCTGCTTCAACAATCCTTTGCCACGTTGTTCTGTGGTGTCCAAGTTAGTGCCACTTTGGTGTTGTCGTGATGTGGTATCCTCAGAGTATGACCAATCCACCTCCATCTCCTGCACCTGATAATCTCTCTAACTGGGCATGTTTTGGTCTTACAGTAGAGGTCGTTATTACTGATCTTAGATGACCAGAAGATGCAGAGTATTCTTCTTGGACATTTTCTCTGGAATGTTTCTAAGCCGATCGTGTCGCTTTCATTTACTTTCCGTATTTGACTCGAATGAGCTTGCAAGGAATTTATGATGAAAATACCAATTCACGAACGGTGAAAGTGACATACATGTAATCATACGTTCTGTGGAAATCAGGTTATTAACCCCCCTTTGCAAACAATGCAACAGAAACTTAGATATTATTACAATAATTTGCGTACTGAACAGTTCATGACAAAAAATAAGCAAGTCAGAAATGGAAATGCAATTAGGTAATTGAAAAGCAGCACAATAATGATCATTAGATTAGCTGACAAAACAACATCACTGTCATTTTTGAAAGAACAGAATATACCAATGAAAAGAAGAGATAAATAGTTTTAAACATTGAATTCGGATGAAGCTTACGACACAATAAACAAAATAACGAAAAAATGCACACAAGGGATTTTTCTGGACCTATGCAATAAGGCAAAGATTATATCTTCTTTTCAAATCACATAAGTTACACAATATTTCATCAATGAGAGAAAAAAATGACTGCACAATATACGTTTTTAACAGGACTGTTTGATGACAGATGACGATGCAAACCTATTATTGACAGAAAATCCATGATGGCAAAGCATCGACACAAGAACCCGAAAGAGATGGATATTGAAAATTAAAGTTCGCGTTGTTGATTGATATTCAGTTGTTTTGTGTTTCCATGTTTTACGTGTTGTCTGTTTTTGTCCCGTTCTTGTTTGTGTTTACTGGTTTAGTCTCTGCCCTTTCGGACTTCTGACATTCGGATACCCCATTGGTACCTCTGCTTCTTAAATAAATCATCCTTAAGGTAGATGGGTTGTCTAAAACATATCTATAAAATTTTCTTTAATTTTTGTCACAGCTAGCACTTGATTGGTACTATAAATCTCAATAATAAAATTAAAAGTTCACCATACGAATTTTTTGTAGAAACGACTTTGAAAAATGCATGATTTTAGTAATATTTATATAGGATCAATAAAAAAAATACTCCATAGATTTATCTTTAAATCTGAGAAAATCTTTGTTTTGTATGGATTTTTAAGTTTACTAAATAAAAAATAAAGATCACCATCATTTTTTTTAAGTGAAAAATGTGTATTTTCCTTATTATTTCTATACAAATTATCTCCCCTGAAAAAGTACGGGAAAATATTAAAATGCAAAAAGAAGGTGTATTTTATCAATTTTTTTGTTGTAATCATCCATTTTAATGTTGACCTAGCCCAATAGAAATCAATTCGAATAATAAGCATTATTTATTTTAAAGTTATAGTAGATGTGCAAAAATATACTCAGTGAAAGATACCTTAGATCGCTAAGGTGTCGGACCCTTAATATAATGTCAGTGCAGCATAATCTGTTAAAGATGATGGGAAAAAACGAAATACATGAATACTATTTCAACATGAAATCAATATTTTATGGCTTGGTCCCTGATGAACATGGCCAAGATCAATTAGTGTTAGCTCATTGGTCTGAATAGATGTTCGAAACACTTGGTGATCTAATAAGTTTGGGTGCGAAAATTGGATATAATCTCCTTTTTCTTACAAAAAGTCTTTCAATACAAAAACACACAGAATAGTTTAGCAAATATATATTTCAACGAAAATAAATAGCAAAAAAATTGTAAAGAAAGAGTATTATTGATGGAGCAATTTAAAAGTAAGTCAGGAACAAAAAATAGAAGAAATCTTAAAATATTCATAAAAAAGTAAATGAAAATATGATAAGACGATTAACACGCATGCCTAGTATCGTATAACATGCTCAACCAAGCACGGTCCGATCACTATAAAGACTCGCAAGGTTACAGAAGAAGTTCAAAGGCGAGAAGTTTTTTTTCCTTTTAACAGTTCGAGTTACGTAGTAAGTACACCTAACATTAAGTTAGTTTTGTTCTATAATAATTTCTATATTTATGTAATCAAAAATGGTAAATCATTAATAATTTCAGTTAATTTTCCCTTTTAAGCCATTGTATTTCTACGCATTTTAACATTCAATCAGTTTTAGATTTGATTTGATAATTATCGTCGTATTTTTTGTAAATGCTCATATTCTAACTCTGCTTTTTATCAGAGTATAATCTAATCTCACTAGCCCAATCTTTTATATACCGTCTCTAAAAGAATAACATTTTTTGGTTTGTAAGGAATTGTTGATAAACGAAAGTTCGATTATTGCATTTAATGATAGCTAAATCGTTAATATTACCCGCTGCATTGTACCATGAAAAGTTTCTACAGCGATATGCCAATCATCACTTATATCACATTAGGCAAAACAAAAAGTTCGAAATATGAATTTCAATTTGCGATTTTGGACCTTTATTTGTAGTCTTATTCATTTTCAGTGTTATTTAACTACTTGTTAATGGTTGTTGCTGTTGTTATCAGATCCTTTAATTCTAATTAAAAGATATATCCATGTCATAATAATATTTATATTTAACAATTTAATTTCCATTACTCAATTATGGGATAAAATTGATTTATACAATCAATTAAATTATAATTATGCATTAAAGTACATGTAATATGGTTATTAATAATGATGAAATTTATATATAAGACATGTAATGTAATCAATATTATTTATATTGCTTACTGTGAAAAATTAATACAATTTGATCGTTCCTTTTTTCCAGTATCAATAACAGGTCATCCTATATCGCAAACAGGTCAAACAAGAACAATGGTGATGAAACTCTTTTTCCTACAAAGACATGGCTCTCCGAAGGAAGTGCTGGGAGGAAAGCTTCAACTCTTTGGTATTGTCCAGATTTTACTGGGCTTCGCCTGTGCTATAATTAGCTGTGCTGCCATCGACATAGACAGAGCTCGCATCGCTTACATTGAGACCTTTAAAGTAAAAAAAACAGTAGTGGAGGGTTATGCTATGGTCGGCCTAGATGCCGGTGCACTTGTCTCCTCTGCTTGGGTTCGTATCATACTTGGAAATAGTTGTATGTTTTCATTGTATTTAACGAGTTCGCTGAGAAGGGGTTGGTATTAGGAAAACAGGGCGTAGTTGTAGTAAAAGGTAGAAGCTTTTAGAATAAATATGAGTAATTAGCAGAAGGATACGGAATAGATGAAGATTATGGTAAGGGTTGAAGCTTCCAACCTTGATTTGATTGATAACGACATGCCTTGAGAAACATGTGAACTCAGTAAAACTTTTTCTTAAAATAACGCTTTTAAAAGCTTCCTTACGGCGTAAGCTGGGTGTATCTTAAAGGAAATCACAGAAATATCGTTTCCCGCCCAAACTTTAACTGCTTATATATGTATTTTAAAATCGCTTATTAAAAGTATTTCAGGGATCTTTACCTATACAATTGTCTTACAAAAATATAAAAAAAACTTCATGAATATCCAGTTATTATAATTTAGTTTGTATTTTCTTAAGCTTATGAATTGTAATGTATTACTAGTATACCATTCCAACATTTTTTTCGCTTAGTTTTTACATTTTCGGAACTTTTTCTCACTAAAGTTACATAAGACGGATAAAATAGATGAAAATATATTGTGTTAGGTAGAAAATTGAAAAATACCAAAATGCCTTTAAAAAAATATTAATTTTGTACGACACATCAGCAAAGAGGAAGGAATGCAATTTTGTAAAAAACTTAACTTGAATTTTTCAGAAATGGTGTGAGGCTTTGTGCACCAAAAGAAAACCAACTTGCTGCTACTTTTTTCACACATGTTATCGGTTTTAAACTCATTTTTTCAACTGCAGGTAATTGTAACCGGGTTTATTCCTGCGTGTATGGTGTGTGGCTCTGACTTCAGCCTTATCAGAACTGTGAGTACATTTATTAGGGTATAAAGGTCGTCATTAATTCCTTTTTCATCAGTTAATTCTTTTGAACACGTTGCCATAAAGCATTATTATATGTCACTTAAGGGTATTATTTTTCTTTATTCTCTAATTTTCCGGCAACTGTTCTGTATCTATTATTTGTTTTCCGCTCATAATGTCTTTAAGGAATGACTTTAATAGTTTAAAACGCTTTATGTAGAGCGTAAAACAACCCTACACATTTTATATCCCGTATAAAACATTGTAAAATGACCAACTATTAAAGTCATTCCTTATAATTTAATTTCGTAAGATTTATATTAACTATCGAATATTCAACAGCAAAAAAACATAGGGACTATTTCGAAAATGCCGTGGCGGATGAAGATGTTAGTGACGTCAAAGACCAAACCATATTATACAAAATAACATGGGTTGGTCCAACCAATCAAATTCAGCGTTACACACCAAATTAAATTATTAAACTATAACCCCACTCTAGTAATGCGACAGATTACTACTTTTTCTGCTTTGAATTTCCATTGTTTATACTGATAGCAAAAGATTTCTCTTTAAAATGAACAGCATACATTTGTACTTAAATCAACCGTTTTAAATTAAAGATACACACATTAATACTTTTGTTAAGGACGTTGTGTTGAAGTCGAATGAGATTTTGAATAAAAAGTCTACTTATAGTTATGCTAGAATATATAGCAAAAATTTTGATTTGTGCAACAAATATCGAAAAACTCCAGTAACTGCTATCCTGTTTTTAAAAAATGTAGGCATATCTAAACCCGTTTTAGTTAAAAACAATAATGGTTCTCCACTTTTGATCTGTTTCTTTACATTGAACTTGTATTTGTTTAATATTACTGCATCGTTCGACTTAAACAAAATGTTTATCAAGGGATGTATGTCTTTTAGATTGGATTTCATTAACTTATACCACAACTTATTATATTCCATTGTTCTTTGGGTTTTTTTCAGAAAGTACTGTCCATGGTGTTCAGTATCCTGGCTGCTTCACTGTTCGTCCCCATCATGGTGTCTCAAGCTGTCGTCACGTACCTCTTGGTTAGTACTTTTCTGTATTTTTTAACAATACTAAAGTACAACACGCAGGCAATTTTCTAGGCCCATTTATACTGGGTTCCCGCAGAGTAAAATGACCTTTTGACCTGAAGGCTTTTAAGTGGGGTCGACTTTCGGTAAAAGACATACCTTAAACTTTTCAGTTTTCAAACCTCTACATGTACAGTCTGTAAAGGATAGTTTGGAGAATTGAAAAATCAAAAATAATATATTTTTAATAATTTAGCTTTAATTTGTTTACAAAATCTTATTAGTATCTAAAAAGGGTGTAGTAAACAAATATATCAACTTTACAGAAAGTTCAATACATTTCCTAAAAATTCAGATATTTGCAAGCCTATAGGGATTTCTCATTGTAACAAAAATGCGGAAAAAATTTTCAATTTCTATTGTGACGTCATATGACGTCCCAAGTGCACCTCCATGTGTAACGAAACAAGTTTATCATTAAAAATCTTTGTGATCTGAATGATATTCTAAAGTTGTACAAAAAATCGATTATTGACAATTTGGCATCCCCAAATATGGGTGTCACTTAAAATGGAAAAACTAGGGGGCAAAGTGATTTGCTTCATTTGTCTAAAAGGTAAGCCATTTCTTTACTCTTTTTGTGTGAATTTTATTACGTTTTCTTGCAAACATAAAAATGGCAAACATTTCAAAGGTTCAAGCAACATCATGGAGAAAAAAAATTAAGAATTTCTGTTCTCCACAACAGCTTATACATCTCAGCAATGTACGATTGTTCTATCATAAAAGACAAAAATAGCTGAAATCTAAAATAAAAGCACCTTCAGTGGGTCCAGTAATTCAAATAGGTATTAATCCAGTGTATTTTCCATGTGAACAATTGAATTAAATTAAGACCGTTTTCAGTAAAACCAAGAATAATTGCTTTACTGAAAACACCTTTGAGGTTTACTGCTGAACAATCAAATGAAACAAATACTAGTATCTTGTCTAATGTAAATAAGAACTGATTTTATATTATCGAGTATTATGATTGTATTATTGTCTATGTGTATCCAATGACAACAAATGTATATATTACATGTATTAACGTTTCCTATTTTATAGAAGACCACCTTAAACAAATATTGACTTTAACATGTAGAAATTTTATGAATACCTATTACTTGTAGCTCTCACCATCAGGAAGAAAAAATATTTATAGTTATTACGCATTTCCTTATGATGATTCACAGCAAATAACTCTTACTTATATCATATTGTCTTCAATTTGCTCAGAGAGGTAGCAATGAACAGCTACCCAAAGCAATGCTGGCCATAGCAACACTGGAGTTACTTCTTGGTATCATGTCTGCTGTGTATTGTTGTTGTTCACCTTGGCATGAACGTAGATGGAGGGTAGGTTATCGTCTATTAAATCTAGTATTCAAGCTAAGAAATTTGTCGTAGAAAATTATGTTTTTGTAACGTATATAAATCGGTACATTAAGCTATGCTATATATAGCCTCCCATCAATTTCAAAACGTCTGAAGGTTGACAAATATTAAAAAAAAAACTAGTATCCTACATGGTTAATCAGGGAAGCCAAATTCAGCACCGAAACTATCGACCATGTAATAAACAAGGAGAAACCAGGTGTTTTTACAATTTTGTATTTAAGTACTTATTTTTCTAAGAATCAGGCAGATAATGCTTATAGGTTGGCACGTTGATATAAAATACATCAAAGAAATCAGTTTAATTAGGTAATTACTGAAATAGTTAAATGGCATAGTACGGTTAAGACCATGTTTGACTTCCAATACAATATTGCTTTTTTTTTGGCTAAAGGTGTTCCTTTTACGTTTTTTGCTTCATTTATTCTTTGGATTTTTTTCCACAGGAAAAAAGTGCCGAAGAGGGTGAAGATAGGAAGAAACTAGAACCCAGCTCCTATCATCCCATCGCCGATGCCTCCGTAAATCCATACCAGCCAACAAAATCCCCTGAATAGAATAACAGCAGATTAAAACAGTCAGAGCGCCATTTTGACTAAAGAAAGACGATTATGCTAATAATTCATTATAATAACTGTTAGACTTCTGCAGTATATTTGTACTAATTATCATAATATCCACATACATTCAGATGATATTTTTATTATAGTTTTTTTATATACATATTGAAAGATTTTTGGTTTTTTTTTCAATGCACAAATATGATTTTTAATAATCTAATATATATCACAAAAGTATCCAAGCTACAATATCGCATCTAGCGCCTGTGTGTTGGTTTCAAGTACTCAAATTCATATTGAACAGAAGTACATTGTAGAAAGAGATTTCTCCCGGGATTTTTAAGGTGTGTTCTCCGCTATAGACATTTTAAACTAAAGAAAATGTTATCTTAAGAATGTACATGGCCTTTCTTACTTACGCTTTATATCATCATATAGTGGTTTTTATAGTAAATATTATATTTTTATAGCTGTATTTTGTAAACGTAATAAACAGGCCGGTGAATTTTATTTACCCGAGTTTTTTTACGAAACACTTACGTGAAACTCACCCGAATCGAGTTTTATGTATAACTCACGGGAAATGATTGGCGCCAGATTCAAATAAAAATAGATACCACTTGAACTTCATGTGAAACTTTCTGAATTACAAATGGGTCTCAGGTGAGTTTTACGTAAAAAAAAGATACACACAAACTTATTTTAAAGTTCACATTTTTCTCTGAGGCAGTTTCACTTTAAATTTGTGTGAACATCCCTTGAAGTTTACTTGAGATTGAAAGGAATTTTACATTATTCATATGAAACTTCAGTGAGTCCAATTTTACTGTTTTTGACAAAGAATATTATATTAGTTTACTTAACAATTATTATACCAAATATATATATTTTCTGTTACCAAATTTAATTCAAATCTTTCCAACGATTTTTTTTCTTTACGGAAAATAATTAAATAATATGTAAAATACATTATTTTGTAAGTGTGCATTGTGAAAATATAAAATGCTTTTGATTGTTTCATTAATCAATAAATGCTTTGATAAATGAATACGTTTTTATTGTTTTTTTCTACATTTTTAATACTTATTTCTTTATCAAATCGAATTATTTTGTTTATCTCTAATGCAAAATATCGAAATACAAATGACAACAAAGTTCCAGACAATAAATTTTGCTACGCCTTACGCGCGTTTCGTCTATTCAAGACTCATCAGAGGCGCTCTACCAAAAATATTGAAAAAGCAAAACACTGTATGAATATGAAGAGCATGGAACAATATTACCAAAAATACCAAACTTGGGAACCAAATTATTACTAAGATATTCAACCTATGTCTGGGGTAGGAAGAACCTTAGGGTTTAGACAATTTTGAAATTTAGACGGATAATTTAAAGCTTTGATGTATTCTCCAACTCAAAAGCGTTGGTGCCGGAGCGGGCTAACCTCGGGGAATTTAAACTCCACCAGCAGTGCTAACCTTCACGTGTGTTCGAAATAAAAATGACAACAAAGTTCCAGACAATAAATTTTGCTACGCCTGACGCGCGTTTCGTCCATTCAAGACTCATCAGAGGCGCTCTACCAAAAATATTGAAAATGCCAAAACACTGTATGAATATGAAGAGCATAGAACAATATTACCAAAAATACCAAACTTGGGAACCAAATTATTACTAAGATATTCAACCTATGTCTGGGGTAGGAAGAACCATAGGGTTTAGACAATTTTGAAATTTAGACGGATAATTGAAAGCTTTGATGTATACTCCAACACAAAAGTGTTGGTGCCGGAGCGGGCTAACCTCGGGGAATTTAAACTCCACCAGCAGTGCTAACCTTCACGTGTGTTCGAAATACAAATGACAACAAAGTTCCAGACAATAAATTTTGCTACGCCTGACGCGCGTTTCGTCTATTCAAGACTCATCAGAGGCGCTCTACCAAAAATATTGAAAATGCCAAACACTATATGAATATGAAGAGCATAGAACAATATTACCAAAAATACCAAACTTGGGAACCAAATTATTACTACGATATTCAACCTATGTCTGGGGTAGGAAGAACCTTAGGGTTTAGACAATTTTGAAATTTAGACGGATAATTTAAAGCTTTGATGTATTCTCCAACTCAAAAGTGTTGGTGCCGGAGCGGGCTAACCTCGGGGAAATGAGATGCGCAATCTTTGCACGCACCATTATTTTCATTTGCTAACAAATGCTTACATGTAAATAAATAACTTATTTACACAAAATAAAACCAACAAGAACACATACTTGAATAAATCTACGGAATTCATAAAGTTGATTTTGGCTTATTAATTGCGGGAAAGTAGGATACAAAAAATTGTTAAATCCAACACATTTTATAATAATGTCCCTAGCTGTCTTTAGCCAGGAATAGTTGACAAAGCTTTGGTTTGGTCTTGTCTTTTTGATGTTGTCTGTTCCCTGTTTAAGAAAGGGGTCTATCTGTGACTATTTCAGTACTTGATTTGAATAATATGCATTTTATTTAGAAAAAATCAATATTTTAGAAGGTTAAACTACATTTAAAAGGTAAAATCCAAATAAGAAATCACAATAAAATCTCCGCAGGTGGAATACCTCGGGTCTGCACTCGCCATTCGATTCTCGTCAGTTGATGTGTTAACATCTTTCTTTTTCTTATAGTTCCTGAGGAAGGACATGAAATCCGAAAATTTGGGAATCTTTTATTGTTTTATTAATTCTTACCTTTTATTGTGATTTTCCTATTTGGAATTTACATTTTAAATGTGGTTTAACCTTCTTAACTATTGTTTTGTTTACCTTTTTACTAGCCTACTGGCCTCATTTAAGGCTGTTAATGGTTTTCCATTGTGTATTTTTCTTAATTTCCGCTTGTTATGTGAGTAATGTTGCGGGCACTTATTCCCCATCTCATTGTTTTCTTTTTGACTTGTCCAGAATATTGGAGTCCCAACTCTTATTTGTACCTGACTAAACTTGTTTCAGCTGGATTTCACTATCATTGTAGCTGGTTTCAGTCGGATTACAATATCATGAAAATCTTCTTTTATTTGGTTTCAGCTAGTTTTTAATATTGTTGGAGCCATTAAAAGATATATGCAACTAGTCGTGATCTTAAAATCGTATTATTATACCGGATCAAACAGATCTGAACAGTCAAGAAAGCACTAAGTAAGTGGAACCGAAAATTTCACTTCCGAAAAAAAAACCAGACTGAAACTGTTATTATACAGAAAACGAAAACCACTCATGTCAAAATTCAGTCAGCCTGGCATTTACCTTTCTACTAATAGACTAGTCTGTTTAAAAGAGTACGTAAAGATTACCATGTTTCGTCGAATTCAAATGAAAATGGGAAATGAGCACATATTTGATAATTCAATGATTCTTAAAATTGTGGGTGTTAATGCTTTGAATAGGTGCAATAAAACATAAAAGAATAAGTTTCCCTGTTAAGTTTCATCAACGATAGAAATGAGTGGCTCTTGGGAGCCTCTAATTTATATTAAATGGGAACTCAAATGATTGAAAATTAATATTGTAATTAAACAAGATAGAAAATGAGGAGCGAGTCTTTGGCTGAATGATGCCAATATGGAATTTTTTGTGACATTTTATACAATGCAGGAAATGAATATCACAGAGCAGGGCATTATAAACTTTTCACAGAGCCTAAATAAAGCACCTGGACCAGATAATACAACTCAAAGAATCCTCATTCAACGTAACAACGTATATATCTACAATCCTAACAATCAATAATATTAAGACAATTCTTTAGAAAGTACCCAAGAAGCAAAGAGGTACCAATTAAGCATTTGAGTATTTGGAAAAGTGCCTTTATCAGCACAATCTTGAGGAAAGAGAAGACATTTGAAGCTTTTAACTACAGCCCTGTGGCACTTACATGGATTGTCTGCGAACTGCCGGAGCACATTGTAATCAACAGTATCACGATATTGTGTCATGCTTACTAGACAGTATAATACAGCCTCTCCCACACTGTTTCCATAAAAAAGTTTTCCTGGGACACTCAACTTATTGAATCCATAGACGACACAGCCAATGACCTTGATCGAAGACAAGTTGATTTCCTGATGATGAACTTCAGCAAAGTCTTTATTAAAGTCTGTCATAGCTGCTATTCCACTGACCTAGAAGTAGAGGAGCATTATGGCAGTCAAACAGAAGAATTCAGAATTTCCCTCAAAACTGAAGTCATCAAGATTGATTGACCTTTATTCCAGAGGAATCTGGTGAACTTTAAGGATCAGTTTGAAGATCTAGCTAATACCTGTTAGGTACACTAATGAATTGCCATAGACAATAAGATCAACGACAAGATTATTTGCTGGTGATACAATCACCTATTTGACAACTACAATAGAAATAAATTCAACTTATCGCTAAAAACACATACTATCGTACATAGTGAGAGACAATGTTTTGATAATTTTAAACTTTCCTGCATTTTATTTTGAATTTCACCATAGCCCCCTCCACTAAAAATCCCTTAAAAAATGGACTTCTATCAAGAAAAATATGATGTGATTATAATATATCAGAAAAAAAAATCCTGTGAAGACCAACAACATTCTTCATGGTCTCGAACATAAACATATGTCAATGGCAAACTATCTAAGTGTCTCAATCACATTAGATATATAAGATAGAACTATGACATTTTTGAAATCGACCAGAAAGCATTCAGATATATTGATGATGTCCTTTCTGTCAATAACACTTCATTTGGTAGATGGATTCCTTCAATATATCCTCCAGAATTGGAGATTAAAGGGACCACCGAATCAAATTGCTTCACGTCTTTCTTGGATTTGACCCAGGTGGTCATCTCAGTACAAAAATTTACGATAAACGAGACGATTTTAATTTTCAAATTATTAATTTTCCTAATCTACAGAGCAATATACCTACTTCCCCTGCATACGGTGTTTTTATTTCACAACTTATTAGATATGCCAGAGCTTGCACACATTTCACGGATTTTTTTATCAGACACCGATTTCTTCGTGACCGACTTTTGGAGCAGGGCTATAAGAAAATCCGTCTCATACGATCCCAAAAAAAATTCTGTCTTCGTTATCAGCCACTAGTAGAAAAGTTCAAAACTGAGTTAAAAGATATGATAGTTAAATGTTTTAATTAGTGTTTGACTGGTCTGCTGTACTGAGATGATCACCTCAATATCCCTATTGTGTCTCACAACTATGTTGTGTTCTATGGTCATTACCGGATCCTAAGATTGCAATGGAAGAGGGAGGTTTGGCGCCATAAAACCTGGTTTAACCCACCATTTCGTTAGAAATGCCTGTACCATGTCAGGACCATTGCGATCAACCAATTCTCCGGTATGGGTGATTCGTTTTTGTCATTTTCCCTGTACTATGAGATTGATCATTCAAGTTCGGTAGTTTTGTTATTACCTTTATTTAATAAGTTAAGAAATTTGTATAGCTTTTATTGGAACAATCCTCCAAATGCATATACTTTGAAAACCAGATTTGCGTCAAATAACAATAACAGGATATACTGCTTATGGAGTCTTCGTATTACAGTTGTTTCGTTACTCCAGAGATTGCGAGAAAAACATCGATTTCCTTGGCAGAGCGTCAGGTTTGACACAAAAATTGCTGACCCAGGGTTATTTTGCTCCAATATTGCTTTCTTCACTCAAGAAATTTTAGGGTAAACACCGTGTACTCGTAGACAAATATGGGATTCCTATCTCTCAAATGAGTACAGATGTTGGTTTGTCGTAGAAATTTTTTTTGTCTTGACACACCTATTTGGAAATTAGCAACACGACGGTTGTGCTATAGCAGGCATGAATCGCTTATTCTTCCGGAGCACCTGAGTTCACTCTTGTCACGACTTGAGTTCGCGTTGTTGATTTCCGTTCGGTTGATTTTGTGTTTTGTTTTTCTTCGTGCTGTTTTTGTTCGTGTTTACCGGTTTCGTCGAACTTTCCCCTTTCGGACTGTTGACACTTGAATGCCCCATTGGTGCCTCTTTGCTTCTTTCAAATAATATCTGTAATAAAAACATGGGATCCCGGTACTATTTTTCGAGATATTTAAGAAAAACTTATTTTTATAAAACATTCCTTAAAAAATATCAGTCGCACATTTTTTCGGCCAATTATATCTCCCCTGAAATGAGTTTTTTTAAAAGAAAGACAAGTTTTTATCTTGTATTTCTTTCATTTAACAAGATAGAACGAAGAAATAAATTTCAAATCATTTAGGCGATAGCAAGTCATTTAAATTGAAATAAAGGCTAAAGATTTTCAAATAAGGTAACTGATAAAGATGTCCAGTTTTAGACCTCCAACTCGTTATCATGTACGCCCTGGATTGATACATTATTATAAAGACATTTCAAAAATACATTTACTTTTTAATTCTATTGTCTTTTGGTGTCCCATGATGAGCTTTCTATACAGATAGAATCTTGGAATCTATAAATTGGACAATGAGCCCTAGACTTTTTGCATCTCTAAAATGCACACCGTAATTCCTGGTAAGGAATTTAACTGTTCGAATTAACCATGTTAACCGTTGCAAAATGCTGACGAATAGCAAAACAATCCAACAATTCAGATCTGTTTAATGACAAATATAGGAAAGCAAAATGACTAACTAAAACTAACTAAAAGGAACTGTGCACTGAGACCTTCCTGTCAAACATGGTCGAGGTCAAACAATGGCCGGGTCCAATGCCAGTGGTTGCTAAATTACTGTTCATACATCTCACAAAATAAAACGGACAGCAAAAGAGAAATTATCTAGTAATGACTATAAGAACAGTGGGATGATTCAAAACAATATATTCGGTCCAGGGTCGTTCTGGTATTATTTTTTCCGTTGCTCATGGATACATATAAGGGGGCAATCTTGCTTTTGATTTTTATAAGAGGTTATCGTGAACTTTGTAATAAAAAGGCAGGATCTGCGGCCGGAGGCCAAAATTCAGGAAATACGATGGTTGGACCGTAATTTCAAAAAGGCAGGATGGTGTTTGTGACTGAAAAAAATATAATGAAGTTGAAAATCTAAAGAAATCAAGCCTCCGACCATTTTTCCGATTATTAAATGCCCCAAAAAAGTAACCATAGCGCCCTTAGTCAAATGGTTGTTCTTTAAAGTACATTTATGCACATTGAATGTTCATCTTTTGTTTTCTTTTAATTTCCAAATGCATCCCATGTGGTACATACAATATTTGAATTATTTAAAATCTTTACTTTGGAAAGTAATATAACAAGTGTACAGTTACTATGGTTACACTCGGTCCGATTTCATATTTATGACAGCCTATAAACAGCCTGAAAACCTAATGAAATATAGACGGTCCACTAAGTGTATATCGATATGATTTTTTTTCTCCAGACATTCAACTTCCTCTAACAAAAAACGATAAATTAAAGCATGCGTTGCGCATTCAGGATTATGTTTGTTGCTGATTTCGAACTGATAAGTGTTAAAGGAGACTGGACATGATTTTTGATATTTTTATATTAGATCTTACTATCATCATAAACAGTAAAAAACACCATAAAACTAATCAATTCTCCTGAATAAGGTTACAATTAGAGTAATTAGCATCACATTTTATCGCTTCCGCCGATCCAGAAAATTTTAATGAGATAGGCGTCACGTGACCTGATGACGCAATATGGGCCAGTTGTTGTTTTACTGCATAAGAAATTAATGGCAATTAATGCAATATGATATCGTTTTTGAATTAAAAAAAAGAATATATGGGAATTTTTTCTGAATTTCCATATTCAGCCATGGATATTGAAAATATCTAAAAAGATTGACCCATAATTATTTAGAAAAGCGACTCAAATATAGGGTCTTAATATATACATATACCCAATGGCATATGCAGCTTCCGACCAATTTTTCTCTTGCTGCAAATTAGTTTATACAAATTTTAGATTTTAAAATTTCAATAGGAGTTCATTAAATGCATCATATCTAAAGTAATTGTGCTTATATATTTGTTACAGTAAATGTGTGTAATTAGGAATTACGTGAAATTACTAACTTTTTCAGGAATTTCATGTAATTACTAGGCCATTTAGTAAATACGTGAAATTCCTAAAATTTCCAGTAATTACATGAAATTACTGAAAAAAAATCAAGAAATTTACACACATTTACTGACTTCATTTTCAATATAAATTGGCTATTAAATAATGATGCAATAAGAAAATAGTGAAGAATTATTTAGAGCAATCTGGATTGCTTAGAATTATATTAAAAAAAAATAAGTTTGCAACTCCTGTACAAAAAAAAAAACTTTTTTCATTGTTCAATTTTTAAATCATTCTCATGTGTGGTTTCCGAGAAAAGCTTGACGGAAATTTTAATGTATAAATTTTCATATTGACGTAGTCCCAACAGAAAGTAGAAGTTCATTACTTCTGAAAGTTGCTTACACTAGGGCATATATTTTTTTAATACTAAACCCCACTGTAAAATTTCAAATCATTCTAGTACAGTTTCCTAAAAATCCTTGGCAAAAATCGTACGAATGGACAGACATAAAGACATGAGTAAATCTAAATGCCCAACGACATGTTGTTGCGGTGGCATGAAATAAGGAAAGGTAATTTTTTTTCATATAAGACAAATACAGATTTGACAAATGGAAACCATCTATTACTAAATAGCATAAAATGTTTTTTTTTCTATTTCATATATGATTATCTTAATTGTTTAAAATTCTCCGTCAGTTCACAAATAGAAACTTTGTCTATGGTGGCATGGTTCAGTCCATCTTATTTAACCATACATGTCACTGTTAAATATTTACCTCATGTACAACTTTGGGAAATTCTATTTTTCAACCTTTGGAATTCTCTATGTCCAAGAATGACAAAAATGTTTGATTATGTGCACAAAATCACATTTCATAGATAATTGGAATTAAGATATGTGCCCATCCTACCTGCATGGTTAAAAACATAATTTTCTTAGTGTTTTTGATTTTGTTATGTACTTTTAAAACCCTTTTTAGCCGGGGTAATCGCTAGCGATTAGCCACGGCTATAGCTACGATAGCCTTTCGGTAAGCCTGCAGATGGTTTTTCCGGCAGTTTACCAAAAATCTATTAATAGAAATATCAATACACGCTTGCAATATAGTTCTTTTTCCAGATCTGTTTTTTTTCGTCGCCTTACTCGCAATTATGTTATAAATTTATTTATATAGTTTTCAAATTTTGTACAAGTATGTAAGACGCCTATCTGATGCGATAGTAATTATTGATTAATAAAGAATACAAAAGCGGATTGATATTTTGTTCCACTGCGATCTTAGGAACCGGTAATGACAAAAAATAAACCACACACAACATGGTTGGGAGACACAATATAGGGATTTTGAGCCAGAGGTGATTATATCAGTACAGCAGACCAGCCAAAAACTAATTAAACAAATTAATCACCATATCTTTCAACTCACTTTTGAATTTTTCTACTAGTGGCTGATAATGAAAAAAGATTTTTTTTTCAAAGATCGTATTTTCTTATAACCCTGCCTCAAAACTCGGTCATGGAGAAATCGGTATCTGATCTAAAAAATCTATGAAATGTGTGCAAGGTCTAGCATATCGAATAAGTTGTGAAGTATAAACGCCGTATGCAGGGGAAGTTTGTATATTGCTCTTTAGATTAGGAAAATTAATAATTTGAAAATTAAAAGCGTCTCTTGTATCGTAAATTTTTGTACTGAAATGACCACCAGGGGCTAATTCGAGATGCAATTGGATTCGGTAGTCTCTTTAATTTACAACCCTGGAGGATATGGAACTTGTCAGTCACATACATGTAACGGGAATATACTAAAATCATTCTCCTATAAGTGGTCATCCATGTGAACAACATAGGTCATAGCCAGCATCCGAAGCATGCATTGTGTTAAGTATATCCATACATATAATTTTGACGGGTTTCTTTGGTTTTTTGACGACCTTGGTATGGGGTCTGAGATCAAGGGCACATAAAATGGGGGTGGAAGGGGAATATTGTATCCCCGCTCTCCGCCCTCTTTCTCCGGCCCTGCTCCCCGCCCCCTCCCCCTCGCCGCTCCTCGTCACCTACAAAATAGCCACACCACCGACCATGTAAAATTACCACCGCCTGTTTCACCGCACCATCTATATTTTAACACCGCTTCAGCCACCGTATCACCGTCCCTCTTTCCACCCCTACACAAGATGTTCACTTCGGCGACCTACATGTATCGTCAGTTTAAAAAGGAGCAGCATTTGAGGGACAGTTCTCATGTTGAGCAAAACATTGATCTCTTTTGGTTTTAGTTCCTTTTTACTTTTTTTTCTAAATAACGTGTCTTTCTCCTCACCTTTAATATAATTTCTGTTCGCTCCAACATCATTTGGAATACCGGTAATATTGAAACTATGAGAAATTAAGTTCTGAAAGTTTTATTTTAAATACATAGTCCTTTTCGTGACTTTTTGATGTGTGTACGTAATACTATTTCTGACAGGGTCATGAAAGTAGAGGTTCAATAATAATAGGTATGTTGAAGTTACATTGTTCATTTCTCTAAGTTAGGTGAACAAAACTGATTTAAAAGTTTATACATGTTTAATTTTTAAAAATAGACACACACAAAAAAACATCAGTCATTGACATTTTGGTAATAATAATGTTCATTTTTTTGGAAAGACGAAACCGGTTCCTAGAATGGATAGCAATTATGACGAAACCGGAGCATTATACAGGGTGGGAAACGTACGTCATCAACAACGTTTCGTACACACCGGGAAAACGGTGCGGACGACAACACACGGTAAGAACTTTCTCACTTTATTTACTTATTTTCTGCAATAATCTTATACAAACGTTCTCAACATATCCCTATTCGTCCGAGAGGTGTATTAATGTTTCAAATTGTACGATTTAAGCGCTAGTTTTCTCAAACACTTCCATGACTTCGACACTTTCGTTTTTAGCCGGGGTAATCGCTAGCGATTAGCCACGGCTATAGCTACGATAGCCTTTCGGTAAGCCTGCAGATGGTTTTTCCGGCAGTTTACCAAAAATCTATTAATAGAAATATCAATACTCGCTTGCAATATAGTTCTTTTTCCAGATCTGTTTTTTTTTTTCGTCGCCTTACTCGCAATTATGTTATAAATTTATTTATATAGTTTTCAAATTTTGTACAAGTATGTAAGACGCCTATCTGATGCGATAGTAATTATTGATTAATAAAGAATACAAAAGCGGATTGATATTTTGTTTATAGGAGTGTTCGCCGATCTCATTAGTGGTGTCATATTCACTAATTTGCATCTCATTATAAGTGTCAAACTGGATGGCTACATATATATATATAATATATATATAACTTTATTCTCATAAACCATACATTTAGGTACAGAGAAATACTATGTACAATATATACAATAATACAGACATACAATGCAGCAAACATCATTATCACAAATTTCACATTATACATTCAATAAATATAATATAAAACAAGTAAATTTTAGCCGGGAGGACACGTTTTTTTATTTATGATTTTTATCAACTTACACAGTTTAATTAATTTGAATCTATTTTTTGTTGCCATGATATCCTTAAATTTTAAGATATTTGGACTTCTAGTCAGCTGTTTACTGATCAGTTTCTTTCTATCATCTGATAAGGATCGACATTCTAGAACATAATGAAATTCGTCTCCTATACTTTCATTACATAGGTTACATTTTCTATTTTGTCGTTCGACGTTATTCCATCTTCCCGTTTCAATGAGAAGTTTATGATTGCATGTTCTAAATTTACAAAGTGTTATAGAATCTTTTTTGTTCAGTGTTTCAAAATAATGCTCTAACTCTAAAGTGTCATAAAACATCGATGGGCAGGATAATTAACTAAAAGTTCAAATCCTGATATTTTTTTAGTTGATCAGATAAAATTATTCTGTAAACGGTTCTTTAAAGAAGAATTTATTCATATTTAAAATAATTGATCCTTAAAAATGAATTTTCTGTTAAATTGTTTCTCGACCAAGTAGTTTTTCATTGAAAATTTTTAATCAACCAAATTTTTGCTCTTTAGAACCACTGAATATATTTATTTTCAAGATGAACTACAAAAACGATCTTTTTATGAAAATTGTAGAAGCAAAAGAAATTTTTAATTATCTTGAAGAAACAAACAAGGTATGGCAATGCAAAGACTTTTTAAACACAGTTTTATTGTCTTTTTTGCCCTGACGTCTTTCCTATTGTGATTGCGCGCCTGCAAACGAAGCTGACAGAGGAAAATAAAAAAATAGGAATGTTTGCCATCGGTAAGTTTGAGGTCATAGCAATACTTTGTAAGTGTGACTTCTGTGGTACAGAGTCGATGAAATTTTGGATCGTTTGTCATTTCAAATTGATAAATTCTACAGGAGTTACAGGAAAGATTTTACTTAGTTGTATTCATCTCAGATGCGGTACTTCGAATTACCGAAATGCCCCTTATTACCGAAATGTCTTTAAAATTACCGAAATGCCCAATAAAATTACCGAAATGCCCATTTTAGGGGGTGGTTCAGAGGTATATTTAATATTTACAATTAATATTGATATCGATTTTGGCAATTTTAAAGCTTCTGATGAAGAAAGGATGTTTTTGATTAAAGTGATGACCATTTATAAATGTAACGAGTTTCATAATCTACCTCCTGCTTGCGGTTTATTTTATCATTTTTGTACATTTGTTTTCGTTGTTTAATACATTTTTATAGATAAGATTTTGCATGGTTAATTTTTACAACAAATTCTTTAATGTTTGAGCTTTACCAAAATTTAGAAAGTCTTCACTTTAAATTTTCATTTAAGTTTCACTTCTCTACTAAATAATTTTATTACGCTTACATTCCTTCAACTGTTGCCTAGAAGAGGCAGTTTATTCTGACAAATTCCTTAGGAGGTAAAAGATAGTTCGGAAAATATACCACCTCTCATTCATATAACTAGTAGTGATCACTATAAATATAGATCGGTAATATATAGGTCTTATATGATAATCGAAATTTTAGTCACATGAACATGTATTTAATATTTATTTCGTATAAGGATAAGTCTACTGCGAAGGAGTTTGGAAGTCTTCGTTATATTCTGTCAACTTTATATGTCAATGTTTTTTTCATATATATTGCACCGTAACATTGCTACAGGGGACCAAAGACAGGCCACGCCCATAAAATCAACTTAAAAAAAAATTTTAGTTCGATTTTCAAAATCTTTTCTTTTTTCATTGGAATCCTTGTGAATATCCCTTTTACATAAAAAGTAGCTTTTTAAAAAATTTTTTGCCACATATAAACAATTTAAAATTTGTAGATTACCCCGGCTACCAGTACTTTCAGTACTTTGATTTGATATACTACAGACACTGACTACAGTACAATTTTCTTTTCAGTACGTTAATAAATCAACTATGTTTTCAGTAAATGTGTGTAATATTCCCTAAATTTTTCAGTAATTTCATGTAATTACTGGTGAAAATCAGTTATTTTACGTAATTACTAAGTCCTTAAGGAATAACATGAAATTCCTGAATTTTCAGTAATTTCATGAAATTCCTAATTACACACATTTATTTATTCAATCAATTCCAATATAAAACATTTATCAACACTAAGTGTTGTTAAAACTTTTTTTTTTGGGGGGGGGATAATTACATGGTATTACATTTTTATAGGATTTAGACAACTGAGATTTAAGTTTAATACGAGATAATGTTTAATATATTATTAGCTTCTGTAAAAATGTTACAAATACTACTGACTGTATTGTTTTATTCTTTCTGTGTGATCATGTCCCGATATTTATTGTGAAGTCTCTACACTAAACAGAAGAACGCGACAATTTAGGTTTGAACTGAAATAAAGAAAGAATGTGTCAATTGATGCCTCCGCTGTCCCAAAATAGGAACTTGAAGTCCGACAGGTCGAAAAATCCCTAAAGACTTACAACGTACATTATTTCTTCTTACGGATCTACTAATGGACGAACCCAACACATCTACATATGTTTCAAGGTAAACACAGGATCAAACAAAATTGAAGAACTAGACGAACTCTAATTAATTTATGATGCAAATTGCAAATTTACACTGGTGTGAGCATTGACCGCTTACTTCATATTGGGTGATTGTAACACCTGTTGTAAATTCACAGTACTTTGACAGGTATGACACCTGCGGTGCGGCAGTCCAGTATGATCATTGAACCTTCAAACGACTGTAAGTACCTGCAGCTTCAATCAACATGAAATAAAGTAATACACAAACCACGGGATGTATTAATTTACAACCCTTATTTTATGCCAAATTTCGGAATGTAACGTTTATCTGAATTTCAATGAAAAAAATATAAAAAATCATAATACAGTAAACCAGAGATAAAATCAAAATAGAGTAAACCAGAATATCAGTCTTAATTAAGTCTTTTTTTTTTCTTTCTGAACATTGAGCTCTGGAAAGGGCTTTTGTCTGGGTAGGAAAAGACCTTTGCCCGTTGGGTGCTAAAAAACGCAAAATTTGCGAGCGGTTTACAATTTTTCTCACAGAGTAAATGGGTTCGCGGACGGTTAACGTTGCAGGGGCAGATTCAGACATTTTCGAAAGGGGGTTTCGCATTCTAGCTCCAGACCTATTTTGCTTAACTACACGAAAAAGAAAATGAATTCGGAGGAAATTCCGAACCCCCTGTATCCGCCAATGAGTCGTAGTAATGTAAAAATGCACAGAGCAAACTTTATTTCTGCCGCGACGACTAACAAGCTTTACAGACTGACTGCTCTAAAAAAATTCTAATTCATGAAAATTATTTAAAAATATTTCCGATCCTATATTTTTTTGGTTACTGCGGTCAAATATATTCATAAAAATGCATTTTAAAGAACTGTCAATTTAATTTAAACAACTCTCTTGATTTTTTTATTGACTATCTACCATTATTTTAATATGCAATGATGGACCAGTGGCCCGTGTGACGTCAAGCCTCGTTTTGGGCTCAATCGCCGATTATTTTTTGCATATTTCAGAGGTCATAAACAAATGCCTAAAAAGTGGTGTTTTAAGGTGTATATCAATAAAACAAAGGCGTATTTCATATTAAATAGCATTTTATGACAGATTTTTATCATAATGTAAAAAAGTGAAAAATCGTGTCCAGTCTCCTTTAAGGTGGGACGTTACGTTAAAAACGACGTTACCGATAAAATTTACCTGTACACTGAAAAATCCGTCTGAACGTCGTGAAAAGCAACGTCAATTTTAGTTACATTATATTGCATTTTTCACGTATAGGCAATGCTCAAGAGTCCATACCTTAAAAACGAAGTCCGTGACATATTCTTTATTTTACATCAATGCATCGCAAATTTTCCAAGGAATATTATTTTAGTTTTTGGTCAAAATTTGGATATCGTTAGTCCATTTTTGTGTATAAAAAGTAAAAATAATAGTTGTTGAAACTCTTTTTTCCTATATGTCTTTGTTAATTTCCCGCCAAAATTGCATTTTTCAAATGCATTTATTTAAAAACGAGGTCCGTTACCCCCATTTTTTATTTCATATATGGATGTATATCACTATAAACTGTGCGTCTACCCATTTTCATTAAAATCTGGATATATGACATTTGGTATCGTCCCACTTTAATGTAGGGGCTGAGTAGTAATGCGTGCCACTATAGAACACTTTGACCCCGATGACCCCGAGTTCATTCCCATAGGCTCCATGTTAAATCGTTGCTATTTTTGGTACTGAAATACCCACCCAAGATCTCTAGCAGTAAAGTCGTGTGCAGTCATGCGGAACGGCGACTCGTCTCTTTCTTCCCCCCCCCCCATTTTAGTTCGTCACCAGTTTCTATTATGTATTATTAACTCTTATCTTTAACCCTAACCCTAGCCCTAACCCTAACCCTAATCCTAACCCTAGCCCTAACCCTAATCCTAACCCTAGCCCTAACCCTAATCCTAACCCTAATCCTAACCATTTGTTTTGTTAGTGTCGCCCTGTCATTTTTATGTGTTATATAGTTTTACTCTCCCCCCCCCCTCCTTTCCTCATTTTCCCTCCTCCTCCTCCTCCTCTTTCCCTCATTTTCCGTCCTCCTCCTCCTCATTTCCTCATTTTTTTCCTCATTTCCCACCTCATTTTCCCTCATTTTCCTCATTTCCCTCCTCATTTTTTCTTATATTTTTCGTCTTTTGAGCTTGTTTTGTTCATGTATGGCTAACTCTTATTGGTTCTTTTCGGTTTTTTTTTTGTTTGGTTCGCCCTTTATGGGCTCTTTTTTTTTGTCTTTGTTATTGTATTGATTGCTTTTATTTTCTTAAGTTTTCAATAAAAACTCAAAATCAGGTACAACTTTTATTAACATTCTACGTTTTATTTACATTCTATCTTTCAATTTCAATATCCATAGGGTCTGGTGGTTAAATCGTTCATGATCACTCTTTTGTCAAAAACAATTCTATAATCTTTCTTTTGTGAAACGGTTAACAGTTTTTGATTGCTTCTTTGGATCTTGTAATCGTCTCTCACTGTCCTGATATCGTTTCTGTTGATGGTGACCATCTCCTTGATGGTGTCAAAGTTGATGTCCAAAGCATTCTTATAGTTCAATGTTATTCCACGGACTTTGCACATAGTTCTGTTTCCTGCTTTCTCTGGGACGGCTAGTTTATACGCATAGTTTTTTGGTCCTCCAGTGACAAACTCCGTAATAGTATTTCCGGGTACTTCGTCCGTCAAATCTCCCAAGTAGTCTCCCAGCTTAGGCCTCCATTCTCCAGGTTTGGTGGTAAAAACAATCGAATCTGTATCGCAGTACAATGTTCTTGGTCCCAAATTCTCCAGATAAGTATATAGTTTAAGTCTGGCCTGGGCGGTAGTATAGGCGGCTATGACGACGTTTGTTTTCTTTTGGGTTTCAATGAATTCTTCTTTATATTTCCATCGTAATTCCACCATTTCATCGTTAACAAACTGTATTCCGGTCACTTCAATTTTATCGCTCGTTAACATGTCGAAGTATTTCTTTTGTTCTGTAATGTAGGTGGTCTGTTGCATGTTGTTTCTTTGTCCAAACTTGCCCCAAAAGCTGTTCAACATCAGTTTGGCTAAAGACCTGATGCCGGGGTTCTTTTCTATTTTGTTAAAGTCTAACTGTATCCCTTCCTTTTCTTCGTAGTTCTTGATATATTGCTGTTTAGCCTCTTCAGATTGACACCACTCTGGCCATCCACTAGCTTCTTGTTTCATTTTTAAGAATGTATTGATGTAGTCAGTGAAGAGTCCTCCAGACTTCCTTCCGGGATCGTACTGTTCTACCTCTTCGAAATGCCATACTTCGTAGATGGTTAAGATGGAATATCCCTTTTCCAAGGCCTTCTTCAACTCATCTGTCACCCAAGTTCCCGTTATAGCTCTATCTTTTTCAGTATGGTTACAAGTCTCCTGCTGGTAGGTTTCGGTACAGGTACGACAGAGTGGGAACATCAGTTTGTTGTTGATCTTGGTTGGTAAGACGGGGATGTATAGGTTTTTGGGCGGTAGTACTTTACATTTCACCAATCCTTCGTACTCGTTGATGTCCCCAAAGTTTTCGGTGATGATCAATGGATGACCTTTGGGTACTTTTCCGGTTTTGTTGACAAACGGATAGAGCGATGTAACGTCATAGTAGTTTATATTGTCTTCTCCTGTCTGTTTGTACAAGGTAAAGGCTTCTGTTCTTCCTCCGTAGAAAGCGTCTCGTGGTTCCAAAGCAGGGATCATCTCTAAGGAATTTACATAGGCACGAAGTGTTGGATCTTGTTCTATCTCTTTATCGAAATCACATTCCCATTTCTCTACGTAGGAGTATCCTTCTGCTTCCAAATAAGTCTTTTTCTCTAGTGTCCGTTGATGAAGATCGTTCATAAACATGTTGTTGACCGTATTGATGGTCTCTCTGGAATAGCATCTGGGACAGCCGTGCCAATAACAACCGTGAAATTCATACACAGTTCCATTGTCGTATCCGTCTACTCTGTAGGGTCCAATCTGCTTCTCTCCTCCGTTTTGGGCGTGTTGAATTCTTGAATCTTTCTTTGCTGATATATGTTTTATCCACTTCATAGCTTTGATGGAGTGCTTATGTTCTGGTTGGTAGCCTTGCGCTGGGATGAGCCCAATGGTGTTCCACCGTAGAAACTTGGATCGAAAGACAAGGTTGCAGGCGGATGCTATAGTGATACTCTGTTGGAAGGGGTCGATTGGAGTTCCGTCTAAGGTGTCCATGAATAGTTGTCGGAAGGTTAAACAGGCTTTTCTCAGGATGTCTACGTCTGTGATACAGTACTTCAAGAGTTCTTCTTGGACTTCAAATGGTTCGTTCCTGTGTTTATCGTACCATTTCACGAATGTTTCGCGGTCTTCTGATTTCATACCATTTGGATTGTAATAATTGATGTCTGGAAGAGTTTCTAATCGGATGTTTTGGTTTTCCTTTGTGTTAAACAGATGTGGAAAGTATCCTTTGTGGAGTTCCTCGAATCCAAACATTTTCGGGAGTTTGGCTAAGGCAGTGGGTAGAAAGTTGAGGGAATCTATCATCCGTATGCTGCAGTTTGAAATCGCTACAGACATGTTCTTGGCACCGTTGGGGATTATCTTGGGTTGAATTCCACGACGAAACAGGTATTGCAGAACGGGGATAGAGTCATATCCTTTAAAGTTGTGGCAGATAACGGTGGAGTTGTTGTTGTTTCCGGAAAATAGCCAGTTGCAAAAGTCGTTGTTGGCGTTGGGTCCACTAAAGACCAGTTGGTTCTGTCCACATTTCCCGCAGGTACTCTCTTCAGTTACTTCCTCCTCCATACAGACGGTACAGACTTTTTGAACCACGCATAAGTTGGGTCGATGTTCCTTGGCTCCGCAGGTACTAGCTTTACAGTTTGCACATCTTCCGTCGGTGTCAGGTTGGTACCCCATTTCGCATTCTACGAGGTCGTCTTGTGTGCATTCAAAATCAAAGAAGATGTAGGTTTGTATTTCTGGAGGATCTTCGATAACTATAGGTGTCATGTAACACTGATGGTCTGTATCGCAGTATCGTTTACAGGATGGACAGTACATCTCGCCACATACATGGTTGGTTTTCCTTTTTTCCATGTTGACGGTGTGGCCACAGTCTTTACACTTGTAGTACCATTTACATGTTGAGTTGATTTTCTTTGTTTGCTCCAAATGGAGTTGGAAGCACTCTTTTCCTCTAAAGTTTCGGCCACATTGGCTACAGTTGATCCAATTGTCTTCGCAGGGCTCGTGTATCTTCTTACAAAGGATGCATGGGTTGTTACATACATGTGTTTCCTTGTTACTATATCCCTTTTTACACTTGTTGCAGTAATAGTTTCTGGTCAAGAATCCTGTTACAGTGGTGATGACATCGTAATGATCGTCGTGGTGGTAAAGGTAGATCTTCTTCTCTGCATCTGGTCCCTCATAGATAATCCCGTTGAAGTAGTCTTTGGAGAAAATGGTTATTTGATATTCCGGCAGTACAGCTTGGAATCTTTTAAGTTCTTCAATACCACATGGGCCTTTTGATACTTTGGCTTTTTCGTGAAGTTTTTCTGCTAATTCCTGTTGAATACATCTTCCTTGGCGGATAGTGTCCCACATTGAGTGCTTATCGAGCCTGGCTTTAGCAGTAACAATGGCTCTAGCACAACACAGCTCGTCTCGGTTCTGTATCCTGACGAAACTTCTTTTATCTTTCAGCATTCTCTCGAGATCAACGTAATTGCATCTTTTGCGCCCGGATCCTTCGGGAATAGATACGTGGAGGACATCTAATTCTAAACTTCCGTCCAATACAAACTCCTCATGAGATTGTAATACTCTCTCTATTTCCTTTAATAGTAGTTCCGTAGTCAGGTCCTTGAGTTGTAATATGGGAAGGGCAATCGGGAAGTCAAGGGAGTTGGTTTCAATTGTTAGTTTAACAAGGTCGTGTTCTTTCATCTCTTCTTCAATGGTTTGCAGGATGGAGTCGAATAACCGATGTAGTGTTCTTGTGATGGAAGGCAGGTCCGTGACTTCAAATTCCTTAAAGGTGACGGTATAATGATTTCTCGAAGTTCCAAACTTGAGTATTCTTTTCTTCTCCTGCCGTTTGATGGTGTAATAGGATTTCGGATCATCCATGAGGAACGGTTGCCCTGCTCCTCTTTGTCCATGTCTTTGCTGATATAACTCTAAATGGCGTTGGGTGGCAAAGGCCTGGTTGCATACGATACATTCGTAACCCATTTGGTGGCGGGTCATATGAGCTTTTAGATTCTCCCGCCTTGTAAAAGTCTTGGTGCATCTCGTACACGAGTAAGTCTCTCGGTGGTTGGTCCATCGTCTATGACGATGTAGCTGACTCATCTTCTCAAAATTGGCTTCGCATTGGTTGCAGGTAAATTGCTTAGCTATCTAAAATAAAAATAACACAGGTAAGTATATGGTGTCTATTGTTTCCTCTTTTTTTAATTGTATACGTTTAAAATAATATGTCGTCTATTGATTCCTTCTCTTTTACTTGTATGCCTTTCAAATTATATATTGTCTATTGTTTCCTCCTCTTTTAGTAGTATGCCTTTCAAAGTTAAGTTGGATATGTATGAGTCATACCTTTTCTCTTCGTTAAAACACGTCTGAACTCTTTGGTGTCTAATCGTAAAATGATTTCATTTCAAATGGTTTACCTGTATAATGGATTGTACCACGTGATCATGTCACGTGACTTCTGGATCAAACCGGTTAGAACTGGTTTGGACTTGATTTTACGTTTTGTAAGTTTTCATCGAATTGCTTTTTGTTGGAATCTGTTCTTCAATTTTTTTTATGTTTGCTGATTTTTCGTCAACATATTTTCTTACCGGAAAGATTTTGTAAGTTTGTTTTCGTAGTTTGATGTTTTTTCTTCAACAGATTTTCTTAACGGTAAGATTTTGTGAGTTTCTTTTTAAAGTGGAAGGTTTTTCGTCAATGCATTTTGATTTTGTTTGAATTTGATGTACCGATTTTCGTTTTTAAGTCAAACGTTTAGATCTCTGTCTTGTATTTTTGTGTCGAAAACGCTTCAATAGGTATTTTTAAAGGGGGAAAATTGGCTTAAAATGGGTGTTTTGGGGTGAAAATGAGTAAAATGGGGCTAAAATGGGTGTTTTGGGGGTAAATTGAGTAAAATAGGGGGTAATGGGGGATATTGGGGCTGCTGCTGCTGCTGCTGCTGCGGTTGCGGCGGCGGCGGAGGGTAAATGGCTGCTATTGCTGCTCCAGTAGAGGTAGTTTAGGGGGGGGAGAGGGATTTTGCTGTTCCATGGGAAGAATAAAAACGCGTATACTAGTTCGGATGGTTTATTGAGTTAAAACATTCTTCTTCAGGTAGTCTTTAAACAATCGCTTCTTCTTTAATGGGTTGGTTGGTTTCTTTTGGATGTTCCTTGTTTGTCTTGGGCTTTCTTCCTCTTGAGGTCTTTGTAGGCTTGTGGTTCATGGGTTTCTTGGTCTTTACACTGTTGAGGTTCTTTACTTCCTTGGACTTTGCTAGTCTTCTTCTTGAGTTCTTTGTAGGCTTTACTGATTTTCCATTATGGTTCATGGGCTTCTTGGCCTTTACAATGTTAAGGTTCTTTACATCCTTGGTCTTCTCAGACTTAATCGATCGCCGTGTCTTCTTTAACTTTGCCATCTGTTCTCTCTTTGAGTCTTGTAACTTTGTCAAGTGTCTTACTTCCTTGTATATTGCTTTTCCTAAATTTTCAAGTCTATGTTCCGCACTCTTTGGACGTTTGGATTGTTCTCCCGGTGGTACAACGTGTCGAGTCTTAGTTTGTGTTGCCATTTTCTCTTTCGAGTCTACATGCTTCACCTTCTCGTGTCGTGTAACATCACTCGGCCATGAAAACCGTTTATTGCATTCGGAGCACTGATAAGCCATGTTCTCTCTTCGGTGTCTAATGTAAAACTAACTCAATCTCCACCTGTCACTCCTTATATCCATATTTCACTTTCTTAACCTTAGATTCGTTATGTAAAGGTCTTTAGCTCTTTAACGATATGTAACACATCTACCCTCACTTTAAATGTGGAATTGGTCACTTTGTGGTCAAGTCCTGACTGACCACTGACCAATACCATTCTAATAACCCGAGAATCTGCGTCTAGACTTCTTAGGCTATCTAACGATATACAACAACTCTATATTAGACTTAATTTAAGGATTGGTCACTGTGTGGTCAAGCCCCTAATGACCACTGACCAAAACACAGTATATCATCGGAAAGCCATTGTCCTAGAGAAGACAATGCAACAAACCGGAAGGAAATCGGTCAAGGAATAACAAAGTTAGGGCCCGTTAAACACTAGTAGTATATCAGCACCGATCATTTATTATTTCTCGGGACGATTAAGACGATTAGCCTGCTGTGACGTCATATCCACTTCCGGTTCCGCCATCTTGAAGCACGGTGGCCATCTTGCTTCCGGTTCCGCCATTTTGCTTCCGGTCGGCCATCTTGCTTCCGGTGACGCCACATCCGGTCCTTTTGGAATCTCATTTTCCCGCGAAAATTCGAATTCGAGATATCCGAGCTAATCGGTGCATCTATACTACTAGTGTTTAACGGGCCCTAACTTTGTTATTCCTTGACCGATTTCCTTCCGGTTTGTTGCATTGTCTTCTCTAGAACAATGGCTTTCCGATGATGTCCATTGTGTTGGTCAGTGGTCATTAGGGGCTTGACCATCAGGTGACCATTTCTTATATCTATTCAAAGGTGGGGTTGTTGTATATCATTAGACAGCTTTTAAGGTGTAGAGGTTGATTCTGAGCTTTTGTGCTGGTAAGGGTCAGGGGTTTCTCAGGATTTGACCCCAAAGTGACCAATTCCACATTTTAAGTGAGGGTAGATGTGTTACATATCGTTAAAGAGCTAAAGACCTTTACATAACGAATCTAAGGTTAAGAAAGTGAAATATGGATATAAGGAGTGACAGGTGGAGTTTGAGTTAGTTTTACATAAGACACCGAAGAGAGAACATGGCTTATCAGTGCTCCGAATGCAATAGACGGTTTTCATGGCCAAGTGATGTTACACGACACGAGAAGGTGAAGCATGTAGACTCGAAAGAGAAAAGGGCAACACAAACTAAGACTCGACACGTTGTACCACCGGGAGAACAATCCAAACGTCCAAAGAGTGTGGAACATAGACTTGAAAGTTTGGGAAAAGCTATATACAAGGAAATAAGACACTTGACAAAGCTACAAGTCTCAAAGAGAGAACAGATGGCAAAGTTAAAGAAGACACGGCGATCGATTAAGTCTGAGAAGACCAAGGATGTAAAGAACCTTAACGTTGTAAAGGCCAAGAAGCCCATGAACCATAATGGAAAATCAGTAAAGCCTACAAAGAACTCAAGAAGAAGACTAGCAAAGTCAAATGAAGTAAAGAACCTTAACGGTGTAAAGACCAAGAAACCCATGAAACACAAGCCTACAAAGACCTCAAGAGGAAGAAAGCCCAAGACAAACAAGGAACATCCAAAAGAAACCAATCAACCGATTAAAGAAGAAGCGATCGTTTAAGGACTACCTGAAGAAGAATGTTTTAACTCAATAAACCATCCGAACTAGTATACGCGTTTTCATTCTTCCCATGGAACAGCAAAATCCCTCCCCTAAACTACCTCTACTGGAGCAGCAATAGCAGCCATTTACCCCCCGCCGCCGCCGCAGCAGCAGCAGCAGCAGCCCCAATATCCCCCATTACACCCCCCCTATTTTACTCATTTTACCCCCAAAACACCCATTTTAGCCCCATTTTACTCATTTTCACCCCTAAACACCCATTTTAAGCCAATTTTCCCCCTTTAAAAATACCTATTGAAGCGTTTTCGACATAAAAATACAAGACAGAGATCTAAACGTTTGACTTAAAAACGAAAATCGGTACATCAAATTCAAACAAAATCAAAATGCATTGACGAAAAACCTTCCACTTTAAAAAGAAACTCACAAAATCTTACCACAAAAGAAAATCTGTTTATGAAAAAACAACAAACTACGAAAACAAACTTACAAAATCTTACCGGTAAGAAAATCTGTTGATGAAAAAAACATCAAACTACGAAAACAAACTTACAAAATCTTACACATGAGAAAATCTGTTGATGAAAAACCAACACACATAAAAAATTTAAAGAACAAAAAAGCAATTCAATGAACGAAAACTTTCAAAATGTAAAAACAAGTCCAAACCAGTTCTAACCGGTTTGATCCAGAAGTCACGTGACATGATCACGTGGTACAATCCATTATACAGGTAAACCATTTGAAATGAAATCATTTTACGATTAGACACCAAAGAGTTCAGACGTGTTTTAACGAAGAGAAAAGGTATGACTCATACATATCCAACTTAACTTTGAAAGGCATACTACTAAAAGAGGAGGAAACAATAGACAATATATAATTTGAAAGGCATAGAATTTAAAAGAGAAGGAATCAATTGACGACATATAATTTTAAACGTATACAATTAAAAAAGAGGAAACAATAGACAACTTTATACTTACCTGTGTTATTTTTTTTTTATTTCAGATGGCTAAGCAATTTACCTGCAACCAATGTGAAGCCAATTTTGAGAAGATGAGTCAGCTACATCGTCATAGACGATGGACCAACCACCGAGAGACTTATTCGTGTACGAGATGCACCAAGACTTTTACAAGGCGGGAGAATCTACAAGCTCACATGACCCGCCACCAAATGGGTTACGAATGTATCCAATGCAATCAGGCCTTTGCCACCCAACGCCATTTAGAGTTACATCAGCAAAGACATGGACAAAGAGGAGCAGGGCAGCCGTTCCACATGGATGATCCGAAATCCTATTACACCATCAAACGGCAGGAGAAGAAAAGAATACTCAAGTTTGGAACTTCGAGAAATCATTATACAGTCACCTTTAAGGAATTTGAAGTCACGGACCTGCCTTCCATCACAAGAACACTACATCGGTTATTCGACTCCATCCTGCAAACCATTGGAGAAGAGATGAAAGAACACGACCTTGTTAAACTAACAATTGAAACCAACTCCCTTGACTTCCCGATTGCCCTTCCCATATTACAACTCAAGGACCTGACTACGGAACTACTATTAAAGGAGTTTGTCACGGGAGGACCAAAGAACTATGCATACAAACTAGCCATTCCCGAGAAAGGAGGAAACAGAACTATGTGCAAAGTTCGTGGAATAACACTAAACTTCAAGAACGCATTAGACATCAACTACGACACCATCAAGGAGATGGTCACCATCAACAGAAGCGATATCAGGACAGTGAGAGACGAATATAAGATCCAAAGAAGCAATCAAAAACTGTTAACTGTTTCACAAAAGAAAGACTATCGAATTGTATTTGACAAAAGAGTGATCATGAACGATTTAACCACCAGACCCTATGGATATTGAAATTGAAAGATAGAATGTAAATAAAACGTAGAATGTTAATAAAAGTTGTACCTGATTTTGAGTTTTTATTGAAAACTTAAAGGAAAGAGCTATCAATACAATAACAAAGACAAAAAAAGAGCCCATAAAGGGCGAACCAAACAAAAAAAAAAACAAAACGAAAAGAACCAATTAGGAATAATCCATACAAGAGTATCACAACACAGGAGTCCATAAAGGGCGATACTAACAAAACAAATGGTTAGGATAAGGGTTAGGGCTAGGGTAAGAATTAGGGTTAGGGTTAGGGTTAGAGATAAGGGTAAGGGTTAAAGGTTAGGGTAAGGGATTAGAGATTAGGTTTAGGATTAGGGTAAGGGTAAGATTTAGGGGACGAATAAAAATCAGGGGCGAAAAAAAAGGGACGAATTAAAAAAGGGGGCGAAGGAAAAAGATTAATCGCTGTTCCGCATGACTGCACATGACTTTACTGATAGAGATCTGAGGCGACAGTTGTCGCCATGTGGTTTGACCTTTCGTCTATGGAAAATTAAAAGTACAAAGTGTTCTAGAGAGACCCGGTATACTACTGGGCTGCAAGAAGCGAAATATAACGACTGTATTATTTGGATTATTTACTAGAATTTTATCGATATTGCAGCCCCTACATTAACACCCGAAGTATGCAAAGACGGATAGGACTTTGATCATTCGAGTTAACTAGTAATTGGAAAAAGGAGAAATTTTAAAGGTTTTCTTTGATTTTTAATAAGGCTTGGTTTTCATTGTATTGGGATCCGGGAGGGCTGTTATTTTTTTTTAAAATTATGAATACTAATGATGCATCTGATGGAAACTGTTTCATAAAGTAAAATAAAAACGAAAAAAATGATTAATTGTTGCTTCAAATAATAATATTTAATAGGGAAAAATATATAGAAATTCTGAACTTAATTTTCCTAGAACTTGCAAAATGATATATTTTCAGGTTGGATAATCCTAGCGAACATCCTAAAAAATACACGAATGTTTTTAGTGTTTAATCCGTACATACATGTAGTGACACGTGTTATATTTGGGCCGGCTCTACTCTAGACTTTTAGTCGAAGAATATTTTTTTAAATCCGTCTTCAGAAATATAACTCCGTTATTTAGTAATATCTGATTTTTATTTCCGGTATTTCGTCAACTTCCGGTATCGAAAATTTGTAAACATAGCCAAATTTCTGTTTTCTTTCTAAATCCATATTCATCGACTAATTTATTTTCTTTCTTGATCAGCAGAAATAAGTTCTATGACAAGCATAAGCAATACATTTGGTCAAACTCTTGGTAAGAACAAATTGAATGAAGAAAGTCGTATTTACGTTGTAAATATGTACATTGATGTCGATCAAAAGCTCTCAGATCGTTTGCTATTGATTGTGCCTTCTTTGAATAAGCAATTTCAGACAGATATTCTGTAGTCAAACATTTAAACAAATCACGATGCAACCACTGGTGCCTTTGTACAATATAATGAAGTATCTTTTCTCACTCACAAGCCAAGAGAGGACAAACTTCACATAGGATCACAGGGTGTAATATTGTAAAATGATGATGTTTCTTTCAGTTAACGCTAACCTTTATGTTTTAATCCTGTCGTAAACCCCAATATTGAAACAATATTCTGATAATTTCATCCAATGGACAACTCCTTGGCCTTCGTTTAATGACATCTAAAATTTTCAAAGATAAAAACGTCAAAAAGACGCCGAAAGTTCAGGAAAACAAGCGTGTGCTAAACTGGATGTTGAAGGAAAATTCAGCTCATAGTACAACTAAAATATTGACATTTCTACCATTATCGCTTCCTTCGGGAGCGTATGAGGCTGGTTTAACCTGTGACGCTCCCAAAGTTACAAAGTATCTTTAAATATTTTTCATGCTGTATAAATTTTGAAATGTTTATGAATTGAAACAATTTGTATTCTAAAATAAAAAAAGTAATATGATGCAGGTTAAACCTGTGACGCTCCCGGCGAAGTTTGAACGTATCCTTAAATATTTTACAAGCTAAAATAAGTTTTCAAATGTTTATTGGGCAATTAATTGAAACAAATTCTTATTCGAAAATAAAAACAAAGTAGCTTTTCTTGTGGGTCCTTTGTGCGCTTAATGACGTCAGGAATTTTCAAAGAAAAAAGCGTTAAAAAGACGCAGAAAGTTCGGGAAACCGCGCGTGATTTACCGGACGTTGAAGGAAAATTGAGCCCATAGTACAACTAGAATATTGACATTTCTACCATTATCGTTCCCTTCGGGAGCGTAATAACTTTTCTTCTGTCAGTTCCAGGTCCCGCTTGCACTTAAAAGAAGCGTGAAAAAAACGGATGTTGAATGAAAATTCAGCTCATACATGTACAGTACACCAAGAGACATACCATGATTGAACACCGTGATAGTGGTACACCACTCTTAGAGACATAACAAATATCTTTTTTGTGGTTAAAGATTTTTCAAAAATTCTTTTTGGAAATTGTTCTGTATAATCATTCCTTCAAAATGTAAAAAGAATTTTTTTTAAATCTTTAACAACAAAAAAGATATTTGTTATGTCTCTAAGAGTGGTGTACCACTATCACGGTGATCAGTCACGGTATGTCTCTTGGTGTACTGTAGTACATTTATTTTACTAAATAGTTGACATTTCTACCATTATTGATCTCTTCGGGAGGGTATACAATTGATTTTTTTTTTTAAATTAAAGAACAATTTCCTTTCAAACACACTCTAATAAATCTTAATTCATTGCTAATTGGGCTTTGTTCCAGCAATGTTGTAAAATTTGGCAATCATGTCATTATGAAAAGCATTACTTGAGATACATGTACATGTGATTCTCCCAACTTTTTGTGGAATCTCCTGCTTTTTATATCATGTATATGACCCCAAAATGTTTGTGATCTTATAATGCTATGGCGATGTCATTGTCGTCGTCTTCTGTAGACATTTGGTTTCCAAACGATAATTTGAGAAAATATTGATCGATTGTTATGAAATTTTGATACATGATCTTTGTAAAAAAAAAATTCAAAAAAATTGTATACATGTATGTATATACTTACATTATTATGTAAACAAATACTTGTATATTGAACTAGAAAATAATGATATGTGGAATAAATAAAGGTAATAACAAAACTACCGAACTTGAATGATCAATCTCAGAGTCCAGAGAAAATGACAAAAACGAATCAGTCATACCGGAGAACTGGTGGATCGCAATGGTCCTGACTTGGTACAGGCATTTCAAACGAAATGGTGGGTTAAACCAGGTTTTATGGCGCCAAACCTCCCTCTTCCATTGCGATCTTAGGATCCGGTAATGACCACAGAACACAACAAAGTTGTGAGACACAATAGGGAAATTGAGGTGATCATCTCAGTACAGCAGACCAGTCAAACACTAATTAAAACAATTAACTATCATATCTTTTAACTCAATTTTGAACTTTTCTACTAGTGGCTGATAACGAAGAAAGAATTTTTTTAGTGATCGTATGAGACGTATTTTCTTATAGCCCTGCTTCAAAAGTCGGTCACGAAGAAACCGGTGTCTGATCAAAAAATCTGTGAAATGTGTGCAAGCTCTGGCATATCGAATAAGTTGAGAAATATAAACACCATATGCAGGAGAAGTAGGTATATTGCTCTGTAGATTAGGAAAATTAATAATTTGAAAATTAAAATCGTCTCGTTAATCGTAAATTTTTGTACTGAGATGACCACCTGGGTCAAATTCGAGGTGCAAATCCAAGAAAGACGTGAAGCAATTAGATTCGGTGGTCTCTTTAATCTCCAAGTCCGGAGGATATATTGAAGGAATCCAACTACCAAATGAAGTGTTATTGACAGAAAGGACATCGTCAATATATCTGAATGTAAGATTAAATGACCTTGCCTCTTTCATCTTCTTGTTCTTTACGAGTCCCTGAAGAAATTCAGTCTCGTAAGAGTATAAAAACAAATCGGCGAGGAGAGGAGCACAGTTTGTGCCCATTGGAATGCCGATTTGTTGTTGAAAAATCTCTCCTCCGAAGGTGACAAATATGTTGTCAATGAGGAAATCAAGCATACTGCAAACTTGTTCCAGTGTGTAACAAATTTTATCTTTGAAAGATGTTTTGGAAAAGAATGTAGAATTATAACCCAAAACAACAAAATTCCTTGAGTTTGAAAAGGCTTTTTCGAGAAGTTTTTTCAGGCGACATTTTAGTTTTTCGTGCGGCAAGGTAGTGTATAAAGTTGAAAAATCGAATGTTTTCAAAGAGTGAACCTCAGAAAATGATCTAGATTTAAAATGATCTAACAAATCTTTTGAGTTTTTCAAAATCCACATATGGTTAATTCCACTACGATTATAAATAGTGTCGCAGTATGCTTGTTGACCTTCTTTGACAGCAGACAAGATTTTAGTTAAATGAACGGACAGCTCTGTAGTTGAACATGATGAAGATCCAGCTATATATCTTTCTTTGTACGGATTTTTGTGAAGTTTAGGTATCCAGTACAAATATGGTAACTCTTTATGTTCCTCTTTCATTGGAATATTGAAAGAGGACATAAATGAGCTATGGTTGGCTATGATTTCATCTTTGTTAAATGTAGTCCGTGTGTATGTAGCACTAGCGGAAGTATTACCATCAATGCCTAGTTCTTTTATTAGACAATTGTAATAATGTGCTTTACATACAAAAACTATATTATTGGAAGCCTTGTCTGCTGGCGTGACAACATACCTGTCATGTAAGGAAGAGAGACAATTGAGAGCTTCACGATCTCTAAATACAGAAGAAGGCCGGGGGTTCACACATTTGCGAAGTTTGTCTATTCGGCTTCGTACAAGAGATCGGATAGTCCTTACCCAGTCCGACAGTGATTCAAGCTCTGGTTCTTGGTCCTTTTCCCTCTTTATCCAGGCTCTAGCATAGTCCTCCACAGCGTCCATGATGATCTTAAAGTTATGATTCCAATTTATACGTTGCGGTTCCCTGAATTTAGGTCCATGGGAAACCACATTACGTAATAAATCATTTTCAATTATCTTAAGATCACCCGTGATGACATGACCAGATGGACCATAGACAAAGGGAGAAGCATAGCAATCACATGTCAGAGGGGACTTTAGATATTCTTCAATGTTTAGGTCCTGCAATGCCTTTTTGTGGTTAAATATTTTACTACTTATGGTTTTAGTGTAGCGGTAGGAAACAATTGGTGTTGACTGATTTTTGAAATATTGAGGAATTTGAGATGTAACTTCCTTACGATTTAAAATATTGCTAATGTTAATAGCATCTATCCCTTTGTTCTTAAATGGAATATGGAGAAATTTCCTATCCTCAGTAGTAAGAGGCTCACTTCTTACAGGCTTAAAAAGACGGAAAAGAGCAACGTCGCAAATAATGCTAGTAAGCCTGTAAGAAGGAGTAAATGGATCAGTACCTGCTTTTTGTAACCCAAGATCACGTAGGTCTTTAAGTTTCGTGACTCGTAGTGAATAGAGAATGGTACGAACTTGATGGACTCCCAATGGTTGTTGTAGACTTGTAACCAGATCATCAAACGTGTCTGAAAGAGATCTGTTGTCAGTTTGATTGGCACCAGATCTTGGTTTGTATCGTTTGTGACCATGACTACGTTTGTGTCTACCATTAGGGTCAAACAGTTTCATAACATTCACCTCACTACATTGAGGGCTAGAAAGATTTCCTACTCCTTTGATGTTATCATTACATCCATAAGGCATTGCAGTACCTAAAGTTTTTATCCAGTGAAGCTCTCGTTTTTTACGGTGAGGTGTACTAAGATTTGGACTGTTGGTGTCGTGGTAAATCTTTTCGATAAACCGGACTTTCATGTTCAAACATTGGTCATGGTTAGGTTGATTAAAGTGGTTATACAAAACCTGATAATCAGAATTTTTGGTGTCATACCTATGGCCATTCATGCGAGAACGCAATGAATTTTTGGTTTCACCGACATACAACAGTCCACACAAAGTACACTCAATTCCGTAAATGACATTTTCGGTAGAACAGTCCAGAGGGTCGTGAGAAAGGGTTTGGTAAACTTTACCGTTTAAGTTACTGGTAAATTCAGGAGAAATAATTAGCATATCACAGGTCTTGCAAGTTGATTTTTTGCCGGTTTTAGATCTGCATGTCGAAATAGTAGGAATAGGGGATGATTTTAGAACGTCATTGAGTTTAATAGAACATGGTTTGATAATTTGAAATGAATCTGATGTTTTGAAATTATAGTTACCCTCTGGCTGAACAAAAGTCAAATTGGTGGTATCCTTAAGGATATTCATAGGAACAACAACTTCATTTGCTACCTTGTTCCTAGAGGTAGCAAAGGAGGACCTTGGTAATCCGGGAGACGTCCTAGCCGGCATCGAGTTCTGAATTTTGTAATTTTTCATGATTGCTAAAAAAGCTACCAAGTTGCAATGCCCTCGGGGAATTTTCACTCCACCGGCAGCGACATTGGCTTGGTTGTAGTAAATAAATTAAAGGTAATAACAAAACTACCGAACTTGAATGATCAATCTCAGAGTCCAGAGAAAATGACAAAAACGAATCAGTCATACCGGAGAACTGGTGGATCGCAATGGTCCTGACTTGGTACAGGCATTTCAAACGAAATGGTGGGTTAAACCAGGTTTTATGGCGCCAAACCTCCCTCTTCCATTGCGATCTTAGGATCCGGTAATGACCACAGAACACAACAAAGTTGTGAGACACAATAGGGAAATTGAGGTGATCATCTCAGTACAGCAGACCAGTATGTGACAATGTTGACACAACCATCAATATAAAATAGCAATTTAAACAATTTGGCAATGGAAAAAAAACAGCAGCCTTCAACGGAGCAGTGATCAGTCACTAGTGCATGAACATGTGTACTGCTGCTCACTGTTTTGCATTCAGGTCAAATTTCATACCCAGTGAATGTTAATTATTCTTCATTGTCCTTTGTAGACCCGTTCAAAGATGCCACGGTCGACGAAGAAGGAACAGCAGGTGTTCAGGAAGGGTTGATCCACATCAGAATACAGCAAAGAAATGGAAGAAAAACACTCACAACCGTCCAAGGAATATCACCTGATTATGACCTCAAAAAGATCGTCAAAGCTTGTAAAAAGGTATAAAATAGTCCACTCAGTGTCAGTCTATTAGGGGTGTAACGATTCACCGGTGCACCGGTGCATCACGATATTTTATCCCACGATCCGGAAATCGATACCGTGTTTGACTTCGCGATTCCGATCCGATCCAAAAAATGTCGTATCCATCTTTGGTAGGAAGATAAAAAAGCGTGCTTCCGGTGTCAACAATGGCACAAAATATTGTCAGTCGGACTGAAATAAAATCTTTTGCTTGAAAAGACTTCGGTTTACAGTCTATTTAACACATGAAAATTATACTTCTTAAACATTACCATCAATTTACAATGATATGACAAGCAGGTCTTTTGTAAGTTATGAAAGTAAAAGGTATCGTGATACAGATCGGATCGTGAGCCAGGTATCGTGATCTGTATCGGATCGTGGGAAAGTGGTATCGTTACACCCCTACAGTCTATGATGTCTATACAAGCTCAGAAAATGTGCATCCGTTATGAAAGTTTCATGAAGATTTTTACAGAAATCTAACATGACATATTTGTCACTAAGGCTGGATATGACAAACTTTCATAACTTTAAACATAATTTCTAATAGAGATAATATTTATGACTGAACACTGACATAGACATAAAACTATATCCTTTAGACCTACTACCACCAACATGATACCACTAAGTCAGACCTAAAAAGCAATAAAACTGCTGTGTTGGTCAAGATTTACAACCTCTAATCCAATTGATGTTTTCCTGTCATAAATATTACCTGCTGCAATAATGCAGCTCATATCTGTACAGGTAAATTTTTAGTAGCAAAACCTTGATCACCTGGGGTTTTATGACCCCCATATTCATGATATAACACCTGCTACTGTTAAAAGTTAATCCTCACCACCAAAAGATTTGGAAATGTGAGTGTTCAGTCATGTAAATACACAGGAAAAATTGCAACCTATGATAAACATGTTTGCAAAAACATAATGTTATCATTACGTAAAACATATGTTTATCAAACGTAAGGTAAACATATGCTCGTAAACATATGATTATAATATGTTTTATGTTTAATATGACCAACATATGTTTTTGAAAAATAGGGAGAAAAATGATTTTTAATCAATTGACAAAGCTTAACTCACATTCTAGTAATTTTGTGTTTGTTACCATATGTTAAACATATGACAAACATATGTTTAACATATGCTAAACATATGATTATCACGTGGGTAACAAATGTAAGGTAAACATATGATAAAAACATGTGATATACATAAGACAAACATATGTTTAACATATGTTGCAATTTCTCCTGTGATATTGTAGATGTTAGAATCTGTTTACTTAGCTTGTACATGTACAACAGTGTTCCAGTTAGATTTTCAAAGGACAGGGAGCTGATTCCAAAACAAAGCACATTTTTTTTTTTGGAAAAGGGCACATTGATTCTGTAGGTTTGTACAAAATGACCTACATGTACATGTACAAAAGTGGCTTATGTTTTTATATTGATAGAATTTAGCAATCATGCAAGGGAGATAGTTCATTATAACACTTTTCATGCTTTTATAACTATTAAGCATGTTAAGCATGAAACAATATTTATTAACATGAAGAGCTTAAAGGGCAGGGATTTTTACCAAAATAAAAACGGGCAACAGGGAGATTTGATAAAAGGACGGGAGATTTTCCCTTAAAGAACAATGTACAACATGTCTTCTACATATTTTTGGTATATTTAAATGATTATGTATGTTGTTATATATAGGAATTTGCCTGTAACGGAACCGTGGTTGAACATCCTGAATATGGAGAAGTAATACAGTTACAAGGAGATCAGAGAAAACACATTAGAGATTTCCTTGATGTCGTTGGCATCGCGAGAGCAGATCAGCTTAAGGTATGAACATGATGAAAGTTAAAAATAATGATTCCAAGGGCTGATACAGAATAGAAGGGGGGTTCAAGGATAGTCTGAATTAATACATGTAAGTATTGCTATAACAGACCAGTTAAAGGTATGAAAGTTAAAAATAAAGATACCAAGGGCTGATATAAAAAAGAAATTACTGCTGGGGTGGTAAGGGTTGAAGGTTCAAGCCAAAAGACATACAAGATTTCATCTTGAGTGGAAGATTGATACAAGAATGAAAGTACATGTACCTAGAAATATAAAATCCAAAAGAAAGCAGATTTGTGTCAAGGACATTTGCTGTCTTAATGTTGGCCCTAGCTCTTGACACGAACAAAGTTTAGCACAAAAAACACTATTAGCAAAAAAGTAGTTTTATAACACTTGCAACCATATTTTGAAATGAACCAATAACATGTTTAAATATAAGAAAAAATCTAACAACACAACTACCAAACAGGCATGGTCATTGATTCTGGACGAAAAATAGAAGTGGCTATAAAGTTACATTGATAGAAAAAATGAAAACAACAATAGCTTTGACTTTATACATTTTGAAGTATATTGATTCAGTTCTCATGAAATCATATTTTTTTGTTACAAATTTTCTGTTCAACTAAACTAGCCGTGATAGCTACTCAACATAATTTAATGAAACTTGGTATGTGTATGTAGGTAGTACATCATATATAGCTGTGCAATTATATTTGATCTTCAAATTGTGATTGAGTTATGGCCCTTTGAACTTATAATTATTGGCCAATGTAATCATGAAAGTGTTGAATATCAGGCAGGAGGTGGACATGGAAATAATTTTTGTTACAATTTTTCAGCATTTTATATACATGTATCATGCTTATAGCATCCTCTTGATATTTAGTATGCAGCATCAGCATGTAGTCCCAAACTGTGCAATTGAATTTCAGGTCCATCACCTACTTCCTGTTTAACGAAACAGGCCAATTTTTGACTTAGAAAATCTTTTGCAAGAAAATTGTTTAATAGAAAATTAAAATCAGTAATGTCTTTGTGTACATGTATCTGTCTGTCATACTTTTGTGAGCACAACTTTTCTGAGACTACTTTACAGATTTTGATGAAATTTTATGGGATTGTATGTCATAATACATGTATGTAGTTGATCATTTTGCAACATCATTTTTATTGAACAAATTTTATATGTTATGGGATTTTATTGACTTTGCTTATGTAATATGTCAAAGAAAGATTTTGATAGTGCAACTTCTCCAAGAAGGCTCACAACTTAATGCATCATTTGAATTCTAAAGATTTTAATAACATGAATTATCTTTCTTTTTTAGGTTCACGGTTTCTGAGATTGCGGACATGTTTTTATCATTTGGCTGTTGTTAAAGATTCATTGGATGGACATGAAAGTCACATGGTACCTTGAGAAGTCATGTGACCCCTATTTATATGTAAAGATATGTACAGTTAGAAAATGACCTTCACTTTTATTTCATTCTTTTTACTTGTAAATGTACATGTATGAAAATATGTTTATACTATTAAATAGATGAATGAATGTAATATATTTGAAGTTACTTCAACAGTCACATTTTGATTTTTAAAAATCTGAAAACAGAAGAAGATACTGAAATGTGTAAAACTGTATTTAGCACATCCCTAATCAATACGCGACAATTTAAGAATTCCCAATGGTTAACAGGAGTCATCAAATTAGTCCAAGATTGAATTTACAATGCTCATCGAATCAAAATTAATATTTAGCTATAGAATGAAAACTATTACAGATACAGAAAAGTTGTTGCTTGCTTAAATGTTCAGCTCATTAAGCTTTACAAGAGTCTCCATAGGATCGAAATTGTCAGGTGACCCCGTATAGGGGTAACGCCCCGTAAAATGATGTTTTTTTCATGTTTTTGGCCTATAGAATGAAAACTATAGCAGATAGAGAAAAGCTGTTGCTTGCTTAAATGTTTAATTCATTTGGCTATACAAAAGTCTTCATAGGGTCAAAGTTGTCAGATGACCCCTTATAGGGGTAACGGCCCCTAAAATGATGTTTTTTCATGTTTTTGGAATAGTGAATGAAAACTATAGCAGATAGAGAAAAGCTGTTGCTTGCTTAAAAGTTCAGTTCATTTAGCTCTACAAAAGTTTTCATTGGGTTAAAGTTGTCAGATGACCCCTTATAGGAGTAACGGCCCCTAAAATAACGTTTTTTTCATGTTTTTGGCCTAAAGAATGAAACTATAGTAGATAGAGAAAAGCTGTTGCTTGCTTAAATGTTCAGCTCATTTAGCTCTAGAAAAGTGTTTACATGTTAAGGGTTGACTCAAGACCAGGTGAGCGATTCAGGCTCCTGGGAGCCTCTTGTTCTTACTGTCCCCTGCTACAATGGGACAACAAGGACCTACATGCAGTAATGTCCTCGTGCATTCCTCTGTCATACTTTTGTGAGTGCAACTATTCTGAGACTACTCTACAGTACAGATTTTGATGAAATTTTATAGGATTGTTTGTCATGATATGTACATGGTGTAGTTGATCATATTGCAACAGTGTTTTAATTAGATAAATTTTATATGAGTAATGGGATTTTATTGACTTTGCTCATTTTATGTCATAGCAATATTTTGATAGTGCAATTCCGCCGAGAAGGCTCAATCGATTTTGATGAAATTTTGTAGAATTGTTTTCATGGTATGTTGTTGATCATAGTGCAACATCTCTGTGATTCGTCGGATTTTATAAGAGTTACGGGACTTAACTGTCTTTGTTCATTTTAGTTCATAGGAAGACTTAGTTCCTCAAATACTCCTTAAATTTTTATATGACTCCAAAAAATTTGTGGACATATTATGGTATAATGCTGACATTTGTTGTTGTCATATGCGTCTTAGTCTGTTAACTTTAAGTGTTGCCACGATAAATTTATTATAAAATTTTGTAGAATTCTTTGTAATGATAAGTACTTGATCATATCACATATGGGATATTTGCTAGTGTAGCAATCTTGTTCATCAAGGTTTCCCTCAATTTCGTTAAAACTACTTAACCAAACTTAATGAAACTTGGTTTGTAGCTGGTACACCATCTGAAGCTGTGCATAATACCAGTATATACTGTTCTTAAATACATGTATTGTGGAAGATAACTTTTTTACTTAGGGAAACCACCAATGTTTTAACAACTAACATGAAGACAACATATACAAGCATTAGTTTTGACAGAGTGAGTTAGTTGGTGTTTTATGCCCGTGCAACGCTATATCATGTATATATAGGTTATTTACAGGCGATGAACATGAAAAGGATGATACAATGAACATGAAATGATGATGATAAATGAAATATGGGGGTGGGATGGGACACAAAGGACCGGATAAATTTTGAAGAACCACAGGTAAAGGGGAGAAGTGGGTAGGGGCGGAAAATTTAGCCTATGTGGTGCACTACTTGGCGGTCCACAAAGGAGTCTTTTACGTGCATGAAGCGTGGCACTCTCCACACATGTTGGCCCACTATGGTCGGCGGTCAGGGTTTCCGTATTATAGACCTGACAACCCCCGCGGACGAGGGCCACCCTATTCAGCCACCTAGGGTACACACTTGGTCGCTCTGTGGGCTGAGCGCTGACCTGACGTCAGAATCCCAAGACCCTTAGTCGCCTCTTATGACAAGCTAGGCTCTGCTGCGGGCCTATTCGCCACCTGGGCCTCGCACGGGACAGAAATTGCTAGCTTAGGAAATGTACATATACATGTATATATGTATTATATATATTGTATAACGATTAGATTATATAAACAATTGCTAAGCTATGTCTGTTATGTACTGTTTTAAATGTTAATTGTCATTGCCTGCAAAGGTCCTTGATTGGCTGAAGTAATTAATGTCTAATGTCTATATGCAAGTGATAATCAGAGAAGCAGGGGTACCAATGGGGCATCGGAATGACAAAAGTCCTTAAGGACAAACCAGTAAACATCAACAAGAGACAACATAAAACACAAAAAAAAAACGAATAACAATCAACAACTTTGGAACTGTGAGCTGTGGAATAAGTACATGTATGCCAAACAAAGCCTTGATCATAACTGTTATGAATTATTTCATATTTGTTCTGAAAACAACCAGTACCAAAGGCATAAAAAATGTATAACATAAACCAATTTAAACTTGGAATTGTAGAAAATTCCAACTTGTTCAGTTGTACACAATGCATATACATGTATCAGGCGGGTGAACATATGTTATATACAAAGAAAGGCAACTCCCATTAAAATTTTTATACGACTTAAATTTTTTAAGTGATCTACAATGTATTATCATGATAGTGACATTATTTTTGTTTGTACAATCAAATGTAAACACTTCAGTTGTAGTGCATTGAACTACTGTATATTTTTCATCCATTACATATGATCATTTTTTATGCGGCCTGCAACGTGTTGAAAAGCGAAATATAGGAGTCACTTTGACACTATCGGTGTCTTGCGTCCTGTGGCATCACAAAAATTTCCGTTGCAGTTTTCTGGGCAACTTCATGTCACAACCTTTTGATATTTGGTATGTAGCTTCATTCTATAGTACGCTATGGTGTACAGCGATATAATGCCCGTAACTCATCTACTTCCTGTTTACCGAATATTTTAAGAAGCAGGTGACATGGAAGACCGCCATTCTAGTTTTTGTCTCGCCTGCGAAGTAGAGCGGGACATAGGTGTTACTTTACCGGCGGCGACGGCGGCGTTAACTTTTTGGAAAAGTTTTATGAGCACCTCCATATCTCAAGAACTATAGGTCCTGGGTTGATGAAACTTGGTATGCATATGCCCCAGTAGTAGCTTAGCACAGTTCCACCCCATCTTTTGACCTTGACCTTGATTTTCCGGTTGAGTGACTTTGACAATTTTCAATACATAAAATAGCAATGAAAAAGTTTTGCGAGCACCTCCATATCTCAAGAACTATAGGTCCTAGGTTGATGAAACTTGGTATGCATATGCCCCAGTAGTAGCTTAGCTCAGTTGCATCCCCATCTTTTGACCTTGACCTTGATTTTCCGGTTGAGTGACTTTGACAATTTTCAATACATATAATAGCAATGGAAAAGTTTTACGAGCACCTCCATATCTCAAGAACTATAGGTCATAGGTTGATGAAACTTGGTATGCATATGCCCCAGTAGTAGCTTACCACAGTTGCATCCCCATCTTTTGACCTTGACCTTGATTTTCCGGTTGAATGACTTTGACAATTTTCAATACATATAATAGCAATGAAAAAGTTTTGCGAGCACCTCCATATCTCAAGAACTATAGGTCCTAGGTTGATGAAACTTGGTTTACATATGCCCCAGTAGTAGCTCAGCACAGTTGCATCCCCATCTTTTGACCTTGACCTTGATTTTCCGGTCGAGTGACTTTGATTATTTTTATTGCATATATTTGCAATGTTTAAGTTCTATAAACATCTTTTGATCTCAGAATCGAAACTGAAAATCCATGTAAATTCAAAATATAGTGGAAGTAAGAAAGAATAATTGTTTCTGATGGTGCCGGCAGGCGATACATACTTTAGTGTTAACTCTTGTATTGTATTCCTCATCTAAATTTGTGAAACTGATGTATTATTTTACCACTGAAAATGAAAAGGCCATGTGAGCTTATGCAAACACTCTGGCTCCATCGGCTTCTCTCATCACCTTTTCATAATTTCATCGGATGTTTATCATCTATTTCATTGAATTCCTCTTTATATTTTTTGGACAGGTTTGTCAATAGTTATTTTTACTTTGCTGTCAGCAGTCAAAGAAATTGGGGTTGAACAATAACTGGTCCGAATCTATTTTTCAAATATTTTATATAGATTATGTTACAAAATTTTCGAAAATTCACAGGTCCGAACAGAGTTTTACTGGTCATGACCTATCGAACTGGTGCTCATTTACTTCTGCTGTCAGGAATCAAATTTTGCAACACTAAAAATAAGCGTTTGTTGTCCGCCATCGAATATTTACCCTTGGAATCCTTATAAATATCCTAGCTAGCTTTCATTTGACAACCAGATTTGAAATATCATTTCATATTTTTGAAAATAGGGGCATTAAGTTCGTACATTGAAATAAGTTAGTCTGGCCAACTGTATGTCAAATCGAAACATGTATGTGTCCAATATACATTATAATACAGAAATGGAGTGCATGTACATCAAACAGCTTTGCGAGTTCACTCTTCCGATTGTGTGCTGCCATTTATGTGAAGCTGAATTTTTCCCTTAAAAAGTGAGCCCAAAAGAGATTCTTAATCTTGTATTTTTTAAATTAATTTTATTCTCTTTGTGTCAAGCAAACTGATAAGCATAACGAATTTCATATTTTGAATCGAAATTTTATATTATTTTCTTGAAATCGATTATTTTTTTATATCTAAATTGTATAAACTTAAGTTTAGATTCGATTTGGGCATGTATAAAAATGAGGCATTTGTACAGAGCAACTAAAGTTAAGTTCGCCTTAACTTTTGACCAGGTTCAGGGCCTTTGATGTTTTAGACGAATACATTTCTATACAGTCTTTGTGGATCCAGGTTTTTGTCTCGCCTGCGACGAAAAGTCGCGGAAGGCGAGACATAGGTATTACTTTCCGGCGGCGGCGGCGTAAACTTTTTTGTAAGACTTTTGTGGACAATGAATTGCTTGAAAAGTATAATAGCTAGGCATCTGTTATTTGGTATACAGACAGTTCAGGTTATGGTCTACGCAACTGTCACCATGACTTGTGACCCTGACCCCATTTTCACACTCCAGTGACTCTGTGAACTTAGGTCTTTTTTCAGGCCATAAACTTTTTTGTAAGACTTTTGTGGACGATGAATTGCTGGAACAGTATAATAGCTAGGCATCTGATACTGGTTATACAGACACAATTTGTGTTTATATCAAGAAACGAAAGCTTAGGTGGTTGATTTTAGTGATGGTGCCGGCAGGCGAGACATACTTTTAGTTGCCACACTTGTTACAGCTTTTGATTTGATATGTTACAAAAAAGATTAGTACTGTCGTCCGTGACAGGATTAGAAATAACTAAATTCATCGTCGGCGACCCGACTGGTGTGCTTTTTATAGCTCGTAGGAACTTCTTACTCCTCTGGGACCTCCGAGTTCACTTTCTCATTATGTTTACTGAGTATAAAGATGGAGATACAGTGAGAGCCCTAAATAGGACCAAACTTGTAAACTGGACAGGGATTGGAATGACCTTTGTCTCTCAGTCCGGAACACCGGAGTTCATTCCCATTAGGACTTGATGTCGCACTGTTGACTGCTATTAAGTTGTTTTAAGTTTGTTTCTATGTTGTCTGTTCCTTTTTAGCTCACCTGGCCAATGGCAATGTGAGCTATTGCCATCACTTGGCGTCCGTCGTCGTCGTCCGTCGTCGTCGTCGTTAACTTTTCTTCAAACTTCTTCTCCTCTGAAACAGCTGCACAGATTCAAACCAAATTTGGTCTGGTGGTACTTTAGGGTATCCCCCACAGAACTGATGTGGGGTTTTTGATTCGTCGAAAAACATGGCCGCCGTTGCTAAAAATAGACCAGGGGGGTCAGACTACTGTTTTTGGCTTGTAAATCAAAAAGTATAAGAGATAGATGAAATCTGATGCCACGCTACTGCTTCAGCATCAAAAGCTCTACAGAAGTCTTCATTGAGTCGAAGTTGTCAGATGACCCCTTATGGGAGTTATGGCCCCTTAAAGGTGAAAAATAGCATTTTTTCATGTTTTTATACGACCGCAAAAAATTTGCGGACGTATAATGGTATGATGCTGTCGTCGTCGTTGTCGTCGTCGTCTGTTAACTTTAGTGTATACACGATAACTTTAGTTCTAGTTATCCAAATGCAATGAAATTTGACAATGATATTTCTACCATTAAAGGGTGGATGGGATTGATTTTGGGTGTCCCCCCTTTTTTCGTTAAGAAATTAATGGCCAAAAGGGGCCAAATTGCAACTTTTAGTTTGTTCTTACAATATCTTTTTCAAAAATCTTTTCCTCTGAAATTACTGAACAGAATTCAATGAAACTTGGTATGATTGATCAATAGTGTGTCATGAACTATAGATGTGTTTCAAGTTCTGATTCCTCAAAAAACATGGCCGCCGTGGCTAAAAATAGACCGGGGGGGGGTCAGACTACTATTTTTGGCTTGTAATTCAAAAAGTATAAGAGATAGATGAAATCTGATGCCACCCTACTGCTTCAGGATCAAAAGTTCTACAAAAGTCTCCAATTGGTCGAAGTTGTCAGATGACCCCTTATAGGGGTTACGGCCCCTTAAAGGTGAAAAAAAGCATTTTTTCATGTTTTTGCCCTATAGTATGAAAACTATTGCAGATAGCAAAAAGCTGTTGCTTGCTTAATTGTTCAGCTCATTTAGCTCTACAAAAGTCTCCATAGGGTCGAAGTTGTCAGATGACCCCTTATAGGGGTTACGGCCCCTAAAGGGGCCAAAATCGAAACAGTTTTATCAGTGGACCGATTTTGAAATTTTTTTTTTGCATGTTTGTTCTTGTCAAATAGCAGATGCAAAATTGAGAATTTATTTTTGCTACCCCCACCTTTTCCCCTTTATTATGTAATTACGGGCCAAAAGGGACCAAAATGGAAATTTTTTTAATTGTGATCTGATTTTGAAATTTTTTTTTGCATGTTTGGTCTTGTCAAATAGTGGATACAAAATTGAGAATTAATTTTTGCGACCCCCCCTTTTCCCCCTGTTATGAAATTAGGGACCAAAACCAAAACTTATTTATTTGTGGTCTGATTTTGATCTCCTTTGGAAAAAAAAATAATTCCTTTTGAAATGTGAATTTAGAAAGTCCACCAAACGCTTCATGTGTCAAAAACCTTTGTCAGTCCACCATGGGCTGCATATGTCCAGAGCAATTGACTATCCATATAAGGCCTAAAACGTACAGGGTTCAACATGTTGCGGTCGTATCATGCTGCGCTCGGCGTAGCTTTTTATTGGCCTATAGAGTAAAAACTATTGCATATAGAGAGAAGCTGTTGCTTGCTTAAATGTTCAGCTCATTTAGCTCTACAAAAAGTCTCCATAAGGTCAAAGTTGTCAGATGACCCCTTATAGGGGTTATGGCCCCTTAAAGGCAAAAAATAGAGTTTTTGGCCTATAGAATAAAAACTATTGCAGATAGAGAAAAGCTGTTGCTTGCTTAAATGTTCAGCTCGTTTAGCTCTACACAAGCCTCCATAGGGTCGAAGTTGTCAGATGACCCTTTATAGGGGTTACGACCCCTTAAAGGCAAAAAATAGTGTTTTGGCCTATAGAATGAAAACTATTGCAGATAGAGAAAAGCGGTTGCTTGCTTAAATGTTCAGCTCATTTAGCTCTACAAAAGTCTCCATAGGGTCAAAGTTGTCAGATGACCCCTTATCGGGGTTACAGCCCCTTAAAGGCAAAAAATAGTGTTTTTGGCCTATGGAATGAAAACTATTGCAGATAGAGAAAAGCTGTTGCTTGCTTAAATGTTCAGCTCATTTAGCTCTACACAAGTCTCCATATGGTCAAAGTTGCCAGATGACCCCTTATCGGGGTTACAGCCCCTTAAAGACAAAAAATAGTGTTTTTGGCCTAAAGAAAGAAAACTTTTGCAGATAGAGAAAAGATGTTGCTTGCTTAAATGTTCAACTTAATTAGCTCTACAAAAGTCTTTTAGGGTCTAAGTTGTCAGATGACCCCTTTAAGGGGTTATGGCCCTTTAAAGGTGAAAAATAGTGTTTTTTGCTTTGGAATGAAAACTTTTGCAGATAGAGAAAAGCTTTTTATTGCTTAAACATTCAACTCATTTATCTATACAAAAGTCTTCAAAGGATTAACATTAAGACCAGGTGAGCGATTCAGGCTCCTGGGAGCCTCTTGTTTGTGGTTCTTGTTTAAGTTAACTGAGAAAGTGAACTCGGAGGTCCCAGAGGAGTAAGAAGTTCCTACGAGCTATAAATAGCACACCAGTCGGGTCGCCGACGATGAATTTAGTTATTATCAAGCGGCAAGTTGGAAAAACCACAATGGACAACCTCCAGCAGCCTTCAACGAGGCCATTGGGTACTGGTCAGTGGCTTATTGGTATTTCTCTGCTTCTTCTAGTTTTAAAAAAAATAGTTTAAACTAATCCTTATCACGGGTCCTAAACTGATAGAATAATTTATCCGGTAACTCCGGAACTAAGCCCTCTCGCTGTTGGAAACCGTACAAAACAACCGCTTCAGCCATGACAAGGTAGGACATTTCTTTATTTTTTACTACTAGCAGCTCAAATAATTTAATTTAAAGTATGCCTATTCTAAGGAGAACGGTTATAAGGTTTGTCCAGTGTAGGCACTTTTTCAAATTGTTTTTTGTAATATCCGCGAAAAGCGGACAAACGTGGAGTTCTACGATGAAATTCTGAACTATGTGTCAAAGTATATTAAAAACAAATAGATTCCTAGCCCTAAAGTGTCAAATTTATGTATTTATAACACAAAAAGGAACAAATACTTACAATCAGGCCATTTGTTTATTTACATTGTTGAAAGTTCATTAATTATGACGGTATAAGCAGAAATCTTCTGAGAAATTCTTGGAATAAGCCGCTAAGAATTGGGGAAAGTCATGTATCAAAATACATGTTGTTACGTTTTTTGACAGATGTCGCGAAAGATGAGACTAAGCCAAGGTATCGTGATTCATTCCGCTGGCGTCGGTGTTGATAACAGTTAAAGTTTTTGAAGAATTAAGTCTGTTTTATGCGATCAAGTAATGGTAGACCATTAATATTGATATAAAATGTCTGGTATGCAGTTACATCAGCATACGTACAGATGAAAAGCAATCTATTTGTATGCTACTGCAGTCACGGTCTACTGGCCCTTGAAACTTTTCGCTGATTCGGCCAATGTTAACCTTTTTTCTTAAGTCTGTAAAACATGAAACAGTTATCGGACACCATAAACATTTGGTACTAGTATGCATTAAGCATCATTGCATATCAATTTCAATAAAAACTGACCTTACTCCAACAGAATGTTAACCTATAAGAACCATCCAAAGATGAATCAATTTACCATCACAACTAATGGAATAACCAAATACCTCAAACAACTTTACCAATGTAAAGCTCAGAGACAAGGTTACATATTGAGAATACTAAAAGAATTAGCAAAAGAAACTTCATCTAAACCTCTATATATGTATGTAGATCTGTTAAGGGATACCAGCAAAGTACCAGCTAACTGGTGCACGGCTCATGTATCATCATATCTGCTTTAAACCAAAGCAGAAAATTATACACCCATATCCCTCACATCGATATGCTGTAACACAGCATAGCCAGCAGCATCACAAATCATGGAGAATCCAAAAACCTATCTTACCTTCTCCATTACGGTTTTAGACACATAAGCCCCTGATAGAGACCAAGCTGATATAATTGGTTGACGACATATTCTTAAATCTACAAGACGAGAAACAACCGAACATACTCATTATAGACCTCGCAAAGGCAGTCAATAAAGCTAACACTTGCTTTCTCACACATTAATATAAGCATTATGGCATTGTTACCAAACCGTAAAAATGGACCCAAAGCGCTGACTATCAGAAAGTTAACAGCCCGCAGTAATACTAGTAGATGGTGTAACATCCGATCAATGCAGCCAGTGTAGACACTGGTGTCCCCCCAGGTTCAGCATTAGGAATAAGACTCTTCATCTATTATATCAACGACCTACATCCACAATACGCTTATTCGCTGATGATACGAGTGCATTTATATACCTGCCAATATCAAATGCTCAAGATGCAAAAAAAGAAGAGGACTTTAATCAACTAGACCAGTGGGAAGAAGACTGGTGCATGAAGTTACACCCTGATAAATACACAGCCCAAATTAACATCAATAAAAGAAAACTTAAATTATAGAGCCAAACAATCAACTTCATGGTCATATTTTAAAACTAGAAGCAGTAAAATTAGCAAAATATCTTAGATTCACCTTCACTAACAAATTAATTTGGCAAGAGCACATAAACAACACCTGTAACAAATCTAACGAAAACATCAGCTTCATATGCAGAAATCTGATATCATTAATTGATATGGAAGAAAAGGCATATATTTCACTTGACAGACTCCTAGTTGAATCAACCAGTACTGTTTTGACCTATATAAACAGTGCAATAAAATTCAAATTGAGACTGTAAACCAACAGTTACAAAGAAAGATCCAGTGTACGCAATATCATAATTTGTATAAAGTGATAACCCCTACAAGACCGTAGAAGGGACTTGAAACTCCTCATAATGTATGAAATTGATCGAGGGCTTGTAGCCATACTTAGACTCAACAGGCTAACATGACACATGAGAACATTATGAACAAGGAACAACAGAGCAATTCAAATATATAGATAACAGCAGAATCGATACCAGGAAATTTAATTTCTTTCCCATAACATGCAGTTCGTGCTAGCATTCCTAGCACGAACTGTAATGGGAAGGAAATTAAATTCCCTTCCTCCAGACATTGTAGAACTGGACAATTGAAAACTTCGAAGCTAAGATAGTGTCCATGTGAACAACATGTTTAATGTCCCGATTATGGCTGCAATATCGCTCACGGGACATTAAACAAACAACAATCAATCAATGAACCGTCAGACTCACCTGTAAATAGTTTTAAACAATTTAGAATTTTTAATATTAACAGTATTGCTGTCTCCAATTTATTCTTTAGTTTAAACAAGAATAAATCATCCACATGTATTAAAAGACCCCTTAGCCTATAATTTTCAATTTTTAGGATAAGTAGGACATGCGCATCAGTCAACATTGCATAATCTTTGAAACGACGAAGGAGGCAATTGAAAGGCAGAAAAAAAAGCAGATTTACCAACCACATATATGATTTAGCAAAATCCGTTGAACGGATTCAAAGCAGATGTGTCTAGAAAAGATGACATACTAGCCCCACCGTTTTGGTGTGGCGATAGACCATTTATTAATATGAATCATATAAATCTTACAGTGGTGGAATAGCACATGAATATCCGTTTTACATATATTATGGGTTTAACATGGCGTTTTCCAATTTTTTTATGCTTATGTCGTTTTATTGTTCGATAGATATCATAATATCTATATAATTTGGTTGAAAGCAATCAGCAACCGTCTCAAAAATCATTGCATATATAGAATATACCTTAGGCAACTTCAAAAATGGTAAATATCTATAAATTTACTTTTAGGTGTGTGTCTCGGTAACCTTTGTCCTTGTTTCACTGTTTAACTAATTGACCCAGATTTTCCCTGTTTAATCAGTTACTTTTTAGAACGTATTACCTGAAGCTTTCATATATTTTTATTTTCATGTGTAACAATTTTCATGTGTAAAATGCATTTTTTAAGAGCCGAATCAATACGTTTTCCAAAAATTCAAGGCTTAACAAGACATTTACCAACAAAATAATTCTATCAGTTTCACCCGCGTGCTTATGTATCATATCACTTCTTCATTGGCTCGATGCCTTTATTAAATGGCCAATTAATCAAATGATAACACATTTCCATAATAATAACTTTATTTCAATGCTTCTTGTAGTATTAAACAGCTGGTTTCATAAGTCCCCATCGTTGACAGACACCTTAAATATAAGTAAGACATGATACATGACATACGTACAATAAAATCATGACGTCAGTTTGTTACAATATGTATGCATGTGAAACTGTCACCTCTAGTACATGTACTTTGAGCCTAAGTTGAGCCTAAAAAAGAACTCAAAGTGACGAAAAGACTAACAAAAATATTTCATTAAATGACACACAAATCCTAGAACTTTTGTAATAGATTAAACATAACGTTATGCATAAGACTTTCAAGCCAGGAGTTCAATATTTAGCGTATCATGGTACTCCAGCGTTAGTTTATACCTGCCCCTTCGTGGTAAGAAGAATCGCCTAATTTACTAAGCACCAACAAATCAGATGAATCTATCAACATATGTGCTTTTTACAGAAATATAAGTTACGGTTTTGTCTTCTATATTAAACATAAACAATCTTTAATATCTTAGGTTATCCCGGTTTGATTGATAATTAAAGGGTTAAAGATACTGCAAATAAATAGAGACAATGGGAATGAAATAAGTGTACGACACCACGTCGGAAATCAGTGACCATCACAACAAAAAGGATTGTTGGACAGCACCCGTCAATGTGATATGTAGTCACTGATCGCCGTTTACCCTGGATCAACGATTTTTTTTACATGCATATAATTTCAAAGCAAACCTTTAACTTCTCAAAGAAAGACCCCCTTTTGATAAAAACTGAAAACGTTGAAATTTATAGCGAGGTGGTTTTTGCGTTTAAGTAAATTAAACATTTCGTTTGGAAGATAAATTATCGTTTCTTCTGATTTGATATATTCTCTGTTTGATATCATTCGCATGGGGAATATTTTTGCAGATATTTTGATATCGCGAATTTAACAAAACTTATAGCTACTCCAACTAACAATTTTAATTGTCAAATTCATTCATGAAAGCAAATTAGAACGATAGGTATCTGCTTGAGAATCAGGAAAGTATAATTCTTCTTTTTAAAACTTTAAAATTGCACGGAGTACAGAATTGTTAAAAAATGAAAATTTTCACTTCCTGTGCTTTTTTTTCCTTTCTGCTCAGCCGAATCTTCCTTCCTCGTAGTGGACTTAAACTGTATCCCAAAATTAAATGGCCTAGAGTTACGGCGCTTCGGCCATTGCTAGCAATACAATTTCAGAAAAGGAAAATCTTTAAAAAGTACGCACCAAATATCAAAACACACAAAATTTAAATTTAGCGTGCATCAACGTGCATTCATCAAATAATTTGAAACTTGGTATTTCGACAAAAATTACACAGATAAATACGAGGGATACCACATCTAATTTCATCTACGTTAGGGTCACCATTAATTTTTGAAGTGAAATATCTACAAAATAACAAACTTATTAATGAAATGTATCGTTGGGGTTGCTACAAATATAACCCCAACGCGAACGTTTCCACGTTTACAGAATGACAAGCTCTTTTTACCTTGTGTTGGATCCTCCTCCCTTGGCATACATTTTAACTCCTTTTTACAAGGACATGAATATCTGTATACAGAATTAGACTGCTCGTTGTTGAGGTCACAATCTGAAATAAGAAAAAAAAGTGTCACAGTATTGAGTCAATGTCACTTCTTCTTGCAAAATGATCCATATTCTAAGAATACTTTTTTACTGAAAATGTATTAACGAAAAAGGTGTTCAAGTCCTGGTATCAGAAAACATATCAAATTGAGTATTCCCTCAAATCCTTCCTCAACTTAAAATCTAACCAATATTTGTGTTGAGTAAATATTCAATTTGAAATGTTTCATGAAAGCGGGACCAGACTTGTTAGATTTTCAGTTAGTATTAAGACAATGTGTTTTGCAGTAAATTTATGCGCTTTCAGATAGTATTGTCAGAATACGCTTTAATTTAAAACAAATATAAATGTCTCACAAATTTTGAGTTCGCATTGTAGTATTCTGTTCGGTTGAATTTGTGGCCGTTTTGTTTCTTCGTGCCATTTGTACTATTTTTTTGGCATTGTTGTTGGCCATTCGGACTTTTGTCACTCGAATACCTAATTAGTGCCTTTTGGCTTCTTTTTTTCAGATGTGGCTTGTTTTTTATTATATAAAAAACTAGACACATCTGAAATATGCCAATTGCAACTATCCCCAAGGGTAATCACAAGCCTGATCGTCAGACTTGTCTGACACTATTTACCATAAGATTTCTTATATTTTTGTCATTGAAATTTCCGATTTTTTAAATTCAAAATTGTTTAAATCACCAGGTTTCTTTCCTTGTAATGCACATGGTCGATATCCTCGATGATGCATTTTGGATTCCTTGTTCGAACGTTTTGATTTTAAGTTCTTTTCATTTTCAACATTTTTGGCATTCGACCTTCCATTTTTTTTTAATTTAAATGCTACTAATGAGAGGTTTCTCCTTGAAATATCGATATGTAGCATATCCAAATTAACCGTTTATACTCGCGTTTTTGTCTCGCCTGCGAAGCAGAGCGGGACATAGATGTTACTTTACCGGCGGCGGCGGCGACGGCGGCGTTAACTTTTTTGAAAAGTTTTATGAGCACCTCCATATCTCAAGAACTATAGGTCCTGGGTTGATGAAACTTGGTATGCATATGCCCCAGTAGTAGCTTAGCACAGTTGCATCCCCATCTTTTGACCTTGACCTTGATTTTTCGGTTGAGTGACTTTGACAATTTACAATACATATTATACATGTAGCAATGGAAAAGTTTTGCGAGCACCTCCATATCTCAAGAACTATAAGTCCTAGGTTGATGAAACTTGGAATGCATATGTCCCAGTAGTAGCTTAGCACAGTTACATCCTCATCTTTTGACCTTGACCTTGATTTTCCGCTTGAGTGACTTTGATTATTTTAATTGCATATATTTGCAATGTTTAGGTTCTATAAACATCTTTTGATCTCAGAAAATGAAAATCCATGTAAATTCAAAATATAGTGGAAGTAAGAAAGAATAATTGTTTCTGATGGTGCCGGCAGGCGAGACATACTTTAGTGTTAACTCTTGTGGTATTAGTAATCCGTCAGTTCAGATAATTTTCAAAGATCTGTACTCATCATTTTACTGTAACAATGCAATACAAAATGAATCCATACAACGGTCATGATTGCGAATCTCAAACTAATTTGGCTAAAATCTGACGTGTTCCTTCACAACAGCAATTGCAACATAATGTTCTAACAAACGTCTGCCATTTGAATAAATGTGCACCTAACGTTTTGTGATTTACATTTTGTGTAGTTGTGGTAAACATAAGTATGCTTCTTAAACTTGTAAGAAATGTAAACATAACTTTGTTCTTCGCTAGGTCGTTTGCCACATAGACTGTTTGTAATCTGATATGACCCTCATCATTTTTACCCCCTCAAGGTGAACTGTCACCTTCCTCAAACTTGTATTGCCCCTCCCTCACCCCCCTTGTGTACACAAACCTTGTCCTTCCCCCGGTCCTTTGCCACATAGGGGTTCTCCATCAACCGTTTCTAAACAGCATAAGTTGCATCTGCATTCAGGGGTTGTTTGACAAACCTATTTAAAAAAAGATTTTTTTAATGATATAAAACTGATATGGGGAAAAAGACAATACAAAAAAATGTGAATATGCGACAGAGTTATGTTTAATTATTTATAATATTAAATCTATTAAGATAAAGACCTTTAAAATATCAGGTATGATTGTCGCTTTAACTTATGGGACGTTCAATTTGTGATATTAAACCATTTTTTCAAATGTCCGTGTTTATTATGCTGTCTGTTTTGTCCCGTTTTCGTTTGTGTTTACTGTTTTGTCTCTGCCCTTTCGGACATTTGACAATCGGATGCCCTATTGGTACCTCTGCTACCTTCAAATCATTTTATTATATTATTTCGAAGGACAGCTTGACGGAAATTATCATGTCCGTCCGGTCACAACAGGAAGTAGTGGTCCAAAAAGTCTGAAAATTGCTTAGGGGTCTTTTTTTTGTGATATACTGAACCATATTGACGCGCCATTGACGAATTTCATTATATTTTTCCGGGGAAAAGTTTGACTGCAATTTCTATACAAATTCTCGTATTGACCGGTCCTTAACAGGAAGTAGTGTTATGAAAGGTCTGAAAGTCCCTTAAAAGACGTACAACCTGTCTGCAAAATTTCAAATAATTCTTAACAAAGGTTTCTGGTACTAGTATTAGCTCTACGGAAATTTTCATATCGACCCAGCCACAGTGATTCAACAGGTCTGAAAGTTTGTTAAGAGGTACAACTTGTGCTACTGAACATTCGTCTTACAAAAACTGTGTAAATTCAAAATCATTAATATGTACGATTTATGAGAAAAGCTGTAAAGAAATTCGTTTGGACGGACATGAGTAAAATCTATATGATACAATCTTACATGAAAATCAAAATATTGTCACAATTTTATAACAGAATATTAAGTCTGAATAGAACTAAGATTATAATATTAAAGTACTTTCAAACTTTTAACCAAGTAAATAAAAAATACATTTGTCTTTCATGTTTACCTGTCCTAGTTTTTTCCTTCCTTGCTCAGATAAACCAATGCCTAAAAAATAAAAAATAAAAAGATTAAAATAGGAGATAGAACAAATGTTATAGGTTTTATCTTTGCCCTTTCGAAATTTTGACATTCGAATGCAAGATCGGTATCTCTTTGCTTCTACCAACTTAGAAACAAACTATAGCAATGTATATGTTTTAAGTGTACTAGTTAATTGAGTTACTAACGAACACCTAGAACAAGGGGGCTGATGAATGCTTTGGGTAACGATTCACGGAACATATCACTGACAATGTCTTCAGCATAGTTAATTGAAAAATACTTCCACGAATCACAATAAATCAGTCAGAAAGGTGGTCAGAACGAGACAAAAGAATATGCGCTCTTCAGTAAATAAGGTAGAATTTGATTTGGCATGTTTACGTAGTAACTATGGGCATTGAAAAGTTTATAAGAGCAACTTTTAAAATAAATTGTGATATAAAATATGTAAAATGAAAGTAAACAACACCGAATTTGCCTTGGTTTATTAAATGTGCAGCGTGAAAAGAGCACATTTCTCATGTTAAGTGATATTATGGGGTCTGATTTCCTTTGTGACAAAAAAAAACATCATGCTCCTAAAAATCTGAAAAAAATATATACAACAGATTAGACTCCATTCTTTCTGATAAAAAAATCCTGAACCCGTCGCTATAGCGGTATTGATAAAAATGATTGTCAAATTTGTGCTAATTTCATAAGTTATTTGTGAATCCCCCTTTCTAAATATAGAAATTTCATTCATAAAATAAATAAACATTGAGGGTATCTCATACCCAGCTAAAAATAGCAATGGTGTACTCGACTTCCTAAAATATTTTTTCTTTAATTCTGCAATATATAAGGCCTTAACTGGTGAAACTGTTTAAATTTTACTTTTTATTAATATAATGCATGTTTTTATAATAAAATGATAATAAGCAAATGTAAAATGACGTTTTAGAAAGGGGAGGTCTATTAAGTGAGGTTTGTTCGATTTGTAAAACTGTAGTCGCCTCCCTTCATTTGTCTAGCAACCTTTTAGACTTGTTTGTGACAAAAAAACATTTTTCTCCGATTTCCTTAAAATTTTGTCAACAAAAAAAGCATAAGATTGGTCGTCATCTGTCAAAGTATGTAACCCGTCGCACTTACCATTATTTTTTTAAATTCAAGATGTTTATCACCTTTATAGAGTTCCGGTTATTCCTTAGAGATAACAAATTCCTTTTTTGTCACAAATTATTATTCTATGCGTAAAACATCATAATTAAGAAAAAAGAACAATAGCTTGTCCATCTTGAAAATAACCATGACCTACTTTTTATTAATCAAAAGATTAAGTTGGTGATTTCAGCTCACCGCGTCATTCAAAATGATTGTGTTTTTCGGAGCAGTTTGACATACAAAATATTTACAAGGGAGATAATATTTTGTCACCACCTGTCTGACTGAAATTGAATCAATTACGCATCGCGAAAATACCTCCTAAAAGTTATATCATTATTAAACTACGCATTATGATACTGTTTTTAAGAGTACATGTTATTTTACGAAATATGCACTCAGTTCAATCCTGAATTTACATTACTTTTTGATATATACTAGTATGTGTATTTGGAGTTTTAATACAAACATTGATTTTCAATTGGAACTTCTTTAATGTTCAATGCTATTTTATTATTTCTCTGGTGCAAGATGGTTGTTTGACTTTTGTATATTTTCATCATGTTTTATCAAACGAGAAAGAAACGTGCCGTTAATTCGTATTATTCTTCTTTCTTTTGTTGCACTGTTGTTTGTTTTCTTCAGACTTGTGACATCTTAATTACCCATGGTCACTGTTTCTTCATCAATACGTGCACATTTTATAATATTAATCACTTACATGACAAAACAATAACACACAGCAGGATAACTCTCTCATTGAACATCATTTTGGTTTTTTCTACAGTTTCTCTACAATTGGATGTAAAAAATGTTAGATTTATAATTATGTATCCTTCACATCACATTCGTCGCCATAGTTACATGCAATTTGAAAACTATGAAAGTATTTAACTTCGTGGGTGATAATTTCGTGGATTTGGGAATCTTTTGCATATTTATTTTCGTGGATTAATGAATTCTTCATTCAAAAATAGAAATATGTATTAAAAACGATGTTTAATTCTATGTTCGTAGGGGATTTGTACACCATGAACATTAATAGTTTCACATTATAACAATACTAAATGCATATAATTTTTCCCTTATAAATAAGTACTTTTGATGAAAATAATATCCAATGCATGAAAACCCGACTAATACTATAGACACAAAACGCTTTTAAAAAATAACAAAGCAACAGCAACAGTTCAATAGTTCTAAATAAACAAAACCAAGACATGAAAACAAATACGAACCAACACTAGAACAAAAAGTAGAGTAAAAATAACATGAATAATAAAAGCCAATAAATAAACAAATTAAGAAATAAATAAAACAAATAGACGATAAGAGATGTAGAATAAGTAAGCACAACATAACGAACATAAAGAAACGGCAATTTAAAAAATCACAATGGAAAACAGCCAGCAGTCTTCAATATGACAAGAGGTCATTGCTCGCCGTCTTGCATCGGTCGAAGGCTTAAAATACAATACATAAGATTCAAACATATATCCAAATTATCAACGAAAGACCAATTGCTGGACATAGAACAAAAAAAACAACAACAGATAGTTGACAGGGACAAACATTAGCAATGGCAAGAAAACAACATTTTTTTTCAGAATAAGCTAATGATCATGGATTGTTTGCATTAAATAATGGCATGTCCAGCGACGTTTAAAATACTGACACTCGAAACAGCGACTTGAGTTTGCTGTTGTCAGTATATTATAGATTTTGTTTTTATAGTCTTTTATGATTGAGATAGTGTCTTCTGGACATTCAACAAACAACAAACAACAATCAATCAATCATGCTATCGATAATAGTGTCTAGTGCAATAATTTCTTTTTCATCTCTTTATTATTATTTACATTTTCCATCTTCATTCAAAAACATACAGATAAATGTTCCGTTTTAAATCTGTATAAATAATGGCTATGAATGAATGTTTTTTTGCTGCTTCGATATATTTCAATATTGAAAAAAAGTGGTCATGTCGATGTTTTGATATTGTCCGATAAAATACATTTTTACAGCTATTACAATTCTCTGTGTTAAGACAAACTATGTAAACATATAATGTATGGTGGAACTTAGTGTAAATTGTCCTCTTGGACCTTTTTAAATGACCAATATGATCAGAATCGAAATCACGTTTGTACCTGTCAACTTCCAAGAAGTTAATACACAATGTCCCATGTTCATCTTTAAAGGTAGCAGTGTTGTAATTTCCAAACTTTGTCTGTACACTGTAAATATTAAAATTTATCTTTAAAAGTACAATTGATAATGATAAAAACTACAATACCTTTTTTCTCTTCTCTAAGGAAGTGAAAGCTTCGACTTTACTGTTAGATGAATGGATAGAACTGATACATTTATATGACGATAATACACCTACTTACTGCAATATGCTACGTCCACTTTGGTTTAGGCGTGTTGTTGGTCTCTGAGTTTGGCCAATAAGCTACGTCCATTTTGATTAAGGCGTGTTGTTGGTCTCTGAGACTGTTCAAGAAGCTACGTCCATTTTGATTAAGGCGTGTATAATTGGTCTTACAGACTGGCAAATATGTTACATTCATTTTGTTTTAGGCGTGTGGTTGGTGTATAAGAGAATGGTCAATGTATCCTTCAGCATTTGGGAGACATTTGGCAGACTAATAGATACATGATTGACTTAAATGGATTGACGTCATCTTTACCGTCAATCTCTTTTGATGTCTTATTCTTTTTATGCAACATTTGGAATTACAATCAACGATTTGCAAACATGTTAGTTTAATTAACTTGTTTCATTAAAAGAAAAGAATATTATCATTACAAAGAAATTGTCAAACGAATAGATCAGCTAGTTTTAATGTCTTTATAGTTATACTAGTTGGATCAAGACTTAGGAAGCCCCAAATCGACTTGCTTTATGTCCATCTTAGATTTACATCTTGAATTTGAGCGAGGCGATCGACTCAGTACAAACATTCGCAGCTCGCTTCGCTCGTTGAAATACAAAACAAAATATTGGAACTTCTGGAAATTCATGAACCGAAACTGTAGTCGTCATGACCTATTTTTTTAGACCAAGGATATGAAAATACGTTTAATACAGTCTCTAAAAAGTTGTTTTCGATATAAGCCATCTGTAAAAATAAAGATTATCAGATGAAATTATTATCATGATTGTTTAATTATGTACCGAGATGATCCTCTCACTTTCCCGTTTGTGTCACACAACCGTGTTGTGTTTTGTGTTACTGACGAAAAGATCTTAATGACGAAAGAAGGTTTGCTACCATAAATCGTGGTTTAAAACACAATTGCTTTTGACATGCCTGTATCAATTTTGGGCCTTCAATTGTGCCTGCGAGTCTATTTCTTTATCGGTTATTATTGGCTTTTCCCTTCGATCTCATCTGCCTGATATTTTTTAGGATCACGATCATGAACAGTCCGTGATACAAGAAAATATCGGGTGGGAGCACTTGATAGATGGGACATCATGCGATGAATTCTGACGTAATTTGTGACGTCATACGACGTTGTGTGACGTGTACTGAAAACGTGTGAATTTTAATAATCGAAAAAAAGGAATATTATTCCTTTTTGATACTATCTAAAACTACCGGACTCGTCTGATCCTCACCTAGATATAGATAGTATCAAAAAGGAAAGTACATGATATTCTATATTTATGTCTGTTATTGGACATTTGAGATCATTTTCGCGCTTTTCGGACTTGCAACATTCGGAAACACGCTTGCACGAAATAACTAACAGATAAAGAATGACGGCTCCAAAATATGAAGAATAGAGAAAACATATACTTTGGATCAAGTTTGCAGGATGTTTAATTTCCTTATTGACAACATATTTGTCACATTTGGAGGAGAGATTTTTCAACAACAAGTCGGCATTTCAATGGGCACAAATCGTGCTCTTTTCTTCGCTGACTTGTTTTTATACTCTTACGAGACTGAATTTCTTCAGTAACTCGTAAAGAACAAAAAGATGATTGAGGCAAGGTCATTTAATCTCACTTTCAGATATATTGATGACGTCCTCTCTGTCAACAACTCGTCGTTTGGCAGATGGATTCCTTCAATATATCCTCAAGAACTAGAGATTAAAGAAACCACAGAATCAACTTGCTTTACATCATTCTTGGATTTGCATCTCGAATTGGACCCGGGTGGTCATCTCAGTATAAAAATTTACGATAAAAGAGACGATTTTAATTCTAAAATTATCAATTTTCCTAACCTGGAAAGTAATATACCTACTTTACCTGCATACGGTGTCTATATTTCACAACTAATTCGATATGCCAGGGCTTGTACACATTTTCAGTTTTTTTTATCAGACACCGCTTTCTCCGTAACCGACTATTTGACCAAGGTTATCAGAAAATACGTCTCATACGATCTCTAAAAAAGTTCTTTCTTCGTTATCAGCCACTGGTCTAAAATAATCAACACATGTAAGACGAAATGGTTAGTTCTTGCTTTGATGATTGTTTGGCTTGTTGATGTACAGAGATGATCACCCTAGCATCCCTAATATGTATCACAAACCTGTTGTGTTTTGTGTAACTACCCGACCCAAAGACTGCAATGGAAGAGGGAGTTTTGGCGTGCCTTAAAACCTGGTTTAACCCACCATTTCTTTTGAAATGCCTGTACCAAGTCAGGACCATTGCGGTCTTCAATTTTTCCGGAGTGTCTTCCTTGTTTTGTCTGGTCTTATGGACATTTGCGATTGATTCTCCAAATTCGGTAATTTTGTTATTACCTTTGTTTAATACGACAAAGGACACGAAAGTTTATACAACACATGTTTGTCCTACAATGTAAATACACAGTCAAGGTTATAAAGAGGTAACCATTTGATATCTATGGGAAGAGTAGGGATGTTGGATATATTTTTCGAACTGCCTTTTTTTCTCTTAAAAAAAAACGAAGCCTGGAGTTTTTGAACCCTTATGTGCGTATGTGATCAATTTTAAATGTATCATAATTTTTTTCAGCCAAAAATACTCTCCTACCTTTTTTTTTAATCATAGGCACAGTCCTGCTTGCTCTTTTATTTCCTGATTTTGGCTTTCTTTTTTAATTTCATCATAGCGACAAAACCCCATTAAAATTAAGTGAACACTCGCATTTACTTTTTATAGTTGGGAAGCTGGAAATGGTAACCCGTGCATCAGATGCTAAGATTAAAATATTCAGATAAAGGTTTTCTGTTTTATTTTTTTTTACATTTTGTAATAATAGAAAAACAAACAGCCCCACCAAGACAAAGTTGTCAGAGAAATGACCTAAGTTTAAACGTTAACACGCAATAAATCTTTAAAGACTATATAATTGCGGATGCCTCACCCATACTCAACATTTTAAATTGAAAGACCGAAAAGTTAGAAATCGTCTATCATTTCCAATGCAATAATACCGTTACGTATTAAAAACACACTACTGTTTTTGTCACATCGGCTGTCTGGATATATTTATTGTCGCCTCATTAACAATTTGGAGTAAATCACAGTGTGAGACTCTTTTATGTTACTTGATAATTAACTTTGTCCTATAACACAAAGGGAAAGTTGTTGTCTAGCCATTTGATATTACATTGTCTTTTTGATAATTAAATTTATGTAATATATCAAAAACATTATTAAGATTGAACGAAAATAATGATATAAGCTAAGGCTATGCTGTCTCCGTTTAAGAGGAAGGTAAGTCTCATAGTGTTTCTTGTTTGACATATCTACGATTTCTCTATATTTTTACTCTTGTTGAAAATTTGAATATGTTTCTCAAGTTTTTAGTTTTCATTCAAATACCTTTATTTCAATATATTGTTTATTTTACATATGTTTTTCAAAAAAAAAAAAAAAAACCAAACCACTTGAAGCTGACAAACCACAGTTCAGGCGTCCAAACCGTTTTTCTTGTACATGTACTTCAAACCACTGACATTGGACAATTAATCTGACATTATAAATTATAACTTACAGGTGCCAAAACCGTTTTTCTCAATTGCAATCACTGATATTTGGAAACAGGAAATTGACAAAGCCCAATACATACATGCTCCAAACCGTAGTTCCCAATTTCACAGCAATAGACTAGTAGTGGAAGACGTAACTGACTATATATCGATACCATGAAGGTATTATTTAAACAATGTCTTTCCTTTCACCACCGAAGCTATTAAACAAGAGCTTAAACCACTTCAAGAAGTGCAGTAAAATTGACGTTATAACAAGTGTTTTCTGTTACAAATGCCTTTCATGAAGTTTTGTATTTGACCTTTTATTTGATTGTAATGATACGACGTTATTCGTTGGAATAAACATAGCTAGCAACACCAAATTAACAGTTTGACTTGTCTGACACCAATAAGATTTAATACTATTTTGTCGTTGAAATTTCCGTTTGTTAAATTCAAAATTGTTTAGAACACCAGGTTTCATTCCTTGTACTGCACATGGTCGAAATCCTCGGTGCTAGATTTGGCTTCCTTGTTCGAATTTTTTAGGTTTCGAATACTTTTAGTTGTTCAATACTTTTGGGTTTTTGCTTTTTCTTGAACTTCCAATGTTTTGATTCAAATGCTGCTGATGAGAGGTTACTCCTTGAAATATCCATATACCATGTATACAGTAGAACCAATTTAAGTTTCTTTTTAGTACATAACTGTGTCTATAATTTCTATCATTTCCGTCGAATAACCTTGCTTGTGCTCCTGAATTTGTTATACTTTTAGGCACCGGCTATTCTTCTGACTTCCGAGTGCCAAGTTCCTCCGTTTTCTTTCATTCTATATTAGTTAACCACAGCCATTGTAAACTTGCAGCTTTTAACTGATTAACCTGAACAGAGATTCAATTCGTTTTATCTTGATCGACAGGAAACTGACAAACCTTAACTCATACAGGCGTACAAACTGTTTTCTTTGTTACCACTTACATTCAACAGGAAGCTGACAAATATTTTTATTATCAGGCGTTCAAACAATTGCTTCTTATTACAAACAATGACATTTGACAGTTATTTAAACTAACAAACCTTATAACATACAGGCCTCGAAGATTTTTTTCTGAATAATGAAATGAGAGAAATTCACCGAAGGACGATGATGAATATTGAACGATACAAGTTTTATTTAAACAACGGCTTTGACAAATGCTTCACAATGGCTCTTAGGGTCCGACCATTTAACTTGAAGAGGGGGGCCTTGGTTTTTTCCTAAAAAGATATTCTGAAAATTATTTTTCATGAAAAACATATTTTGGCAGCTGAAGGTAAAAAAAAATATTCTGAAGAAGGATTTCTGCTATAAAAAATAATGCTGATAATGAAAAAAATATTCTGTCGTGACGCCTTCGAAAAAAAAATATTTTGTCCGCGCCCCCCCCCCCCCCCCCTTTTCAAGTTAAATGGTCCGTCCCTTAGACCACTCCATTGTACAGGCCTTTTTTAAAATGCATTAACTATAATTCTTTTATAACATTAAAATCAAAACATAAATAAAGATTATAAAACAAGCATAATTAATACATGTATTTATTCTTTTTGATTAATGCATAAAATCTTATTGCATATAATGTTTCTTTTTACTTGATATTTTATCAATTGTGTAAAATTCGAGTCATATTAAATAACGATACAAATAATTATACAGAACTTTTTACAAATTTATAAATATTCTTAAGACAGTTGTACTTTTAGTAGGTTCATTTTACAGTTTACGTAGTATCTCAATATAAACTTCAAATGTCTATCTAAAAAGTAAAAACGAAAAATATACAAATAAATTTGAATTGATACTTGCAAGGACTGGAGTCCTTTGCTGTATATTTTTCGATTAGTTATTAAAACTGTGTATTGTAATTTACAAATTTCCCAAGTTAACCAATACCAAAAAACTCAGGTCTGAACAAAATCATAATTTACCTTCAAATTCAAATCTCTTAATCTTAGAATGTGTACAAATATCAAAGCATTATTATTTTATCATGTAACAATATTAAAACATTCAGTAGGGAGGATCCGGAATATCCCAAGGGCAGATCTAGACATCTCACTTTGTCCTAGGAGAAATCGGAATTTCAATTTGCTCTAGAAGGTGCCCGATTGCTCTGTATTCCAATTTGTCCTGTAACAAAGTTCGATCTTTAGGCTGAGGCTTTGGTAAATATGCAATTTGTTTAAATGTATATCTTTATATCTGCAACTTTTCAGACATGTTTTGCCAGAGGTTAAGTTAAAATATAATAAGGCACTGGTTAGGTTTACACGTGTAAAAATAACGAAAACCTAAGTTTACACGGAAAAGTAAAACCGGATCACAATGACAGGGACGGAACCGAAACGTGTAACAATAGCTATTGTTACACACCTTATTTTTACACGCTGACATTTAGATCACATATAAGTTTTTTTATGAAAAGAAATAAAATTTCTCTTTTACCATTATTTTTTTCAGTTTAAATTAAAGTCAAAACCTCGAACATTTGCTCAACTAAGGGCTAAGTACTGACAGCAAAAGTTAACATTTAACACTTCGTCACTGGTAGAATAAAAGTTACTAAAGAAAAGATAATTGTCTGAAAATATGTCGATATTAATAATATTTGATAAAAAAAATATAAACATTCAAGTAATAAAAAATACTTTACGCTGCTCAAATGGAACTTCCTTAACAAGGAGGTCTCCGAGCTGGCAACCGGCTCCTTAAAGGGAACCAGCCTGGAGTAGGCGTCGATGTCCACCCTTCATCGCCAATCAAGTGTGACGGATGCCTAACTTGGTTTCATTAGAAATGTGTAGCATTGAAATCAGCACCAAAAAAGCACCTACTGAATTTGTAGACCGTCACTCAAACGTTAAACCAAGTCCGTGAACTTTGATGAACAACCTGGTGTGACTAAATATTTATTATTTCCTCCTCTGTTATTTGATTGGAAGTCATAAAAATGTTGTTTTTTTCATAATAAATATGATAACTGTTAGTTTGAAAAAGGTAAAAATGCATTGTATGACATATACATAGTACTTTGTATTAGAAAAAAAGATATGCAATTTTTTCCGTTATATTTTGAAGCGTGTAAAAATAAGGTGTGTAACAGTAACTATTGTTACACGTTTCAGTTCCGTCACCGGTTTTACTTTTCCGTGTAAACCTAAGTTTTCGTCATTTTTACACGTGTAAACCCAACGATTTCTTATGTTTACACAGCCTAAACAGCCGTGTAAACGTTGCCAGTGCCATATAATAAAGGTAAAGACTTTTTTTTTCTTTTCGGCCTTTGAAAACCTTCTTTTTTTACACGCTTTAGTTATGTCATAGAATATGTTTACCTTTTACACCTTAATTAGATTTGTAAAGCTAGAAATTGCATCGTGTTTGATGACTTGTCCGATTCAACCTGAAGTGATCCGTTTAAAAATTGGTACCCCCTTTTATCGTGTTTATTATCAATTAAAGATAAAGCTTGGTTGTTTCCCTTGAAAGTTTTACATAGTGACACATTCAATTCAAATATATATTTTAATGTTAAAAGTAAAATATAACTCTAAAACTTATATATGTAATAAGTAAAGGTAATAACCTAACATTTCCACAAGTTTCGAGAATGTACTGCAGGTAATTACGCCTTGCGTAAGTTATTAAGGTTCATCTGTACCTTTCGTTAAAAATAGCGAAATTTTCTACCTATTCGTTAGTATATGCAGAACAAAAACTACAAATAAAATAATAAAATAAAGCATAGCTGGGCCTAGATATGGTAATTTCCGATTTCATTTCTATCAAGTTTTCATTCTAAGTTCCTTAAAAATAAAGATCTTTTTTTTTCCTGGTCAGATTTTAAATTGAAAAAGGACAAACTATCCCTATTGTGCCTCTTACATGAAACGAGGTGAACACTTTTAGTTAAATCCTTTTTTGAAAGTTGCATGAAATTTGAGGCCACAAGAAAGGGTGAAAGTGATATAAGCCTTTAATCGGGTGTTTTTAAAATCGGAGAAAAAAGAGATCTCTTAAATAAAGGATTTTTTCGGGATGAATTCACAGAGAAAAGGTAAGAATTTTTAATATCTAGGTCCAGCTACACTTTATATTTCAATTTTATGTGCAGTTTTGGCTGTGCATATACTGAAAATAGATTAAAAATAACGCCATGTTTTAAAGAAAGGTACAGACGAACCTTAAGGGTAGAGTTAACATTTTTATCTTTTCCGATGTCCGACAATTTTCATTCGATTTGTTCCTTAGTGATCTTTCAAACAACTGCTAATGCTCCAGAAAAGAAAATATTTTCCACGTATATGATAGATCCAGTTGCAATAAAAATTTAAGAATGTTTATAAGCTGACGCCATCATTATAGTCATCGTTAAAAATTTCAAAAGCACATAATATTTTTTTCTGAAGGTAGATAATTGGATACCACCGGATAAATGACAAACATATTCACATAAAATTGGAGAAGACTTTTTTTTGTAAATGACAAACGTGACTTGAAAACCAGATATGAACGCATAGTCCATGGTGCAAGCTATTTGAAAATAACATAAGTAGTTCGCGTTGTTGATTGATATTCAGTTATTTTGTGTTTCCATGTTTTACATGTTGTCTTTTTTTTTGTCCCGTTCTTGTTGGTGTTTACTGGTTTTGTTTCTGTCCTTTCGGACTTTTGACATTCGGATACCCCATTGGTACTATAAGAATGATAATTATCAAAAGTAAAACATTCGTCATTACCTTATTGATTTTTGGTAAAACTATATGAATTTCAAGCCTTAAAATCCCATGATCATCAGATATGAAGGCGCCTCTGGTCGCTAATTTGGACACAAGGCAACTTAACAGAAAAATCAAGAGTCTGGTAAACCAGGAAATTTAGAGTTTTAACGGGACAATGAATACAGGTACTGTATGATATTTTCATGTTTCGAAACTAACAGTATCAAATATTTAAGCTTTATTGAATTTTTATAACAATTTATTTTTATTTTTCCCTTACCGAGGCTTCATTCTGACTTTAGCATGTAGACCATCAATAACATCGCTTTTTATTGTCTTTTTTTCATTCCAATGCTGACAATGCTTATATGTATACAGATCAGACTGTATGTCATACATGCTCAATATATCTTCTACCTTTCATCACATCGCTTGTTACCCTTATTAGCTACCATTTACCACTAATCATGCTAATGACATTTTAAATGGTATTAGTTTTGAAGACTAGTAAGCTTATCTCGAGGAGTTTACGAGAGATAAAAAATATATTGACTTCTCACCAACTTGGCTTTGGTAAGAAAAGTCGATGAATTTTTTGCCCGGTCAGAAAAAAATGGGTTTTGGATAATATTTTGTAATCTGTTTTCTCGTTATGTGATTTTACTTATGTACCTTAATAGATATTTTTACCTTAACTTAATTTATATGAACAAACCTTTCTTGGAAAAAACAATGAACGTACATTCTATCTAGAAGCAAATTTTTGAGTAAAAGCATGTGAAAGTTGTTATATCTGACATTATATTTTGTTCATTTGAACTAAAAAACGATGATGTAGAAGTACATGTATATTTTTATTCTTTTTTATTTTTGATTAAAACAAGGAATCCATCAAAGAAATTAATGTCAAAATAGATGGGTTACATGGTTAAATTGGTCAAAAAAAAGAAAGGCTAACGTTTCCTTTAAACTTATTCAGTTTATCATTATATCTTCACCTCAAAACATCAAATTATGTATCAATATATTTACAAGACAGGCTGTCTTCAAGAGAAAGGGGAATGCAAAGCTTCCTTTGAAAATGGAGACAGTTGGTATAACTTTAGTAGGAAAAACGACGGACTGGTCAATGGGGATGTATCCATTGTAAAAAATCAAAAATCGCGCAGAAAAGCACCATTTCATGGATCAATATATTCACATTCTTGCCAAGCAAAAGTCTAAAATTGTTTTATTTTAAACATTTTTTATTGTATATAATACTAGTGTGTCTTGTTTGGTATTAAATTGATTCTTCAAGTTTGATAATTTTGTTATTACCTTTATTGAATAATAAACTGAGAATGAAATCTTTCAATAAATTAAAGATTCAGGTAACAAGAAAGTCAAAATTATATTAATATCATATTACCCGAGGTTATCAAACGAATAGTCGTTAGACTTGTCTCACACGAAGTTACCACATGAATTTTGATAATTTTCTGTCACAGAAATTTCCAATTATAAAATTCATAATTGATTATAACAGAAGGTTTCTTTCATTTTACTTGAGATAGTCGACATATCAACACGAGGATGTAGTGTAGTTGACTACTGTGTCGTTCCCTACGAACAATTAGAGAGGTTCACAGACTTTTCTGTCCACAGATCAACTGAACTAGTCGAACGTACCGGTCTTGCTGGCAAAATAGACCTGAACATTCCGGACCACTCGGCACTTGCTTGGAATATGAACTTAAAATTTTGTTATTCTGAAAGTACCTTTAATGATAAGGAAAGTTATAAGATTAAATACGATGTTCAAAATTTACCAAATGACTGGTTACTTAACCAAGAGACAATGGATAGAATTAATGTAATTTTGTCTGATTTAGAAAATAACGAAACGTCGCAAACTGGTATAGACACTATGTATGAGGACTTTATAGATATTATTAAAACAGAAATGAAAAATAAACTGTCGTATAAATATGTTGTAGCCAATGGTATTAGTAATAAACGCCGGAAATGTCAAAAACCCTGGTGGACGGATGAACTTACCCTTTTATGGAATGATTTGTGCAATTCTGAGAAAGAATGGACAAAGGCACAAGGCAATCGTCGTAATAATCTTCGCCATTTTTACATTCAAAAACATAAGACCTTTGATAAAACTGTTTTAAAGGCAAAACGTCAATATTGGCATTCTTCACAAGAGGACTTGATAAACTCAACAACTAACCCAAAAGAATTCTGGCGGAAGATCGGGAAAATCGGGGTCGGGAATGAACGCCAAAATCTTATACCTATGGAAGTGACATTAAATGATGGTTCTGTTAGCAATGATAGAGTTATAGTCATGGATACTTGGAAAAATAGTTTTTGTAATATGTTAAATAGAAATGATAATGATAATAATAATGTCAGAAGTTTTGATATTAGAAATGATGAATTTTTAGATTGTATTATTACTGTTGATGAGGTTTTTGATATTCTGAAATCTTTAAAGAATGGGAAGGCCCCAGGATTTGATGAAATACAAGTAGAATTATTGAAAAATCATACAGCTTTGAATGCCTTAACTAGAATGTTCAATATTTGTTATAATTCTGGTAAAGTCCCTGCTATTTGGAGTAAAGGAGTTATAACTCCTATTCCTAAATCCTCCACAGCCGATCTTCGGGATCCCATGTCATATAGGGGTATTACTTTGGCTCCTATTTCTTATAAAATTTATTGTGGTATATTGAATAAAAGGCTCACAGATAAGCTGGATGATCTAGAAATATTAAATGATGAACAAAATGGCTTTAGAAAAGGTCGTAGTACTGTTGATCATTTGTCAACTTTAACGTCTATTATTGAAACAAGAAAATTGTGTAAACAGTCGACATTTTGTGCTTTCATAGATTTTAAGAAGGCGTACGATTGGGTTAACAGAGATTTTTTGTTTAACAAACTTGATAGTCTTGGGTTGAGTTCAAAGATGATGAATGCTCTGTATTCTATTTATCATAATGTACAATCTTGTATAAAACTAAATGGTCATATGACGAATTGGTTCAATGTAAATTCGGGATTGAAACAAGGGTGCATCCTATCACCCTTACTATCTAATATTTTTATAAACGATTTAGTAGATGAAATTAAATCTGTGAATATTGGTGTTAGATTAGACGATACTATTATATCTGTTCTACTATATGCAGACGACATTGTACTTTTAAGTGAAAATGAAGATGAGTTACAAAGAATTTTAGACATTTTGAATCATTGGTGCCAGTGTAATGATTTAGTTGTCAATTTAACAAAGTCTAAAGTGGTACATTTTAGACCACAATCAGTTCATACAGTGTTTGGCATTTTCAATATTTTCTGTAGAGCGCCTCTGATGAGTCTTGAATAGACGAAATGCGCGTCAGGCGTAGCAAAATTTATTGTCTGGAACTTTGTTGTCATTTGTATTCCTAGAACAAATTTTCAATTTATTTTTAATTGTGAAAATTTAGAAGTTGTTGATAAATATACATATCTAGGTTTAGTGTTTAATGAATATTTAAATTATGAATATATGGCTAAAGCTGTAGCAAAATCTGCCAGTAGAGCCCTAGGTTTATTGATTTCAAAATATAAAGCTAATGGTGGTTTTGAATACATCTTTTCAAAACTTTTTGATACCATGGTAATGTCTGTAATTGAATATGGCGCCTCTATATGGGGTTGTAAAGATTTTTCATGTATTAATGCTGTAAAGAATAGAGCAATGCGTTTCTTTATGGGGGTTGGTAAATATACCCCAAATCTATCACTATATGGTGATATGGGCTGGAAGCCTTGTATAGTGAAGCAATGGTCATGTATTTTTAGAATGTGGTCAAGATTTACTAAAATGTGCAATGATAGACTTAATAAGAAGGTATTTATATGGGCTAATAGACATTGTCTTAATCGTATTAAGAACTGGAACTTTAGAGTCCATAGTAAATTTAGAGAGTTGAATGTTAATCATTTTAGTAATATTGACTTTATTTTTAACAAAGGGTCGATATGTAAATTAGAAGACATGAATTTTAATATGTTTAAGAATAAATGGCATCAAGATCTAAATAATAATAATCGGGGTAAACTGCGTACATATAGAATTTTTAAACAAGATTATGGTGTAGAAAATTATTTTAAGTGTAATATTCCATTTCGTTATAGAAGTGCATTGTCAAAATTTCGCTGCGGGGTTGCACCGCTCAGAATAGAGACTGGTAGATATGAAAATATAATATGTGATAATAGACTTTGCTTTAATGATTCTTGTAAAAATGATTTAAAGATTGAAGATGAAAAACATGTAATTTTACATTGCCCTTTATATTCACGTTTAAGAGAATATGTTTTTAAGAAAGCCCAGGATTTTAATAATAGTTGTAATGATATGAATGATGACGAGAAAGTTAGATTTCTGTTTAGTAATGATGATATGTATTATTATACTGCCAAAATCTGCCATGAACTTTTAATAACTAGAAAGAATATTTTATACAAGTAAATTACTGTATAACTGTGATTATATCCAGTCAATTGCAAGAATTTTTATGTACCTATTTTACTTTTTAATATTTTACAATTTACAAATAGTCTCTCATAACTCTACAAAAGAGTGGCTCTCAATACTATATTTTATTCAGTGTCGATGATTTATAAAGATTTTATGTAGTGTTTGTACTGTTTTACGCTGTAAATCATTTGTATTATTTGTATATATATTTTATGTATGTAAATGAGAGGTGAGACTTTAATAAAGATATGTCTGTCTGTCTGTCTGTCTGTCTGTCTGTCTATCTTCCGATCTTTTAGATAGTTATTGTTAACAACACAAACTAATCTTGGGGCCCATCAAAGGTTGCAACCTAATTAAAATAATAAGCTGTGTAACTGTGGCATAATCAAAGAAAACCATTTTAATAATATAGTTTTTATTGTATTTCTACATGTACATGTATCCTACCAGGTGTTCTACCTCCTCCTCCTTCTTCTCCTGTGTGCATGTTGACCTCCATGGTGTTTCTTTTGACATGTCCCTAAAAATAAGAAAACACATTTAAAGATCTTTTTGAATTGAACAGCATGAAATGAAATTCTGTAACATGCTAACTCAATTAAAAATACAACAAGTGTATTTTTATGAATTTTTAAGCAACACATTTTATGCAATCATGTAACACGCATTTTCTTTTTTTTTCTTTTTTTTCTTATTACATATACATGTACTAGGTAAAAAGGCTTCAGCGATAATAGAAATCGAATATTTAAATAAAAAAGTATTAATTTACATTTAATTTGATTTGCTAATTGTTTTTTTATAAGCTATTTTAAACAATACAAATACACAACACAAATATTATTTATTTTCATAATTTCTATGGACTTCTATCAGATCGCGAAAATCCCATGATTTATATACTTTACCTTTACCATGTTTACCTTTTTACACACTAAGCCCTACTTTTTAAAACAATAACTGATTTTATCGACCATAAGACACCTAAAATGTGAAATTAATGAACATTCTTTATACATTCATCACCTAAGCTCCATTTACATGCACAGTTTTACATACGTATGTAATTTTACACATGCGTGTAACTTCTGCATGTAAATGCAAATACATACGTATATAAATTTGCACATGGTGTAAATTTACATCATCGCAGGAGCAGATGTAAATCTTTATGTGTAAATTTGCATATGCTTTTTAATTAAATTTTGTGCATGTAAACGCAATTCAAAGAAATGCATAGCTCGATTTTTCCCTTCCTGTGGATCTTTTGACTTCGACCTTAAAGCTATTTACTCCAGAATCCACATATATCTTTCGATCACCATAAGCTCTTAGCCTCTACGACGTGTAAGTTTTATGAAGATATATAAGGGCGTTTATAAGTTATGCATGAGAAACCAATATCACTCTACAATATCATTTTTTTTTTCTAAACTTGTGACCTTAACTCTTAATTCCTCAGTTTGCATCTTTCATACACAATAAGCATATATATGCGTATTTCTGAGTCAAGTCATGCTTTGGGAACAAATGTTACTACCTTTTCTAAGTTTTGCATAACTTTTGACCCTTGCTTTTGACCTCTTTACCCATAAGCTACAGGCCTCTTCCTTATTTCTTAAGCCGAAAGCTACGATTTGGATTTAGGAAACAAAGTGAAACCAGATGGAAGGACGGACGGACGGAAAGCCAAATTCTATATTCGAGCCTTTATAATTCGAAACTGTATGTTGAGAAAGGCGGCAGGACAATTAGAGCATTGTTTAAGCTGCACCAACGTGACTTTCACATTTAATCTTTTGACACCATAAAGAAAGGAAAGTTGTTATATTACTGTATTGGTCTTTATATTTTTGTTTTTTGTTTTATGTCCAGTCTACAATATTTTAGTCATAATCGGGACAAGAACTAATTATAACAACAAATTGAACCCAGAACACAGCATCCATAGCACAGACCCATGCATGCCAGTCATGCAAAAAGGGCTTTTGTATACGACCACAAACCAGAAGAAAAACGAACCAACTCACAAGACAAGCCAATATACCTTCAACGCACCATTATATATAAGGCTAATGCATCCAAAAAGTGACGAAAGCCTTCCCAAAAATTTAGCACAATCTGGAACCCATACCTACGCTATGGTGACTGAAAATGAAGATTTCTGTCCAGAAATATTGTCATACTTGTTGGAACACTTCCTCTCCTCGCTGATTTGTTTTTATACTCTTACGAGACTGAATTTCGTCAGGGACTCGTAAAGAACAAGAAGATGAAAGAAGCAAGGTCATTTAATCTTACATTCAGATATATTGATGATGTCCTTTCTGTCAATAACACTTCATTTGGTAGATGGATTCCTTCAATTTATCCTCCGGAGTTGGAGATTAAAGAGAGCACCGAATCAAATTGCTTCACGTCTTTCTTGGATTTGCACCTCGAAGTTGACCCAGGTGGTCATCTCAGTACAAAAATTTACGATAAACGAGACGATTTTAATTTTAAAATTATTAATTTTCCTAATCTACAGAGCAATATACCTACTTCTCCTGCATACGGTGTTTATATTTCACAACTTATGTTCTATGGTCATTACCGGATCCTAAGATCGCAATGGAAGAGGGAGGTTTGGCGCCATAAAACCTGGTTTAACCCACCATTTCGTTTGAAATGCCTGTACCAAGTCATGACCATTGCGATCCACCAATTCTCCGGTATGACTGATTCGTTTTTGTCATTTTCTCTGGACTATGAGATTGATCATTCAAGATCGGTAGTTTTGTTATTACCTTTATTTGCCAGTGTTGGAAATGACCAACCATTACCCAGTTTCACATAATCAACCTTTATTTGTCGAAAATACAATGCTGAATTCTGGTTGAACCTGTTGCACAGCTACTTTATTATGTGTGTGTGTGTGTTGATCATCGTAATAATTCTGTTGAGATGATGAACGTCTTGATGTGTTGGTTTGGTGGACGGTAATGTTGTTGAACCGGCCGGCATTCTGGAGTTGACCAAAGGGCTGGTTGTGGTTGACCAAGGGCTGGTGTTGATCCTGGCCCTTCTGGTGCAGCCCATGGCCCTGGTCTAATAAAATAAATTTTCTGTTCAGACTTTTTATTTGTTAAATACAATATTCAAATAACTTAAAATGTTGTTAATAAATATTAGTATTATGGGAACTATGGGAACTCGCTTAGCTTAAGTCAACTTTTCAAACCCTTACATTTTAAAATTAGATAATTTAAGATTTATGTACTTTTATATTTTAAATGTTTCAGAATATTTACTAAAGCGTTCTGTAAAATATGCAAAGTATGAATATTAAATATGCTTACCTAATAAAATTAATTTTCTGTTCAGACTGGCGAACACAGTCAAAACTCAGTATTTATAGAACTATGTCGCACAGCTGAATCATACCAAGACAATGTGTAGGTCAAATTTGGACATTAGATTCTCGTTCTTTCAAAATAGAAACCAAGATATATTACGTAAAGAGGCAACCAAAGAGAACGAAAGTATTTACAAAAAATTGATATCTTACCTATAAATTGAGATTAGAATAAAATAAAAATTCCTTTAAAATTAAGATTCCAAAATTTGTTCCAAGAAATTATTTCAGAAGTTATATTTATTAATTCAGTTTACTTTTAACCTAGGTGAAGCCTAATCATACAAATCCAAGATGTGTTTTGTTTTTCATGTAATGTTTCCCAACCAATAGAACAAAAATACAAAATTCTAGAAATACTAATGATATTACTTTTGCACTCTAGGTTATGCTGACGCAACATAATCATAAGATCGTGATCTTTTGGACATTTGCCTCAATCTTAATTAGCAATCGCTAATATTGCAAAAGAATTGAACTAGAAAGAAGTAACTAAATGTCTTACGAATATATCAGCTTCTTAACAAACCTACAAACACTGAGAGAGAGAAAATGGTGGGGTGGGAAATAAAGGAATTTTAAATTTTGAAGACTATAATGACAGGGCTTCATTAGCAAATTCAGGGTATACAAAATGACTGTAACGGGATCACATATGGGTTTATGTATAGTTCATTTTGTCCAGCCAACTCATTTGAATTAATTTATAAAAATACACACCAAGCATAAAACTCATGTAAATGGTTAGTTTTTTTTTTTTTGCTTATACATACGTGTGTAAATTTGCACATGTGTATATTTACATACGTATGTATACAGATGGGTCCAAACCTAACCTGTATGCAAACCAAATTAAAAAGCAAACCAGAAGTTTGGTCTAAGTTCACTTTTCACTTTGTTTGGTTTACTTTTAGCAAACCAAAGTTTACCTAATGTTTACTCGAAAAGTAAACCAGACGGCTGGTTTGGTTTGGTTTGGTCTGAGCGAACCAAACTTTAAAAAGCAAACCAAACCAGCGCCTTAGTTTGGTTTGGTTTGCTCTGAGCAAACCGCGAGCATGCGCAGATGATTTAAATAATCGATGTGAAAAAATGTCCGAATTATTTCACAATTATTACATTTCATGATCAAATATTATTCACTAAATGTCTCAATCGAATTACAAATTCTGATTTAATCAATTAACATCGTATTAGATTGGTATTTTATTAGTAAACCAAACCAGAACCAAAGTTTTCTATTTTTAGAGCAAACCAAACCAGCGGCCTGGTTTGGTTTGGTTTGCTAAGAGCAAACCATGAGCATGCGCAGATGATTCAATCAATCAAAGTAATACGACGCCCGACATCATTTTATAATATTTGTTCTCGTAAAACATATATGTTTTACTTGAAGAATTTATTATGATTTAGATATTAACCATCATTTTAGATTGGTTTGGTGAGAGTAAACCAAACCAGCGCCCTAGTTTGGTTTGGTCAAAGCAAACCAAACCAGCCGCCTAGTTTGGTTTGTTTTGAGTAAACTGTGGTTTGCTATTTTGTTTGGTCAAGCAAACGAAACCAAACCAGAAAAGTAAACTTGATGTTTGCTCCCGGTTCACTTTTGTACAGGTTAGGTTTGGATCCATCTGTAATTTGTGCATGTAAATGGGGCTTTAGTTAAAGTAATAAATTCGAATAATTTTAAGGGGCCCGTTTTTTTCTGCTTAACCTTTGACTAAAAATTCTAACGGAGCACACGGTCTTATGATTTTGATGTCATTTCCATCACAATTAATAAAATCCTTGACACGAAAATGTCACGAGTGCCTATCTTATCCCCAAGACATGTAAGGGAAACCCTGAACGCAAGACTCTATTATCCTGCTTCTTTTTTAGATCAACTGTTGTTAGGTCGGTTGGACTTTATACAAATATTTTATCTATTCATTGCTATAACACCTGTTTAATAGAAAGCTAACCTGTTGGGTCGGGTATGTCTTCAACGCATATTAAACCTATTACATCTGCTTTTTATGAGCTTACCTGTTGTTTGGTCGTTTGGATCTTCCACACAAATCAAACCTTTTTTGCATGGACACAGGTTGAAGTAAAATGCCCCTGCGGGAGTATCACCATGTTCATCGGTTGGGTCGCATGCTCCATTTGAAAAAAGATATCGATAAAATATGCATAACACAAAATTACACAATAAACATTGCAATTATACAAAGCAAAGATACAACACTTTTTTTGCTGTTCTCCGTCTAATATTCAAAGAGTGTTCATCAATTTGGAGCTGGCGGTCCATTTAGCTACCATCTGATTGAGTTGAGTCAAATACATAGCATTTTGTATTATTGAAGTTCACTATTGCGGGACATACATTGTAACAGCTTTTAAATTGTCCTTCAATCAATACTACGAAATATCTTGGCTACTACAACTAAAAAAATATTTGCACTTCCTAAATAGCAAATTAAAACATTAGATATCTGCCTCAGAAACAAGAAAATATAATTTACGCAGAATATTTAATTGTTTTAAAAAAAGGAAAACTTCCTGTAGTAACAAAAAATGTATTCCAACTAATTTGTTCATTTCAAATTCTTCCTCAATAGCAAGTAAAGGATGATCGCTTGTCATTTTTTCTAGACTTTTGTCAGAATTTTTTTCATTTCTGTGTATTTTAACCATTAAAATAGGAATAACTTTGTTGCATTAATCTTACCATCACCTAGCCCTGGTCTTTGACTACATTCTCTGTTCCCAGCTTGGTCTGCCAAACAACACAGTGAACATCGACATTCAGGTGTTACTTTGCAACTCTGTGTTCAAAAGAGGTATATCAAGTAAAAAATATACCCCAACAAAAAAAAATACAATCAATTCCAATTTAAACTAAAGACGAAGGACATATTCATTAGAAAAAAAACACCATATTTAAAAAAAAACAGTTTAGATTAAAGGTATAGTTATAAATAAATACTTTTCCTTCCTAGATAGTTCAGTCGAAAGAAGCAGAAGTGCCAATGAGGCATCCGAATGGCAAAACTCCAAAAAGGCAGAGACAAAACCAGTTAAACACCTACAGGAACGGTACAATAACAGACAACATGTAAAAACAGAAACACAAAAAATACTGAAAATCAATTAACAACGCTACCTCTAGTCGTAACAAGAGTGAACTCAAGTGCTTCGGGTTCCTGTCTGCTCTTACACACCTATCGCGTTGCCAACATTCAATTCGGTATGTCAAATCCGGTAAAGGAAGACAAAACAAAACCCTATGACAAACCAACATCTGCACTCATCTAAGAAATCGAAATCCTTTATGTGTCTTTAAGAGCATGATGTCTTCCATTTATTTCTTGAGTAAAGACGGCAACCGAGGAGCAACATAGCTGTGTAAGCAAGTTTTGTGTTGCTCAGGGAATCGATGTAAGTCCTGCAAGGTCTGATATAACAAATCAATTGAGATACGTAAACTCTATAAGCTGGAGGGGACGGAATGTCGCTACACAAGAAGGAAAAGAAGGAAAAGTAAACAATTGGAAAGTTTTAAGCCATTTGTCATAGAATTTTGCTGAAAGAATTCCTTGAAAGTATTTCGAAATGAAGATTAAACTAGAAAATGTGTCTATGAGTCACAGGATGCCCCCCCTGTTCTTGAAATATCATTGACCCTCAATGTGCATTACCTGGGATATGGACCTTTACCAAGAAATTGATCAAAAGTGTTCATGTGTAAAATATAGGTCACTGTGACCTTATTTCTGGTGGGTGGTACCATGTTACCAAGACTCATCGAGTAGTGAAATATTATTGACCCCTAACATGTAGTATTCAAGATATGGACCTTAACCAAGAACTTAACCAAAGTCATTCATGCGTTAAATATAGGTGACAGTGACCTCATTCCTAGTGGATAGTGTCACCTTACCCAAGACACATCTAGTGGTGAAATACCTTTGACCCCCAACATCTAGTATCCAAGTTATGGACCTTAACCAAGAACTTAACCGAAGTCGTTCATGCATAAAATATAGGTCATAGTGACCTAATTTCTAGTGGGTGGTGTAGCCCTACCCAAGACCCATCTGGTGGTAAAATATCATTGACCCATACATCTTGTATCCGAGTAAGGGACCTTAACCAAAGTGTTACGGACGGACGGACGGACAAGGGTAAAACTATATGGTCGATCCACATACGTGGTCGGGTCATAGATATAAAGTTAACTTCTAGAATCGGTAGTGTCCTTTATCTCAAGTTCCTGAGGATTTATAAGATGGAAAAAATCACAAAATTAAGAATTGTTCAGTGAAAGGACATCATCAATATAACGGAAAGTGAGATTGAAAAAAAGACTGCTAGTCTACGGGTATTTTTTTTTTTTTTTTTTTGTAGAAAATAAAATCTTACTCTTTATTTCGGTCGAAAATAGCAGAGGTACCAATAAGGGCATCCGAATGGCCACATGTACCAGAAATTTGAAAGGCTTAAGTAACGACACTTTGACCAAAGCTTCTACGCAGTTCCCTTTTTAGTTCCCGTTCGTACACTTTAGCCACCCCCATGTATTTTTTCAACAAAAACTATTTTTTTTTTTGTTGTTTAGAAAAAAATAAACATCTGTAAACTATAAACCTCTTTAACTTCATTGCGAATGATTAAAAAAAACAAACAAACTAGAAAAACTGTGAGCCGCAGCTCACAAATAAATGCCCCCACCCCCCCCCCCAAAAAAAAAATTAACCAGATAAAATTTAGAATAGGAGATGCACATCTACATTATGTCACGAAGATTGTGTGTAGGTTTCATGAAAATCCATCAAGGGGTTTAGGAGGAGTTGCAGATAAGAAATGGGCACCCCATGTAGTCGAATGGCTGAGTCCATGTATTGCTATGGGAAACCCCAAAATCATTCTGATCAAACTTTCAAATAGTAGGTGCACATCTATATTATGTAACAAAAATCCATCAAGGGGTTTCGGAGGAGTTGCGGATAAGAGATGGGTACCCCCATGTAGGCGAATGGCTAAGTCCATGTTTTGCTATGGGAAACTCCAAAAATCATTCTGATCAAATTTTAAAATAGTAGGTGCACATCTACATTATGTCACAAAGATTGTGTGTAAGTTTCATGAAAATCCACCAAGGGTTTTAGGAGGAGTTGCGGATAAGAGATGGGTACCCTGACGTGTAACGGACGGAAGGACGGAAGGACACCCCTATCACTATATACCCCCCACTTTTGAAGTGGAGGGGTAAAAAAAAACAAAATTGTTTTGAACAAAGCTAAGGCTTGATTATTTATCATAAATGGTAAAAGCATATTCCTTAAATGTTTATTACTATATATTTACCGCCCCATTCCTTTTTCGTCCAGCCACAGAGAAATTAATGCCTGTAATGTAAATTAGAACGACGAAACCATATCTGCTGACGTGAATAAAGGTTTATTAGTTTACTGATTGAACCTGCACTGCTGTATAATTCAAATGACTTGATCAGGTCGAGGAATTTACCTTTTAAGGATAATGTTTACATCAAACTTTTGACCAATGGTTTTTGAGAGTATATAAATAACTACGACCACAAACACGTGCTTTTTAAGAAATAATTGAACAAAAACTGACTTGCTGAACGAATGTTAAAAATGAGCGGTGAAAAATTTCGTTAGTCTATTTGCATCAATATAAGATAAAATGTTTAGGTATAAATGTCACCAATTTTCCCCCGGAGAGCATTGTCCAGTAGGGAGATTTTAGCGTTATATGTTTACCTTTGTTATTGTCCAATGACCAATGCACCGAATGAAAAAGAAGTCAAAATGTGGAACATATCATTACTTTTTAAGGAGAATTTACCCATGCCAACTAAAACTACGTTGAAAAACAAAACTATTTGGTATTGACGAAATGTGAGCGAGGAAGTTAAAGAAAATATGGTTATGTTCAGAACTTTTCTATAAAAATGTCGAAAAAGTTTTACTATTTTCTCCCATTTGGAAGGTCAATTTTATAAAATTTTGATTGATTGATAGGTCAAATGAAATCTAGAATACTCGACCTGTTGATGAAGATGTGAAGTATTTTCGTGGCGGTGCATTGCGTATTTATAAACAAAATAAGTTCACAAGTTTGTTGCCACAGATCATGACAACTTTAACAAATAAAATGTTCAAATTTATAATTTTGTTACCTCAAATTATGGCAACCACAAGTTAAATGGAAAATTATTTTAGATCTGCTCGGCGAAAATGCTGATTTGAAAAAGGCGGAAATTCTTATAGGTTCAACCAAGAACCACAAATTATAACTAAATATACAAAGCACTACAACGGCCAAGACGATACAGGGACTTAAATTCTATTGTTACTGAAAAATGTTTTGCTTTTTGTGCTTCTCTTTTCACTTCTGTTCTTTTATTCCTTTGCTCATTATGATTCTAAACTGATTTCCAAAACATAAAGGATAGAGTCATGGAACTTTGATTTGGTAGTGAGGGGTTATTTAAAAGTAAAGGGTTTTTTTCGTGCACCGCGTTCGACATTTTTTTATTTTTCGTTCATCGATTTCTGATTTTTTTTTATTTCTCGTTCAGCCGTGCAAAGAGGGCTCATCGTTCATCGTGTTCACCTTAATTTATTTTTCGTGTTTCGTGATTTGCATTGATTATTTTTCTATATTTTAGACAAAAAAATGCTATACAAAATATTGTTCACCAAGAAATCATAAAATTCGAGGACTTCTCAGTTTTCGCCTACTCCTTGCAGTGTTGTTCTATTTCAAGAAAACACCGTCGTATAAACTGTCAAAAACTGACCGAAATTCATGGATTTTCCTTCATTGACAAATACATGTAATAATATTTTGTTTCTTTATTTATCGTGCATAGAATTCAGCAAGAAATATTTTCCGTTCATCGTGAAAGCCACTTTTTATTTGCCGTTCAGCCGTGCACAGTACCCCCCTTAACCACCTTCGTTAGTGTGTATGTGTTTGACTCCCTTTTTAGCACACCCGGGCAATGTACAGCGGTCATTTTGATTGGTGGAGGAATCCGGAGTACCTGGAGAACTGAAAGCATAAACCTTGGGCAAGTAACTGACAAACCTAATCACAAGAGGTGATCGGCTAGTGATCTATTGTGTGGTTTTTATCCGTTCCCTTAGGCAACTCGGCCACCAGGCCCCGATCGTTGTTAGCAATCAAATATCAGTTAAATTCTTTGATAAGGAGGAAAATAACAAAACATGGCAAAATTTAAATTTGACGTGTATCAACGTTCAATCATCAATCAATTTAAAAATCGGTATTTTAACAGAAACCGCAGAGATAAAAAAGATATATAACTTTTCATTTTATTTACTTAAATATGACCATTAAATTTAGCAATGAAACATCTTCAAAATAACAATGAAATGTTTTGATGGAGTAGCTACTTTAAACTTCAATTGGTACATTCAGTCTACAAAATATTACTGCAAATTAAGACCACCAAAAATAAAAGCAACGGCAGATACACAAGAGTATAGATTTACATACTTACATATACTTGATAATAGTACAAACAACAGGTATATTTTCCCTTTGGACATCATTACCCTTTGAAAAGAAAACAACGACAAAATCGCATTAAAATTATATTTGTTCCCTTTAAAAAAAGGAGAAAAAATCTTTGACTTCCATTGTACAACGAAATTGTGTTGACTCGGATGAATGAGTTCATACATGTAATCCCATAACAAAGAGTGCAAAAAACGTACTTTTCTTTTAACCATGCATCGTAAGTGCCACTAAGACATTATAATGTCTAATGTCAGAAAATATCAGAAAACGATAAAGTAATGTTAAGAAAATGCACAATACGTCCCTTTGCCTACTATCAAACACGTCCACCTGATTCAATTTACAAAACAGTTAAAATGATCTTGCTTGTACGTGCCATCTCAAAACTCATTTAGGGGGTGGTAAAGGGGGGGTACATGCACGGATGAACGACCAATAAAAATGGTAATGCACGATGAACGGCCAATAAAAAAATGATAATCACGATGAACGAAAAATAAAATAGAGAAACACGATGCACGATGAACCTCCATGCACAGCTGAACGGGAAATAAAAATTGCTCAACACGATGCACGAAAAAAACCCTTTACCACCCACTCATTTAGGCAATATAAATCGAACCGGAGTTTTCTATTCATATATGTTTCAAGTTGATTTCATCTGATGCATTTCACTCTTGTCACAACGATAAAATGTCATAAGGAATAAAATTTGATTTACTTATTTTTCTAAACCCAATACATGTAGAGGAATTAAAAGAATTATTAAATCTCGCTTCTACACCTATGTTTGACAACTTCTACTTAAAATAAAAATACTTTACCTAGTTCCGCATGTCGTACGATGGTAAGACCTTCTGCAAAACTGACAATTATTGCTAGAGACAACAATATTTAATGCACAAACTAGTCTAATGCATCTGCCCACAGACTGCAATATGGTGCATTTTAATATCAAAATTTCATTAACTGCTTTAACGAAATGTAGTGTCATTTCTTTGTCAGCATATCAAAATAGCTCAGAGACAGCGTGCATACAAATGTCTCCCTTTAATTAACCGTATAATCTCTGAGACAGCATGTAAACAAAAGTCTGGCTTAAATCAACCGTATTATCAAAGCAACATGAAGAAAAATCTGTGTTTATGTTTTAATTAAAACAACTAATACATGAAAATGCGTAATGTTTGATATCATAGGACGTAATTTTGAAAACAAGCCTTTAAAAGGGTAAGTAAACAAATTTTCCTTACTTTCCATTTTATTGTTTTTTTTTTTAATGGGGAAACCATTTGATTTTATGAGGTAGGCTATTGTGACTTTGAAATGAAAAGGTCGGGATGACAAAAATACAGAAATAAAAAGGCAGGACAAATAAGGCAGATTGGTAATTTTGGCTTAAAATTTATAGCAGTTTAAAACAATCCAGACTCGGTTTTGTCTACAAATTAAAAAGCAGGACGACGGAAATATCCATACCCTGATAACATTTCAATGGTTGCTCCCCAAATCTAATAAACCTGGTACCATAATTGACATTTCTTATATTGTTTTGTTTACCTCCTGTCATTCCGTAGCTTTTCAAGGTACCCATCTCCTATCCGTAACGCATGCTAAATCACTTGATGGATTTTCATGAAACTTTCTAACAATTTTATTAAATAATGTAAATGTGCTGATTTTCTTTCTAATTGTTATCAGAATATTAGAGGGGGTCTCAATAACAAAACAGGCAATAAGGTTCGTGCACGTTATAGACCTCTTTGTGGACCGACAAGTAGTGCACCAAATAAGCTATTTTTTTCGTCCCAACCAAGCTCTTGCTCTTTCCTGTTCCTTTTTGTCCCACTCTATGTTTCATTTGTCATCATCATTTCATGTTCATTTTATCATCCTTTTCATGTTCATCGCTTTTAAATAACATATGAAAGGGCGTAAAATACCAACTTACTGTTCTACTACAAGGGGTTACCCATCTTTTATCCGCAATTCCTACTGAACCGTTGATGGATTTTCATTAAATTAACACACATTCTTGTGACATTATGTAGATGTGAACTATCTTTTTAAAATTTTACCAAAATGATTTTTGGGTTCCTATAACAAAATATCGGTAGGTACAAATCCCTAATCCGCATATGGATGGATTTTAATGAACCATTCACACAATTTTTGCGAAAACATGAAAATATGCAATTCCAATTTAAATTTGATCAGAATGATTATTAAGGTTTCCCATAGCAAAACAGTGAGTTAGCTATTTGAGGACAGTTGACACCAATTTCTTATCCGCAACCCCTCCTTAACCTCTCCTAATGGATTTTATAAAACTTTCACACAGTTTGTTACATGATGGAGGTGTGTACAACTTATTTCATTTTGTCCAAAATGTCGTTAGCTCATAGTTTATCCATTTCCATAGTGCTACCTGCATTGCCTCGCTTTGTTTGAAGTCCGAATTAATTTCTAATGCAATTTTTTTCGATGGGGGTACGTTTGATTATTATTTTTTTGTACTGTTGTCTTCATATCTAATCACTTTTTCTTGGCATCTGGTGTGTCTATTGTTTTGGTTGTATTAATCATGCTTTTGGTATTTGTTTAATTTCAATTGTAGATTATGGCATTCTATGGAGCTCCTTTATGTTGACTTTTCTGTATATTGTTATAACTTACATTCGCATTATGTTACAATTCACTTTAAAAAATTGCTCGATCATTCTATTTCATTTTATTTGTTTATTACTTAACAAGACACAGGAAAAGACACAAATCTCGAAATGTGCTACAAATAATCATCGTCATTTTTCACAAATGTACCCAATCTTCCAATCATAATGGTAGCATTTCGCTGCGTAAACTTTATAATCATATTTCTTAAAGAGTATCATGCATTGTTCAAGAGCTGGATTCGCTGGTTCGGACGAGACAAAAGGGAAGTAATCCATGTCAATCATCTTGTCTCCCCTGATCCACTTCCACCCGCCATGATTTGCAATGCGTCGGTCAGTATTTCGCCCTCCGATAAAATAGTGCGTATCTGAAAAAGACAAAATATAAAACAAAGCCATGTATGCATGTATACATTTTGTGTACAAATTGTAATTATGTTAAGGCTTTCCAATCAAGTAACTGGTTGTACAGTAAATTTTTGTTTTGAGTACTTTTCTTTCAATACTTTTGGGGTGTTTTTTTTTATCTTATATTTTTTCTATTATATCGACTGTAAGTTAAACGTGATGCAATGTGGCATATAAGAGTCACTTTATCACTATTCTTTGTCTTGCATAACCGTAGCTCGTCTACTTGCTTTTTACCGAATATCTTAAGACACAGGTGAACTACGTTTTTTGGTGGAAGAGTGTTATACTAGTTTATTTTTATGGCTTTTCATTTCATTTATAACCTGTTTGTTTCTTTGTTTTTCATAACTTTACTGTCAAAATATCAATTATGTTCAGATATGATGATGCCCACTATGACTTCTTGCGAAATTCATTTTCTCTTAAGATCACTGTTATTATAAACTGTACTTTATTTCCACGAATTCACGATTTCGTCAAGGTTCACGGGTACTAAATTTCGCATATTTTCATCGTTATTCTATTGGTGTCATACATTTAAATACATTTCGCGGTTATTTAACTTCACAAAAAAACGCCTGGTCGCGAAATCTGTCAAAATAAATGCCTCGCAAAAATAAGTTCTTAAACAATAAATTTTATGCTCAACGATTAAACTTTTTAAAATGTATACTTACATCCAGACTTATGTTTTCTCAAATAGTTCTGCATTAGAAGGAGTTCTCCGATTGATTCAAAGTTTGCAAGATATCCGCCCATTTCTTCACATTTAGCCTGAGATAAAAAAAAAATTATCAGAATTAATAATGTTTCTAATTTGAAATGAAAACATGCTTATCTTACAGGCACTTGATGTTTTACACATATATCACATTATATCACATACATGACGTACTAACTAGTCAGGCATCAAATGTTCCACATACGATGCACAACGCATTCCTTTCTATGAACCTTTTGGGATCACTTACATTTCATTTTTTTCTTATCTTTTCATAATGGATTCGGAAAAAGCTTAATGTTTATGTGCAGTTTGCATAATTATAATTGGAAGTATGGTCCTTGTCTTCGCCTTTTTTAATTTACCATGCTCGAATCAATCTCAGTAATATGGGCTTCAACATGCATGGACTATTGCTCTTCCCATACAAAGCTAGAAACCTGAAGATGGTCCCAAAAGGAATAGTTTTTGTGCATGACTTTGAACAAGGTTAAGGACAATAAAATTAAATGGTACATGTAGACAGCACTGTTGTCTTACAATCTCTTCAGAACTATAAATTATCTTCCTTGTATAATACCCTCTTCGCATATACGATATTCTCTTACAAGTTGTTAAGATATTCAAAATTTATAGTTTTAGGAGTTCTTATTAACGAAATTGACATTTTTGTCCAACCTTTTACGACCTTCTTCCGAGCTTTCACTATTTATTCAGATGTGCGGAGAATTTACGCACTCCCGTCCCGCGATGATCAAAATTTTATAATCGACGTGTTTTCGATGACATGTCAAAAATCACCGTAAAACTTTCACGAGTTAAGACGATTTCACACGAGTTGACAACTATGAGTTAACTGCAAGTAGATTGCAAGTCTTTGCGATCGAAAACGAGTTGTAAACACGTCAGAACTTGTAAGGAAAGCTCGTATATGTAAAGGGGGTATTAAAATCATACACCGTTGGTTCTTTTTCACTATTATCATATGTCAAGTGGTAAACGAGAGCCGGAAATAAACCGTGACAATTAAACTTACAAAAGCCTCGTCTCCTGTGGAACTGCCGTCTACTATGTTATAACAGTTGGTACCCATTTTGGTAAAAGGAGACTCGCAAGTTCCTAGAAAAAAGGCAGTTCAGGCTATAAATTCTTAATTTGCCAACTACACCCTTAAGTTGTCAAATAGACAATAATGATATGTGGGATAATTGTACACGCGACAAAGCCCGCATGAACAAGCGGTAATTAAAAAAAATGTTAGCAATTAATTCAGTAATTATGTTGTCCACACCCCGGGTCCCTCCATGGGGATCTTGTGGTTTCTTAGTCTTATCAAGACCTGCAGCAGAGTTCCTTAACTTGGGAGGAACGTGATTTTTTTCCAACAAAGTGCACCACTAATGTTTGCCTGATGACCCTTGTCGGCTTTTATTATTTATACATTTAACCATCTTTGCCTCTTATCAGGAATTTAATGAAATGTAAACCGCGTGAATCACTCAAACACTGAATAGAGTGTTTTAAACTAGAAAATGTGTCTTTGAGCCACAGGATGGCCTCCAGTTCCTGAAATATGATTGACCCCAATGTCATGAATGTGTACATGTATTACCTGAAATATGGACTTATATCCCAAAAAAATGTTCATGCATTCAATATAGGTCGCAATGATCTAATTTCTTGTGGGTGGTACTATATTACCACGACCCATCTAGTAGTGAAATATCATTGACCCCTAACAAGTATTATCCGAGATATGGACCGTAACCAAGAACTCAACCAAAATCGTTCGTTCATGCATAAAATATAGGTCATAGTGATATCATTTCTATTGATTGGTGTTTTGTTACCCAAGACACATCTAGTGGTGAAATACCATTGATCCACAACATGTAGTATCCGAGATATTGACCTTAACCAAAAACTTAACCAAAGTCATTCATGCGTAAAACATATGTTGCAGTGACCTAATTTCTAGTGAATGGTGTAGCCCTTTCCAAGACTCATCTAGTGGTTAAATTTCATTGACCCCAAACACCTTGAATTTGATTAATGGACCTTAACCAAGAACTTAACCAAAGTGTTACCGACGCACGTACTGACGGATGGACAAGGGTAAAATTAATGGCCAAAAAATACCACATACGTGGTCGGGCGATTAAAATATTTTTTTTCAATATCCCTATTATGTCTCACAACCGTGTTGTGTTACTACTTGACAATGAAAGAAGGAGGTAATGGATTAACCCTACATTTTGAAAAGCCTGTACCAAGTCAGGACTAATGCGAACTTCAAATTCTCTGGTATGTCTACCTTGAGTAGTAATGTGGGTTACTAGTTGCAATTTTTATACTAAGAGACCCTACCTAGATCCCCGGTAGTATATACCAACAATTTAGCATGATACCTATGGAAATGAACTCAGTGTCACCAAGTGCAGTGTTCTAGAGTAGCCAACATTTCTCAGCCTTGTTTTGTCTTTTCATTTTTGAAATATGAAATAGATCATCCCAGTTCGGTAATTTTGTTGTGAACTATATTTCCAAATTCTGAAATCTAGATTTATCATTTCAATATTATGTAGCTTAAAATATGAGCATTTCTCACGGAGTATAAAGACAAGAAATGAACGGAATTTAAATTCATTTCAATTTCTAAAAACAAAATATAGAATGTGCTAAAAATACATTGAATAACCCTATCTTTTTATATTTTTTATTTGCATGCCAAAAACAGCAGTCTGACCCCTTGTCGTTTTTTAGCAAGGGCGGTCGCTTTTTTACACGGATCAAATTAAATTCTGTTCAGTAGTTTCAGTGGAGAAGATTTTTGAAAAAAAACTTAACAGACGACAGACGACGACGGACGCCAAGTGATACATGTAGTAATACATGTAGCTCACCTGGACCTTTTAAAAATTTAAACGAATACATACCATTTGCATTTGTGTCTCGTCTTGATTGTTCGTTACCATTCGGAGGCAACGATAATGAAACAGGACGACAAGTTCCGAGAAACAGGATAAAGAATATGTTAATAGTGCGATGCATAGTTATGAATTACTACCGGGTAACGTCTAATGATATACTGGACTTAGTAAAAGAGAACCGTGATTTTTATTCTGATAATTTACCCTTTCCATGAACTTTTACAAAATGTACAATTTTACAATTATCGTTAATATAATTAAATCAAATTAGGTGTCTAATAAAGTTCAAATCGTTTGTGATTTCCATAATTTCAGTCAATTTAAAATTTGTGTGTCATAAAACTGAAACAAGTTCCCATCATGTATCTTAGAGAGCCGGTGGTGTAGTGGTACTTACACCTATGTTCGTTTTTCGATCCTCGCCCGGGGTGAAAAACTGATTTTCCCATTTGTACCCGTGCGGGTTCTGGGTGGCGAATAGGCCCGCAGCAGCGCTAAGCTTGTCGGTAAAAGTCCACTAAAGAGTGCCCAGAAACCTGACATTGGGTCAGGCCGCTTTGCCCACAAAGCGACTGGGATGTGTGCCCCAGGTGGTTGAATGTGGCAGTCCTGACATCGAGAGATGCGGGCTCGTCAGGCGATAATGCGGAAAACCTGACCGCAAACCATAGTGGTGCACCGTGTTGGGAAAAATGTCACGTTCCTCGCACGTTAAAAAACCCTGCTGCAGGTCTCGGTAAGAGTAGGACCCGTATATTATAGGATCCCCATGCAGGAGGCTAAATTTCCCGTCCCTACCCATCACTTCTTTTTCCAGAGGCAGTCAAAACTCTCCTATCTGATTGACCTTGTGTCCCAATTTCCTCAATTTCAAGTGGAGGAAATGGGGACACAAGGCCAATCGGGTAGGAAAGTTTTGACTGCCACTGGAAAAGGGAGTGATGGGAAGGGACGGGAAATTTAGCCTCCTGCATGGGGATCCTACGGGTCCTACTCTTACCGAGACCTGCAGCAGGATTCTTAAACGTGCGAGGAACGTGACATTTTTCCAAACACGGTGCACCACTATGGTTTGCGGTCAGGTTTTCCGCATTATCGCCTGACGAGCCCGCATCTCTCGATGTCAGGGCTGCCCCATTCAACCACCTGGGGCACACATCCAGGTCGCTTTGTGGGCAAAGTGGCCTGACCCGATGTCAGGTTTCTGAGCGCTCTTTAGTGGACTTTTACCGACAAGCTTAGCGCTGCTGCGGGCCTATTCGCCACCCGGAACCCGCAAGGGTGTTAGAGTTCGATAAGAGAAGGCTCAATGGGGGCTGCTTCAAAAGCCACACTCGCTAAAAGCTAGCTGGATAGGGATTCACATAAGCATTAAGCTTTTTTTCCCAATACTGGATAAATAAATATGTTTAAAAAATGTCTCTTGCAATAAAGTACTTGCGTCAGTTACATATAAAGTTTTTTAAACACTGAAGCCCTCTTTTTATAATGTTCGGCAAATTTCTTATTGCCTTTATTCTCCGGGTCTTGAATTTTAGTCATTTATATTAATTTCAATAAAACGTGGTTTTATGGTATAGGAGGCCTTTTTTCAGTTTATGTTATTGACCTTAATTTAAGCCCCTGTACCTTTTATTTTTTTTTTTCATTTTATTAAAGCACACAGTAAACCGCATTGGTTATAGCTTTACTAAAACAAAATTGACATTTCATGAATATAATTACAGCTCTCTATTATAATAGCGCTAATTTCAATTTATTACAATATCTAAAACAATTTCGAGCAAATGATTTTTTTTAAATTAGTGGTGAAATTTTTTTTTTCCCACGTGTCCAACAACGTTTAAATGTCTTTTTTTTTTTAACTGAAGCTATTGCAACGGAGCCTATTATTATATATATGTTACTAATTATTACTTGGTCGTCATTCTCTGTTTTTTAAACCCTACTTACACCCAAATTAAACGACACGGTATTGAAACCGATACCAGTACACCATCTGTAAAGAGACTTGGACACATAGAACGAATCTGCCATAATAACTCAAAATGTATTCTGTGATATTGTTATGCGTCATCATGCAGTTAGGAATGTCATTACTTTCAGCAAGATCAAACGACAAAGTGCAGTCTGAGAGTACACGAACTTTAGGTATGTCTTTTACCTAGTTTCCATTAGAAGCGACCATTTGATTTTTATGGGGGGGTGGGCTATGGTGAAATTTGAAATAAAAAAGCAGGATGGCAAAAATCCCAAAATAAAAAGGCAGGACAGTGCTTTGAGTAAATAAAAAGGCAGGGTGGTATTTGTGGCTTAAAAAATGTATAGTTGCTTAAAAAATAAAGCGCTCAAAAAAATCCAGGCTCGACTTTTTCCGAAAATAAAAAGGCCGGACGAAGAAAATATCTAAACCCCCTCCCCCATAAAAATCAAATGGTTGCTCCCTTTAACCTGCATGGTTAAGTCTTTTACCTAGTTTCCATTAAACCTGCATGGTTAAGTCTTTCACCTAGTTTCCATTAAACCTGCATGGTTAAGTCTTTAACCTAGTTTCCATAAAACCTGCATGGTTAAACCCACCATTTTTTTGATACCTGTAACAAATCAGAACCATTGCTATCTTTATTTTTGTCGGTATGACTTCACTGTAAAAATTGTGTTTAGAATCTAAACACTTTTAAAACATGTTTAGCCCTAAACACGTTTAGGATTGTGTTTAAAATCTAAACACTTTTAAAATTAAGCAGGTTTTAAACATGTTTCACTTTTTAATAATATCAATCTGATAAATTTTCCTATACTATTTTCATTAATGTAAACACAATTCTAAACATGTTTTGCCAAAACACATGTTTAGACCCTAAACATGACACCAATTTGTTACATTTAAAGTGTTTAGAAAAATGTTTAGGCCCTAAACACATTTTTTACAGTGTTTTTCTCTTGGACATTTCAGTTTGATAAAAACTAAAAATAGAGAACAATAGATGGCTCCCAAATTATGAAAAGGAGAGAACAATGACCCTTAAAGTATACAGAACAATGAGAAAAGTGGCCAAAAGAAAAATAGAAACTAAGGCTAAAAACATTCAAAGAATATACAGATGGCATACTCAGTGATAACCCGAGGTATCAAACATTGTAGTTGGGGTTTTTTGTGTGTTTGATTGTGTTTTTTAAAAAGGTTTTTTAATGATATCAATTTTCATTTTTTAACGATTCGGATGATATTATATACGGAATGCAGGCAATTTTACTGTAGCATTCGGATCGGGAAATTTATTCTACCAATAATACAAAGTGTGTGTCTATCCGATTAGGAGCAACTATTTGATATGTGTAAAAAGATATTTATTGGATAATTAATTGAGTCGAGTGAATAACCAAAATATGATCACGAGTCGGTGAACGCATCATGATTTAACGAGTGCGCGGAACAAGTTAAATCTGAATGCGTTCCCACACGAATGATCATATTTTTTGTTACTCATGAGACCTAACTGATTATCGTTTTTATTACATAGATAAAAGTGCTCATGTTTAATCGTTTCTCTAAGAAATTTATGAACGGCGTATGAATTTAGATGCCGACAACGAGGTACAATTCACGACGTCATAATTGAAAATTTGGCGTCACAATTGACAGTTTGGCGTGAAATGACGCAATAGTGAAAATATTTTTGTTATTTCACACTGATTTTATTTCACAGATAAAAATTGGTATTTCACATACATCTATATAATAAAGGTTTTTCTTCAAACTGTCTTTAATATTCGGTTAAAATGAGTCTGGATATTTTGGAGAAATCACTTACGAGAGCAATGCCATGTTTTCTTGTTTTTGCTTGTTGGTTCTAATAAAAATTCAATTTTTGTTTTGTTTAATAGAATGCCAGGCGCCATTCCAAGCTCTCTGTTATTTTATCAGCAACAGAAGTGATGGTCTTGTGACTGGAGACGAGGCATTTGTAAGTATTTCAATCGCTTTGTATACCAAAGAAGAACAACAACCTCTCGAAATTAATGAAACATTGAAAAATGTCAATCAATTTCAAAACTCGTGAAAATAACAAACGTGTATAAAAACAAGCTCCGGTGTCCATAGTTTTCAAAAGACTCATCAGAGGTGGTCTCAACCAAAATTGAGCATTACAGGTAAATTACAAGTACATGGAAGAGGTTACAAATTACATGTACCTTTGTCAGAAGTCCATAACTTTCCCTCCAAAATAGAAATGCGTAAAACAAAATAAATTATCATAAATTAAACGCGTCAAAACCCATGCATGCACTTTCAATAGTTAAACAGGAACATGTTTATAAGGACTAACGCATGTCCACGTCCTCAAATTTTAAGGCGCCTTTAGTAACCGTGGATCAGGTTTTTTTCAACCCAAATAAGCCGACGACATCTTGAGTTTTATACATTTTTTTAAAAGTTCTATTACAAAAATGAAACAAGAGTTAACACTAAAGTATATCTCGCCTGCCGGCACCATCAGAAACAATTATTCTTTCTTACTTCCACTATATTTTGAATTTAAATGGATTTTCAGTTTCTGAGATCAAAAGATGTTTATAGAACTTAAATATTGCAAAATAATCAAAGTCACTCAACCGGAAAATCAAGTTCAAGGTCAAGATGGGGATGCAACTGTGCTAAGCTACTACTGGGGCATATGGTACCCAGTTTCATCAACCTAGGACCTATAGTTCTTGAGATATGGAGGTGCTCGCAAAACTTTTCCATTGCTATTATATGAATTGAAAATTGTCAAAGTCACTCAACCAAAAACAATCAAGGTCAAGGTCAAAAGATGGGGATACAACTGTGCAAAGCTACTCCTGGGGCATATGCAAAACAAGTTTCATCAACCTAGGACTTATAGTTCTTGAGATATGAAGGTGCTCGCAAAACTTGTCCACTGCTATTATATGTATTGAAAATTTCAAAGTCACTCAACCGGAAAATCAAGGTCAAGGTCAAAAGATGGGGATGCAACTGTGCTAAGCTACTACTGGGGCATATGCATACCAAGTTTCATCAACCTAGGACCTATAGTTCTTGAGTTATGGAGGTGCTCGCAAACTTCTCCATTGCTATTATATGTATTGAAAATTGTCAAAGTCACTCAACCGGAAAATCAAGGTCAAGGTCAAAAGATGGGGATGCAACTGTGCTAAGCTACTACTGGGGCATATGCATACCAAGTTTCATCAACCTAGGACCTATAGTTCTTGAGATATGGAGGTGCTCGTAAAACTTTTCCAATGCTATTATATATATTGAAAATTGTCAAAGTCACTCAACTGGAAAATCAAGGTCAAGGTCAAAAGATGGGGATGCAACTGTGCTAAGCTACTACTGGGGCATATGCATACCAAGTTTCATTAACCTAGGACCTATAGTTCTTGAGATATGGAGGTGCTCGCAAAACTTTTCCATTGCTATTATATGTATTGAAAATTGTCAAAGTCACTCAACTGGAAAATCAAGGTCAAGGTCAAAAGATGGGGATGCAACTGTGCTAAGCTACTACTGGGGCATATGCATACCAAGTTTCATCAACCTAGGACTTATAGTTCTTGAGATATGGAGGTGCTCATAAAACTTTTCCAAAAAGTTAACGCCGCCGTCGCCGCCGCCGGTAAAGTAACACCTATGTCCCGCTCTGCTTCGCAGGCGAGACAAAAACTATTGATGTTTTACCATTACAAACTGATCTGTTTCAGGTCAGATGTATCAAAAAAGATGCACATCTTGTGGTTTTAGAAACTTTAGAAGAAGCGATGGTTATCAAGTCGAAAATAAAGGAGCTGTGGACAGGTAACGGATATAGTTAAGCTTGTCTAAAAGAAGCAGGTAACAATGGGGTGTTCGAACATCAAAAGGCAAAGACAAAACCAGCAGTGGCGGATCCAGAGGGGGGTTTCGGGGGTCGGAACCTCCCCCTTTCCTCCGAAAATTTTAATTTTTTTGTGTAGATTTTCAGCAAAATTGGTCTGGAACCCCCCCCCCCCTTTTGGCCCACAGTACCCAGTATGTGGAACCTATCCCCCTTTCGAAAATTTCTGGATCCACCCCTGACCAGTCAACACAAACAAGAACAACACAAAGAAACAGATAGCATAAATACAACCGATCATCAATCAGCAAAAATATTTCAAGTCGTTACGAAAGCGTAGTCAGGTGCCCCGGAAGTGTAAGCGGATCCTGTTCGTTGCGGTTCACACATCGGGTTTCTATTTGTCAATAATCTGGTTCCCATGATCCTTTAGTTAGCGATGTGACTACGACAGTGGTACCAGTCTATATTAATTTTGTCAATTCCAGTAAGGCTGACAAAAAAACCCACTAAATTAAAGTTATATTTTAAATTTTAATAACTCTGGAATTATCACGAGAATCTGAGATCAATTAAAATGGAAGAGAGAAGTTTTACCCATTAATTCCATGCATTGCTAGTTTTATTGTTTCAGATTCAAAACTCGGTGTCAAATAATTCATTTGGATGCATTTGGATATCTCAAGGAAAAATATCCTTGAAAAAAAGTAAATAAAATCAAAACTAAAAGCATGAAAAATTCTTTTTTACAAGGTATAAACTACTCTCTCGGAGGACGTAATATTAACAGATATACTTCTGGTGGCGATTGGAGATGGATAAAAAATGGAGTAATGATCCCGATGACGTATTTTGTTTTCGCGGACGGCGAACCAAATGGCAGTAAAACATCATCACAAGAATGTATGATGATGTTGTCAAATTATGAGTACAATTTTCATGATGTCCCATGCGATCGCTCTAACTCTTTCATTGGTGGTTATATATGCGAAAAGTAGACCTTACGAGGCCCAAAAAAACGGAGCTAGTGGACAAAAAATATATAAAAATCAATTTATTAGCATGTAGTACATGTAGTATACATTAACTTTTTTTATGTAGTTAAAAATGCAAAATATTATACAAAAGAACATATTACAGCATCATAGAATTCGATATACATCATTTTTCTAAATTTCATAGTATATAATAATATTTGTATTTCAATTTAAGAGGCTGTCCATGTCGATATCAGGCTAAAGCCTACAGAATCTGGCACATGAAGAATTTTATCCCAGCATATTTATTGTTTAATATATTGTTTGACTCATATGTAAAACAAAAATCACTTCAATGAACCAAAGATCTGCATTTGTTTTGGGGAATGGATGTTAACCTGATGTGAAATCAATAAACAAATTTGAAAAAAAAACAAAATTTGTCATGTGCCAGCTATTGCCTGGGTTTTGCTTGGACAGCCTCTTAAAAATGACAAATAAAAATCAATTTTACAAAAATGGTTGACCGAAATCTCTACACACAAAAACAGAGCTCAGTAATTTTACTAACTAGTAATTTTGACCTCTTTCAGCAACAAACCAAATCAGTAAGGTATCGTTTCTTTGTTTTCGGGCAACTAAAACAATGCAAATTTCAACAACATAGCAATAAAATAGATTCTAGTAACGAATGACCTCTCTGCACTCCCACTGGTAAGTGTCTGTAATGTAGCTCTCATATCGGAGGAGTCTATTATGTGTATACCTAAAAATAAAATATAATTTCTTGACAACTCAAATCTGGCAGTCAAATTTGCTGCATATACGTCTGACGAGCGTTCTGTCTATTTAAGACACATCAGAGACGTTTAGCCAACAAATTATAAGGCCAAAGCAACATTAGAATAGTTATACAAATGAAGCACACAGAGCATAGAACCCAGTACATATCAGAATCGAGCACTTTGTTTTTCTTTTCCATTTTATGATGGGTTTTGAATCGAACACATTGAAATTTTGATCTGGGGCAAATTGCAAAAGGGCAAGCAGCGACCATTGGTTACATTGAATGCTGCAGGCTGTTTTCCACTGCGAATGTTTCAAAGTGTCGTTTATATTGTAGGTTGTGTAAACTGTCAAGAATCTGTTCTAATTCTGCTCTGCTGACAGTTCTAGGACAATTTATGACAAGCCGTGTCCTGTCATATAACAGTTTTGGACAGTTCTGCCCCATGACAATGACATATTTAGAACTGCTCTAAGCCCTGACAGTTCTAAGCTGTGCTCTAACCTGTTCTACGCCCTGACAGTTCTAGTCTCTGACAATTCTAAGCCCTGACAGCTTAGGACAGCCCCCCCCTGACAGTTCTACACCCTAACCGTTTTAGAACTATTCTGGTTCATTGTCAAAAATAATGAAAGTGGCATGCCTATCAAGAATACAATTCAGACAGAAAGCTAATAATTTCTAAAACAAAATTTTAACACAGCTGGCAAATATTACAATAAATAAAACATGACGTTATTTAGAACTGTAAGGACCTGTCAGAACCCAAAACTGTCATGGACTAGAGGAGTTCGAAGCTGTCATGGACTAGAGGAGTTCTAAGCTGTCAGGGACTAGAGGAGTTCTAAGCTGTCAGGGGCTAGAGGAGTTTAAGCTGTCAGGGCATAGAACAGTTCTTGAAGTGTCAGAGGCTGGGACATTGTATGACAGTTCTGCCCCAGAACAGCTTATGACAGTTGGTGTTGGTGTCCTGGGTAAGAACAGTTCTAGAACTGTCATAAGAGCCTGACATTAAATTTGTTAGAAAAGATCTTAACTGTAAAACAAGTAATCCCAAACGAAAACAACATGACGAAAAAAACAAGATACAATTCAAAGACAAGAGTTAACACTAAAGTATGTCTCGCCTGCCGGCACCATCAGAAACAATTATTCTTTCTTACTTCCACAATATTTTGAATTTACATGGATTTTCAGTTTCTGAGATCAAAAGATGTTTATAGAACTTAAACATTGCAAATATATGCAATAAAATAATCAAAGTCACTCAACCCGAAAATCAAGGTCAAGGTCAAAAGATGGGGGATGCAACTGTGCTAAGCTACTACTGGGGCATATGTATACCAAGTTTCACCAACCTAGGACCTATAGTTCTTGAGATATGGAGGTGCTCGCAAAACTTTTCCATTGCTATTATATGTATTGAAAATTGTCAAAGTCACTCAACCAAAAAATCAAGGTCAAGGTCAAAAGATGGGGATGCAACTGTGGTCAGCTACTACTGGGGCATATGCATACCAAGTTTCATCAACCTAGGACCTATAGTTCTTGAGATATGGAGGTGCTCGCAAAACTTTTTCATTGCTATTATATGTATTGAAAATTGTCAAAGTCACTCAACCGGAAAATCAAGGTCAAGGTCAAAAGATGGGGATGCGACTGAGCTAAGCTACTACTGGGGCATATGCATACCAAGTTTCATCAACCTAGGACCTATAGTTCCTGAGATATGGAGGTGCTCGCAAAACTTTTTCATTGCTATTATATGTATTGAAAATTGTCAAAGTCACTCAACCGGTAAATCAAGGTCAAGGTCAAAAGATGGGGATGCAACTGTGCTAAGCTACTACTGGGGCATATGCATACCAAGTTTCATCAACCCAGGACCCATAGTTCTTGAGATATGGAGGTGCTCATAAAACTTTTCAAAAAAGTTAACGCCGCCGTCGCCGCCGCCGCCGCCGGTATAGTAACACCTATGTCCCGCTCTGCTTCGCAGGCGAGACAAAAACCAAATTGCAACTGAATATCAATCAGCACCGCGAAACCAAATCCTAACTACAGTAAATCAGGTGATTCGGAAGTGGAAGCAGTTCCTACATCATTACTCTTGGCAGATTCGTGATTTATTCTCCATATGGTGGAGCGACCAAGTGTGTACCCTAGGTGGCTGAAAAGGGTGACCCTCGTCCGCGAGGGTTGTCAGATCTATAATACGGAAACCCTGACCGCTGACCATATTGGGCCAAAGTGTGTGGAGAGTGCCACGCTTCATGCACGTAAAAGACCCCTTTGTGGACCGCCAAGTAGTGCAACACATAGGCTAAATTTTCAGTCCCATCCCACCTCTCCCCTTTTTCTGTTTTTTTTTCAACATTTACCTTTTTTTCCCACCCATCCCCATGTTTCATTTATCATCATCATTTCATCATCATTTTATCACCCTTTTCATGTTCATTGCCTGTAAATAATCTACATATATATAGCTGCACGGGTGTAAAACACCAACTCACTGTCTCACTCTCGATATGGTGTATAAAGACACATGTAATTCCCCTACTGTCCCAAGTACATTTGTAATACGTTGGTTTTATTGTTTAACTAGTAGGTTTCCTATTCAATGGAAGCGATAGGATGGGCCAATATTGCCCAAGTCCTTCCTCTTCCATTGTAAGAAGCAAAGGTAACCAAAGGGGTAATCAAACATCATTATGCCGAATAGACAAAGACAATATCGGTGGACTAAAAAGATCATCACGACGAAACAAAACACACAACAAGAAAACACACATAACAACTTAGCAAATTTATCAACGTGAACACACAAGTCGAAACGAGAGTGAACTCAGATGCTCCGGAATAGTAAACAGTTTCTGTTTGCTATAGTACACTTGTCACGTTGCCAAAGATTGATTCAGTGTTGGTCAAATCGGGAAAGAATGACATTACCAAACTCTGTGCAAAACCAGCATCTGTGCCCATCTGAGAGATAAAAATCCCACATTTTCATCATTATTATGACTGTTTCTACTACAAGAATCAAGTCTCATCCTCTTGGTATTTAAATGGAAGGGTTTGACATTTCTGGAGCCACAAATTCACTCTTGTTATGGCTTGAGTAGTGTTGTTGATTTCTGTTTGATTTGTTTCTTATTGTCTTGACTAATATTGTCTTTACCCTTCGGGATTTTTGGACATCGAATGCCCCATAAGTACCTTGCTGTTTCTACTTCCTTAAATGCCTTTCGTTTGTTTAGCTGCAAAAAAACTTATTTATGATATATTGGGATATGGGCTTATATATTTATTTTATTGGGTACTGGATATTTGAGGGAAAACTTACTAAATTATGGAATATTTAAATCCATTTAATTTACAGAGATATGGGATATAATTGGAAAAGCACTCCTTTTGGATACGGGATACTTTAAACGTGGACATTTTCGCAGGGTGTTTTTTCGCGTTTTTGTAAAATGAACCTTTCGCGTGGTTCTACTCTTTTCATAAAGAATAATTTATTCGCGTGGGTGATATTTTCGTGAATATTATGTGATCGCGAATAAAGCGAAAATAATACCCACGAGAAAATTTCCACGTACAATATTTGATGAAAAAAATTACGATGACATGGGATGTTGATAACCCTCTCCCCCGTAGTCAAGCCACATTATTGGTGCCTTAAATGATCTCCCCCGTAGTCAAGTCACATTATTGGTGCCTTAAATGATCTGCACTGGATTGTTTACCTTTCTGTCTCATCTCTGTAACAGCTTGGTCTCCTGTGCTCTTTGCTACTGGTCTTGTAGCATCCAACACAACATACGTCTCATAACCTACAAAATGAATTATAACATGTATATTGTCTTACTTTACCGGATTTGAGACACTGAATTGAATGTGGGCAACGCGACAGGTGTGCTATAGCAAGCAGGACTGCTTAGTCTTCCGGAGCATCTAAGTTTACTCTCGATACGACTAAGGTTCACGCTGTGAATTGATGTTCAGTAGTTTTTTTTGTGTGTTTAGTTTTGTGCTTTGTCTAGGAATATTGATAGGGGGAAGGTTGGGCCCAAAAAACTAGTTTAACCCCGCCACATATTACATGTGCCTGTCCTTAGCCAGGAATCTTTGACAAAGCTTTCGTTTGTACTTGTCTTTGTGTTGTTTTCTGTTCCTTGTTTAAGAATGGGGTCTATCTGTGACTATTTCAGGGCTGGATTTGAATTATATGCATTTAATTTAGACCATGGGCCAATTGCAGAACCGCGAGTAGAGTAGTGCTTTGATTGATTGAAAACAGTTAAAGGGAAATAACTCTTAAAAGGTTGATCTGACAATATTAACCCTGAATTCATTTAAGTAGATCTCAATAAGCTGAACAATTTTGCAATGCTAACTTTTCCTCTAGCACTTAGGGTTTTCAAGATAAAGTCCAAAAACGGTCAATTTTGACGATTAAGGGAAAATAACTCCTAAAAGGAGTCGTCTCACAACTTCGACTCAATAAAAAGTTTTGTAGAGCTTTTGATGCCGAAGAAGGATGGGTGCTTCGGATTTTCTCTATCTCTTATACTTTTTGAGCTATAAGCTAAAAACTATGGTCTGACCCCCCCCCCCTGTTCTATTTTTAGCAACATCGGCCATCTTGGTTAGTCAGCGTGCACAAATTTCACAAACTTGGTAGAAGACATCCTAAAGATCAATTGTACAAAATTTAAAAGTAATCCCTTCAGTGGTTTCAGAGAAGAAGATTTTTAAAAATCAGTTTAAATTGATAGAAAAAAAACAGTTAAAGGGGGATAACTCTTAAACGGTTGATCTGACAATTTTTATCCTGATTCATTTTTGTAGCTCTCAATAAGCTGAACAAATTTGCAACGCTCACTTTTCCTCTAGCACTTAGGGTTTTCAAGATAAAGTCCAAAAACTGTGAAAATGATCATTTTTGACAATTAAGGGGAAATAACTCCTATAAGGAGTCGCCCCACAACTTCGACTCAATGGGGAGTATTGTAGAGTTTTTGATGCTGAAGATCTCTTATACCTTTTGAGCTATAAGCTAAAAACTATAGTCTGAACCCCAGTTCTATTTTTAGCAACGACGGCCATCTTGGTTGGTTGGCGTGCACAAATTTCACAAACTTAGTAGAGGACACCCTAAAAATCAAGTGTACAAAGTTTGAAAGTAATCCCTTCAATGGTTTCAGAGAAGAAGATCTTTGAAGAAAAGTTAAAAGACGACAGACGGACGACAGACGACGGACGACGGACGCTTAACGATGACAATAGCTCACATGCCCCTTTGGGTCAGCTGAGCTAAAAATGAATATTTTTATAACATTTTTTTTTCAAAATATAAACGGATATGTCATTTGCATATACATGTAATATTCACCTAGTTGCTGCGCATCTTTTGCTGTGTAGAAAACACAATAATCTCGTGCCAGACCGGAAATGAAAACTGTATCTATCCCATGACTCTCTAGTGTTGACTTTAACTCCGTCTGCCGAAATCCACCATTATCGTAAAAGGCAGAATACGAATCGACCTAAAATATGCATGTACAGAAATGTAGCGTAGGACTCATGTGAAACCTGATTTGGTGGCTGGAACAAAACCATAACTCGACCGAGCCCGAATGCAAAAGATGGTCTTATAGAATAGCATTTATTATTTATTTTGATACAAATGCTGCTGATAAAAGGCTACTTGAAATATGCATATACATCAAAAGTATAATAAATGTCATAATCTGGTGCCATGTATCAAACTTAAGACAAACTATTGTTTCAAGTTAAACAACATGTATTATTTTTTGTAATGTACTCGACTTGTTTTGCTTCAAAAACTTTACAAATGTAACACTTAACCGAAAACGTTCAAAAACAGGATGTATAATTGTTTGGACTCAATGGATAGTATCAGCTATCGTTAACGCTAGAAGTCAAAAGACGGTCAAAATTAATTCACGGTGTATGATTTAACAAAGAAAACACGATAGGAGAAAATGATAGACAAAAGTTTATCATTACACTGTTGTTTTTTCTGTGTTAAGATGTAGATTAAATAAATGTAATAACAAAATTACCAGATTTTGTACGATCAATCTCAGATGTCCATGAGAAAAGACATAACTAGAAAAACATACGGGAAATTGAAAATCGCAGTGGTCCTGACTTGGTACAGGCATTAGTTAAACCAGGTTGAATGGCGTGCCAAACTTTCCTCTTCCGTTGCGATCTTATCACCTTGTAGTAACAAAAAAAACGCAACATGGTTGTGAAGACATAGTACAACAATCAGCAAAACACTAATCAATAGTTAGTGTTTCTCTTACTTAACCCAACTACTACAAGTACTTTGACTTGACGGCTTACATGGCAGTTGTATCCCTTTCTGATTATGACGTCAGATGTCACGTGAGTGAGATTCTGTGAGAAATCAGCAGACGTCGTGTTGATGACGCAATGGTCTGGCCATAAGACTTGCGTAAGGTTGTAAGCTATATTTTCATTTGTACATGTATGATTTGCATTACATAAAGTTCCTGCAAAACAAAACAAATAACAACATAATCAAAGTTTGTAACCTTTAAAAAGCATAGAGGTACCAATGGGGTTTTCAAATGGCAAAATTTCGAAATGGCAAAGACAAAATAGTAAACACGATCGAACAGTGCACAAGCAAGAACAACAAGAAGAAACATAAACAAAAAAACTACCTAAAAAGCAATCAACAACTCGAAATCAGGTAGTACTTAACGAGAGTGAACTCAGGTTCTCGAGAAGAATAAGCCACTCCCGCTTGTTGCAGCACAAGACACTCGTGTTGCGTTGCTATCGGTTAATTCAGCATGTCAAATCTGGTCGAGGACAAAAATTAACATGTTAAAATTCAACTTGAAATTTTATTGCCTCATTCGGATACCCCATTGGTACCTCTGCTTCTTTCGAGTGGTTCTACACCCTTATCTTTTATACCGGGACGGGTTTTTTTCTTTGTTCTAGGGACATTAAGATTCACGGAGACAAGTGTCCCTTTTGTGTGTTTTTTTTTTTTTTTTTTTTGGGGGGGGGGGGGTTGCATTCCTGAAAATTTCAATTCACAGATGACAAAATGTGTGCTAAAATACTGCAATACATATAAGAAATAAATACAAAACTTGAGTAGGCATTCGAAAGACAAAACATTGTAAATAATACTATATGTAGATGTTACAGGGCGATCTGGAATCCTCCTAGGGCAAATTGGGATTCTAATTTGCCCTGGATTTAATCCAATGTAAATCGGAATTCCAATTTCTCCAAGGACAAATTGAGATATCCAGATTTGCCCTAGAAGGATAACGCATCGCCCTGGATTCCAATTGGCCCTGTAACATATACATGTACTTTATATTATTTGATATTGTAGCCTTTGGCAGATCCAATTTTACATGTAGTATCAATAATTTTCAATACAGTTCTCATTCTGAATAATAAAAGTTCTGAAAGCGCCCCCCCCCCCCCCCGTCTAAAATTCCACTTTATTTCATCTTGCTATATAAAATATTATAGCCCTGAAAAGATTTCTTACCATTTATATCGTACTGTAGTAAAATTGTAGGATCTGTATAGCCCGGATGTTGAGAGGCAAATGACACGTGATCTGAACAATGCCAATCTTGTGACAAAACAACCAATGAGAAAGACGAATTGAAATCGAGGCGAATGCTATTAATAACTGGGATAACCCCATCTCCTTCTGTAACTGCCAAACTTCCTCCAGGCAAGAAACAGTTCTGCACATCAATAATAATGAAGGCAATTTTCCTAGCAGAGATACTGTCTATACACACACACAATAATGAGAAAAGGCGAATCAGTACCAATAATCTGTAAAATATGAAATTTTATACGAAATTCGATTTTAGTTTCTATAAATTTTGCATTCTTTAATTTTGCAGAATTTCACCTGTCCTAAATGAATTATAATATTATATGCATTGAAAATTGTTTCAGTCACTCAACCAGAAAATCAAGGTCACGGTCAAAAGATTGGGATACAACTGTGCTAATCCAGTCAGAAAGGTGGTCAGAACGAGACAAAAGAATATGCGCTCTTCAGTAAATAAGGTAGAATATGATTCAGCATGTTTACGTAGTAACTATGGGCATTAAAAAGTTTATTAGAGCAACTTTTAAAATAAATTGTGATATAACATATGTAAAATGAAAGTAAACAACACCGAATTTGCCTTGGTTTATAAAATTTGCAGCGTGAAAAGAGCACATTTCTCATGTTAAGTGATATTATGGGGTCTGATTTCCTTTGTGACAAAAAAACATCATGCTCCTAAAAATCTGAAAAAAAAAATATATCCAACAGATAAGACTCCATTCTTTCAGATAAAAAATTCCTGAACCCGTCGCTATAGCAGTATTGATAAAAATGATTGTCAAAGTTGTGCTAATTTCATAAGTTATTTGTGAATCCCCCTTTCTAAATATCGAAATTTCATTCATAAAATAAATAAACATTGAGAGTATCTCATACCCAGCTAAAAATAGCAATGGTCTACTCGACTAAAATATTTTTTCTTTAATTCTGCAATATATAAAGCCTTAACTGGTGAAACTGTTTAAATTTTACTTTTTATTAATATAATGCATGTCTTTATAATAAAATGTTTGTTTGATTTGTAAAACTGTAATCGTCTCCCTTCATTTGCCTAGCAACGTTTTAGACTTGCTTGTGACAAAAAAAAACATTTTCTCCGATTTCCTTAAAATTTTGTCAACAAAAAAAGCATAAAATTGGTCGTCATCTGTCAAAGTATTTACCCCGTCGCACTTACCATTATTTTTTAAATTCAACATGTTTATCACCTTTATAGAGTTCCGGTTATTCCTTAGAGATAATAAATTCCTTTTTTGTCACAAATTATTATTCTATGCGTAAAACATCCTAACTAAGAAAAAAGAACAATATTTTGTCCATTCACTTGTTCCCGAACTTGAAAATAACCATGACCTACTTTTTATTAATCAAAAGATTAAGTTGGTGATTTCAGCTCACCGCGTCATTCAAAATGATGTGTTTTTCGGATCAGTTAGACATACAAATTATTTACAAGGGAGATAATATTTTGTCACCACCTGTCTGACTGAACCAACTACTAGGGCATTTGCATACCAAGTTTCATTAATCTAGGACTTATAGATGTTGAGATATGGACGTGCTCATCAAACCTTAACATTGCTATTGTATACCAATAGCACACCATTCACACTGGCAAGTGTCAATTCAGTGTGTCGAAAATCTTGAAATGAACAAAAACAATACCTGCTTATCAGATTGATATGCATCTTCCAAGCGGTCATATGATAAAAAAAGATAATTCCAACGTATAGCAGTGAAACAGTTCTGGACGTTTATTTGGTGGAGTGTATTTAACAAAATATTAAAATACATGTATGTGTTTTAGTATAAAAGAGTTTTACGTAAGACTGTTGACTTTGGTTCGATTAAAGAAAGATTTCGTTAAGCAAATATGATATGTACAAAGAACGCGATAGTAAACAATACCCATTTCTAAAACTTTTGTTTACTCAAGTACGGTATTTTTATTGAAAAAATAGGACGTTTTGAAGTTCATTGCATTACTGTTTCAGTGCATTATAAAGTGGTATTTCAGTATTTTTACTAGTTTTCTAATATGGCATTGAGAACTTCAATTAAAGAATTACAAAAGGTATATTACAATGTGAGTATATACAGGTAGCAAACGAATTGAATGTTTTACATGTGTGCATGTCTTGTTTTATAAAAAAACAACAACAAACAATCCCTTTTCTTAATAATTGTCGGCTTCACTTGTCGCGAAGAACCCTCTTTTTGTGCTCAGTGGAAAATTCTTAGATCCGCCTTTGAACAGGCGTTCTCAATCAGTTTAGATATACTTTGTTTTGTTTACATTAACAAATACTGGCACGGATCCTCTTTTATTTTATCTTTTTTCATACCGTGGTACATGTATTTTAAACATTTCAAGATAATATCGAGGATAAAGGTTTAATCCTTTCCTTATTTGTAAACGATGCACTGTATGTATTCAATAACGATTGAATATACTTAAAAACGTTGCAAATGTTATAAACAGCAAATGATTGGACTTTATGTATGAATGTTGTATTCAGAGGTGCTATATATTCATTATACTATATAATGATTTATAATCCCACATCCTGGAGAGTTGACAACAGGGTGGCTTGATGGAAAAAGTTACCCTGTTCAAGACAACAGGAGTGAAAGGATACCCTGTTTACGACGAACGGATTCCAAAAACATGACCCTTTCCTGCGGCACACTCATATCATCTAAATAATAGCAAGTACCCTCCCCCCAATTTCCAATCCTAACATTACTGTTCAAGCGACAAATTTAATTTTCTACACTTACCTTTGGTAAATACACTCCATCTTGAATTATTGAGTAACTAGAATTTAAATCATAAACAACGATCAAAAGTAGCCGTAAGGAATAATTTATTACAGAGTACTGTTTACATTTACCAATCTTTATCAAAGGGGGGGGGGGGGGTAAAAACCCAACAGGATCTATGCACTACAGTAACGACTGTGACGGTATCGTATGTACCGGACCTGTGCGATTTTATATGCGCAGTGTTATGTAAAAATAGATCGGGAAATAGATTAGTTAGGATTTATATAAGTAGGAAATGAAAGATAAATATTCTAAATAAATTAAATATCATTATGATTCTTTTATTGCTTTTGTTTTAATCATGCAAAAAAAGAAAGGAAATACGATGTGGTAAATAAATCCGTAAATACATGCATGTATTAAAGTTTTTTTTTCAGAATGAAATGTTCTTAATTGTCTCTTTTATCTATAAGTAACATTGTAAGCAGAAAATAACGATGGGATGCCTTTTCGTTCACCCAATTATTATTTTTAACATATGCATACATGTAGTTATTTATTAAGTTTGTTTGCGCCTTTCATATGCATACCACTGTCCGCTAACGCTGACCAGTGTACAAGGGACAAAATCCCCGGGAAAAAATCTAAGAAATGAACATTTATATTATAATTTGTAACATTATAACAGAATAATTATATTGTTTCATATTCAATATATGAAAGTTGAATATATATATTATACATGGGAAAAGGGGGGACTTCGATCCATTAAACGTAGGTACATATGATAATGTGCTGCTCAACAGGGTCTATATTTTGGGGGGATGGGATGGAATTTTTAGATGCACATTGCATATATTATAAGGTGAACTTATACTTCAACAGTTTGATTAAAATTCCATGACCCCCCCCCTCCCACCCCCAAGTAAATCAAAACTATGCGGGTACGTGTAATTTTTCATACTGTTCTATATAACCAGCTTTTTGACAAGCGTATATTTCATTATGCCAATGCCGGGGGTGGGGGCTACTTACCAATAATTTGAATAATACTGTGCCGATAGCCCTTTCAAAATGGACGATGTTTAAGACAGTAAAATGAAAAAAACACAACCTGTTTAAAACAAAAACGGCAAAAACTAGATCTTTTTTAAGACACATTCTATTTAATATATTTGCGTGTTGTACTCTTCCATTAATATGTGGTCATATATTCAGAGGTGCTATATATTCATGTATTCTTTATAATGATTTATAATCCTACATCCTGAAGAGTTGACAACAGGGTGGCTTGATGGAAAAAGTTACCCTGTTCAAGACAACAGGAGTGAAAAAGATACCCTGTTAACGACGAACGGATTCCCAAAACATGACCCTTTCCTGCGGCACACTCGTATCATCTAAATAATAGCAAGTAGCCTCCCCCAATTTCCAATCCTAACATTATGTTCAAGCGAAAAATTTTCTACACTTACCTTGGGTAAATACACTCCATCTTGAATTATTGAGTAACCAGAATTTAAATCATAAACAACGATCGCAAGTAGCCGTAAGGAATATTTTATTACATAGTACTGTTTACATGTACTCATCTTTATCAAAGGGGGATAAAATAATATCATACTTTCGTTTTTCACGTCATGCACGTGTTGAATATTTCAAAACATGCTACGTGCGTCATGGCACGTGCATTCGTGATGTGTTACATTATTTCTATTCATGCATGTTTATAGATGATAGATTTGAACGTGAACAAAAATGTAAGATAACAAGGTATAAAATTTTTATCACATGATATTTATCCAAGCCAAATTAATCTATTTACGGGAGATAATTTTGACTACATGTAATGTGAAAACATTACAAAAATTACGTTATTAACCGATTCCTGAGGCGCTACAGTTAACCGGACATATTTCAATGCCGAAAATTGCATTGAAATTTAACAAAACAAAATATAATACTTCGTATCTAGTGCAGATGTTGGTTTGTCCTTTTTACCGGATTGGACATGCTGAATTGACAATTAGCAGCTCGAAGGGGGTGCAGCTATAGCAAGCAGGAACGGCTTATTTTCCGAAGCACCTGAGTCTATCTGAGACTATTTTAGGGCTGGATTTGAATTATATGCATTTTATTTAGACCATGGGCCAATTGCAGAACCACGAGCAGTGCCAAATGGCCTCGTTGAAGGCTGCTGGCGGTTGTCCATTGTGGTTTTTCTAAATTGCCGTTTAATTGTGGGCTGTGTCGCGTACACTTATTCCACATCTCATTATTTTCTATTACTATATTTACGACCTATTTATAAGTTTATAAGTTGCTATGATTTAAATTTGTTTGGGATGGGTTTTTTTCTTTGTTTCTGTTTCTTAGTGCAGTTTCGTTGGTGTTTACTGATTATTGAGATTCTCTTTGGCATTGCGGACTTTTGACATTTCAATGCCTAAATCGGTACCTGTGCTTCATTGCTACAACGTAACTGTTTCTCATGCAAAATATTTTCTTTCTGGCATTGGTGAGAAGAATATTCCCGCATTTATCTTCGTCTTTCGTAGTGGTAATATACTTTGTTATCTGCAGTGTCATATTCAAGGTTATAAGAAAATACGTCTCATCCAGTCGCTTAAACAGTTTTTCTTTCGATATCAACCACTGGTAGCAAAATTCAAAGTTTTGTCAGATGATATGATTTGCGATTGTTTAAATAAGTTTGTGGCAGTTCATTGTACTTATCCCTACACAGGCAATTTGTCTTAACGTTAAATTAACGTTAAGGGGATACGTTACGTTAAAAACGACGTTATCGATAAAAATTACCTGTGAAACAGAAAAACGTCCCTTTTCGATTTGAAACGCAACGTCAATTTTACTTGAACAGCGTTGAACTTTAACGCTATTGTTTATCTTTGATGTAAATTCATGAAAAAAGATGGTCCATGACCTATGACAAAATATATATCATTGTTTAGAGAAAGAGTTCGACTTTCTTGTGTTAGTTTTTGGTTGAAATGAAATGAAACAATTTTGTTTTAATCAATGGAGAATAACACAGGTTTGAAAATATTTGATCTATTCCCATTACTTCTATACAAATTTCCCGCCAAAAACGATAATTTCAAAGTGAAATAACTTGAAAAATCGACCCATGACCCCCTATTTCAAATCAATATTTCGATGTATCATGGTATTACCATTCACTATGCAAATTTGTTTTAAAAAGTAAGATGGTAGACCAAAGTAACGTATCCCCTTAAGCTCGATTAACACTAATCTAACGTTAATGTAACACTAATTTAACATTAAATTAACGTTAGCTTAACGTTTAAATTTTTAACGTTAATTTAGACGTTCCGTGTGATGTTCGTGACATATAACGTTACGCTCATTTAGCATCAACTATTGACGTTACATAAATATTTGCCGTCGTAAAAAAACTTTATAAGGACAAAACTATCAGACTTGAATCAAACTTGTTAAAAAAATAATCAGTGGACGCAATACATCCCTGGTCGTTTTCTTGCATTTTCCGGCAAGGCACATTGCGAAAATCCATTCAAAATTAAAAACAGATACATCATAGCTGAAATATGAGACCTTTAAAATCGGTATGAGCTATTTTTTTAACGTAAAAATGACAACGGAAAATTTTGTCAGACATAATGAGATGCGTCTATTTCCAATTTCTTATCAAAATTAACAATTTTAAAAATAAACATAGAAACTTGACAACTATCACATTAAGTGTGCAAAATTATTTGGAAAAAAATGCGGTCCATTTCTAAATTATAAACGGTCAAAGTTGACAATGCGTGGTTTCATGTGCCTGCGTTACATTTTTTCTACAAAATTTTTACCTCTTTCTTCATTTTTCCCATCGCCGAATTAAAAAAATCGCTGTTGAAGTCAGAGACGGGAATGAATACGACGGACTTTCCCGCAATTTCGAGTTCGTAGCATTCAATATGAAAAAATACGAGCACAGTGGGCTAATCTTATACGATTTTTCTGTAACGCGTTACATACGCGAAATGAGCAATTTCTAATTTTTGAGATATTTTTTTGCCTTTAAAAATACAATAAAATTATTGATTCCTATTTTAAATTGTTGTATGATAAAAAACCTTTCGAATGATGCATAAAAAGTGAATATTTGTTTTATATTGTTTATTTTGGAATAATTCAAAACAGAATTTTCATAATTTATTACGGTGTCACGAACATTGCGCGGAACGTCTTAGTGTTAAAAATTAACACTAATTTAGTGTTAAACTTTTTAACGTTAATTTTCCTGTTGAATTATGTGACGTCAAACGTTAAACTTTAACATGAAATTAACAATCGAAGCTCGATTAACACTAATTTAACGGAAAATGTGAACATAAATATTTTGAAAACAGGTCTGGAAAGGTGGTACATAATCATACAGAAGAAGGGTTTTTAATCTATATAGTAAAAATTGGCCATTTTTTTCGAGTACATGACATCGTTCAAACATGACTCATTGCAGTGAGAAATGTCTGCGATCAGATTTTCCACATTTATTTTTAACTTGACCATTAGGGCATTCAAGACCCGCTTTCCAGTCACTCTGTGGGCAAAGCAGCATGGGCCGACGTCAGGTTCTGGGCGTCCTTTAGGGAAGTTCTTTCGATAAGCTTGGCAGTACTGTTGGGGGCCCGATATCACAGTTATTCATTCCAAATTTTCAATGCATTTTCAATATTGTGTTATGCCAATCTTAAAAAAAAAAATGCACCATTTCTTTTTAAACGACATTTTATTGTCACATAAAGTTCATAAGCTTTCAAAACGTACGTCAGTAAAAAGATCAGAAGATTCTACCATCTTAATTTGTTTTAGATATACACCTATGAGAAAAGAGGTGCTTAAAAAAACGAAGAAAAAAAACCTTTTTGCGCTTAGCCAAATCACAACTTTATGAAAAAATAAAACTTGATAAATTTATACTCTTTCGTCTCTCATTTTACTCCAAGTTCATAATAAAACATTACACTAGCATTTACAACAAATACCATAGGTACTATATTTTTGGACAACGAATCTCGTACCTGGGGGCTCATGCGTCAAACGTTGCCTGCACTGGTGCATGTTTTGCTTTGTAAAGAGGTATGTAATCGGCGCAGATCAAGCACTTAATGTAGTTTAACCATGTGACATTTTAGATTTTTTTAAGGATGCTCGCTAGTCTTGTTTTTGGTATTTCTGTCATTTTTTCGGAATCCTCTGGATTTTACCATCAAAATAGGGTTAAAATTTCCGCCCACGAACCCCCTATTTTCTTGTTATTAATGTCTTTAACATGTCATAAAGAGGTTATAGACAAACATTTATCAAATCCTATTTATTCTGTCATGGGTTTTAACAGCGAAATCATGCTAATGCTAAACCTATGAAAAAGTCAGAGAAAACCTTTTTCCGCCAAAACTTTAAAGTCAATTATCTTGAAAACGAGGTCACGAACCTATCAATTTTTTTTTTGCTTATTTTATACCTTTTATTAACATCTTTTCATTAAAGGCATCAAATTTGAAACCTATTTATTTTCAATAATAGTAGCGAACATCCTTAAGTCAAAGCATGTTATATTATGGTATCAAGCATTCACAGTATGTTTGTTTCTATCTGCATTGGGCTAATATTACGAGACGATGAGTAGTAAAAAATAAAGACTGTTCGCATTTATTATTCCGGTCTCAGTTTTTTCATGGTGCTTCTGTCTTGTTTTATTATTTTACTGTAGAGATCAGGTAATGCAAGACAAATATCGGGGATGAAGATAGATGTCGGAATGTCGGAATGTCATGGAGTTTTGTTCTTCTCGACCAGTTTTCTGAAAAAAAAAAATTTACTCAACGAAAACATCTTGGTCAGCAAGTTAATTTGTTTTTTTTCTGTGGTTTAATGCATATTTCTAGCAAGCAGGAACTGCTTACTTTTCTAGAGCACCTGAGTTCACGAACGTTAAGACTTGAGTTCCCGGTGTTGGTTGCGTTTCAGTTGCTTTTGTGTTTTTGTGTTGTCTTTTTCTTCTAGTTATTCTCGTGTGTGTTTACTGGTTTTGTCTCGGTTTTTGCGGACTTTTGACATTCGTACCCTGCTTCTTTCAAACACTCACCGAGCGAGCTAAGGTAAAGATTCTAGGCTCTAAGAAACGCTCGAAATGGTAAGCTAACTGCAACACAAACTAATTACATGTAAGTGAATTACAGAGAGAAAATCATGGCTCTTTCGGAACTGAACAAAATCTTGGATTTTTTAGGATAAATAATTTATTACATATGAAATAATAAATACAAACAAATTACAAGAATGGTGAGCTTACATTACAAAATAAAGAGAAACATGATACAAATTCAATCCCAGGGCAAAATGACTTTCTGTAAACAGATTGTTTTAACCATTACATCAGATTTAAATTGATGACTGTAATCAGTGTGGACATTATCTTGGGGACAAATCTTAATGGTCCCTCGTACAATGGTGTCAAACTGGACACACTTTTTCATATATAGGGTATATAGATATTTATTGTAGGCTTGACTAATAATTTGGTTTCTTGACCATGTAATGATAGATCTATCTCTTCACACTGAGGCTAAAGTAGAGGTTAGACTTGTCCATTATTTTTGCATAAGATTTTTTATGTTAATTGTTTTTAACATAGTTTTTTCTTTTCTTTTTAAAATAAATCTTCATACATGTATATTAACAAGTTTCAATCAGTAAACTGTTTTGTTACGTCTGGTTGCGAATTATGTCTACATTCGGTTGTTTTATTCATTACAAGACCATCTGAATAAATCCGTTTTAACCATTAACTCAATAAAACTCTAATTTATAATATTTATATGAAAGACTAACCTGATATGTAAATGTAGGAGATTTTTCTGTATGAAAATGGGGCATGTGATTTTGACCAAAAAAAAATCTGTTCTGTTCTGTTCCTCACTATGGATGTTTACATGTGCTAATACAAATTGAATCAAACTCACGACTAGCTCCCAAATTATATCACGTAAACAGATGAACACCAAGGGTGCTTTAATACAGTGAATGTCCCAATCTCAAGGCTACCAAATCAATATGATGCACACACTTTTTTATAGGTTAACAAGTTTAATTGAACATCGAACATTTACAAAGTTCCCAGTCACGCATAAATTCATACTCACTCCTCACTCACAAGAAGCCGATTTTTTACTCGCGACTTACTCATAAAAAGTCTACATTTATTCACGACTGTCTCATAAGAAGTATAAATTTTCTCAAGACTCGCTCATTAGAAGTATGTATTTACACACGACTCACTCATAAGATGTCTAGTCTCTCATGATTAACAGATAAGAGGTAAAATATCTCACGACTCAGTAATAAGGAGTATATATTTGCTCACGACTCACTCATAAGAGGTCTAGTCACTCACGATTCACCCATAAGAAGTCAATATTCACTCACAACCCACTCAGAGAAGGAATGTTTTCCCACGACTAACTCAAAGGCAAACTATATTTAATCACATATCACTAATAATAAGTCTATATTTTCCCATGACTCACTCATAAGATGTCTCACTCACGACTCATCCATAAGTTGTCTAACTCACGACTCATCCATAAGATGTCTGTCTGACTTACGACTCACTCATAAGAAGTCATGTATTTACAAAGAATATCACGATTATCCTGAGCCATTTTCACATGTAAATGGAAAATAGAAAAAGGCAAATACAGCAGTGTACCATATATAACATGGTCTGTGATAAGCACCGTTTTAACTAAACTAAAATGTCATGCGATACCACGCACATAAAAAGGTGAAAACCCAAAAGTTTGGAAGAAAAGTACTCATGACAAGTATTTCAAGCAAATGAGCAATACATCGAATTAAGTAAGAAAACGGAATGTATTATAGAATTGCCAAAAACAAATAATTGAAACATCAAATTGTAATAATGAAACGCATAAATAATGATAATCATGCATGTCCACCAGTCCGTATTAATAGAAAATGTAGAGAAATGTTCGTATTTCACCCAGTGGAAGCATGCTAGTCTATTATACAAACTACAAAATTAACATAATGCAAATTAAAATCAGTCGTATGAAGAAGAAAAAACTTAACATCTTCAAAACTATGAAGTGAATAAAATAAATATATGTTTAAATATCATACATGTAAACAAATATGAAAAAAAAAAATAAAACAGACAAAGCCAAACAGATATAACAAACAAGCAAAGTGTAGTAATAAAAAAAATAAAAATACATAATTATTTAGGTTATAAAACAATATCACGGTCCAATATCGAATGTTTACTAATATCATAACTGTGTATCGCCTGGTCTTAAATTGGCGAGTTCTTCGTTACTTTTAGAAGTTTTTAAATCGTCCATTTGTGTAATTTGAGCACTGTTTTGTATTGAAGAAAGATTGTTTGTCGCAAAGCCTTGCGACTGGTTTTCGTCGGTGTCAGAATCGGACGACGAATCGCTGTCACTGTTTCTAACAGAATCAGCAGTGTCATAAATATTTTCACTTTTTCGCTGAACTTTATTTTCAATAACAGCTTTAGTTTCTTTGCTATTTGTATTATTTGTCGCGTGACTCATAACCAGACCGGAACCGGAGGGAGGCTGTTGAACTGATTTAATGTCTTCCGGCTCTAGTTCATCACTGATGATATTTAATATCGGCTCTGCGTAACTATTACGTGCGGATATCGACCCGAAGTCGGTTAACGAAAAGTCACTATTTGCACGGGTCATTTTGCCAATGCTACGAAACCAAGAACTTCGCTTGTCGTCCTCTGAAATTGTATTTAGACTAGTTCTTGATTGGCCCAATACAGATCTTAAAAGCGAACCCCATTTATCCCCTCCGCCTGAATTATCTCCCTTGGTCGACCGCGCCAGTCGTTGCCATTTATCCTTAATAACTTCAGCTTTTGTAAGAACACTATCCTTATTTGCTTTGTTCGCCTCAAGTAGCTCAATTGCTCTCTGTGCCTTTTTACTTCGTTTTCCGCTTCCTTTACTACTTTTACGTCGTCGGATATTTATGTCACCAGTGTCTTTCTTACTTCCGTCGGTCTCTAGATCCTTAGCCAGTTCTAAGAAATTCTTTAGAAATTTCCCGCCAAGACTTCCCGATTGCGGACCGTTACGGCGTCTATGTTTAATTAGTCTGAATACAGTTTTACGTCGTTTCATTTTTGGCGAATCGTCCATTGTTACGCTACTGTCTTCCTCTACGTCACTTCCGATCGTAGAAATCGATCTCGTATCGTCATCGTCTTCAAATCGTTGCATTTCTTTGACCAGTTGAACTTTGCTCGTAATATCCATTGACGTCACTTCCGTTTGATTTGGTTTCATGCAGTTCACTTCGGTCGACGCCATGATGTGAAGGAACGTGCCCAATCTATGAAAGACCATTGATATAAACTGGATACCTAGTGCTATCCCAAAACAGGCCATGAAAAGAAGCGAGATCGGTTCTAACGATAGTGGCTCCCCCGTGGACATATCAGTACAGGGTAAGGGGATCGACAACCCAGAATCGATGTTAATGGCGTTGGAATACTGCAAACTGAAAATGATGATAATAAACAATCCATTCGTCATGAAAAACATCAGACTTGCCTTGTTTCGTAACTGAATCAGATCGCTAGCGATTTTCTGTTTTTGTTGTTTGTCATCTTGTAAAGGGAAGAGATATTGCCGAATGAGATCCTTCCAGAACATCTTTTCCTCTTTGTTTATGAAGCGTATCTTTCCATGTCCAATATCCGGGTCGTGAATCCAAACAGGTGTGTCTTCTTCGTGTGGCAGAGCTTTTTGTTGGAAAATTGGGTTATCTGAAAGTTTAAAGCAAGAGGCTTGAGTCATTTTGTTCAAAAATTTCGTAACAGAATAATAAAATTTTGTAAAACATGTAGATGGTGCGATTTTTCTCATTATTTCATCAAAGTTAACAACTGACTGCCTCTATCTGTTGGGGAAAACATGTACCAACAGGGAATTTGAAAGTCCAAAGGGGTAAATATAAAATCATCGGAAACAGTGAAGACTGCAACACTTGACGTACAAGCATACAACACAACAGGGTAAATACATGTAGTTCTCCGATATATCTTCCTTGTTTTAAGTGGTTTCATTTACATTTGTGATTGATCCTCAAAGTTTGATAATTTTGTTATTACCTTAAATAAATCAGATATGACATAAGCAGAGTTTTCATCGCTTTCTACATGTAGTCATACATCTCATTTATTTTTTTTTGAGGGGTGGTTAAAAGATTGAAAGAAAACAAAATAAAACAACAGAAAAAGCTATGTATCCAAATAATATTTGATGTACATTTTGGTGCAGCACATATTAGACAAAAATTTTCCGTCCCTGCACACCTCTCCCCTTTTTCTTTTCGCCTTGACAATTTATATCTTCGTTTTTCATCTCAACCCTATATTTCTCGCCATCATGCCATGCTCAGATATTCTTCCTCTTCATGTTAACCTATATAGTTTTGCGTAAAACACAAACTTGCTCAAAAATGCATTTCAACGAAACAACAACCCCCTCCCCCTTCAAAAAAGAGGAAAACCCAATCAAAAGAAAACGGAAACAAAATACAAAATCGAAAACTCGCTTACAAACACTTTTCACAAAAATGACTTTGATTCTCTCCCCCAAAAAAGTAGATAGTTAAAAAAAAACAAAAACAAACCCAAAAACCAAAAACCAAAAAAACCCAAAAAAACAAAAAAATAAGACCAAAAAAAACCCCAAAAAATAAAACCAAAACTAAATGAAAACAAAGCAAGATGAGAAACCTTTAGTCCAAATTTACTCCGGGAGAAAGTGTTACAAACTTGAGTTTTCCCCTTGACTAGCTTGGTAGCTTATCAGCATTGTATTGACATTCCTTTTCTTACAAGATTTACAGAGTCAACAGATCTTGGTATCTAATTACTTTAAGTAGAGATGAGAGAGTGTTATCTAGACAGACAAATATTTAAAGTGTAATAGAGGCGTAAGATGAAAAACATTGTTTTCTAATTTAGAATCCGTTAAATACCTGTATATCTACCTAAAATAAAGTTCTCATGTGATGAACTTAAGGTGCATTATGAAATTTTAAAGTTAAAACTTCCTTATGTTTTGATTAATATTCTAACTTTAAATAAAAAAAAATCTAACAGTTTTTTTTTTTAATTAAGAACCCGTTAACTTTTGTATATCTACCTAAAATAAATTGGTTGTCTAAGGACTGGTACATTGCAAAATATTGAAGTAAAGTTTTCCTTATGTTTTGATAAACAATTAATGAAAACTAATGAATTTATCTTTTATAGCCCGCGTTTAACCCATCGAATATGATGTAAGTTATGATCCTCAAGAAACAATCTTTATGGAGTATAAAAAATCACTATGCCGTTCCGCCTGCGCACACATCATGTAAACCTTACTCCTGTGAGCCTTAACCGCTTAGCACACTGTAAACGAAGGAAGTACACTAAATAGAAGTGGGCACTGCTCTTAGAATTGAACTTAAGATTCACACGCGCCCGTTAATCGACAGTGTGCGATAACAATATTTCTTTCGTCAATATCGAACGCAAGCATTGAAAATGGTCTCGTACAGTATAAAGCTCCTAAAACAACAATTCTACTTGACAAGGTTTTTTTTTAATTCAGAAAATGGTTCCGTGCCCTTTTCTAATACGATTTACAATAAATTGTGATGGTCTCGTCTCTCGTGCTTCACTTAAAAAAAAACCCTACATTTACTGTGAAATTTGTGGGCATCAATTTACATTGATTGGAAATAAAATTCATATTTGGGGATTCATGAATTCATGGTTTTAAAAAAAAATTATAATTAGACTAAAAAAAATACTCATTTTGAACTAAATTTGTGGTTTACCCGGCTCACGAAAATCACGAAAACTGGTTTCCCACGAATATTACTTACATCTAACACTAGGATCATTCTGTTTTTTCTCGCTGACCTTCCTCTCTATTTCAGTGGTATCTAATTCATTTTCTTCCGAGGGCATCTGAGCATCATCGAGAGCTTTGGGCCCCAGCAATGCTTTTTCGAGGTTTTCGAGTTTATTTAGGACTTCTATGAATTTCTTTTCTGTGTGATCGACAGGTTCCCGTGGACAACATAGACATTTAAAAAGGTTTCCGAACGAGAAAGCGTAGTCGCTCGTTTCTTCTGTGTTATTGTTGTTAAACTTGTTCAAAATAGCGGCAATTTTGCTGTCCGGTTTCCGCTCCTTCGGTTTATCCGGTTGAGCAGCCACGGCATTTTCTCTGGTACCCCACGATACGACATGGAGGTTACAGATAGAGTAAATCATGAGCAACATCGACATGCTTGGAATCAGTAGGAAGTAGAGGGCGCCATGAAGTAAACAGTAGAGCTCTTGTGGGTGGAGGATGGCGGAAATGACGAAAGTTCCTACTATAAAGATCGTAAATATTGTAGACGGAGAACACATCCCCTCCCTTTTCATTTCTAGTCCTAGACCGACGATTACAACCATCATTACCAAGGAGTAAATCAAGGACAGGATTCCGGCAAATAGAAGCTGAAAAAAGTATAATGAAGAACATTTATTTTCTATTTTACGAATGGTTGGAACGGCTGGTGGTCGGATGTTAACCCTCCCCGCTACAAATAAAATTAAGTCGTTAAAGTTTCATCGAGTTATGAAGAATGTACGAATATGCATATACCAGGACATTATCTTAGAGTCTTGATTTGAATTCGGTGCCGTATTCAAAACATTTTTGACCTTTCAGATAAAAAAACACTAGTATCTGATGCATGTTAGTTGATTACATAAAGATGCATGGCATTGTTTAACATGTTTGCATGACAAACGTTGTCTAAGACTCAAACAATTGCACATTTTACTACTAAAATGAAGGAAAGAAAACAACTCTGAGTTCACGTTTGTGATTGTGTTTTGGTTGTAATATGTTTTAATTGAATGTTTTTTTGTTCTTTTATGTACTGATTTTTTTTCAACCGACTTTGGCTCAGCGGTGAATTCACAAGGATATTGTTGTAATCGTGTTTTCTTTTCCGTTTATATCCTCCATTGCTATTCTATGTCGGCTGTCTGAGAGGAATTTCTAAGAGACAGTTAGAAATCAGTTTTCTAAAGGTGGTAGATGTTTTTATTTCTATATTTTAACATTATACTAGATAGATTGGAAATAAATTTAAGCGTGAATATTCGACCGGGTGTTAATATAAAGTACCTTCAACCTTCGGAACAACACTGAGTTGTTCTAATTTAAAATTTACTACGATGATGTATTGTGTAAAAAACCTTAAAAAATCGTACCTGCCACTTTCCCTTCAACGTGAAGCAGCTAATAAGGAACAGAAGCAAGGGAACCAGGTTAATAACCAAAGAAGTAATCAGATTGATCTTGAAGGCACTGTTGAGTGCTCCTACAATTAGGAGGAAGATAGTTCCAGGGGTAACCATTGAGGATAGGAATAGAAGTAACTGGTACACAATGTAAAGACCGGAAATGCTTTCGTTAAGTCGGATAACATTTTTCCAGTCCGTTAACAAGTCCAGAATGTTGGCCATTGTGGAAGGTGACCAGCGGCGTCTTTGATTGTAGAATTCATCGAATCCTTCCGGGGCATAGGTCAGGGCATCGGCGGCGGCGGAATACTCGACTCTGTAGCCTTGTTGTAACAGTAGTGTGCAGAGCCATCGATCCTCACCTGATAAAAGAATTACCAAATAAATGGGAAATTTTGAATGGAAAATACGTTTTTAAAATCGTTATTGGTAAATTTATGCACGATTTAGTAGTTCTAAACAAATGTTACTGAAACTTTATTTTTCTCTCATATTTTTTCCTATGAAAAGAATTTTACCATTTTTTTTAATTCGAGCGAAAACGCAAAACAAAATTAAATTATTTGTCTTAATTCTAGAAATGATTAATAGGTTTATATCAGTAATTTTGATTTTTACGGTCTTTTGGCTTTCACATGTACCTTGATCATACTGAACGTAGTGTCTAGCCTGTGATGACAAAGTTGTATACTTCCGCATGACATTATCATCCATCAGCGCAGACGCACGGAACAGCGAGAAACATCCGGGACTGCAAAGGACACAGCCAATCATATGCTCTGTTGCTTTTTGTAACCAATGGCTGACGGCGTACTCGAATTTCTGGTACCAAATCATTGGTCCTGCAATACAGAAAATGATCGTTGAAATCCAACGAAAGAAAATTTGAACCATACGTACTAAGGACAAAGATGAACTTTTTATTTACAATGTAGTTGAATGTAGAATTGAAATCATTCTTAGAACAAGTAATATGCTCCCGAAGTTACAATTAATTTCATTCATTTTTTCATAGCTTTTCTTGTGGGTTACGCGTGCGTTTAATGACGTCAAAATTTTTCAGAGAAAAAAAGCGTTAAAAAGACACCGAAAGTTCGGGAAAAACACGTGTGCTAAACCGGACGTTGGAGGAAAATTCAGGTCACAGTACAACTAAAATATTGACATTTCTACCATGATCGCTCTCTTCGGGAGCGTAAGATGAAGAAATACATGTACATAAATTTACTGTATAAAACCTACTCATAATAAATATGAGGCAGGTAAAGCCTGTTATGATCCCGAAGTTTCAATTAATTTAATTTGTTTTGGTTCGAAAATAAAAACAAACTAGCTTTTCTTGTGGGTTACGTGAGCGTTTAATGACGTCTAAAATTTTCAAAGATAAAAACGTTAAAAAGACGCCGAAAGTTCGGGAAAACAAGCGCGTGCTATACCGGACGTTTAAGGAAAATTCAGCTCATAGTACAACTAAAATATTGACATTTCTACCATTATCGCTCTCTTCGGGAGCGTATAAAGTCCGGCAAAAAGAAAAAAAAATGAAAGATAGTGGACAAAAAATACCCCAGGCCTCTGGAAAAAAAAAATAAAATAATGGCAATCATTTTATAGTAGTATCAAAAAACAAACCTGTTCCTATGGGATGAATCCTACCACAAGCTGCTCCAACTTTATCGTTCTTTCTCATCCTGTCGACCAATAGCTGTACCGCAGAAGGTTTGAAGTCCACATCACCATCAAGGGCAAGGATAAATGTGTTGTCGGCTAGAGTCTGCTTCCTACGGGCGTCTAATGGTTCTGATAGTAGTTTATAGCCGAGTAGGTAATACATGTACATAACCTATAAAAGAGAGACATAATATAATTTGTTAAGGAACGAAAAAAGTTCGATGCAATACTAGAACGTAAGGCAAGCAGCCAATAAGTGTTTCAATATCTTTCGTCTTGAATGTTTTCTGCTGTCTTCTCCTATTGTCTGGTTATTTTTATGTCCAATTCAAGAAAGTAGGGGACATTAAGTGTACGGGTCGTTTGTCTGTCCGTTCGTCCATCAATTTTAAATGTTGCGAGATGGGTCATTATGACTATTGCATAAAAACAACAGAAAGTTTATAGAGCATTACATATAAAATGTAGGAAAAAATCGGTTTTTAAGTTACAACCATTGAAAATAAGTGTCATATCTCCGACTTTAATAACAAAAGACAATAAAACAAAACAAGCAAGTAAGATATCTCACCTGGCTCCATCTTTTCTTGTGTCTAATTTTAGCCTTGTCCTTGAGGTGAACACTGAGTTTATTATTTCCAGGTAAGGTCCATTCGAGTCGACCACCATACGGTGTGGGATATTTGGTCGGCGGAGCAATCTTCATATTAACTCGATGCACTTTGCTAAAATTGAAAGACACATTTCTAATTACTATATTATTTTGACATTAAGCAATGTGGACACAATCCGAATTTAAAGAGACATGTAAAATTGGGAATTCTGTGACCCTCCTCGCGAAAGGATAAATGTATGTCAAAAAGCAGAAAACAAACATAAACTAAAAATAGCAAATATTGTTAATGAGCTCTTTAAAGGAAAACCGTGCTTTATATTGAACTCATTCTATACTAAAAAAAAACAAAAAATGAAGACCAGTTACATATATCTCCTCTGAATGAATATCTTCATGCACATCACCATGATCTCATCCGATGTACTTCAATCACGTAAGGTTTCGTTAAAGTCTACCAAGGAGTTAAGGAGGAGATGCGCTAACGTGATATGTGGACAGCAGGCAGGTTGATTTCTATACATCCCCAAATTTTGTCTGCTAAGATATAATATTTCAGCATAATCTAACGATATTTCAGTTGCTTTGAACTGACGGAAAGACGGGGTGATTCCAATATACGCCCTCCCCCATTTTTGTTTGCGGGTGTATAATTATCAAGCCTAGAATGTTTTACCTAGCTGCAGCGTCCATCACTCTCAGTAATTGTTTGACAAAACTATTTGCATGGTATTCGTACTCGTCATCTTCATGGGCATCAAAGGCATCGTCGAAGAAAACGTGTGCTAGAATAAAAATAGAACAATGGATTATTATAATAAATATAACAATAACTATACGAGGGCAGTAAGAATACGGTGTTTACATCCAACAGAAACTAAAATCGCAATCAATTAAATAAGTGCAGCCATTTTGGTTGAAAAATGTTTGATGGCCTTAACCCTCCTCGGTTTTCCAAAAAAATAATTTTTCCTCTAAGTCTTATGTCGCTGTTTTTAATGTCGATTTCGTACAGGAAAAAGGCAGAAACTTTCATAGCAAAAACTTTCATGGTCGAAACATATTATATCGAGAAAAGCTCGACAAATGATTCCTACTCCATTCGTTATCGTTAGTATTCAAAACAACAAAAATCGTTTAGGTTTCATGTTTGTCCTTCAACATTTTCTCATGTTATAGATATGTACCTTCAAATTCATAGTAGTCCGGATCGACAACGTCGAAAAATTTCTGTGCATTCTTCCTGGCGCACTGGTCGTTGTCCAACCTATGTAAAATAAAAGCCAATTGTTTTATTAAAAGATAGAACAAAGTTTTTTTCTGCATGTTGAGCTTTTTAATCCCTTTTTTGAGTGTGCGTTTTATTTTGTATCGCTTTTACTTCTTTACAGTAGAAGCAATTGAAGACAGTAAACGGCATAATAAACGAAAACTCTCCATCTTGTTCCTATTTCCGAAGTCTTCAAACATTTTAATTAAAATGTGCAAAAGACAGAGATTTGTCTAACATCTTATTCAACTATTTGAATATCGGTATTTCATTGGGTTCACAAATTTTAATCTATTCAGAGATGCTATTATAGTAAAATCCATGACACAATATGACCGAAAAGAAAATCAAGACCGACCTTTCATAAGATCATCAAAAAGGTGAGGTGCACATCTTTATTGGACGTTTGATTACTTTGAAAACTTTCAAAAAGATCCGGTAAAAAATTTCCAAGGATATACTCAATGTAGGCTGTCCATATTGCATTCTACTAGTAGTTGTTCGGGAAAAAGGCTCCTATTTGATGGCAAAATGTATATGTCGCAGCGGGTTTTTCTGTTCAACCTACCTAAACAATGACTTTAGTATCTGTTTCATTTCTTTCTCAGTTTCATGCCACATGGTAGCACAGACGTAGATTCTAGGCGTCATGTCCTTCTTCACGGACGGTCTACCAGCATCGAAAAACCCGGCCTCAGCCTTACTTAATGGGCTGTCAGGTGGTATGAACTTAAGCTTTGACTGTAAATGAAAAGCATTTTATTTAAATAATTTTATTGTTTCCTTTTATCATGTTTATTGAAGTCACGTTTAACTGTTATAATTTTGACCTCTGATAAGAACAGATATTGGTTTGTCATATGGTCTGGTTTTAACACTAATTTGACCGTTAGAAATGCAAAAGATGTGTTTCAAGATCTTTCAACAAGCAGGAACTCCTTAACCTTTTGTGTTTACTATCGTTGCAACTTGAATTCGCGTTACTGATTACTATTAGTTTTAGTATAGGTGCCTAGCTATTAGTTTTGTCAGTTGCTTTGTGTTTTTGTTTGTGTTAACGGATTTTATCTTTGCCCTTTCAGAGGCCCTATTCATAACTTGCTGCAAAACTGACCTTTCCAGATCCCCTCGTATCTCTGTCTCGGTCATCTCGACGTCTGTTAAGCATCAAAGACTGTTCCAAGAACACACCACAATAAAGAGGCTGGACAAACAATCTAAAAGAGCACACACATGAACCAAACATATCGAATATTGCAAAGATATCGGATATTTTGGATATCGAAATGTAGACTTTTTCAATTGGTGCAATACAAAAATATTTCTTTGCACTTTTTAAGCATAAGTTTGCATGTGTGTATAAATAATAATAAATAAATAAATAAATAAATAAATAAATAAATAAATAAATAATAATAAAACTACTGAACTGGGATGACCGATCTATAATGTCCAAGAAAAAAGATAAACAAGGCGAAGACACATCGGAGAAATTGAAGATCGCAACAGTCCCGACTTCGACTTGAAATTCACTATATAACATACACATACCTTTCAGTCTGTACTAATCTTTCTACCCTCGGAATCCAGATGTGAAATGTGACCCACATAAAGGACAGCCACCAGGCGATTGCAACCGGAAGCATGTAATCCGAAATCAAATTCTCAATGAAGTCATATGAAATGCCATGGAGGTCACATGACCAGTATAAATAGTCTGGCATGAAGGCTTCCGGGTGTCCTCCTGATTTCCAAGATTCACAATTTCCGATGAAAACTCCCGCCATAATTGGAGCTACAAGCATCAACGGAAGTGCGAAGCTGACGACCTGTAGCATTATTTTACATGCCGTCTTTGAGAAGGTGTAACAAAACAAACACGAAAACACTTGTAAGATGGCGATCCAAAACGGGTCGTTGTAATAGGTCGTTCCTTGGACATTCGACACGTACAGTGGATAGACCATATGAGGACAGTCCGTGACGTTGTTATGACCATGGAAGAACAGAACCGAAAGACAAGAGCTTTTAAAAGAGCTCATTAGAGCTGCCATCAGTAACAATGTTAGAACAATCTTCCAAAAACTGACAACGGCGTAGATCTTCGTTCTCATTCGTCTAATGTTACGTTTTAATTCCTTAAGCTTGTCCCCAAGTCTTCCAAGTTTGGTAAATTTGTTGACATAATTCTCCCACCATCCGAGGGAAATTAATATCAATGACACAATGATACCCCAGGTTTCAACATTTGTCTCTCCTTTCAACAAGTTAATAATCGGCCATAGTGTCACGATAGATATTTGTACCGCAAGAGCAACGGTGTCGGCTACGAATACGTAAAACCTTCTCCCTTTTTCTCCTTGAGAGTCGAAAAGTTTTAGAAGTGAAGGGACAAACGCAACACCAAAGCATAGAAGGAGACCTCGTACACTATCTACAGACGGTAAGACGTAAAACGAGAATATACAGACTCCGACCGTGTGCAGCGATTCTATTGATAAAACCTGAAAATATATCAAAACATTTCTAAATTAGATGCAAGTCAAATTTCACGGTCATCAATGGCCTAACCTAACAATTTTATTGCCAATGCTGAAGGATTTACTTTCACTTTCGTTTTGACGTTCGTTCACGTTTCTGACCGCAGTTAAGTTTTGATGCGTGTTTTGTTTTTGTTTCGTTCTGTATTGCCTCAATTATTATTTTTTTATTTTATGCTTTTTTATTCATGAAACGAATTCTTTTATATGTTTTGGCTTTCAATACAATTTGGGTTTTTTTTTGCTATCTCTTAGTAAGGGAAAGTGATATGTTTTTTTTTAGTAAAACTTCCATTGAATTAGAGTGGGTATTGAATATGATTTACATGTTTTTGCGTAATTTGTGGGACATTTTTCGTCTTCAGTATATTAGATTTGGAAATTTAAGTGTAAACTGAATGTCATTCCATATTTCGGTTGTGATATATGCAGTTCTTGATCGATATAGATCTCAATTTTATTTTATTTAATGCCCGAACCTCATAGATTTATAACATGTTGTAGTGTGCATATTTGCCTTTGGTTTACACTTTGAACATAATGTGAGCAGGAAAGTTATACTCACAATAGCTAGAATGGGAAAAGTTGGATTTCTAGTCTTCTTGAAACATATCCTCCATAGACATTTGAAAAAAGTAAACAAATATGGCGTCGTAATCACAATAAACAACGCCCATAGCCATCGCACTTCGACGTTTTGTGACAATTGAAACTTGTCGCTGATTGGCTGATCGGGAGGCACTCGACGACATTTTTTCACAGTTTCAATCCCGTCTGCTGATACAGTGACGTCACAGTCAAGTGTCACGTTTTTGTAAACGTTAGAAGTAATGAGCAAAAGTGTACTTTTACTAAGCATTGTCATGAGTATGATGAAAATTGACAGGAAAATACTCGTGAAAACTTTAATAACTTTGCGAAATATACTGATGTAGGAATCGTCTATTGGCGATTCTTTTTCGCGACTTGTTATGCGAAAAACGTCCCATTTCTGTGTTGCACTTCCGGGAGGTTTTACGTCCGATTTGTCTACCATTGGTTCTCTTTGTCTGCAAGGAATGAATTGACATTTTGTTAAATATTTCCATAGCTTAGAAATATGATTGAAATATAATTCTTTTATAATTTTTATAATTTTCTTTTTTCAAAGCAGACCACTGGAACTTCTATTTTATTTTCAGTTTTATGTACCTGTGTGGCTTCAGTTATATTAGTTTTAATCAATTTTCATGTATACACGCATTAAGGCAAAATAGAAAATAATAAGAAAAATCTCCATAAGACAAGAATAATAAATTCAGAAGAAAAAATATATATCTTTTAAAACAAATCTAACTATGCCATTAATTTTGTCTTTCGATCATGCTACCGATTTAGGTAACGAAGTCGCTTTCAAAACGCACAAAGGTCTATTTCAAACATATTTGTAGGGAGCTCGCATGTCGTTTACAGTAACCATTCCGAAGAATTCGTTTTTAATCAAATGAGTCGCCCCCAAAAGTCTTCAGAACCCAGGTTCCTTTTGGACTGTTTGAGCCTTAAAATATAGTTTAATGATAACTTACACAAAGGCATGTTTGGGTGGGTACGTATTATATTTTTCTGATTGTTGAATCTGTTCCTCTTCTATTGCAGCAGCACCAATGTCTCTGGTAAGAGTTGATGCCCTTGATCCGCTGTTCATGTTATCGCTGCTGCTGGTATCACTCCAAGAGTTATTGCCCTCAATGTTGACGTTATCCATTGAGCCAACAAATGCTGGGTTGATAACGCCGTTTGGGAGACCAGTCTGTAGTTTAAAAAAAAATGACCAAATTAGAAAAATGGAAGAATGTTTCTATTGAACATCGATACTGCTTCTTCATTTTCATGATTTGAATTGCCTTTAAATTGTATTGGTAAGAAATTACTGGGTTTTTGAAATGGGTATATAGACTGTCATACCTTAATTATACTAGTAACAGTTTATTTGGAAACGTTTTGAGAAAGATTTCGTACAGAGTTTAATATCTATAATTAAAATATTTTAAATTATCAATAAAAAAATGAAAAAAAATCAGTAGCCCCACTAAATAGTTTCTTTTCCGTTTTGGAATATTTCCTTTTGCATTTTTGTTATCAATAAAATTACACGCGTATTACATGTATAAATACGGCATTTTTTAAGTATTTTTACTGGAAGCCATTACTGAATATCAAACGGGGCGCAAATGACTTAGATAGTTTAAAGAATAAGATAACATACCATTGGCTTTCCTTCTTTTGGCACCAGGTTCTGTGTACTGACGTATCGCTCGTCATCCATGGCAGGCAGTGATATCGTTCTGTTAACTACTGATCCGTCAATATCTTTATGTGGAGCTATCTCCTGGAAATAAATAATATAGTTCCTTTACTAACCGAACTGTCGATGTCTTTATGTCATGTATGTTGAGCAATCTCTTGAAAATAAAAATATATGTTTATTTCTCGTCGACCCATCGAAGAACGATGCTTGTGACCTTCAGGACAAACAATAAAACTGGTTGTTTATTCTCACTTTTGTAGGTTCGTTAAGGGTAGGCTTAATGGGGCAGCTTGCACACTACGCATAAAAAGGAAGGATTTAACACAAGTACCAAACTTGTTTCCAAATTCAGGTTTTAAAAAAATGCTATGTTAACAACCGACCTGTCGATATCTTTATGAAGGAAATAAAAGTAAAGTAACTCATCTGCGGAGCCTTCTACTGAAAATGAAAATAATTTTATATTGTTTTGTTACAATTGAAACACATATTGGCCTATCAACCTTAATTTGAAGATTTTACTTTACGTTTAGTGCATTATTCATGAAAAATGTTCAAAAATTACCATTTTATTATTATTTGTTGAAAAATATAAAAAAACATGCGATTTAATAACTTCCCTGAAAGACAAATTAAACACAAAACCTTGAACTTTTAATGAATTATAATCGCTGAAGTTCTTTCAAATAAGAAGCATTACAAAATCGAACATGATCTTTTTGTTTAAAAAATCTTGTTCTTATTCACAGAACATTGATCACAAACGGATAAAGTCTACATTTATGTAGTCAAAATACGGTAACCGAAATGTAATGTTATGATCTTTTTCAACTTATTTCGTTTATTCAGTCATTATACAACTGTCTCAACTTTTTCCGCTCAGTCTGTCATTATGCCAAACTGTTTCCTTTTTATCGGTAAAACTTTCAAAGAAAAACAGAACATATGACAACTTTTCATCAATATAGCTTCAATTTCTAACATTTAGAAGTATTAGTAAATAGAACTAGCTCTCGTCGACTTCGAATTGCTCATCGGTAAAACCATTTATGGAAATTTTGAGAAACGACAACTATTCATCCATACAGCTAACATGTCTAATATTTGATTTTAAGTAAATACATGTAGGACTAGCTCTCGTAGACTTTGAATGCACAATTATAAAAATTTCTTCTCGTCCATAATACGTGTACTTACAAGTTCTGAATATATTTTATGCGATTGAATCTGAGTCCATGTTTACCAGGGCTCATGAAATGTAGAGACATAACATGTATAAGATTAGAAACGTTTAAACATATATAAAGAACTGAATTCCTGCTTTGCTGCTCTGAAGTATCTGTATTTTGCAATAATTCCATGGGTTAAAGGTTTACTTACAAGTCCTGTGTAAATTTTACGCAAACGAATCGGAGTCCATACATGTAATTCCGATGGCAAAACCTCCATCGTATAGAGCAATTAGCGAAACAACATGTAGAACAATACGACGAAACATAATTCTAATTGCTTGTTTACTCGCATTCAAACAATCTTTTGTGGTTATGATAGACAACAAAAGTTCCCGAAGAGCTCACACAAATTTGGATCAAGTTAATTAAAATCAAACAAAGCCTGTATACTAAATGATTAACGAAAGATCTGAAAATTCCAAAACGCTCTCAAGAAGTCGGACGAACCTAATGAATATCTATTTACCCTCAGAAGCAAACATCCAGATTTTGTCCTCTAAGTAAATGAATTTACCTCCTCTCGATGGCATTTAAGACCCTTTGAGTCAGATAAGATTGGATTAAGCATCCTTCTCATGTCCAAATAAACATGTATAATAGCGCTTTAATGATACAACAAGAACGAGGACGGATAGGCGTTGTGAAATTTCTAAACAAACACATTAGTTAGTGATGAATGTATCTATATGTCGTGATGAAATTAAGGAATGTTCGTTATTGGTAATACTTTTAGTTTTATAAGGCATATATATTACGTGTTTAATTGTCTGACGTCACGTCTAAAAAGGGCAGTTAAAGAATGTTCCTATTTGCAGCTTGTTTTAAGTTTCATGAGCAATTGTTACGTGATATTGGTCTGACGTCATTTGGTCATTTATTAACTTAGTTACTAGTTATTTATGAGTCATTCGAAAACCTTATTTTTTTATATTGGCAGTACTTCGACTAACAGATGTAAGCTTAGACTAATACATTAATACTTAGTCTAAGCCAAGCGTACAACAACTGATTACTATTTCTGGACATTTTTTCCGCATAAAATGTGATTCTATCTATGAATCTTGTCAATATTCCAAAAAAAAACCGAGCAAAAAAAACCCCCCAAAATAACCAAACCCCCAAAACACGGCTTTCCACACCTCAAATATCAAAGTGATTGAGTTTTATAGGTTGATGTCCTTCTTAACGTACATGGGTCAAACAAACCAGCTTTAACCGTGGAAGGGATCTTTTAACTCAAGCAAAAACCAATAATTTTGACGAGGAAGCTGTCAAACGTAACTTGTAAATTGTCCAACAGTTTTCTATTCATGGGTGTTTTAAAATGCAGTGTCTGCATATTTCTTAATTAATAGAGCTTAAAGCAACCATCTTGCCAGTCTTCAGCCAGCATTTGCTGTTTTAAAGCTTACAAACAATTTCAAGACAATTTTGCACAATTTTAAGGTGTGTTTAATTCTAAAAATTACCAAACTGCTGATTAAAACCTTAAAACTTTATTTCCACTTTTTTATTTACATTTTTGTACTTCGGGTTTGAAAACTTTATAAAATTAAAACTTTTCGATTGCAACGAATGTTCTAGTTTTTGACATAATCCATAGGTTGGTATATTTTAAGGTCAAATATCATTTATAACCCTCTAAATGATAAACAAGGGACTTAACTCGATGCCTAAATTGATATAAACATTTTAGTTCTATAAAATAACGCCCACTATAATTAAAACTACGTTGTCGATCTATTTATTTTGCCAAGTTCAAAGAAGGCCGAAATATTTTTAAGGAATTTAACATTTTTAACAGAATATCATATCATATCAAAGTAGATGAAATTATAAGCGCAACATCATCTTTTGAAGGAAAGACCCTTTGTCTTCATTTTTATTATTTCTGAAAGCTAACGGGTTTAATTGTAGTAATATTAAGACTTAGAAGCGACCAAATGTGCTGTCCCTATATTTTATTCATTTTTTTTCAAAAAAAAAAAAGGTTGTCAGAATTGCATTGACGTTTTGGGTACTAAAAAAATCTCAAATAAAATGTAATATAAGTATGGATCAAAATCTTTAAAAAAAATATTATCTTTATCATCACCATACAGGTTGGTAATCGATTGCGACTTTCTCAAAATTTAAGACTATAATTGTAGCCCCCTTTCTTTAAAAAACCCATCTACTTATAATTCAATTGTTGTTCTATACCTCTTAATGATAACACTTCTATTCATGATTATAAATTTTAGAAGTATACATTGTATAAACACTAAATTTAAAAAAGCGTTTTTCTTACATCTGAAGTCGTCTAAAATTATATTAAAACATAATGAGATGTGGAATAAGTGTACGCGACACAGTCCACAATCAAGCGGCAATTCAGAAAACCGCTAGCAGCCTTCAACGATGCCAGAAGGCGCTGCTCGCGTTTATGCAATTGGCCCATTGTCTAAATTAAATGCATAAAATTCAAATGAGTCTTTATTTTCATTATCAATTTTTTCATACATGTAGTTCTTACAAACCGTTTCTATTAGGATACTGGTCATTTCAAAGCAGCATAGGCACACTTTAATAAGTAAAAATAAAGGTTATAACAAAATTACCGAAGTTGGAGAATCAATCTCATATATCCATAAGACGAGACAAAACAAGGAAGACATACCGGAAAAAAAGATCGCAATGGTCCTGATTTGGTACAGGCATTTTAAAAGAAATAGTGGGTTAAAACAGGTTTTATGGCGCACCAAACCTCCCCATTCCATTACGATCTTTCGGTCCGGTAGTTACACAAATATTAAGTACGACATATTAGGGATGCTAAGGTGATCATCTTCATGATCTTAGTACATCAACCAGCCAAACACTAATTAAAGCAAGAACTAACCATTTCGTCTAACATGATACTGAATTTTTCTACCAGAGTGCCTTTAGAAATCTTAAGTCGTAAATGGTTTACTTGTATCTGCATAATCTTTTTATTTTAAATAATTACTCATTTTGACCTATAACCCACCAAGACATCCTCTCACTTTTACCCAACCTTATAACGATGACAGTTGCACGAGTGGGATTCTTGGTCGCCCAAGTATTTGGGGTTGAACAAAAATATGCCAATCAAAGTGTAATCTTTACTTTCAAGTGGACAGGTATTTTGTATATATCTATTACCTTAAAAAAGTAAATTGAGGAGATTTGGTGGGGTTTTCTAAGTACCGTTTTTAGTTTTTGTGTATGTGTGTTTAAGGTCCTACTTATTTGCTGTAAGTTTAAAACGGAGAAGACGTAACGATATATTATCCCAAAACTATACAAAACAAAACACGTAGGCGAAGATATTGCATTTATCTTATTTGAAACATTAATAGGTAAACTAAGTAGATGTTTAAGGTTTTCAAAAATGCTGATTTACAAAGATCGGTGCATAGGAGAAAGTGAGACCTTTTCATTTTATTTGATATTTCTCGGAATAGACGATAGACCATTTATCCGTTTAATGCTTGCAAAGATCAATTATATATAAAATTATTATACAGTACTATTTTAAGCTAAAAAATAAGTATTTTGTAAATTTATTTGCAAGAATAAATCTTTGCAATGCATTGCATTGAAAACTGGACCTAGTGAGTGGATGTATTTTGACTTTTCCCCCTGTACGTTTTATCTTTCCATCGTTATACTGAGTCTCTTTACCATATTGTGTTTCAGTATTCTCTTTCAATCACTGTAAGAGTAGTTGTTCTTGAGTAGTTTCTATGACATTTTTTTCTATCGGTTGTTTACTACAAGAAGTAAACAACATAAGAAGTACACTACGTGTCCATGAAGGAAACAAAGATGTTCCAATGGAGCTCTAGAATAGGGTATGTCCGAAAAGGAAAACACAATTTAAAACTAGATTAGCATAATTACATCAACCGACTAAACAATACCCCAAAACCCATTTTACAGCCAAACCACATTCAAGAACTTGGTTCAAGCCGGTTCCTTAGAAGGGTAAGCAGTTTCTGCTTGCTTTAGCACACCCTTCAGATTAATGCTGATGGTAGATTTAGACAATCAATAAATGGTTAAACAAAACAAAAACCTAGATTTGTTTTAGCCTCTGTCTAGATTTGGTTTGATTTTCGAAGAATGAACAATCTAAAATTGCATAATTCAAAATTACTTTTACTTTGCACAAAAAGGAAAATTGGGTTATATTGCAAAAATATGTGAACCAATAAGCGTACAAACATACTCAAGAAATGACGCACTGCATTTTGATGTGCAAACTATTTGTATGCTAATATCGGGCTTAGTTTACAACACTGTTAAAACCAATTAGTAATACTTTCAGGGTATTTTATTTGGTCATAATTTGCTTTTAAAAATTGTACCATGCCTAACTTGTAGTAAGAAGCGATCGCAGGTCTTTGGATTCTGACGATGGGCTTGTCTTTAGCCCACTTAATGACCAAGGTGTGTACTTTAGTCGGCTAAAAAGGTTGGTCTTTGTCAGCTGTGTTGTCAGGTAATAATACGGAAAGACTTATGGCTGACTATAGAAGACCAATGTGTGTGGAGCGTGCCACGCTTCATGCACGTACAATACTGATGATGAGAAGTAACCCCCCAATCAAATACATCATTATCTTTTAAATTTTGTATTTTGTATACAATAAATCAATTAGTGTTATATTCTTACATCATTGAGTCTTACCACACAAACATTGTGGAAATTGTTGCTACTCTATAAGCTTGGTTAAAAAACATAAACCACCGAAAGAAGCAAAGGTGTACCAAAGGGGTAATCAAATATCGTTAAACCAAAAGACAAAGAAAAACATCGGTAGAAAATAAAGCATCACAACAAAACAAACCACATAACATTAAAAACCACACTCATAACAACAAAATCGTATTCAGCAACGTGAACTCAAGTCGAAACCAGAGTGAACTTAGGTGTTTCGGAAGAGTAAGCAGTTCCTGCTTGCCATAGCACACCCGTCACGTTGCCAAGGATCGATTTAGTGTTGGTCAAATCCAGAAAGCATTACATTACAAAACTTATGTCAAACCAACATCTGTGCTCATTTGGAGATGGAAATCCCGTATTTGTCTACGAGCACATGATGTCTTGCTTAATATTATTTAATAGGATGATATAGATCCTCAAACACAAATTTAACTTTGCACATTATACACATACATTGTTCAATATTGCAAACTCCTGTCTACCTAGCTATAAGTGTTAAAACATACTCAATAATTATAAAATAAAGGTAATAACAAAATTACCGAACTTAGAGAATCAATCTCAAATGTCCATAAGACGAGACAAAACAAGGAATACATACCGGAAAAACGCATTTAAGCGACTTTAATGTGCAAATTGTTTGCAGGTTTGGCATGAATTGTCATTGGAGCCAGTGGTGTAATGATTAACCTGTCGGGCTACTGCGCCAACATCAGCAATTTAGTCCTTGTCAAGGTGAAAATGTTATTTACTTATTTTCCCTCTCAACACAATTTGCTAAGGATATTTTTTAAAAGGATGCAAGTCTGTCGAAAGAGACGAAAAATCGTTTTCCTATGTATGAAGAGAGCACTACCAAAATACAAGTTAAATGCCCAATTTGAAGAGTTTTATATGATTATGAACAATGGGGGTCGTTACATACGGTCATACTTGCAATTTGAAATCTTAAGGGGATTTGTACAGGCATACAGTGTATGGCATGTTTTCAAATCAAGTATAATAAGTTTTTTTTTTACAATATTGGTTAAACCAATTAGTAATACATTCTATTTTGATAAGCCAAACAAGTTAACTTGAAAAGAGGGGTGGGGCTTGTTTTTTCCTAAAAAAATATTCTAAATTGTTAAGAAAAACATTCTGAGAATGGTTGCTGCCATAGAAAACAATGTTATTAATCTAAATAAATATGAAGGCGCTTTTAAAAATAAATATTTTCTGACCATACAACCCCCTCTTTCAAGTTAAATGGCCGTTTCCTAGATTTTATTGTTTAGTTTGAATTCTTATATGGTAAAATATCAAAAAATGCTTTACTTTGTTTTTCAGTTGTTGATTTAAGACAACTTAAGGTCCCAGATCAGAACATTACCTTTGAATAACCAGCTAAATTTATAAATATTGCAATATCTCGTATTCCAAGAAACGTACAAACATACTCACGAAGAGGCGGCACTATGTTGTATTTAAAGATTTAAGTAGAATTTGCATAATTTCGTTTTGTATACATCACTTAGTCAATTAGTAATACATTGACTTGATATATAAAGATATCTAGACATAACTTGCCGCAATCATGTTGTAAGCAAACACTCATGCCCCTATCCAAGCAAGAAACCAACAATAAAAACATTTAACAATTCTTGTGGTGTGTGCAAAGATCATTCCAAGTGTTAGAATTACCTCACTCTCAAGGAAATTTAGTTATCTAGCAAACTTTCGATAACATTGCAATAGAACCCCAAACTAACCACTTCCTTTTGCTCTCGGTGCATTATTGACCAATATCCCACCCTTTTTAATTAGATTTCCCTAGGACAATCATTAGTATGTAGTTCATACTTATTGACTGGGTATGAGGGAAATATATAGATTATTTTCCCTGATGTGCAACTATTGTTGTTTATGGTATAGCCGAAAGCAGTAATTATCTACGAGGGAAAATGATGCATCCATTTTCTAAAAACCCAGTCAGTAAATGTTTCACAGAAAAACAGCATTTTATGGTTCATGTGAGGATTTGGAAAACTAGAACTTTTAAAAGTTATTGTAACAATACTAACGTTAGCAGAAGTCACCTCCCGACCAGTCAGTAAATGTTTTAACTAACCGAAAGAAGTAGCCTTTTATGATAATAAAGCAATTAATTGGTTTACTAGAACGAAAGTTTTTGTAAGAACACTAAAGAAGCCAAAGAACAACGAAGCAAAATGAAGAAGACAAATGCAACATAAACTACTGTGGTTTCATTATCATATGTGAGGTATCAATTTTCGTGGTTTTCGTTGGTGGACTTGACCCACGAAATTGTATATCCCACGAAAAGGGAAACATAGATCTGTATGCTGCAGACTACAGCATCTCGAATTAAAATTCCACGAAAGGGTCCTTTCTCGTCAAACCACGAAAATATATGTACCTACGAAAATAAATGAATCCATAGTAATACGTTCTCATATTTTTTTTTGCAGTCGTAAAAAACCGTTGCAGCTAGGCTTACCTCAAGGTTTTTGTAAATTGGTTCATCTTTGTTGGCCATCTCGTTTATCGTATAGACCATCTTGTATTTCGGAAATCCAGACCTGTTGAATAGTAACAATTATGTTTTATAAAATCACTTTTCAGACGTAATTAATTACGAGAGCAACCATTAGATTTTAACGGGGGAGGGTAGGGGATATGATGTACATGTACATGTACATGTAATTTGAAATGAAATAGCAGAATAAAAAAATCATTGATTAAAAAGAACAGTGCTTTGATTTTAAAACAAGAGGCTCCCAGGAGCCTGAATCGCTCACCTGGTATTGATGTTGACCCTATACTTTTGTAGAGCTAAATGAGCTGAACATTTAAGCAAGCAACAGCTTTTCTGTACCTGCAATACTTTTCATTCTATAGGCCAAAAACACCATTTTCCACCTATAAGGGGCCATAACCCCTATAAGGAGTCATCTGACAACTTTGACCCTATGGAGACTTTTGTAGAGCTAAATGAGCTGAACATTTAAGCAAGCAACAGCTAATCTCTATCTGCAATAGTTTTCATTCTGTAGGCCAAAAACATGAAAAATCGCTTTTTTCAGGGGCCGTAACCCCTTTAAGGGGTCATCTGACAACTTCCACCCTATGGAGAATTTTGTAGAGCTAAATGAGCTGAACATTTAAGCAAGCAACAGCTAATCTCTATCTGCAATAGTTTTCATACTGTAGGCCAAAAACATGAAAAATCGCTATTTTTCAGGGGCCGTAACCCCTATAAGGGGTCATCTGACAACTTTGACCCTATGGAGAATTTTGTAGAGCTAAATGAGCTGAACATTTAAGCAAGCAACAGCTAATCTCTATGTGCAATAGTTTTTATTCTGTAGGCCAAAAACATGAAAAAACGCTATTTTTCAGGGGCCATAACCCCTACAAGGGGTTATCTGACAACTTCGACCCTATGGAGACTTTCGTAGAGCTAAATGAGCTGAACATTTAAGCAAGCAACAGCTAATCTTTATCTGCAATAGTTTTCATTCTGTAGGACAAAAACATAAAAAACATCGCTATTTTTCAGGGGCCGTAACCCCTGTAAGGGGTCATCTGACAACTTCGACCCTATGGAGAATTTTGTAGAGCTAAATGAGCTGAACATTTAAGCAAGCAACAGCTGCTAATCTCTATCTGCAGTATTTTCATTCTGTAGGACAAAAACATGAAAAATCGCTATTTTTCAGGGGCCGTAACCCCTATAAGGGGTCATCTGACAACTTCGACCCTATGGAGAATTTTGTAGAGCTAAATGAGCTGAACATTTAAGCAAGCAACAGCTAATCTCTATGTGCAATAGTTTTCATTCTGTAGGACAAAAACATGAAAAATCGCTATTTTTCAGGGGCCGTAACCCCTATAAGGGGTCATCTGACAACTTCGACCCTTTGGAGAATTTTGTAGAGCTAAATGAGCTGAACATTTAAGCAAGCAACAGCTAATCTCTATCTGCAATAGTTTTCATTCTGTAGGACAAAAACATGAAAAATCGCTATTTTTCAGGGGCCGTAACCCCTATAAGGGGTCATCTGACAACTTCGACCCTATGGAGAATTTTGTAGAGCTAAATGAGCTGAACATTTAAGCAAGCAACAGCTAATCTCTATGTGCAATAGTTTTCATTCTGTAGGCCAAAAACATGAAAAATGGCTATTTTTCACCTTTAAGGGGCCATAACCCCTATAAGGGGTCATCTGACAACTTCGACCCTATAGAGACTTTTGTAGAGTTAAATGAGCTGAACATTTAAGCAAGCAACAGCTAATCTCTATCTGCAATAGTTTTCATTCTGTAGGCCAAAACCATGAAAAAATGCTATTTTTCACCTTTGAGGGGCTGTAACCCCTATAAGGGGTCATCTGACAACTTTGACCAAATGGAGACTTTTGTAGAGCTTTTGATGCTGAATCAGTAGCGTGCCTCAGATTTCCTTTATCTCTTATACTTTTTGATTTATAAGCCAAAAACAGTAGTCTGACCCCCCTAGTCTATTTTTAGTAACGGCGGCCATGTTTTTAAACGGATCAAAAATCAAAACACAAGTTTGGTGCAGGACACCCTAAGGATCATTCATACCAAGTTTCATTAAATTCTGTTTGGTAGTTTCAGAGGAGAAGATTTTTGAAAAATTGTTAACAGACGACGACGACGACAGACGAAGACGACGACGACGACGGACGCCAAGTGATGGCAATAGCTCACATGGACCTTCGATCCAGGTGAGCTAAAAAATTGCGGATGAAAGTTTTGACTGTAAGATAGTATTATTATTTTTTAAAGCGTGGATTATTCATAAAAAAAATAAAAAAAATCAAATGGTTGCTCCCTAAAATGCACATGCATGAATATAGCTATCATTATAATTATTAGCTTGGGTGGGGCAGTTGATTTTTTTTTCTATGGCTGTATTTTTTCACAAAAAAACAATATATAGAAAATGATATTATTATATTATCGATTTAAACAAAACATGACTATATCTTAAATACTATATGGGTCTAAAGAAAACCAAAAAACTATTATTAAACCGTCGAGAAGCAGACTGGATCTTAAACAAATGCAGTTATTAAAAATAGAATATTATATGCATACTGTTTATTTTGAATTAAATAAATTTGGTATGAATTGAAATAAATTTTCTCGTGAAATAGAATTGCACTAGTCTTCTCAATAAGCAGTCAAAATATTTGCTTATATTATAAACTTTAAGCGAATATCACAATGTTCAGTACTAAATATTATTTTGTTCATGCTCTTCACTAATTTTGGTATGTGTGTTGCTATATACCCAATTTTCTCATTACAACGGTTAAGTTAAGCAAAACAAAAATGATAACATTACGTCTTAAAATGAAAAGTAATTACTTTAAATTAAATAAAGAATGAAATGAGGAAACATTATACAAATTTTTAATAAGATATATGGCAATAAAAGGTCAGAATCAAAATAAAGGCATTCACTACCCCCACTTAAAAACAATTTTTATGACAATAAAACCAAAAAAAGTAAAACTTGCCTTTCGTTGTTTGCCTAATTCTATTGTTAAGGTCCAAATAAGAAAATCTCTGTATAAAATATAATCTCACAAAAAATATTTTAAACAAAAACTTCACCAAAGCACATAAAACTTATAACATCAACACAAAATTTCGAAAATCCTAAATAATAACTTCTATAGTCATACAACTCTTTTTTCTTGGATAACTTCTTCTATTGTGCTATTTCAAATAAAATATTGAATAAAATTCAATTGAATTGAAATTTATTCAAATTCTGCTTCCGATAGAAAAAAAAATATGCAATGTAACAAAGTTCTTTTAAAAAGTATGACTAATTAGCATAAAATGTATTAAGTCATTAAGGTTCGGTTCAGAAGATGATAGCAACACTAACCATTTCAATGTCTTCTTGGCTGTAACCTCAGAAGGATGGATATTTAAATTGTTATCCATAATGTATTCAATGTTTTCCTGGGTGGAGGAAATATGTAGACAAATACACAGATTTGGTTACAAACGAAAATATTCAACTAGAAGGCGTTATCTTTGATTTGGTGGTGAAAACAAAATGGCTGCGTCACTTTGGTGCGAGTCAGAGGCTGTGTTTGTCGTTCATGTTGTAGGTTCCAAGGAAGCTAGAAATAAAATGATAAATTGTGGTTAAATGCATTAAGGAAGACATGCAGTAGACGTAATAGGGATAATTAGTAAAACTGTATCCTGACACGTTTAATATCAAAGGAATTCGGAACATTTTTTTTTTTAATTTTAGTTTTTGACCTTTGGAAGACATGCATTAATTTAGATGGAATTACAATAAAATTAATATGATCTAAATTTAAAATAACATGATCATTAAATTTCTGGTGTTTTTTTGTAATATTTCAAAAATTAGGGACTTTAAAAGAAGTAAATCACATGTCAACAGCATAATAGAATTTTGGCTTTAATTTAAAATCACGATTTGAGTTTAAACGTCAATGAGTAGGATAATTAATCAATTCTAATTTTAATTTTATGGAATGCATCGCATAATACTACATATTAATATTTTGTAAAATTATAATTGATAGAGAAAAGCGTTGGTGGCTAATGTTCTTATTTCTTATCTGTATAAGAACTCATTGATTTTGCAGCTTTGCATTTTTGCGGCTGCGTGGTATGCAGTGATATCTTCTTATCTCAACATGGACATATAAGGGTATAAAAGTTTCTTATGTTTCATATAATACAAAGTGAAGTACAACAAAGTTTTAAAATAACAAAAAGAGTCGGGCGACAAGGTGCTATTACATTTGGTGCAACATTTATTCTTATCTTATAAGAAATATAGTCAAACGAATAACATCACAACATATCTTATTCATGAGAATTGCCATAGATAAAAAAAAACGCGAATTAAAAATAAACCAACAAAAGAAAACATCTAGGAGCTTTTTATTTCACCAGTGTTGGCTGCAGCAATAATCAACATGAGTACCAACTTAATACACGAAGATTAAAATTAACTAAAGAAACTTATTAAAAAACTTGATACTGTAAACCAATTTATTTTCGCAAGCGACATATATTTGCGGATTTTGCGAGGAACAGAAATTTGTGAAAATAAATCGTCGCGAATTAACTCATTATCATAGTATTCAATTCAATTGTTTTTACCAGGAATCGTAAAAAAATAATTGCAAAAAAGCCCCATGACACAAAAACGCGAAATATTGTAGTCTTATAAATTGGTTGACAGTATTTTTAAAAAATAGTTGAAAATAGAACACCCAATATAACAAGGTTACTGGTCAGAGAAAACTTCGCCTCTTTTTTCTCAAAAGCTGTTCTCGTGATTCAGCAGATTATTTTGTTAATTTATTTGCTTTGAAATTATCATGGAATGGCTCATTTAAAAGACAATTGTTTTTTCTTTGAAGATCAGATTTGAACAACAGCCTGTTCGTCCATTTTTTTTTAATGCAAATATACATATTTTGATAATTACGGTCCTATATGCCAACAATATCAATATACGTTATATTAATCCTTAGTTCAAAAAGCACATGACCAAAAACGTTTTCTAGAGACTTAATATTGATATCCACATCAAAAGTGGTACTTTGTGAGGTCAAATGCCTAAAGGCTGTGTCGCCTTACAAGATTATGGTTAGTCTTTGAGGATTATAGTTCGATCAATACATATTTTACACAGTGTACCGTGCCCTAGTGTATCAGATGTTACAAATAAAATACTTCAAATTACTTTATATGTATACAGTTCTTGTACATTGAGGTGTTATTCAATTGCATATGCATGGTTTGCAATAAATAACCCTCCTAAACGAGTAAAAAAACAGCTAAAATTAATTATTATAAATTTATATTCACTAGATGTTTTATTCATCAGTCTTATTTTTGCCAGATTCCGAAAAGCGACCACTGATCAAAATAAAGGCTAGCTGTCATATTTTTGGTAGAGCGCCTCTGATGAGTCTTGAATAGACGAAACGCGCGTCAGGCGTAGCAAAATTTATTGTTTGGAACTTTGTTGTCATTTGTATTTCAAATCGCCGTGTTATTACTGAAGTAATTCTGAACATGTTCATTTCACATGTCAGTGTTTTCTGTGAAACACGATCACCCTTAATTTCGTTCAAATAATTGGTAAGAGGGTTTGTAGAAAACAAGTAGTTGCTTTACTTAACTACATTAAGAATTATGAATGTGCCTATAATTGGATGTATATATAATCATTTTTTTTATTACTGGCTGGAATTCTATATTTGATAATTATAATATAGTTATTTAATAAATCAAGCAATATTTTAACTGTTTTTATGATTGGCATATATTCATTTGCTGCCTTGTTTATATTTTTTGTGTGTTGCAATGTTGTGCTTCCCTCTGCGTCAATGTAAATTCCTGTGCGGAAAGATTCAACATAGAATTTTTTTAAATTTTTAATGTCTCTGTTTTTATGAGACCTGCATTTTTATAGAAATAAAGGAATTACAACAATGTTTCAGGCAATAAATTTTACCAAACCTCGCAGGCGTTTTGACAAATAAAAACAGTTGATAAAATTGAAAGTGCTAAACACATTATAAGGATGAAAAGCATAGAACAAAATAAAACCAAAAATATACCAAACAACAACTAAACTCATGGTTAATCTAAACCTACTTGCAATTGCAGAACCGCGAGCAGCGCCTACTTGCCTCATTGAGGGCTGCTGGTGGTTGTCCATTGTGTTTTTTTCTGAATTGCCGCATGATTGTTGGCTGTGTCGCGTACACCTATTCCACATCTCATTATTTTCTATCATAAGTTCTGACGCCTATGCGAGCAATGTACTCATAGTAATATAATTGATCGATTGTTGTTAGTCTAGAAGCGGTGTCAATCGAATGTAGACCTTAGAAATTCGAAATAACTGATGAAGATTCTTAACTCCATGTCAGTAAAAGAATTTAAACTAACAATTGGCACAGCAGATTGAACATAGTTTTTCAAACAGAATAAATTCGAGATACAAATAATTGGTGGTTAGTAATTTTACAAAAAATTACTTTGTCATCAATGAGTCTAAGAAAAACATCAAAGTTACAGAGGACAAAATAAGCGACATGTTCAACCTTCTGGTTGAAAACACATTTGTGCAGTTCGGTGAAAGTTTACTTGCTGATTTGTTTCTTCTTTTATATGAAGCAGACTTCTTACAATCACTACTAGACAAAACATTATAGACTAGCTTTATCCTTTACCTCAACTTTCTTTCAGTGAAAAATCCTCAGTCTAATGACTTTTATCTTTTCATATATCCCAATGAACTTGAGATAAAGGACACAACTGATTTTATGAAGTCTGCTTCATAATTAGATCTTCATCTCGAAATAGACACTCAAGTTAGATTCTCAACAAAACTCGATATAAAAATCAAAGCGCTAAAGCGTTTAAAGGCAAGCGAAATATACAAGAACTATAATAGATTTATTCTCTGTAAAAGTATTTTGTTCAAAATGTTTGAGCGAAGAAAGGATCGTCATGCAGATGCCCTCAAATTTAAAGTTAATGAACACAACTGCACACACAAGACAGGTATCGTGTAAAAACGGTATCGATTGAAACACCCCTTCGATTAAAATGCACTCGTCCCAATGATGTGTATTTACTGATTTTATGAATGGTGAAGTTAGAATCTGAATCCATGCATTAACCAATCAAATGAGAGAAATATTTATACGAACCAATCAAGTAATAGATGAATACATAATGTATATTCTATCGCCTTTAACTAAAAAGTTCGTCATGTAAGATGCAAAGGAATAAATAAAACTTGTGCCGGTCATATAAAATGCCAATAACAATTGAGATTTATAGAAGTGTATATCATGTTAACAAATATTGAAAAGTAATATAGAAAATAAAGCATTTTATTCCAGACTGGATGCAGGAAAATCACTCCGTCTAGACAGAAAAAAAACGCGAAAATCATCACTACTCTATCGACTCCATAAGGCTTCGCTGGCGCTTGCCTAAAAATGACTTTAACTTTCCAATCATCAACTTTCTCCTTTTGTGTAGCAACATTCCGTCCGCATCACAACCGATTCGTTATCCCTGAGCTTATGGAACATACATTGATTTCATGGAATAAAGCGTTTGGCTTGATATGCTAATTTAAAATGCTAAGATTACAATGGAAGAGGGATGTTTGGCGCCATAAAACCTGGTTTAACCCACCATTTCGTTTGAAATACCTGTGCCTAGTCAGGACTAATTCTCCGGTATGACTGATTCGTTTTGTCATTTTCTCTGGACTATGAGATTGGTCATTCAAGTTCGGTAGTTTTGTTATTACCTTTATTTTCTAAAACCGCTTAGAATGTTGTTTTCAATTAAGACATTTTTAGAGGACATCATCAATTCAAAGAAAAATATGGGATTTCTATCTCTCTTATGTTTGTCATGAGTTTTGTTTTACTTTCCTTTACCCTACTTAACACGGTTCATTGATTATTAGCTACGCAACGTGCGTGTTGGTACAAGCAGGTACTGCTTACTTTTCCGGTGCACCTGATTTCACTCTCGTTACTAATTGGGTTCGCCACGTTGATTACTTTTCAGTTGTTTAATGTGTTGTGTGTTGTGTTGTGATGTTTGCTGGTTTTGTTCTTCCCTTTCGGATGTTTGACATTCGAATGTCCCAATGGTATCTTTTTTTCTTTATGCCGTGTGTGCGTTCGTATATTCAAAATAAATAATACACTCATCAGAGGCGCTCTACCCCAAAATGACTCATATCAATGAATAAAAATAGCATTTAAAAAAACAAAACAAAATGCGCAACTGGGAACAAATTAAAACGCAGTTCAACCTATGTCTGGGGTAACAAAACCATTATGATTTTAAAAACTTTTAAAATGAAACAGTTATTGAAAAAAAGGAAGATATTATTAACTTGCAGTATTGGTACAAATGACAGACCACCATTTTCATAGACAAAAAAAACCCAAAATGGATAGTTGCAAACATCGCCGTATTGAGTAATACAATGCATATTTGTAGACAGAATAAAACACCTTAATTGCAATTAGAGGTAATTTGCGTATGAACAAATATGTTAGAAATCATTACTTTTACATCGATTCGCATCATAAACTACAAGTTTGTTTTCCTGTTTGTGCCAACAGAGGCACTTATAAATCCGCGCCTTAAAATAGTTCGTCACCTCAGCATCCATGGTATTTTAATTTAAAACTCTATGTAAATTTGTTATCGCAAAGTTTCACCGAAAAGACATGTTGATTAGGATTTAATACGTTTCTTTATTGACAATTTTGAAAAAGCCGTCATCATTATAGTGAGAAAATACTGATATGTTATACTCCGACAGATGTCAAAGGATTTTATAAACTTGACCACGTGATCGAGTTCCTGATATGTGACTTAAGGTGGCCATGGCCATTTGCATTTTAATACTTTTCATATCTATAATCTCGATAATAGGAATTTAATACAATCATTTTAGATATTATTTTAATTGTTAAATCGATTGATAAATCGAGTTAAATTTAATCCCTTTCATAATTCAATTTTTCATATTTGTTTTAGAATAAGTTCATGGAAAAAAAAATGCATAAACGTACAAAATTAATAACGATACATGTATCATCGGTTCTTGATTGATTAAAAATGTCTCTTTCCTTCCGAAATTCGTTGATTTTCACCCTTCCAAATATTTGTGTTCATATTTTGCTGCTGATGTATAGTAACTTGAAGGAATATATACAATAACCTGCATTGTAACGATAACAGCTGTTTTTGTTTAACCCAATAAACAAAGCCACAATAATCCTTATTCGTAATGTCAGGGCTTGTACAATTTTTTTCAGATTTGTTATACAACACCGCTGTCTCCGTGGCCAACTATTAGACCAGGGTTACAAAAAAATCTGTCTTATATGATCTCTAAAAAAGATATTCTTCCGTTATCAATCACTTGTCGAAAAAAATTCAACATAAGGTTAACCGTAATGGATAGTGGTTGTGTTAATCAGTGAATAGCTGAGGGTTGTACTGAGATGATCACCTTAATATCCTATTTCTGTCTTTACAACCGTGTTGAGTTTTGAGTTAATACCGGACCCTAAGATCGCAATGGAAGAGGGGGTTTGGTGTGCCATTAAACGTGGTTGAACCCACTTTTTCTTTTGAAATGTCTGTACCAAGTCAGGACCATTGCAATCTTCAAATTATTCCGGTACGTCTTCCTTGTTTTGTTTCTTCTCTTGTACATTGAGATTGGCCCTCCAAGTTAGGTAATTTTGTTATTACCTTTATTTAAGCATCATGCTTGTTTCCATCCAATAAATAAAGATAGAATTCAAACAACACTAATTATTTATAACAACCAAACATTTTGGCATCTATAAGTATATGTATATAACGAAAGACAACCCCAAAAGCTAATTGCTACTACGACGGTCGCATTACAACTTAGCACGATATAATAATAAGGTATGCTCTTAAACGTTTTCCCTCGTAATTTTATTCAAATCAACTGGTATAAAAAAAATGCTTGTAAATTGCCAATTTGAGGTTATAAAACGAAAAACAACCCCTGAAACTAAAACCTTAAACAACAGTTTTACATATTTTAATATAATAAGGTATGTCCCAAAACGGTCCAAAATAGTAAAAGAATTGTTAAGAGCTAATTAATAAAACGAAAGACAACTCCCTAAAACAAACAACCTAACAGTTTTACATTATTTAGTCAATAAGGTATGCCCCAAATTTCGTTCAAAAGGTCCATGCTTGTTAAGTGCCAAGTTTTATATTAAAGGAAAGACAACTCCTAAAACGTTTTTAAAGAGCACTATTTACTTAGTCAATTAGATATGTCCCACAACGCCTTCCCCCCACGCAGAGCAACAGATCACCAAAGATTTACCCTATATCCATTAGTAAATGATAGTATTTACTTTTAGAGATAAATACATTGACAATATACTCCTCGTTTCAAAGGGAGATAATAAAAACCACATCAGAGATTTGAAATTCTTATAAATGTAAACATAAGATTAGGTAGCCCATAGATAAAAGTGAATTATTACGACGGTTTTAACAAGGTGGTTGGGTCAATACGTCAAGGTGTAATTATCTCAGGTGTGAATTTGGTAAGACTATAACACCGCGGGAGTCTTGTATCTGTTTATGGACTGACCATTTGCCTTGAAAGGCGGGTTTTATTATTTGGTCAGAAATAAAATTGCGGAAAAATATTTATTTTTAAAGGCACCATCACAATTTCTTTTATTAAAATATTTTGTATGACAGAAAACCTTCTTCAGAATAGGGTGGGCTGGGTTTTTTAATTTTGTCAGAATAAAAATGCGGAAAATACTTATATTTTTAAAGGCGCCATCACAATTTCTTTTATTAAAAAAAAACATTTCATATGACAGAAATCCTTCTTTAGAATAGTTTTTGGGCAAGCGCATCGAAGCCTTATGGAGTCTATAGAGTAGTGATGATTTCGCGGTTTTTTTTCAGTCTAGACGGAGTGATCTTCCTGCATCCAGTCTGGAAAAAATGCCTCATTTTCTTTATTACTTTTCAATACTTGTTTACATGATAAACACTTTTATAAATCTCCATTTCTATTGGCATTCTATATGGCCAGCACAAGTTTTATTTATTCCTTTGCATTCTACATGACGAACTATTTAGTTAAAGGCGATAGCATATACATTATGTATTCATCTATTACTTGATTGGTTCGTTTCGCTTGCCTTTAAACGCTTTAGCGCTTTGATGTTTAACTCTGATGCAAGAATAATCAATTCTTCATCACATGTCAGATTTAAAATATTTTTAGGATAAACAAGCTTCAAGTAAAATGGTTGGTACCTTACATGTAGGATGGTTTTTTTTAAATCTAATTTTCATTAGAAAAAATGGCAGCAGTGGTTTATTAAAAAAAAACAACAGGTTTCTGCTATATAAAATTAATCTTATAATAAACAATTAAAGAAATGAATGAATGAATGAATGAATGTGATGTCTTTGATAAATAACTTTATGACAAGAACAATAAACAAAGGCTGTCCCCTTCATATTAAATGATCGGTCCCTTTATTCTTTTTTTCTGCTTTTCTTTCGAAATTCAAATTCACTTGAGAATTTTTTTACGTTTTTATACAAAACGCGCGTAGGACAGAATGTGCAGTCTAATTTCGCTATTGGGTTTTCATTATATAAAAACAGTCTATTTTAATTGTAAAATTTTATTTGTTTTTTTTACCACATTGTCAAATTGCAAGGTTTTTTCTATCCCAGACCTAAATTAATTTTATTCATAATTTGGTTTCCGGGTCGGAACTTTTAGTTTCCATTGTTTTATGCTCTTCGTATTCTTCATATAACTTTTTTTCATTGGGTCTAGCGCCTCTGATTATTCTTGAAAACACAAAATACGCATCAGGCGTAGCAGAATTTATTATCTCTTTGTTGTAGTTTTAATTTCTCCGATAAAGAGTGAACTTTTAGGAACGACTATTTAAGTACCACTTTTTATAAGAATCAAACAAAGAGTGGATTACTCCTACTAGCATCCTGCTTTGATCTTTTGTGCTCTTTTTCCAAACTAGCCCTGGTCCTGAGAGAAAAAAAATATATACAGGATGCATTGGAAAAATGTAAGAAAGGGAGATAAATCATAAAATTGTCAATAATTTCAACGGAAACCATTGTAACAAAATGGCAAAATTTCTCACAGGACCAGGCAGTTGTGAGCAAATTGTTATTTATTTCTTATTTTATATACTTTGAACTTTTTTTCTTTAAAAATGGGTGGAAAGCCTACATCAATTTATTTTTTATGTGTTACTCCTACTAGCATCCTGCTTTGATCTTTTGTGCTCTTTTTCCAAACTAGCCCTGGTCCTGAGAGAAAAAAAATATATACAGGATGCATTGGAAAAATGTAAGAAAGGGAGATAAATCATAAAATTGTCAATAATTTCAACGGAAACCATTGTAACAAAATGGCAAAATTTCTCACAGGACCAGGCAGTTGTGAGCAAATTGTTATTTATTTCTTATTTTATATACTTTGAACTTTTTTTCTTTAAAAATAAACCACTGTAGCCCTTTTGTCGATGAATCACTTTTCTTCCATTTTGCATGATTCTTAGGTGGGCTTTTCCTTAACTTGAAAGGGGGGATTTTGGTCAATTTTTTCCCGCTAATAGCGCTGACAAGTTATTTATTCTTGAAACGCGGTGGGACAGAATTTTTTTTTCATTTTTGCATCATTTTACATAGCAAAAATCCTTCTTCAGAATTCAAGTTTTTCTTACCCTCTGCTTCCAAAATATTTTTTCTAATCAAAAATCTTTTTCAAAATATTTTAGGACAAAAACAAGCCCCCATTTCAAGTTGAATGACCGGCCACTTTTGTTATAAATTGATGAAAAAGTATGAAAGAGTGAGCAAAATATATGGAGTCAAATATCAAAGAAATAAAAGCAACAATGGTCCTGAAAAAGTACAACATTTTCAAAATCACAGAGTATTACTTTCTATGGTTAACGCATGACATTATTAAGGCAGCACAAAAAAAAATTACGATGCGTGATTTTAACCCCCCCCCCCCCCCCCCCCCTTCCGATAAAAAAAAGACACAAGAAGAAATTCGTAGTTTTACGCTGTGCTTCTGTCAACCAGTTTCTCTCCTTCTCGTGTCGTGTCCTTTAAACTCCTTTAAACTCATCCAAAACGTTACTTTTTTTTGCTGTCTTCATATTTCCAGCATTAGCCATAACCAGTTATATCCCGTGATTTATTATACTCATGTTTTCCTATTATAGTAAAATATAATGTTATCCTTTTTGCCGATTGCCATATAATTTTAGCTCTGTAAAAAAATTATGGAAATTAGTAAAAACAAAAAAGTTACATGCAAATAAATAAAGTTAAATAACGAAAAAAGTTAAAACCGCAATGGTCCTGAATTGGAAGTAAAACTATTTGAAAATGAAAATTGCCATAGCATATTTTACTTACCCGGGCCTTGTATATTGATCCTTGTCAACCCAACCCGACACCAACGGGCCTCGCCTCTAATATGAATCGGTAATCGGACCCACTAGGAGGGATAGATTTCAAACAATAAAATGATTATTCAGTAAACCTTCTCGAGGTCCCGGCTAGCTACCAGATACACCCAACAATGAAACTTTTCTTTTTCAGAATCATTTGTTTATTTTCTTACTACAAGAATTAATTGGTAAAGTTACTTTAGATCCCGACTAACTACCTGAACCATGCCTTCGTCTCCAACAACTTTCGAGTCTTTGTTTATTCTCGAGCGGTGATAACCCTACTTAATGTTTCTTTTGACGAAATTAAAACACGGGTCCAGGATGCTAATTGTCAAATCTTTGTCTTTGTAAAACCTAACAAGACAAACACGCGGAATGAATACAACTCTATACTCCTAATCCAGAATAAGGCATGTGTTTTCCCATTAAGGCTGGCGTATTTTTTAGTTTTGGTTTTTAATGACTTCCGACATCCGTTGCTTTTAATCCTACTGTTTGAATCTTTTGCTGTCTTATAATATGGTATGTCTGGATAAATTTAGAAGCATCTAGTCCTTTAACTCAGCCGTGACAATGCGAGATTTGTTGGCAAAAAGACGAAGAATACTCCGAACAGATTTCAAGCATTGACATGACCAAATGAAACCTTTTTTTTCAATGCAGCTCCACGCATACATGTATATGTTTATATTTTCATCGAGTGCAAATCTTCATTTAAGTTGAGCAAAGGTTCCTTCAACACTGGATCTCTCGAGCAACTCGAATATTTATACACTCGTAAATATTTAGTGATATAATTTGAACCTATTCCAGTTCTTTTTTTTTCAATTTGGTGATATAAAACTACACGCACTTTCTAAAAAACCTTTAAAAAACGAATTCTTTTATCCTTTCCATAATGTCAACGTAAAAATAAAAAATACCTCGACAAACTCAATGCTCACCCCATGCAAACAATCACCGACCACCCGATAAAATGGTCAGAGAAATTGTGGAATTTAGCAAATATTTTAGTTATGAGATAATTTTAATGTTTCAATAATTTTGTTTATTAATTTGTGCCTGATAAATGATTGATCCGCCCTTTAACATTCATGACATTGGACAAATGTTATTAAATACGAAAATTCTGATAAGACCTTTGTCGCTAGCTTTATATCATCAAAATCGTCTGGTCATTTTTTAAATTGTATTATAAACTTTCACATGCACATTGTCGTGGTACAATGCAGCATAAAACAAACATATTTAAGAAAAAGATTTGATAATGGCTAAATTTGGACATCAAATTCAGCATATTTCAAACTAATATGAAATTGAGGTGAAAGTATATTATATCATTATGAATGAAAAAAACTTTATGTTTAAAAATGTCTCATTTATTTTGTCAAAGAGACGTAAATGAATTCTGTGAAAAAGTATTACAATCATACACGTTTTGAACTGTTATTGGCTAATTTAATTTATAGTATGGGTCACACAATGCATTAACCATATATTGAAGTGGTAAGGTTTCTTTATAAATACAAATTATTGGAGTGGTACATGTACATGTACTCTGTGAGGCTAATAGTTATGCCAAACAAGAATATGTCCAAAAACAGATGAACGAACGGATAAATGGACGGACGGACCCGAACACTATATGCCCCGACTTTCGTCAATTTCGTAAAAATTAGAATTAATTACTTTTCAATAGATCACAATTTTAAGCCACTTTCATGGTTTTTGGGGTATTTAAAGTCTAATTAAATTTATTTGAAAATTTGAGGCCAAAAAAGTCTCTTATCATAGCTTATCTTTAAATATCTAACTACAACATTCCTTTAATTTTTTTAATACGACTTTTGATGAACAATCTGTATGGTAGAAGAGGTTAAAAAATAGAAGGATGACTGCTATAAAATATAAAATGCTACATGTATTAAGGGGAAAAGTGTCGTGACGTCTAATAAAAACAATGTTTGTTCCTTGCGAAGAAAAAAGTTCCGACCAGAAAAATCAAGCTCTTTACCATACAGTTCAAGTCAAATGCTATATGAGCAATGCACATGAAAGGTGTGATAAAATGAATATTAAATGATGATGAGAATTACATGTATGGGTTTGGAGGGACAGCAAATTAGAGATCACATGAAAAGAGGAAAGGTGGGTAGGGGCGAAAAATTTGGCCTTATGCGATGCGCTATTTTGCGGTCCACAAAGGAATGTTTTACTTACATGTACATGAAGCGTAATGCGAACGGCGTTGGATTCAAGCGTAATGCGAACGGCGTTGGATTCGAGTTTGTCATTTAAACTTAACCAAAACATTCTATCATTATTTAAACTTAACATTAATAGCTATTGATTAAGAGGATACGGTAACATACCTTATAAAATAGTCTATTATGGTCTTCAATTGAGTTCAAATTGTGTTTTTATAACTTATAGACATAAGTGGTCAAAATGTTGTCAACAGAGGACCGCACAACTAAAGAGTTCTGGTGGTCTGTTTTACTAAGTAAAATCCACCAAATCGCATCTTTCGTTTGTACTTGTCTTTTTGATGTTTTATGTTCCTTGTTTAAAAAGGGGGTCTATCCGTGACTATTTCAGGGCTGGATTTGAATTATATGCATTTTATTTAGACCATGGGCCAATTGCAGAACCGCGAGCAGTGCCAAATGGCCTCGTTGAAGGCTGCTGGCGGTTGTCCATTGTGGTTTTCTAAATTGCCGTTTAATAATTGTGGGCTGTGTCGCGTACACTTATTCCACATCTCATTATTTTCTATTTCAACCATATTGTATATGTGTTTATTTTATACAGCTATTCAAAGATGTTTTATAATCAATTATACACTTGTACAATTGTATGACTGTAAAAAAAAAACGGACATAAAAGGATAATGAGTTCTTTACTTGCTGAAATGAAATGCCTGGACTTGACATATAACCAGCTAGTAAATATTATTGACCTTATCATATAACTATGTTTGTTTTATCAACAAATCACATATTCCCAACCCGAATAATGGTACCTACATGTATTTCAGCGGCATGTCCTATCACCTTATATATAGAAAGTCCCCCCCTGAGATTTGAAAACTACGATGTCGTCTGGTTCAACTAACAATTTTAAATGGCTGTAGTACACAGTCAGGACCATTCGATTTTCAATTATTTGCATTGTCTGTATTTCTTTTGTGTTTTATTATCCTATTTTGTTATTTCGTTTTGGACAGATGTGATTGATCTTCTCTGTTCGGTATTTTTGTTGATCTATATTGCTCCATAACGAACGAAGAAAAGAAGTATTTTTTTGCAATTAAGCATAATTTGGACAGCTGCGTCCCGACATACAACGGGAAGCGAGGGCATAGAAATGCCAAGCATCCATCTGGACTTGCGTGCTTGTAACGGGGAATACGTGGACGCGTGTGTGTTTGTTACGCTTATTTTGTAACAGAATTCTAGTAAATATCAATCGAAAGCTTCCGAAATTAGGTATGCAGCTTCAGGAATGTGGGGATGCTTTTTCAGGTCTGTCACTCATCAACTTACCGTAAGGTCAATTTGTTCTACTTAACGGGCAGGGGGCGTAGAATCTGTCCTTGTTAAAGAAAAGAAAATCTCTTGGCATAAATATACATGTAGTTTTTTTGAAATAAAAATGATGTTGTTCATGTGTTACTTATACCATTATGATTCACTTACTTTTTAAGCATGTGATACCAAGGCGGCACAAAGGCCACTGACAACACTTCTCCACTTATAGTTCGGTTTTGGGATAGTCTGGTGACATCAGTCCATCTGTACCCCTTGGCTCCCATTTCTGTAAGGTTTCTTTGCCAAGTGTTTTTGGGAGGCCAAACTTGTTTTTTTTCTTGTGGTTTTTGTATTATTTCTGGTCTTGACGTTGTTTTATATCTGACTTTCCTATATGTCAAAATTTGTTAATGTCTTCATATGGCTGCAATATTCCTCAAAATATTGATGAAAGAACAATCCATAAATCAGTGAAAGGCATTACCTTTGTTTTTTTCTGTTTTTTGTTGTTGTTTTTTTCTCTCTCACTTACCCGGAAGCAGAGTTTCGCTTGTCAGGTGATGGATTTTGCGTAATTGACTGCAGTAAATGCTGTGTTTGTATTTTTTCTCTTTTTGTTATTTTTCTGGTGCCTCGTAAATGTGATTTTGAATGGCAAAGAGGCACATATGGGGCATTCGACTGTCAAAAATCCAAGGGTCACAAACACAGTCGTTGACATTGCAAATGTACACGATGTATCTATCTATGGACTATTTTCGTCTTTTCAAGGATGTATATTTCAATGGACTATTTTCCTTTTTTTCAAGGATGTATATTTCAATGGACTATTTTCCTTTTTTTCAAAGATGTATATTTCAATGGACTATTTTCCTTTTTTTCAAGGATGTATATTTCAATGGACTATTTTCGGCTTTTCAAGGATGTATATTTCAATGGACTATTTCCTTTTTTTCAAGGATGTATATTTCAATGGACTATTTTCCTTTTTTTCAAAGATGTATATTTCAATGGACTATTTTCCTTTTTTTCAAGGATGTATATTTCAATGGACTATTTTCGGCTTTTCAAGGATGTATATTTCAATGGACTATTTTCCTTTTTTTCAAGGATGTATATTTCAATGGACTATTTTCCTTTTTTTCAAAGATGTATATTTCAATGGACTATTTTCCTTTTTTTCAAGGATGTATATTTCAATGGACTATTTTCGGCTTTTCAAGGATGTATATTTCAATGGACTATTTTCCTTTTTTTCAAGGATGTATATTTCAATGGACTATTTTCCTTTTTTTCAAAGATGTATATTTCAATGGACTATTTTCCTTTTTTCAAGGATGTATATTTCAATGGACTATTTTCGGCTTTTCAAGGATGTATATTTCAATGGACTATTTTCCTTTTTTTCAAGGATGTATATTTCAATGGACTATTTTCCTTTTTTTCAAAGATGTATATTTCAATGGACTATTTTCCTTTTTTCAAGGATGTATATTTCAATGGACTATTTTCGGCTTTTCAAGGATGTATATTTCAATGGACTATTTTCCTTTTTTTCAAGGATGTATATTTCAATGGACTATTTTCCTTTTTTTCAAAGATGTATATTTCAATGGACTATTTTCGTCTTTTCAGCGTACAACACTGGGGATTCATCATAATCGCACTAAATTGTATTGTATTCCTTTAAAAAGAGAGTCTTGGAAATCTACTGACTTATTCCAAATCCAACCTTTATCAACTTATTGCAATTGTTCCTGACATTGGACACAACCGATTATTCAAACCTCTCGTTTTTCACACGAGAACAGCAAGGTTATCTTTTAATTCTCTTTCTCTTTTTGACAAAGGTTTGGATTCTAAAATTAAGCAGCGTCTTACACCATAAATCTGTTATAGATACTATCCCCCTTATTTCATGAACAAAAGTATTTAAGCAATCAATTGGTTAGTTAGTTAGTTATTTAGTTATTGCTTTACTCCCAAGCATCACGATTTCGGCTATATCCGGGAGATGAACTTGAAAGTGGTGATACAATGAACATGAAATGATGATGAAGTGGAGGAAATGGGGACACAAGGCCAATCGGGTAGGAGAGTTTTGACTGTCACTGTAAAAAGGAGTGATGGTTAGGGACGGGAAATTTAGCCCTCTGCATGGGGATCCCACGGGTCCTACCCTTACCGAGACCTGCAGCAGGGTTCTTTAGCGTGCGAGGAACGTGACATTTTTCCCAACACGGTGCACCACTATGGTTTGCGGACAGGTTTTCCGCATTATCGCCTGACGACCCCGCATCTCTCGATGTCAGGGCTGCCCCATTCAACCACCTGGGGGCACACATCCCAGTCGCTTTGTGGGCAAAGCGGCCTCACCCGATGTCAGGTTTCTGAGTGTCTTTAGTGGACTTTTACCGACAAGCTTAGCGCTGCAGTGGGCCTATTCGCCACCCGGAACCCGCACGGGTAACAATCAATTGGAACCATATAATAACAAAACAATAATAGATAATTGACTATGCCCGAACATAGACAAAAGAGACAATAACAATTACATTCTATCTGAATGGGCAAACTCCTTTATGTCTAGTTTTGAAAAGAATTTAATCTTTAAAGGACTCGATGTGCACCAAGGGAACATCTTTTTTTCAACTACCCTGATTTTGCTAAGACATTGTCTACATTGCATGACAAATATGTTATTGTACTGATGATAAAGCACCAAAATAAAATCATTATTTAGACTGTTTTTGGTTGTTCCAGCAAAAGCAACAATTATACCTGTGCCATTTTATCTCTTGTTGCATGCTAATTATTTATATTCTATTATGAGTTTCTAAGGAGATATATAGAGCAACACCACTGTCAAAAGGGGGGGATAAGTAACATTTCTTCTTTCTGTTGACGATTACATTCCTTCTATGTATTGGATTCCAAAATTACCTAAAAATCATATATATGATGTTAGCATCAATATTGACAATAAAATCAGTTATACAGAAGTATTTCGATTGTCGTTACTCTAGAAATTGTGTCAATTGAATGTAGATTTTCAAACATTCAAAAGACCTGCTGGAAGTTTTCCACTTTAAGTCATTTTCATGTGCTAGTAGCATTAAAACTTTTTTTACTTCTGTAAACTTTACACCTAAATTCAACATTCACAATAAAAATCTTGTTTGGTACAGTTAATTAGATGTAGCTTCATCAAAAAGAACAAACATTTGCTTTGGTAATCGATTGTAAAAAGACTTATTGTGTCGTCCATAAGTTTTGTAAAGAAGATCAAATAATAGAATACTCAACTTTCTTATCGACAACATATTTGAATGTATAGTTTGGTTTGTGTGTTTTTAGCAGACAATTGAAATCCAACTGGGCACAAATGTTGCACCATTGCTTTCCGATTGGTTTTGCATATACATGTATATACAAGAAGCGGACTTCTTACAATCAATTCTAGACAAAAAGGATTACAGACTTGCTTGATGTTATATTTCGTTTAATTAAGGGTGTTTTTTCACTTAACAATCCTCAATTGAGTTACTTTATAAAGAACATTGAGGTCCGTTTCATATTTAAATCTATATCTTGCAATTGACACTCTAGGAAGGCTTTGTACAAAACTGTGACCACCATGATGACTTCGACCTTTCAATAGCAGGCTTTCCTGTTAATGTGTAACAACGTTCCGTCCGCTCCACCATATGAAGTTTACGTATCACAAGTGATTCATTATTTCAGAGCTCATGGTTATTTTAACTTCCTTGATAAAAGAGATTGTCGACACTCAAGAAGTTTAACGGAAGATATCATGTGTTTGTAGACAAATAACGAGTTTCTATCTCTCAGATGAACTCGGACGTTGTTTTGACATGGAGTCGTGGTATTGTCATCCTTTCGAGATTTAAGACACATGAAACCAGTGCGCCTGAGTTTTGACTTGAGTTCACGTTGACCATTTCGGTTTACCTTTTATGCGTGTTTGTGTTTGTTCGTTTTGTGGTCCCGTGAAGGGCCCGGGTGACAAATAGGACCACAGCAGAGCCTAGCTTATCGTAAGAGGCGACTAAGGATCTTGGGATTCTGACGTCGGGTCGGTGCTCAGCCCAAAGACAACCACGTGTGTGCCCTAGGTGGCTAAATAGGGTGGCCCTCGTCCGCAGGGGTTGCCAGGTCTATAATATGGAAACCCTGACCGCTGACCATAGTGGACCAACGTGTGTGGAGAGTGCCTCATTTCATGTACGTAAAATACCCCTTTGTGGACCGCCAAGTAGTGCACCACATATGCTTATTTTTCCGCCCCTGCCAATCTCTCCCCTGTTCCTGTGGTTCTGTTTCTTTGTTTCCCACCCCACCCCCATTTTTCATTCGTCATCGTCATTTCATGTTCATTTTACCATTTGCAATGTTTTCTCACCTGTAAATAACCTATGTCGCGCTGCACGGGCGTAAAACAACAACTCATTCACTCACTCACTCATGTTTTGTGGAACACTTATGCTTCATTATGTAGCCCTTGCACCACCCTTAGTGAATTGTATGTGGACCCCTTTCTCCTTCTTCCTTCTCGTGTACCTAATGGTTTTGTTTATATCAAATATCAAAAGGCTGTGGTGATAAGCAGTTGCTACGGAAACTGTAACAAAACTCTTCATTATGCTCTCCTGGTTACAGGGCAAATAAGAATGCAAAAGATCCGGAATGTTCCTAGATAAGGAGAATTTCAATTCCGATTAAGTCTAATACAAATCTGGATTCAGATTTGCCCCTGATTTAATCCAGAGTACATGTGAATTGCAATTCCTATTTCTCCAATGAGAAATTGAAACATTCAAATTTACCCTAGGACGATCCTGAATCCTCCAGATTTCAGTGGGGTCCATAATCACACATTGTGCTTGTGCGATTCTGGATCCTACTGATATTTTAAATGCATTTACTAAGATTTTCTGATTGGTTGCGTTTTGAATATACACCGTGATAAACAAATGAAATTTATAAACATCATAATACATGTACATGTATTTTTCAACAGTTACTGCTTAGTACCTGAAACCACTCTCGTTTTGACTTGAGTTTGCTTTGATTTCTGTTCTCACTGTTACTTTTTTCAGTTTTTTTATGTTTTGTGCTGTTCTCGTTCATTTTCACTGTTTTTTTTTTTGTCCTTGCCCTTTCGGACTTTTCACACTTTTGCCACATTGGTGCCTCTTTGTTTGCTTCATTGATATACTTATATCGCTGATACTATTTTGTGATTTGGTATTTAATATTAACTAATTAAATCTGTATGGAGTGGTGTTAAGATCTAGATACATTTGTTGTCCATGACACAATTACAAAGCTTTTTTATAATATTATCAAAATGGTTAAATTTTAATATATTCATCTTTATGGGGCGACCATTTGATTTTGAGAGGGGCCTTGCAGTTTTTGTAAATAAATATTCTGACCTAGAAAAATTTGGTAATAAATAATCTGGCTTCTGTTTGCAAGAAAATAAATAACCTGTCCCAAGATCCTTGCTCAATTAAGCTATTGTATGCAGAAAATAAATATTCTTGCCACGTAACGGCAAAAAATAAATATCCTGGCCCGCAAAATTTTGAAAATATTTTTTTCTGTCTCGACCGAAACTGTAACCCCCCTCCCCCCTCAGAATCAAATGGTCGTCCCCCTATTCGCACAATTTAATTTTTTTTTCTAATCGACTAGACTCTTTTGCTCATTTTCATTACATTCTTGATCTTAAGTTTTTTTTTTGGTGTTATTTTTTTCACAGTAAACAAATAGTTTAGTCTGCCATCAACAAAATTTACAATGTTTTCTTACCTTTTCAAATATTTTTTTATTTCATAGTATATATAATAATCAGATTTTCTATTGTGAAACAATATTAAAACAAAAAGGCAGGAGGTTTTAGAAATGAGGATATCAAAATGCTCCTAGGAGAAACGGAATTTAAATTTACACTGGATTAAATCCTCGAATTTGACCCAGGTGGCCATCTCAGTACAAAACTTTACGATAAAAGAGACGATCAGGGCGAATCAGAACTCCAATTGTCCTAGGAAGATTCCAGATCGACTTGAGTCCAATTTTCCCTGTAATATAATCATAATGATCCTTATTTGCACTACTAGTATTTGAAAGCCGGCCAAAATCACCGCTAACTCTAATAATGGCCGATCTCAAATCGGCGGGTCGTTTCATTGTATGTATATTGGAACACGAGCATATATCACTTATGTTTCAATATATATTTTATCTATTATTAACCAATAGTTTTGATCTGATTTTACGAGAATCCTCAAACACTTAATTTCTGGAAAGTAAGGGGGGATTTGAACATCTATAGAACCACTTTTAAAATCTGCAATGTGCTTATAGTTCTCACAACTACCACTTTTAGTGACGTCATCTGCGCTGTACTGAAGGCAGCCATTTTGTAGAATGTCATTTGGACGTTTTGTATTTCCGGTAAGAATTTCAACATGTTTGACTCTCTGTTTTGATTGTAAAATAACATCCAAGAAGTCTCCTATGCTTAGATTCATATTGGTCCACATATAGAAATGGAAAGGACTATCGTAAGCTTTTTCAGGAAAATATTCTTTAAGGAAGGAAAGGTTCGTAAAAAATGTAGCAGGCGGATTTCTTACGGTATCCTTTCGCAAATCGCCTAGGAAAAATATATCCCGACGTTCACGCATCTTTTTTTTCAAACTTGACTGAACACCGGTGTGTTGAAATAATGTCGGTTTTCTTATTCGACGTTCAAGTTGCTGCCTTAAATCATTAAACGTCAAATATATGACGTCTGCGGGTTGCCCTTCGTAAAACAACGTCACCAGTTTAGCTAATGTTTCTAAATCTCGAGTGCGATATAATTTTGCTATCATCCCCAACTTTGAAAATTCAAGACATGTCCAGTGATCTGTTTGTTCTCTTATATAATCCTTCATCAGTTGGACATATCCGTCTACAGTGATCAAATCGTCCTCCAAATGAAGATAATATGATGAAATATTAAGTTTATTAACGTATAACCACAAAAAGGCAAAATCAATGTTTTGTTTGGCTATCCATCGAACCTGATCATCGGTATGGAAAGGATACAACTTTTTCAGGTTTTTCAATCTAGGATAAATCCAACCAAAACTTTGTAGTACATAAAGTAACCCATTGGAAAGCTCGTCTTTGTATTTATTAAGGAATGTTTCAATCATCCTTTGTTTCCATGCCGCGTTGTCGTCTGCAAGTAATATTACAATTCTAAACTCTTGCTGGTCCCGTGCATCTGAATGGTTGAGTAAAGAATCTAGTGTTTGAAACAGGTATACAGTATCGTTTCGTCTTTGAGCTGTCACTATTCCCATTGTCAAATTACCTGAAAAACAAGCAGCATTAACAATACCGTATAGCGGGTAATTTTCACTTATTATCGCATGTCGAAGAAAAAACCGTAAAAATATCAATATAAAGCAAATTATATACACATACATTCATGTTTTTAATAAATCGCGGAAATAAAACCCACAAAAAATTTCACATTCCTTTTAACACATAAACTGCGAAAATTTACCCCCACGAAAATAACCCGATAATTGGTATTAAAGAAAGGGTGTTCCAGATTTAAAATCCAACAGAAACAAAATAAATCCAAGACCGACAAAGTTTGAAAATATAGTTTACTACGGAGCCCGGCAAGGGACACCGAAAAAAAAATAAAATTATATCGTTATTTCGATAAAATATATTATATCGTTATTTTCATATATTATTTCGTTATTTCAATTTAATTATATCGTTATTTCAATATATCATATCGTTATTTCGATATGTTATATCGTTATTTCCATATATTATATCGTTATTTCAATATAATATATCGTTATTACAATATAATATATCGTTATAACGATATATAATTATGTTGTTATTTCGTTATAATGATATCGTTATTTCCATATATTATATCATTATTTCCATATATTATATCGTTATATCGTTATTTCGATATATTATATCGTTCTTTCGATATATTATATCGTTATTTCCATATATAATATCTTTATTTCCATATAATTATATCGTTATTTAATTATATTTATTATACCCCCCGCAATCAAAGTTTGGGGGAATTTAGGAATATAGGAATCACCCTGTCTGTCTGTCTGTCTGTCTGTCCGTCTGTCCACATACCTCGTAAGCGCAACTCCTCCTAAACCGCTTGATGGATTTTGATGAAACTTTACAGGAAGGATGTACACCATATGGAGATGTGCATAAAGATTTTTGGTTCCTGTCGGGCATCATTCAAGGGAGATAATTGGACTTAGACTTTTTAGACTTCATGTTCAATGGGAGACCTCGTAAGCGCAACTCCTCCTAAACCGCTTGATCGATTTTAATGAAACTTTACAGGAAGGATGTACACCATATGGAGATGTGCATGAAGAATTTCTGTTACTGTCATGCAGGGGAGATAATTGGACTCAGATTTTTTTAAAGCGGGGGGGGGTATCTTTCGTGAGCTCGCTCACAGTATTTCTTGTTAATTATAAATTATATTGAAATAACGATATAATTATATCGAAATAACGATATAATATATAGAAATAACGATATAATTAAATTGAAATAACGATATAATTAAATTGAAATAACGATATAATATATGGAAATAACGATATAATGTACTTTATCAAAATAACGATATAATTTTTTTTTCGGTGTCCCTTGCCGGGCTCCGTAGAAATACATATATTAATGTTCTATTTTAAACTTACGCATAGTATTCAAGCTGTCTTTATCCCCAAGTAAAACAACATCTTCTGTCCAGTCTGGTTTTAACGTATCGATTTGGAAAGTTGGAAATATTTGCAGACTCTGTAAATTGTAAAGTATAAACCTTAATTTACAGACATTTTTTAAGACATAGGTTAGATAATCGGTGAATGTATTTGGCTTTAAACACAAAGTTTCGTGGTTAAGATTTCATTTGGGTTGAATTTGATTTTTGAACCTATTTAGACGGGTGTGCAACAGCAAGCAGAGACTGCTTACTCTTCCGGGGCACCTGAGTTCACTCTCGTTACGAATAGAGTTCACGGTATTAATTGACCGGGCTGAAGTTATTTCATTATTCATTTTTCATTATTCATTTTTCAATAATGAATAATGATTTGGTTCATTATTCATTATTCATTTTTTAATTTGAATAATGAATAATGAACTTTAACTTATTTCATTATTCATTATTCAAATTAAAAAATGAATAATGAATAATGAACCAAGTCATTATTCATTATTGAAAAATGAATAATGAAAAATGAATAATGAACTAACTTCAGCCCGGTTATTAATTTATATTCAGAAGTTTTTGTTTCCATGTTTTACATGTTGTCTGTTTTTTGTCCCGTTCTCGTTCGTGTCTGCCCTTTCGGACCTTTGATATGCAAATGCCCCATTGGTACCTCTGCTTCTTAAGACATATGTATTAGATGTAACTCGTGATCGCGGGAGATACTTGCAATTTCAAACAATCCTACAGGAATTTTTTTCGTAACTTTATTTTGAAAATTGTTTTACAGCTCTGACAAAGGAGGTTCGATGATGTTTTTTTGCTTTTACCGCAACGAAGTCAATACTTTTTGTACGTACGTGTCACGTACATTTATCCATCGTGGCCCGCAATAAAGGGAAACATTCTCCATTGAAATCAAATCCCAAGGTAATTGGTTATTTTTACGCGGGCTTGCCCGATGAAACAGAACTGACCCGAAGGATAACAATTCGGGATGTTTCCACCTAGAAAGGTACACAATTAATCAATCATTAGTTAAACATATACCTTTACATCTAATGTCTTATGCTCTGTCGAATGAAGTACCATACATGTTCCTATAAACGAGAGATATGATAAACATGTCATGCATGTCATATGTACATTAAGAATATTTAAGAAAAAATAATATCAAAGAATTTATGATTATCATCAAATGACAATAAGAAAACAATAACTTCGTTCGCTCGTTTCCGAGATAGATGACGTAAAAAAAATGGCGGGAAAATAGGACTACTCTAGATTTTACATTACTTTAATATTGTGAGCATGGACCTTAAAAAGCATAGTTATATCAAGAGTTTCAAGGAATTTTAAGTAGTTTCTTTTCAAGGTCTCTATTATCAGAAAATTTCTTCAGTATTTAAGGTATAGTTTACAGGAGTTGCAAAATCTGACTGATGTTCTGAATAATGAAGAGCGACAATCCTTAATTCATTTGTTGAAAGGCGTACATGCGTTTCATCAAGCAGGACTAACGTCATTTGATTTCTGGAACATTTAAAGGTCCTTACATAAGTTCTTGGAAAACACCAGCTTATCATTCACAAGACAAAAAAAATAATAAAAACAGCCAACCCCACCTACCTACCCCCCCCCCCCCAAATAAAAAGATAAATTCTCTCACGAGTGAAAGTCTTTCAAATATCATTGCCAATTTTCTAAGAACGAATGTATAAGTACATATTTCTTCTGTAAAAATTAAATTTTCATAGACTGAAACCCTAGGTAACGTCTTTCTAAAAACCGAAAGTTTAGATAAAACTGTATTTCATTGGTTGACGTCGTCAATCAATATCAGTACCGACGATTTTTATTGATGATTTGAACAGTGTGAGATCGCTGTATGTGCTCGCATCTCAACCTGATCATCTCACGCTGAAGAGAACCATTTAGGGAAGAACTTTGCTTCTGGTACTGGTAAGAGGGAAGCAAAGAGGCACAAATGGGGCATTCAAGTGTCAAAAGTCCGAAAGAGGCAACAACGAGTGAGTGAGTGAGTGAGTTGGTGTTTTATGCCCGTGCAACGCTATATAGGTTATTTGCAGGCGATGAACATGAAAAGGATGATAAAATGAACATGAAATGATGATGATAAACGAAATATGGGGATGGGGTGTGATACATATAGGTCCGGTAAATTTTGGAAAAGCGTGGCGCAAAAGGCCAATTCAGAAAAAAATCTATATTTACACTTTCACAATTTAGAATGCAATACCATTATTCTTTAAAGAAAAAAACTTAATAAAATCTTTACAAACGTTCATCAAACTCCTTGTACAGTAATGTCATCATCTGAAGGAGACATACAAAGGCACACATCCAGATCATTGTGCGGATTGTCCTTAATTTAGCCATCCTTTTCCCAGAATACCAAGCAACTGAAGAAAAGTAAAATATAAAAGTAACAATGAAAAAAGAAATCAGTATAATAAAATGCATTTTTCATTTATTATTAATGCAAATTATCCATAGATATATCTACATTAACCAATGAGGTCGCATACAATATGATAGCATGAGTTCACACCTGATAAGCGTCATGGGGGAGTTATCGAGAAATGAACACAACTGGATTCTCGTTAAGACGATTTTGGTAAGACATTTCAATACTATGGTATCATTTTTCGTAGGGTACACATTTCGTGGTTTTTCTGGGTTGCAGTCAACCACGAAAATAAGAATTCGACAAAGTCTTAGTTTTACCTTGATTGCTCTAAGCAAAATTAACACACCACGAAATTAACAATCCAACGTAATGTCTCTTTTTGGGGGTAAACAACGAAAATTGTTACCCTCGTCAATAAATGAATCCACAGTAGAATTATGTATGTTTTATCCGGTAAAGAAAAAAGGTAAGCAAGTTAACTCCTCCTGAGCACCTGAATTCACTCTCGTTTCGACTTGAGTTCACGTTGCTGAATGCGATTTCTTATGTGTGTGTTTTTTAATGTAGGGTTTGTTTCTTTGTGATGTTTTTCGTCTACCGATTTTGTCTTCGTTTTTTTTTCGATATAATGACATTTGATTACCCATTTGGTACACCATTGCTTCTTTTGTATAGTTTTGTGTCCGTTTTCTATTTATTCTATTAAAATTATGATTTAAATTATCGTATCGAAACACCAATTCTTACCCAAAAAAAATTTTTTTCGTGTCCTCACCTTACTATCTGTGAAATTTAAACCCAGAAATGATCTTCACACTTTAAAACTACAATGTAAAATATTAAAGTTTTTAATATTTTTCTTAATGTTTTTAACAGTTGGTCAAATGGTTATCGTATGCAACACGTTGTCTTATGAAGTGTTAATTGACTTCATCCTCACAAGGTATAATTACCATGCATATACGTTAAAAATATTTTTTTCACAATATAAAACTACAATGTAAAATATCAAAGTTTTTAATATTTTTTCCTTATGTTTTTAACAGTTGGCCAAATGGTTTTCGTATGCAACACGTTGTCCTATGAAGTGTAAATTGACTTCATCCTAACAAGGTATAATTACCATGCATATACGTTAAAAATATGTATTTTTTTTCTTTTTATTACAATTTCTTAAATAAATTTAACTTTTAATGTGCGATTTGCTTTCTTAATGTGTTTAACTGCTGGCCGAAATGGTTTTGGGATGCAACACATTGTCACGTAATGTGTAAATGAACTTTCCTCAATTCCTGATCTAAACCGCCCTCATATATGTCACATGTGGGGTCGAAAGTCAAATCTAAATATCCTACAGGTCGGAAGACTTTATTGAAAGCGGAAGACTGTCTTTGTTTCATGTTTGACCGGATTTCATGAAGTGAAAAATCCGGGTTATAAAACGGTGAGTGTCAGTGGACGGGCGCTTGGAAGAAAACTGCGTCACAGCTTGATAAATTGGTATAAGTCATTTGGATGGGGTCCGATAATGCGATAAATCAATTTCAGGTCAGTCGCTCACCTACTTCCTGTTAAACGAAATCCAGCCATATTTGACTTTGATGGGTTTTCAAAAATGTTTCCCGGATTTCATTATAAAGGTTGTTTTACAAGCTAGGGACCGTCCTAACTTTGCAGCTGGGTGCGTGTCAATCCCACTCTGAGGACCTCCATAGGATTTCAGGATAAATAACAGCAATAAAATCGTTGTTCTTTGCTTTGCTTCACTTCAGTGCCTATGTGGTTTTGTGTCCTCCATATATCATGTATATACTCTATTAGTCCAGTCGATTTATGAAAAAAATGCTCAAAAGATGGTAAAAGCATGAAATTTATCATAGTGGTAGAACAAAGCATACTAAACAATATAAGCTATGGACCCAATTCAAAAAGTCAAAATGGCGGCCATTTTCAAGATGGCCGCCAGATGGAATATAGAATTAGGAAATAAATCAAATGAAAATTCATTAAAAATTCTGCTTTGAAGATAAAAGCATCAAATCATGTATAATAGCAGTGCAAACTATGTTGAACAATATATTAGAAGATGGTTTGCCTTAAATTCAAAATGGCTGCTATTTTAAAAATAGCCGCCTCAAAATAGCATATATACCGACGATATCATATCATCTTTTATTTAAGGTAAATTATGACCTGAATCGGTCCAAACAATAATGTATATGTGCTAAATCAAATTAAATAAGATGTATGAATATAATCTTGATTCCGTTTGAAGGTAACAGGCGGGGAGTGTACAGGAATATACTGCAGATCTAACCTTATCAATCTGATTGTGGTAAAATTGTGTTTAGATGTTAACGTTGTTTAATATAGTATGGCAGAATAATTTATATATTAACATTGGAACTATCAACTCGAAATGGTGTTTTTAAAGCCTACCTTTTGAAGAAATATATAAGCATTTGTTCCGGTGTCACTCTGTCTATCCATATGTGTATCAATTGGTCCAGCCTGCAATAGGGGTACTACATTTATGGACCCTATTAGTTATGACTCGACCTGAGACATTTTACTCCCAATAGAGTATAGGCTTCTGGCAATGCTTCTCAATCTTCCTCTGTCCTTTGAAAGTTAATGCTGCTCCACATGTAACCTTTCTCAATCATTTTTTTCTTGTATCTCCTCCATGTCAGTCTAGGTCACCCCTTTTTTTCCCTTTCCTTGTAATGTCCATTGTAGGGCCTGGTTTTTCCTATGCATAATGTGCTACCAAAGGGAGCAACCATACGGGATATGGCTATGGTGAAATTTGAAATAAAAAAGGCAGGATGGCAATAATCCAGAAATAAAAAGGCTTGACAGTACTTTGAATTAAAAGAAAGGCAGGACTGTGTTTTGTGCTGAAACATTATTGTACCTTTAAAAATTTAAAAGTGCACACACAAAAAAAAACAGGCAGAGCATCCCCATAGCCCCATGCCCACAAAAATCAAATGGTTGCTCCTTAGCCACTTCCGCTTACCCTTCTTTATTTCGAGAACTATAGGTGTTTTTTTGGCCTGTTTTCGTTGGTAATTTTGTTAGGCAGGCAATCTTTTGGATGGATCAGAGACATTTGTATCTTAATCCCTAAAGTTTCTGCTTGTTGGCCATTGTGAGGCTCCATGTTTCTGACCCGTACAGCAAGAATATAGATCTATGATTTATAGTTACTGCTTAATTTACTTAGCTTGGTCTTTACAAATACTTGCTTTGATTCCCATACTTTTCAGGCATTCCAAGGGCCGTTTCATCATCTGTTGCAACCAAGTTGTTAATCACAATTTCTATATATATATAAATCAAAATGTTATTCTCTCAACGTGGATCTTGTTCTTTTTTTTTTTGGTGAGTGCATCTATTTCGCTGATATTGATGTTAATTCTTTTTGTTTGTTAATTCTCATTATGGTCTCCTCTTTTTATACGTACTACTGTTTTGAAGCATTTTCAACCATTTCAAAGATGTTTTCTTACATATGGTGGATTCCATTTCCTCTTCTCTGGTGTTATTTTCTAATCATCCAATCAATTCATGGCCAAAAGAAACAAAGAAAAGAAAAGTAAACAGCCATGTCTAAAACCTGGACGTATTTCAAACTCTTTACTTATATCTCGCGGGTGCACTACCTGACATTTCGTTCCTATAGCTGTACATATTCGTTATTGATGTAACAATTCTGTTTGGAATTCCATAGATCGCAAGTCTCCACAGAATTTCTCGATCAAGGATATCGTAAGCTTCCTCGAAATTTATGTAATAGTTATAAAAGAAACTGTTTCGTTGAATCGGCTGCTTGATGTGCAGGTTGACTAACTGTTCAATGCAAGATTTTTTTTTCAATCAATTCTGGTCTCGCAGTTTTTTGTCTGAAGTTGCTTTACTCTGTTGATAATTTAGTTACAATAATGTTCTATAGTTTTTACAATCGATTTAGCCTCGCTTTTTAACAACTTAAATTATGTATTCTTTTTCAAGATTGGGAGTTCCACTGAGTCATGGGTTTGAGAATTTAAGCTGTTTTTTTAGGATTCGATTTAAATAATGACATAAATTCTGAGTCTGGCGTTGGTCAGTTTTCATGGTCATTATGGCTTTGATATTTTCATTTTAAGATGGCAATGAACAGTCTATATTAAGGTGGTCTGCAACAGGCTGAATATATGTCATTGTTTCATGTGCTTATGTGACAATATTCACATCTAAACACAATTTTACTCCAATTAGCTAGATATGTAAATATTTCTGTACACTCCCCGTCTGATATCTTCAAACAGAAAAGAGATTCCTTTTACTCTTCTTTTAAATTTGTTTGAGCACTTATCAATTGCATTCATTCATATTTGGGGACATAAATAACTTTGAATAAAACATGATTTGATAATGTAAATATATATGCTATTTCTGAGGCGGTCATCTTTAAAATGACAGCCATTTTCAATATAAGGCAAACCGTTTTCTACTTAATTCTTTAGAATATATTGCACTGCTGTCCTACACAATTTGGTGGGTTTATTTTCAAAGTACAATTTTAATGAATTTTTATTTGATTTATTTCTTAATCTTATATTCCAGTAGGCGGCCATCTTGAAAATGGCCGCCATTTTGAATTTTCGAGTTGGGTCCACAGCTAATATTGTTTAGTATGCTATTTTCTACCACCATTCCAAATTTCATGCTTTTACCATTTCTTTGAGCAATTTCGCCAAAAACTTGCACAAATCGACTGGACTATATGTTCCTTTATTGTACTTAAATCACGTTTATTCTAACTACCTCAACTAAAAATAATATTATCAAACTGACTTTCTCAATGCCAAGTTAAAATGAAAAGTAACGATTTCAAAAAGAAGAAAGTATCATTTTTATTTCAAAATCTTAAATTTACACAAAATATAGAATTGGTTAAAAATGAAAATTTTCACTTTATGTGCATTTCTTTTTTATTCCATTTACCCGATTTTCTTTAAAATGAACATGAACTGCAATTCTAAGGCCTTGAGTTACGGCGCTTTGATCTTTGTTAGCAAGAAAATATCAGTACAGTTCTTTAAAAATTAAGTAAAAGCAAACAAAATTTAAATTCTGCATGCATCAACGTGTAGTCATCAAATTTAAAATATGGTATTTTGACAGAAATAGCATGGATAAATCAGAAAAAATATAAATTCTTATTTCATCTATTTCAAGGTGGTGATCAATTTTAATAATGAAATATCTTCAAAAATAACAGATCATTCAATGAAATGTTTTGTTTGAGTAGCTTCTCAATCTCCATTTCATTATATTCAAGCATTTCAGCTTAATGATTGGGTTAGAAAAAGGAGGTAACTGATCCATTTTCACCTTCTTACAGACTTACTAGCGTCATCTTTGACGTGGCCCTTTTCCATCTTTTTAAACCTGTAAGAAGTGAACCTCTTACTACTGAGGACATAAAATTTCTCCATATTCCATTTAAGAACAAAGGGATAGATCCTATTGTAGCCGGGTGTCGATAGGGCAAATGAAATATCAACTCCGTCTAGAGTTCATTGATTTATTACTGATAAACATCTCTATAAATATAGAAAACATATAATTAAAACAAGACATAAATACACGTATAGTTCAATATTAATCTATATGCGGTTATTCCATGTGGACTAACCAATGTATAATAAAGTTATTTAATAAAATAAAAACTTAGCAATTCACCAAGTCAAAAATGACAATAACGTACATTTAAATCAACAGTAGTTTTGTTATTATCCTAAGATCAAACTGTGGTCATTGATAATCAGACTGGGTGAATATCTATAATTAGAACATTTAAAAGTACAATAGACAGGTAAACTCGACAAGACATAAACTGATCGATAACTAAAGAAAATAATAGACGATACAGACATCACAAGAAATAAACATACATTCAATACACAAATCTTACCATGTATATGGTACAAGAGATCACGAATCCAAATTACTTCGTGGAGCAAGTGCTAACTAGTATTTCACATCATGAAATATGGATCTGTATAAAATATAAATATTACCTTCATAAATAATAGTCAATAATACAAGTTTGAAGGTATTGAATCTACTAACTGTAATACTTTATAAAAATATTATATAAGCAAATCTCTGTACCAATAAGTACTATTGAAAATATTAAGTGTCTTAATCAAATCGGCACTCAAACTTTGAAAGAAAGCGTTCAACCTGATGCATACCAAAAATACATTTACTCACAGATTCATTCAAATGAAATGTTAAATAATTGTTAGATATAAGTTAATCACTGACCTGTTAAATGTAATATGCGTGCACAAAGGAATTAAATATAAATCCAAAAGTAAGATACAACAATAACGTCTAAACCGCCATAGAATTTCAAAGTCAAGTAGGTGAATAATATAAGAACCAATCAGAACACAGAAATAAAACATGTGAATAAAGTAACCAATAAGAAGATAGAAAAACGAGTAAGGTAAATACAGTACAGAACAGATGTAACCTATCAAATATAAAACAATAAATACAGAGACGTGGATATGGTAAAATACAATACAAAACATACACAACTACACTCTATAACATACTCCCCCTCCAGGAAAAATGTCGTCCTCGACATCTAAGCTAAAGGTAAAGCTATAAATGATAACAAATATGTATAAATCTATATGAAAATCATGGTATATATATCTGCACTGTCTATCACTGCATAATAACCATGAGCAAAAATGTACAAAGATATCATCTACAAATCTAAAAGAGTAAAATATAAAATAAACTGTAATCATAAGTACTCTCAATGATCTGAGGTCAAGATGGAAAGCAATGCTTTCCCTGCCTCAGCCTCAATACCACTGAATAAACCTCTATCTGCAAAAGAAGATAAAACATCTGCCTTCTGCTTCCACTGAGCATCAGGTGGAATAACAGAAGTAGCAACTGTATCAACTGCAGACTTGGTGACATAATCACCAGACGTCAACCACTGCGGCTGTCTCCTCGCACGACCTGATCGACGAGGCACAACAGGAGGAATCTCTGTCTCATCAATAGGCATATCTGCCGTCTCTGAATCCCTATCAGATGTGGCATCAACGTCTAATCTATCTTCATCTGCGGTGGAAGCGCTTCCTAAACCTTCTGAATGGGCGTCCCCATCAGGTTCATCATGTGGATGTCCATCAACTGCATCAACTACACTGTCTGTAGTGTGGTCTGCACGTAATCTCGGAACAATCCATATGGGCATCTCATCATACTCATCCTCATCATCGTCATCATCCTCCTCAATGGTCGAGTTCAAAATAACTTCAGGTTTTCTTACTTCAGGTGTTCTCTTCACTTTAGTTCTCGGTTTCGGTACTGGTCGTTTATCCTCAGTTGTTTCTTCCCAGAGATATCCGACTGGCAACAATAAATTCCTATGACTCTGTTGCTAGGTTGTATGCATGTACAAGTCTATCTTTCATCTCCTTCACATAAACTGTCTGTGGTTTCTTGCTCTTGTCATTCAGAAGTCCAAACGCTAAATCAATGGGCAAGCGTGGATGGCGACCAAACATCAGAAAATACGGAGAATATCCAGTGGCATCATGGCGGGTACAGTTATATGAGTGTACAAGTGGTGACACATGAGCCTTCCAGTTAGTCTTCTGTTTGGGATGTAGAGTACCAAGCATAGAAATCAATGTTCTGTTGAACCTCTCTGTAGTTCCATTGCCCATCGGATGGTATGGGGTCGTTCTTGACTTCTTTATTCCGACTAGCTGACATAGTTCTTGTATCAGGTGACTTTCAAATGATGGCCCTTGATCTGAGTGAATTCTCGCTGGGAAACCATAGTGAACAATAAAGTTGTTGAATAAAGCTTCTGCTGTTGTTCTTGCAGTTTGGTTTCGAGTCGGAATTGCTTGAGCGTAACGGGTAAAGTGGTCCGTGATGACTAAAATATCCTGGATGTTTCCTTTTGATGGTTCCAAGGTCAGGTAATCGATGCATACTAACTCCATGGGCTGAGTAGTCGTGATGTTAACGAGTCGAGCCTTCTCTGGTGTTGATTTCCTCATGGTGCATCTCTGACACTTCTGAATCCATTCTGCAATATCTTTACACATTCCTGGCCAGTAAAATCGCTCTCGTATCAGACTGGTGGTTCTGTCTTTTCCAGGATGGCCCATCTCATCATGTAAAGCTTCAAGTACGGTGTTGATGTACGCCGAAGGTAATACAAGCTGGTGTTGTTGCTGTTCGTCTACTTCTATCTTCCTGTATAGTATATGGTCTATCAGGCACAGATGACTAAACTGTTTCAACAATGGCGATGTTGCTTGACCTTTCTTCGGAGACTGTCCTTCAATCATCATGTCTATGCAAGACTTCAGTGCTGGGTCCTTACTCTGTTCCTCCGACCAGTTAATGTCCTTCACAATGTCAATGTGCATATCCAAACCGTTGATATCTAAGGTATCCGGAGTAATAGCATACGCTTCGACAAGAGATGTCTGTACTGATCCACAGATGGCCTTGATGGACTCACTGTTAATAGTAGTCGACGGCAATCTGGACAAACTGTCTGCATCCATGTTGGTTTTCCCTGGACGGTACTCAATCTCAAAGTCGTATGACGATAATGCCGCTAGCCAACGATGTCCTGTGGCGTCTAATCGTGCGGTGGTCAGCACATAGGTAAGCGGGTTGTTGTCGGTCAGGACTCTGAACTTGTTCCCATACAGATAATCATGGAATTTGTCAGTGATTGACCACTTCAATGCCAAAAACTCCAACTTGTGAGCAGGGTAGTTCTGTTCTGCCTTTGTCAGTCCTCTACTAGCATAGGCTATGACTCTAAGTAGTCCTCCTTGTTGTTGGTACAGAATGGCTCCAAGACCTTGACCGCTTGCATCTGTATGAAGCTCGAAAGGTTTGGTGTAGTCTGGGTACGCTAAGATGGGTGCAGATACCAACAGTTCTTTCATGGTATTAAAGGCCTTCTCCTGCTTCTCTGACCAACTCACTCACTCACTCACTGTCCATTGCCAAGGTTGTTGTTCAGATTTCCTTTTCTTCTTTCCCTTCTTCGTAACTGGTGATGGCATAATTGATGTCAGTGGCTTAGCTACCTGGCTAAAGTTCCTAATAAATCTCCGATAATATCCAACAAAGCCAATGAATCGTCTAACATCTTCTGGTGACTGTGGTGTAGGCCAGTTAACTACTTTATCTACCTTCTCTGGGTCGGTCTCTACTCCAGATTCTGACACAATATGGCCGACATACTTCACTTTTGGCTTGAAGAAAGAACACTTGGATGGAGAAAGCTTTAAGTTCGCCTGGCGGATCTTCTCAAAAACAAGATGAAGTCTCTCTAGGTGTTCCTCAAATGTCGTTGAAAATATGATGATATCATCTATGAATACGCAGCATATCTTCATATGGAGATCTCCTAGACAGTCCTGCATCAGTCTTTGGTAAGTAGCTGGAGCACAGGCTAAACCAAAAGGCATCCGATTGTACTCAAACAGTCCAAGTGGTCCGACTGTAAAAGCTGTCCTCTCTTTATGCGGCTCATGGATCTCCACCTGGTGGTATCCAGACTTCATGTCTACTGTAGAAAAGTATCTATTCCCAGCCATACAATCAATCATGTCTTCTACTCGTGGCAACGCATATGCATCCTTCTTAGTCTTAAGGTTGAGCTGTCTATAATCAACACATATCCTAAGGGCTCCTGATTTCTTCTTAACTAAAACGACATTGGAGGCATACGGACTATGTGACTTCCTGATAATGCCTGCCCTGAGCATCTGATGTAGGTGACTTTTAACATCTTCATACATGGATGGTGGTATGTGTCGGTAACGTTGCTTGAAAGGTGTTTCATCCTCCAACTCAATCTTGTGTTTCACCATGTTGGTATCTCCAAGGTCATAATCATCTGCCGAAAATATGTCTTGAAATGATGTTATAAATTCCTTTCCCTGGTGTAGTTGGGTTTCGGATATGTTGCCAGCGGATATCTCTACTTGTTCCAGTAATGGCGGTGAAAATTCTCTCTTCTTTTCTTGGACGTGATCTTGAATCTTGACTGGTTGCAGTTCACAGATGATAGCATTAGGCTGGATTGTTACGGTTCTTGTAGTGATGTTGTGGATCTTGACCTTTAGTAAATCGTTGTTCTGATATCTGTAATCCACTAACGATGGTTCAATGTCAATGTCTGTCGGTAATGTAGATGTACTTGTGGGTTGAGTAATAGCAGAGGTGGCATGGTATGGTAACTCTTTAGTAGTGATCGCTGTTATGATGGTACTAGTGTTTGGTGGTATGGTCACTCGATCAAACTCTGCAGATTTAACCATTGCAAGTCTGTCGTTGTTCCTTTTAAGTTCCTTCTCTCTCAGAAGTATGCAACGAAAAGATGAGTACCAGGGAGTAGTGATCTTTGCTGTTTGTAGAAAACGATTTCCATGCTTATCCTTCAGATGTTCCATAATAGGTGTTAACACGTTAGTTCCTAGTAGGACTGGTACTCTGCTGTTGTAATCACTGTCAGGGATAACCAAAAATATGGATGGAAATTCCTTACTGGTAGTCATATCAGGTATGGTGATAGCTGTATCGATAAAGCCATGGTATTTCAATGGGTTTCCGTCTGCACATTCAATGTTGATAATGTTCACTAAAGGTTGAAGTTGAAGATGTGAAAGATGCTGCTGGTAAAACTGGTGTGAAATAGAAGAAACTGTAGATCCTGTGTACAGATGTAACCTATCAAATATAAAACAATAAATACAGAGACGTGGATATGGTAAAATACAATACAAAACATACACAACTACACTCTATAACATAATCAACATCAGCAATATTTTAAATCGTAATGAAGTTACATCTCAAATTCCTCCATAATTCAAAAATCAGTCAACACCAATTGTTTCCTACCGCTACACTAAAACCATAAGTAGTAAAATTTTCAACCACAAGGCATTGCAGGACCTAAACATTGAAAAAATATCTAAAGTTATATCTGACATGTGATTGCTTCTCCCTTTATCTATGGTCCATCTGGTCATGTCATCACGGGTGATCTTAAGATAATTGAAAATGATTTATTACGTAATGTAGTTTCCCATGGACCTAAATTCAGGGAACCACAACGTATAAATTGGAATCACAACTTTAAGATCATCATGGATGCTGTGGAGGACTATGCTAGAGCCTGGATAAAGAGGACAAAGGACTAAGCACCAGAGCTTTAATCACTGTCGGACTGGGTAAGGACTATCCGATCTCTTGTACGAAGCTGAATAGACAAACTTCGCAAATGTGTGAACCCCGGCCCTCTTCTGTATTTAGAGATCGCTCTCAATTGTCTCTCTTCCTTACATGACAAGTAAGTTGGTACGCCTGCAGACAAGGCTTGGATGCTTCTTAGCTAGCTGTCAGTAACTTCGAGTGTTCTCAAGAGAGTATCTTTACGTCCCGTTAATTACTTGTTGTCCTTTTGTCTCAGATACTCTCTTGTTGAATTGAACTTCTATCGATTTGATTTTTAATGTGTGTTATTTTGTGCTTTGTTATTGATTATCATTAGGGGGAAGGTTGGCGCCAAAAAACTAGTTTAACCCCGCCACAAATGTGCCTGTCCTAAGCCAGGAATCTTTATCAAAGCTTATGTTTGTATTTAGTCGAATTTATGTTAATTGTTTTTTGTCAAGAAGGGGGTCTTTCAATGCACTTTGGGATTGGGCTGGAATCATGTGTATTTTATTTTCAATCCAGGGGCCAATTGAAAAACAGCGAGCAGCGACCGCTGGTCACATTGAAGGCTGCTGGCTGTTTTCCATTGTGGATATCTAAAATATACGTTAATAATGTAGGTTGTGTTGCGTACACTTATTCCAAATCTCATTTTCTTCTATTCCAATAATATAGTTTTTCTATGTAAAGCACATTATTAAAATTGTCTAATAAAAGAACTAGGCATTGATGGTAATACTTCCGCTAGTGCTACATACAAACGGACTACATTTAACAAAGATGAAATCATAGCCAGCACAGCTCTTTTTTGTCCCCTTTCAATATTCAAATGAAAGTGGAACATAAAGAGTTACCATATTTGTACTGGATACCTAAACTTCACAAAAATCCGTACAAAGAAAGGTATATAAATCGTCATCATGTTCAACTACAGAGCTGTCCGTCCATTTAACTAAAATCTTGTCTGCTGTCAAAGAAGGTCAACAAGCATACTGCGACACTATTTATAATCGTAGTGGTATCAGCCATATGTGATTTTGAAGAACTCAAAGATTTGTTAGATCATTTTAAATCAAGATAATTTTCTGGGGTTCACTCTTTGAAAACGTTCGATTTTTCAACTTTAAACACTACCTTGCCACACGAAAAACTGAATTGTCACTTGAAAAAACTTCTTAAAAAAGCCTTTTCAAATTCTAAGAATTTTGTTGTTTTGGGTTATAACTCTACATTCTTTTCCAAAACATCTTTCAAAGATAAAATTTGTTACACACTGGAACAAGTTTGCAGTATGCTTGATTTCCTCATTGACAACATATTTGTCATCTTCTGAGGAGAGATTTTTAAACAACAAATCGGCATTCCAAAGGGTACAAAATGTGCTCCTCTTCTCGCCGATTTGTTTTTATACTCTTACGAGACTGAATATCTTCAGGGACTCGTAAAGAACAAGAAGATGAAAAAGGCAAGGTCATTTAATCTTACATTCAGATCGATATATTGATGATGTCCTTTCTGTCAATAACACTTCATTTGGTAGATGGATTCCTTCAATATATTCTCCAGAATTGGAGATTAAAGAGACCAACGAATCAAAATGCTTCACGTCTTTCTTGGATTTGCACCTCCAATTTGACCCAGGTGGTCATCTCAGTACAAAAATGTACGACAAAAGAGACGATTTTAATTTTTAAATATTTAATTTTCCTTCTCTACAGAGCAATATACCTACTTCCCCTGCATACAGTGTTTATATTTCAAAACCTATTCGATATGCCAGAGCTTGCACACATTTCTCAGATCTTTTTATCAGACACCGATTTCTTCGTGACCGACCTTTGGCGAAGGGCTATAAGAAAATACGTCTTATGCGATCCCTAAAAAATTCTTTCTTCGTTATCAGCCACTAGTAGAAAAGTTCAAAACTTAGTTAAAAGATATGGTGATTAATTGTTTTAATTAGTGTTTGACTGGTCTGCTGTACTGAGATGATCACTTCAATATCCCTAATCTGTCTCACAACTATGTTGTGTTCTATTGTCATTACCGGATCCTAAAATCGCAATGGAAGAGGGAGGTTTGGCGCCAAAAAAACCTTGTTTAACGCACTATTTCGTTTGAAATGCCTGTACCAAGTCAGGACCATTGCGATCCACCAATTCTCCAGGTATGACTGATTCGTTTTTGTCATTTCCTCTGGACTATGAGATTGATCATTCAAGTTCGGTAGTTTTGTTATTACCTTTACTTAACCTCCACGGTTGTTTCTTTATATTCAAGCAACAGCTTGGCCTTAATGAACGTTTCTATATTGACAATAATAACTAGCAAATCTGTAAAACCTTTTTCCTGCAAATACTAAAAATTCTTTGAGATTTTTTTATATTTTTTTTTGCTGTAATCCCAGATGCACCCCTCAATTTTCTAACTTAAAGTCCTATGGGAAATGTAGCTACGCCCTCCTTTCAGAAAAAAATATACTGGCTATTCATTCCCACACCAATGCAAAAATCTTGATTGTTTCTTCGTGCTGATTGATCTAATTTGTGTTTACTGGCTGTGATGTCGCCCTTTCGGACTTTTGACATATGGTTGTTCCATTTGCTACCTCTTGTTTCTATCTCATATTACAATGGTTGTGCTTTGAATTGACAATGTTAAATGCGGACTTATTTACATGCTTAAGGCGAACAAAATTGCATAAAGTAGATTTATGGGAGAAATGAATTGGGACAGTCTTTCAATCAAATCAGAGACTCAGGGGTTCGAAGAATTAATCAGGATAAACTACTGTCGAAAACAGAATTACAATGTACTTTTATCACAGACGCTGTCATTCCAAACAAAGCAAATGTTCAAAGGTTAACGGCATGAAGCTAAAGAGACCAAAATATATGTCAAGTTTGGAAGAATACTGACAATGCACATGTCAATTTGATCTTTTTTTCGACACACGAATCAGCAACAATCGTATATAGATGCTTCGTTACGTTCAGGATAGACATGTCATCTGGAACATTGTTTCTTACAAAATCAAATCTCTTAATTTGAATATATTTTATTACATGTGCATAGAAAAATTAACTTGTTGCGGTCCGTAGATCTTGTGTTATTCTTTTTAACTTGTAGAACTCGAATTAGAAAATTGTACAAAAGAATTATAACCATCGTCGGTAACCCCCGGTTGATTCCACTCTGTTCTTTCTCTCTCCGTCGGAAATGATGGAGAGAGAGAGAGAACGAATCAAAATCTACCGGGGATTACCGATGTGATGGAAAGAGAGAGAATGGAGCAGAATCTACCGGGGATTACCGACGATGTGATAGAAAGAGAGAGAATGGAGCAGAATCTACCGGGGATTACCGACGATGCATTATAACAAATAACGGATAGAATCTGCAACTAAAAATAAAACCTGCTGTAACACATCAATTATCTAAAAAGAATTGTATTTGGTCAGAAATAAGCAAGTGAATGTCATGTCTTTTCGGGAATAATACAAAAATAATCCTAGGAATTGTTGGGCACTTTTTTGCGCAAATCCTAAATGTTTTTATAAAGTTCTAAGTAAACTCAGTCCGTTCAAAGATAATCTGTTTAGAGCCTAGTAGTATGTTAAAACATTAGCCATAGTGATAGTTTTATGATTTGGCTCCCCTTGCGGGGGTATCTGTGAATCAAGTAATTATCATTTTTTTCGCTTTGGGATTCATCAATTAATAACTAAAATGGCGTAATTTTTTCCCAAAATTTTTAAGAAGCAAAGGTACCAATGGGGCATCTGAATGTCCGAAGGGGGAGAAACAATACCAGTAAACACAAACAAGGACAGGACAAAAAAAAACAGACAACATATAAACACGGAAACACAAAAACTACTGAATATAAATTAACAACGCAAACTCCAGTCGAAATCATGTAATCAAAAGGGGTTGATGGAATCAATTAATCACTTTAAAGAATCACGTTAAAATTGTTTTAGTAATTAAGCGATGAAGAAACCCATTAGGATGTCAAATATGATGATCAAGTTAGCTTGTATTATAAACGAATCTGGTTATCTCCCTTGTAATTAAAATTAAGAACCAAGAAATTCAAGAGAGAATAAAGTCGTTATCGGAAATTAGAGGGCCTTCCTGACTTATCTGATCTTATTTTCAAGTAATGTATTGTAGTCGATATTGTAGTAGGGGTCGATATTTTTAAAGTTTCTATAATTGACCAAAATCTAAGCCAAACACCTATGCTAATTTGTGCTTTATTAATTTCAATTTGTTTTTTATCTGACAATTACGGATTTTTTTCTACCAATTTCATTGAATAAGCTGTAACTTTTATAAATGTACAAGTTTTCTGAATAAACATATATTCAGCAAAACCATCTGTATACCCTTTTAGCAATTAATGTTGTTTGCTTTCAAAAAATGGTGTTTTTCATCAATGTGTATTTTTTATTTTTTTATTTTCGGTATATATATTTTAAATAATTTTCATTTATCTGGGTACCAATTTTTATTAAAACTAGTATTATTTCTATGAATATTAACCCGTCATTTTTTTCTAAGAATAAATCCACGATATTTACAGTCATTTGATTTACAATGTATTATCCCGAATTTTTTTTAAAATTGAAATATCGTATACAATATTGATAAATTGACGTTTATTTTACTTTTCTACAGGGTTGAAAAAGGGATAAAATGATATAATAAACATGAAGCACAATGGATGTGATACAGCGAGCAGAAACTGCCTACTCCTCGGGCCACCTGAGATCCTTTTCCTAATGACTTGAGTAGGAGTTGTTATTCAGTAGTTTTTGTATTGTTTTTGGTGTTTTATTTTGTGTTGTCCGTTTTTTTCGTGTTTTTAGCTCACCTGGACCGAAGGTCCATGTGAGCTATTGCCATCACTTGGCGTCCGTCGTCGTCCGTCGTCCGTCGTCCGTCGTCGTCCGTCGTCCGTCGTCGTTAACATTTTTCAAACGTTAACTCCTCTAACACCATAAGTTCAATGGCTTTTAAATTTGGCACAGTTGTTAATTAGCATAGGTAGTATAAAACTAGCGTGGGGATTTTTGATTCGTTGAAAAACATGGCCGCCATGGCTAAAAATAGAACATAGGGGTAAATTGCAGTTTTTTGCAAATAACTCAAAAACCGTAACAGATATCAAAATTCTGGCAAGGTAAAAGTAATCAGCACCTCAAGATCTACCTGCCCAGAAATTTTCAAGAAGATCCAACAACCGATGTAGGAGTTATTGCCCTTTTTCTGGATTTTTTCAAAATTTTGCACTTATTTAGCCCTATATCTTGAAAACTATACAAGATATTTTAAAAATTCAAATTGCATATGATTAAGCACATCAAGATCTACATTTCATGTTATTAGGTCAAAGCTTTAGAACCATTTCTTTTAGGAGTTATGGCCCTTAAAGCGTCAAAATTTACCATTTTTCATTACTTTTACCCTGAATTTCAAAGATTAACTTGTCTGACACCATACATCCAACTTCAACCAAACTTGGCACAGTTGTTTAATAGCATTAATGCTACAATTCTATCGTTCGGATTTTCGATTCGTCAAAAAATATGGCCTCCATGGCTTAAAATAGAACATAGGGGTCAAATAGCAGTTTTTTGCAAATAACTCAAAAACGGTAACAGATATCAAAATTCTGATGGGAGACAAAAGTGATTAGCATCTAAAGATCTACCTGCTCTAAAATTTTCAAGAAGATCCAACAAACGACATAGGAGTTATTGCCCTTTTTCTGATTTTTTTCAAAATTTTGCACTTATTTAGCTCTATATCTTGAAAACTATACAAGATATTTCAAAAATTCAAATTGCATATGATTAAGCACATCAAGATCTACAATTCATGTAATTAGGTCAAAGCTGTAGAACCTTGACTTGTCTGAAACAGTAAGACCAACTGCATCTTAACATGGCACACTGTTTGATAGCTTATATGCTACAACTCTATCGTTCAGATTTTTGATTCGTAAAAAAACATGGCCACCATGGCTAAAAATAGAACATAGGGGCAAATTTAATTTTTTTGCTAATAACTCAAAACTGGTTTCAGATATCAAAATTGTGCAATAATCAAAAGTAATCAGCATATTAAGATCTACCTGTCCTGAAATTTCAGAAAAGATCTGACTGCTGATGTGGGAGTTATTGTTCTTTTTCCTAATTTTTGCCAAATTTGCACTTGTTAAGCCCAATATTTTGAAAACTAACCAAGATATTTTATAAATTTAAATCGCATATGGTTAAGCACAATAATATCTACAAATATATGTATCTGTGTAGTTCAGGTGAGCGATTCAGGCTCTTGGGAGCCTCTTGTTTGTTTTTGATCGTTAAATGTTTATACTTGTTTTTTTTTGCCCTTTAGGACTTTTGACTTTTGGATGCCCCATTGAAATCTCTGCTACTGAATTGATAATGATGAATTGTGGGTACACCCCTAGGGTTCTATAGGCGCTATAAACCCATGACATCTCATCCTCAGGCCTTTTAAATACCCGGGCTGAAAGGTGACCTTAGAATTAAGAGTCAGGAACACTAAATCTGGACGCCAAGCAGATATGACAAGTTAGAGCAACAAATTTAAACAGTTCCTCTATTGAAATCTTTTGATAAAACTATAGAAGGACTAACAACCTTGAAAGTATACTTAGTGGTAAGATCATTATAAGTTTACTTGACGTTCTCAACTTAATGTTGGTTGTTCTGTATCCAGAAGTTTGTTTTTTATTGCTAATTGGTTTTGAATTTCATGCATTTTCTTTTATTTTTTTCATAATTTGAGACAATGTGCTCGATTTTTGCGCCGTTTTTCAGATTTCCAAAAAAAAACTTCATAGAAATTCGAATAAGTGACAGAACGTTCTGAGGCCCATCATATTTGGGCTCTCTTGACTTTTGATAGACTTCCTACATCACATAGCTTGCTTTGTTCGCTTAATATGAAAAATCATGACATACATGAATTAACGAAGATTTTATTTATGTACCGTATACACTTTCATCAAAACCTCAGAAATATTTGATTAATCCTTGGAGAAATATTGTATTCGGTTGCCGTTTGGTCTAAGTAAACACTAACTTAGCTTTTATATGTAATTATCTCCGATTCCTAGATTTGGTTCAATGAAAAAGGAAATAAGATTCCTGACCTTCATTGTTATCCCAATAACACAGGAAACATTTAATCAGAAGTCGGAAGGGCAAAAGGTCAAAACTTTACAGTATATGACAATTAATATTGTGCTTTTGTAGATCGACCCATTCATTAATATTATGGTAGGTAAATATAGCTGAAAAAAATGGCAGAATAGCTTTGTAGATCATGAAGTGTTGAAGATTTTTACAACTGCTGGCTGTTTTCCATTATGATTATTTAAATAGACGTTTCTTTATGTTGGTTTTGTCATGACACTTTTTCAACATTTCTTTATCGTCTATAAAAGTCATTCTGTTAAGCTGAAAAAAGAACAAGAAAGCTATGATGTATGCAAATCTTATTTTGTTCAGACTGAAAGACATGGGGGTATTCTGTTCAGTGTCTAAGGATAATTGATCAGCCGTTGATCAAGAAGTTTTCTATAAGAGGAGGGGGTTCGAATAACGTCAAAGGGAAGAAGGGGATGGTAAATTATGCCAAAAATATGTTTTAAAAATACTAATTTCATAAGATTAAAGATAAGCACGGAATCCCCCTGCGAATGGTGCAGGACAATATTTGCGTTTTATTTCGGTTAGATGTATCTTACCAAATAAGAGGAAATAATCAAATAAGTGATGACATAAACTGAAAAAAGAACACAAAAACTATGCTGAAACTGATAAACATCTTATAATACCTTGTTACAAGCTATCATCGGCAAATACATGTAGGTTGTAAATGTAGATCTATCTTTGCAAAATCAATAATTATTTATTTGTTGCTTTCAACAGGTGTTTTTACATGTACTAGAAAGTATGCTGTTTATGGCAACCAGGAATAAATCGGATTCGCATCTAATACTAGTTATATTTTTACAAATAACACGGGCTGATCCAGATTTTTTTTTTGAAAGGGTCTTCTTCAACAATTCACTGTGGGCAACAGTGGGATGCCGGGCCAATTTTGTCTACACGAAAATAACAATATAATCGGATGAAGGGGAGGGTTCCAGCCCCCGGTACACTGCTCTTGCTAAATCAGGCACTAGAAAACGTTTTAAGCAGAAGCAATTAAAAAATTTCTATCACACATGGATTCGACTACGACCAATATTAATGTGTAAAGGTCGTTCTTTTGCCAGTCATTCATTTTTGATTTATTGTTATTCTTAGAAGCCATTTAATTTTGCATTTATTAATATGTTTCTTGTGATTCCGGGGAAACCGCGATGATAATAACATAGTGTTTGACTAGTCAATATAGGTTTAGCATCTTATAGCCTTTTTCTGTGTATATTGTTTGCCTAATTTGAATCTATTGATTTCTGTTTCTTACATCCTTTGTAGATTTAGTAAAAAAACAAATTACGAGACGGAGATGACCAATCCCAAATGTCCATGAAAAGAAGACAAATACATCTTATTAATATCGGTATACTAAAGCAATAAAAAATATAGCTTTATTCTAACAAGAAGGTTCATTATTATTCTTGGGGTATCAAATTTTGTGGTTTTCGTGGATTGCTTTGACCCCCAAAATTTGATAGTACACGGTAAGGAAATTTAACATGTATTTCTATGCTTCAGACTTCAGAGCAATGAATTAAGGAATCAGCGAACTGATCCTTTGATTTAAAAAAAAGGTACACACGATAGTAAATGAATCCACAGTCAACGACTGGTCACTTTTATGCTGTTGTACCTCTTGTCATGTGTTTGGACAGAATCAATTGAGCTTTAAATGTCAAGATTTCAAAAGATCAAAAACCAAGCCAGTAATTAAACACGACGAAAAAAACGTGAGTGAGCGTGTTGGGATTACACCCTTGCAACGCTATATAGGCGATGAACATTAAATGATGAGAAATATAAGGGTGAGGAGCGAAACAAGGGTTGACGACATGAAAAGGGGAGAGGTGGTTAGGGGCAGAACATTTTGACTATGGTTTGTACTACTTTGCGGTCCACAAAGTGGTCTTTTACGTGTATGAAGCGTGGCACTCTTGATCCACGTTGATCCAAACACGATGATCCACTACGGTCAGCGGTCAGGGTTATTGAATTATAAAACCTGACAACCCCCGCGCCACGGGGGACCCTTATTTAGCACCAAGGGTGCACACGTGGTCGCTCTGTGGACTGACCACTTACCCGATGTCATAATCCCTAGACCCTTTATAGCCTCTGACAACAAGCTAAGCTCAACTGCGGGCAATTTACTTCCCAGGCCGCGCACAGGACCGACGGAGATCAAAACAATGAAACAAACATCATGGAAACAAATAAAACCAACTGAATAGCTATCAACCCTCCTTGATTCCCTTTATCCGGTAAGTGATTTATGACATGTCTTTTATTCTTTGATTTGTTAATATTTTTTAATTTCATGAGACGGAAGCAAGCAGTGATTTCCGACAAACCCTCTTTTAACTTTCGACAAACCCCTTTTACAGGAGAAAATGCATCTATAATCTTCTCTCTAACCTAGAAGTGATGATAGGGCAATTGAATGTCGGAAGTCCGAAAAGACTTAATTATATAGAAACAGAAATTAAACCAAAACAACATACGGAGAAATAAACTACAACCAGCTTTGTTAACTCAATAGTTGAAAGTAGAAATGAGTGTAAAATAAGGATCTTGAGTACAGAAATCAGTTTCAACATGTTGTCAACAATTAATTAGATTCAAGTTTGGTAAGCAGTACCGTAACGACGTATTCAAAATGTAAAACGTTTGTTGCGCCTACGCTTGAATCTTAAAAACATGTATCTTACAATCTCCAATCTCGTATGAGCCTTCTGGGCTTTTGTAAGGGACAGACCATTAAGACAAGCTCATGTTACACCACCATTAAAGTGCCTTTCTGCAAAAAAACTTTATAAAGAGCTAATAGAAAGACTAGTGCATCATGATCAATTATCTGCATTTGAAACTTTTTTCTTTCAACTAAATTTCTTTTCTCTTCCTTTGTTCCACTCAGACTTTTCATTATTAACTATTTGTTGTAAAATATTATAACCTTCAGCCATAAAAAAACACAGGATTCAACCTATTATTTCCCTAATCCGTTCCGTGCATTACATTTAAAGCAACATACCATGCTGAGAACTGGAACTAGATTGTCTGATTATTGGACCAACATGATCTAGATAATGTGTCATCATTGCGTTTTAATACGATAATTCTTTGATCGCCATGTTGAATAAATGGGGCGTCCCGTCGCGAGAGATCTTAAGTAAAAGTGTTTCTGCTTTAATATCGAGGATTATGATACATACACTCGGAAATGTAATCCTGAAAGTCCTGAAAGTCTGAAATCTAAGTACAGGTTTAAAATTAAATTGGATGCCGGAAATATTATCGCTTTGATTCTAGAAATGATATTTTCTGTGTTACATTGATAATACCATTAAATCAAATAATATAAAAGTATTCCATAAACTTTGATCATTCTCTTTTCGTAAATAATGAGTTGTGTCCCTTTTGGAAGAGTTGTCTTTCGTGAAAGAAGGAAGAGGCACCGATAGGGCATTCGAATGACAGAAAGTTAAAAAAAAAACACAAAAAGAACTGAATAGCAATAAAAGTTTAAATGACCGGCTTGTGGAAACATGTAAAATTACTTTCGAAAATAATAAAGTTATAGATTTTTAAAATTTGTCGCCCAAAAAAACCAACAGATTTTTAAGTTTAAATGAAGAAAAGTAGTTGACCTGGTATTTCATAACATACATTTATCAGGAATAAGATCACCCGATTATTAAAGAACTTTCAATCGAATAAATGAGATGGTGACAAACTATTCCGTCTCTTAATTAGACGTAATACTCCATCAAATAAAGCCATCTGAAATTAAAAACAATTCGTTATTCTGCTTCTCTATTGAATAATTCGTATTTAGTATGCACCACTAGACCATCTGTTAATAGATTGACATTTTGTTTTTGCACTTTAACTGGTAATATTATCGCATTCTAACAATCAGCAAAAATGCAAAATTGATGACCCAGAAAGGTACCAATTAGGTCAAAATTTAAAAGGGCAAGACAAAACAAAACGAGAACAACACGGAGAGACAACAAAATAACCGAACAGTAATAACTAGTTACTAAAATGCAAACAATTTAGGGTTTTCAGTTCTTGATTTTTGCATTACATCTGTATCAACGCAAATCAAATCAGGAAAGAAGTACAAAACAAATACCAATGACAAACAAACATATGTAGCAATTTTAGAAAATACATTTCCTATTCTGTATTTTACCATATCTTCCATGTACACAAATTGTTACTTTTTTACCTCGTGATAACAATGGCAAACAAAAACCATAGATTCAGAATTTTACATGAAGAATGTGGATTTGCATAAACGTAGGAGAAAGAGGGAGGTTAGGCCAATAATCTCTTAATTCTGTGACCAAGTGCTCGTCAAAATCGTGTAAGGAAAATTGAAATCCACCACCGACAAAATCACCAAAGGTACATGTATTTATTTGACATGACTGCGGGAAATTAACTTGTGATTATTCCTGTATATAGGTCTTCCTTTTTGAAGACCAAAACAAATGATTAGTGGCATAAGACCCATTTTTGGCCCAAGATTTGCCATGAAATTAAAACTGAGCATAGGGATGTTTTTAGTTCCTCAAACATCATTCAAATATTAAAGAAAATGAAAAACTTTTACCATATCAGCTTCATTGTTTTACCAATAAGTAAATTCAAAAAGCTATAAAGTTTAACTAAAAAAAATCCTGGTTTTTGTTGCTTTACTCACACTTTTTCGTCTGGAAGAAGGTTGGCGCATTCAAACAACAACTTTATATTTGGATAAAATGTGTAAAATGATGAAATCAACATTTCTCAAAGTTTTGAGTTGTTGTTTAAATGCGGTCCATGTTTTCTCAAGGCACTGAAACCAATAAAAAATGCAGATCTTCCATAAGAACGCGAAATGTGATGTCATGTTAACGTCACAATTTGATCAAAATTTACCTTATTTTGTATGTTTTATTTCTTATCACATATAAGTTGATAGATTTTTAAAATATCATAATATTTTAACCACCAACATTTTTTAAGGGCCAATTATTGGTCTCAATGCCCCTTATCCTTTAAACAAAATATAAAATGTAGCAACTCAACACATTGTATTTAAAAAACTACAAAACTACCAAAACAACAGAAGTTAGTTCAATGGTCATACAAATTATTAATAAGTGCAATTTTTTTACTAAAATTTTGAAAAAGAGTTTATTTGAAATTCTTGTTCCACTTTTCCGACCAAACCCCAGCTCTTCTTTCAGAAATAAATAGTTGATGTCATTGTATTGACTTAAGTCACTTTGCCTACACCCACTAGGGGGACATAGTACTGTTGCTTTGCATTTTTTTTTTGGGGTCTAAATGTATTGTTTTTCTCTGAATATGTTTTGCTAGTTTTGTTTTCTGTAGGTCCGCCAGGAATTAATGGTCGGCTCTTTATACGATTCGATTGATGTGCCTGTTTTGTCAAACTACTGTTAGAGTATTTTTTCTCAATTATGACAAATTTATATCCACTGTTTTATTTTGTGTGGTAATTCTTTGAATAGGCACCTATTTTGTTCATTTCATTTCCTCTTATCGAAATGTAAAGGTTTGTTTTTGATATTTCGTCATGCAGTTAAAGACATAGACTGAACCTATCATTTTGACAATTTTAAAAAAATTATGAAATTCACACTATTTGAAGAATACATTGTAAAACCTTTGAGGAAACTGTTAAATTTTCAATAAACTACCAGAAAGTAATCTTTTCGACGGAAAACTGAAGAAAAAACGCAGTGTCAAAAAAGAGGACAAACTAAATATAGAATGTAAACACTTGTGGGTGCCTGTAAATTGACAAACGAAAAGTAACCAAACGAAACAGAGCGGAACAAAAACGATATCGGAAAAGAAGGAAACGTAAACAGTAAAATAAGCAAACAAAATCTGTAAAGAAAGGAAACAAAATCGAGCAAAACTGGTAAAAAAAGAAAACTGAATCGATTTTAGCCGACACTAGTCGTTTTTCTTAATTTACCGATTTCGTTTTCTCTTCGCCTCGTTTGGTTACATTTCGTTTCTCAGTTTAACAGTACCCAGTTTACCAAAAGTAAATATTTATGATGGACAATACTTAATCAACGCGAATAATTAGAATAAGATTATCATATAGAAAACTGCAAAACATTGAGTTTTAAGTTGGTAAAGGTAAGTTTTAGATAGTATATTTTCAATATATGTAAAAAAATGCGAAATTGATAGGTTCTATGTCTTTAAGGAGCGGTTTTTAATATATATATTTCGGGTATAATTAAGATATAGAATTTACGCAATGGAGTATTATTCATTTTCATTAATCTGAAATTCCCTTTTGTCACAACTCAAAAAAGATTAATTCTGTACCAGGATGTCCAACTGTCATTACAAAACTACATCAAATCATACAGTATGCATATTTTTTTTTAATTTTCGGAATAAAGACAATTGCATGGATGTCATGATTGCACTTCTACTCTTTATCCTAAAGATCTTTGATTTGTGTTATGCAATTCAGGAGAGACGTTATAGAATTTGCTTCAGTGATTTATTAATCACAATTGAATGAATACAATACAATGATTTTAACCTGTAAGATTCGGTTGTTAATGCAGAATTGTGTAATTTTCTCAGTTGTGATGAACGGAAGAACTAATCAGTAGATAAGAAAAATAAAAGATGTAAAATATTTAAGCTTCTTTGTCAAGAGTTGTCACTGTTTCGCCACCTGTCATCGTAGAGCATTGATTGTGCCTGCAAGGCGAAAATTGCACTACTGATACCGAAGTAAGATATACTCGATTGTGAATTATGTAATTCAGTTTTTAATCATCAGCAAGCAGTAGATACCAGAAAATACGATATAAAATATGAAAGCCGCTTTGTCTAGAGCTGTCACTGTTTTGCCAGTAGTCATCATACACACAACCATGGTTTCTGGGGAAGAATAAACTACTTAATGTAACATGAGATGGTTCTGTACTTTTCATGTTATTAGTGAATTTCTGGTTAGGGGAGAACATGTTTATGATCTGATAATTTGAATACTGAAATCTGCTTCAGAAGCATAGATACAAAATAAGGCATTCGAATGCCAAAAGTCGTTAAGTGCAAAAACAACTTGTAGGTAATGAGATGTGGAATCAGCGTTCGTGACACAAACGACAACTCAAATATCCGCAATAAAAAACGCTGGCAGCATCAAATGTGACCAGTGTCTAAATTAAAAATATATTGCGTTGATTTAAAACCAATCTTAGAATGTAAACGAAAAAGAGACTCCCATCTTGAGAAAGAACGAATAATATAAAGTCGACAAGACCAATAAAGGTAATAACAAAACTACCGAACTTGAATGATCAATCTCATAGTCCAGAGAAAATGACAAAAACGAATCAGTCATACCGGAGAACTGGTGGATCGCAATGGTCCTGACTTGGTACAGGCATTTCAAACGAAATGGTGGGTTAAACCAGGTTTTATGGTGCCAAACCTCCCTCTTCCATTGCGATCTTAGGATCCGGTAATGACCATAAAACACAACATAGTTTTGAGACACAATAGGGATATTGAGGTGATCATTTCAGTACAGCAGACCTGTCAAACACTAATTAAAACAATTAACAACCATATCTTTCAACTCAATTTTGAACTTTCCTACTAGTGGCTGATAACGAAGAAAGAATTTCTTTAAGGATCGTATGAGACGTATTTTGTTATAGCCATGCTCCAAAAGTCGGTTACAAAGAAATCGATGTCTGATAAAAAAATCTGTGAAATGTGTGCAAGCTCTGGCATATCGAATAAGTTGTGAAATGTAAACACCGTATGCAGGGGAAGTAGTTATATTGATTCTGTAGATTGGGAAAATTAATAATTTGCAAATTAAAATCGTCTCTTTTATCGTAAATTTTTGTACTGAGATGACCACCTGGGTCAAATTCGAGGTGCAAATCCATAAAGACGTGAAGCAATTTGATTCGGTGGTCTATTTAATCTCCAATTCTGGAGGATATATTGAAGGAATCCATCTACCAAATGAAGTGTTATTGACAGAAAGGACATCATTAATATATCTGAATGTAAGATTAAATGACCTTGCCTCTTTCATCTTGTTCTTTACGCGTCCCTGAAGAAATTCAGTCTCGTAAGAGTATAAAAACAAATCGGCGAGAAGAGGAGCACAGTTTGTGCCCATTGGAATGCCGATTTGTTGTTGAAAAATATCTCCTTCGAAGGTGACAAATATGTTGTCAATGAGGAAATCAAGTGTGTAACAAATTTTATCTTTGAAAGATGTTTTGGAAAATAATGTAGAATAAAACCCAAAACAACAAAATTCCTAGAGTTTGAAAAGGCTTTTTCGAGAAGTTTTTTTCAGGCGACATTTTACTTTTTCGTGCGGCAAGGTAGTGTATAAAGTTGTTAAATCGAACGTTTTCAAACAGTGAACCTCAGAAAATGATCTAAATTTAAAATGATCTAACAAATCTTTTGAGTTCTTCAAAATCCACATATGGTTAATTCCACTACGATTATAAATAGTGTCGCAGTATGCTTGTTTACCTTCTTTGACAGCAGACAAGATTTTAGTTAAATGAACGGACAGCTCTGTAGTTGAACATGATGAAGATCCAGCTATATACCTTTCTTTGTACGGATTATTGTGAAGTTTGGGTATCCAGTACAAATATTGTAAATCTTTATGTTCCTCTTTCATTTGAATATTGACATGTTTTATTTGTTGAGATATAATTTCATTCCAGTTCGGCATATCTTTGGTTTAATTGTTTAAGTCTTCATATCTATATAGTGTTTGGCATTTTTAAATGATTTTGATAGAGCGCATCAGGTGAGTCTTGAATAGACAAAAAATAACTCGCATCAGGCGTAGCAAACTTATGTCTTATAGTTGGGTTGCATTTTTAAAAAAAATTATCATAACTCAAATAAGTATTAAAACTAATACATGAGCTTGCGATTTGTGGTTTTGTGTACAGTGTTATACAGCTGGCATTTATTGTGATTTTGAAGTTAGTGTAATTTTACTTGTATACCATATCTTACGAATTTTAATTTTGCATTTCAGGGAAACCCAACCCCCCTCCCTTTTGTTAGAAAAAAATAGTTGGATATATTGAAATACTTTAAAGCAGGACCAGAGTGGAACCACCGCCCATTTAACCAGTCAGTTTCCGTCCCCCTTTTTGAATTCTTTGGAACCATCACTGTTGTGACTGTAATGCAAACAGTACAAGACTAATACCGTATTAAGATTATGTTAATCAGTTTCTTATCATCAGTGAAAGAACGATGACATCCCTGTAGTCCGACAATCATTAGTCCGACAGCCCATTGGTCCGACAACCCAATAGTCCGACAGCCCATTGGTCCGACAACCCAATAGTCCGACAATGCTTATATATTCATACAACTTTAAACACAACCCAGTAAAAACAAAACCTCTTAGCATACAAACCAGACTTCAATTGGATGCTTAAAGAAGCTACCTTATAAGAATTTTGGCAATGATTTCATTTTTTTAATTAATTTTCTTTCAAAAACGATTTATTATTTTTTTTCAAATGAATTTATAAGTACCTTCCATATGCTTATATGTTTTTACAGTTTTGATGACATGAAAAACGAATGTTTTAAGATATAAACTTAAGAACTCATGCCTTCAATCAATATTTTAGGTACTTATCTTATGAAAACTAAATACAAAGACTACAGAGAAAATGCAAGAACAACAATGAGCTACTACACGCCATCCCACTTATTTTTATTTACGGTAAGGTGTTAGAACCAATGGAAAATAAAGAATAAAACTTACTTGGACGAATAAAAAAGGGACATTATTAAATTATATGCACTTAAACGTTTTACTTTAGTAACTTAATAACCCCTCCCCCCGAATCGAAAAAGCTTAAATCAATTAAAAGATGAACGAATGAATTCAAAAGAGAATGTTCGTTGTTATATGTTAGTCCTGCATGCTATGAGCATGGAAAAAACATTCCAGGAATTTTTTTTTTGATCACCGTATTTCGATGACATTACGGGTATCTCATCAAAAGATTCAAACTCAAAGTCTCCCGTACGAAGTAAAGTGGCGTCAGACGCCAGGTTTTTAAGCGTAAACCTGACGTAAATGGTCTTTACGTGACATATACATGTACCTGGCGTAAATGAGCAGGAAACGTAAATAGGTTAAAACACTTTTGAGCATCCGTGAAAAAAGACAAAAAACCTGGCGTCACCAGTTTTTTAACTAGCGTAAAGACGGACTTAGAAGTTTCAACTTAAACATGAGGCGTCAAGGGAGAAGTAAATGTCTCAGCCAATGAAATCATTTGTTATCAATTTCGAATATTGAAATAAATGCAAGAGACAGAAAGAGTTTATGTCATTTTCAATGCTCAGAAAGATGTAACTGTTACTGTAAGTAATATATGATTTAAATTTTTTTGTAAAAGAAGATACTTTGGTAAGTCTTCTTATTCTTTGTTAAATATTAGATAAGAATTTTATCTAAATACAACTTTGATAATAATATTGGAATGGAATTCAAAAATGTAATGTCTACTCTTGTTGTACACATGTATTTTTAAAATATAAATCCAAGTGCATGAAGTAGTATTTATTGAGTTGCAAAAATCAAGTTGTACAGAAGTACAAATGACTACAAAGTTCCAGACAATAAATTTTGCTACGCCTGACGCGCGTTTCGTCTATTCAAGACTCATCAGAGGCGCTCTACCAAAAATATTGAAAATGCCAAACACTGTATGAATATGAAGAGCATAGAACAGTATAACCAAAAATACCAAACTAAAAATAAAGTAGGTTAGTTTTCATATAAAATTTATTGGCCGTAATCCGGGTTATAAAATGGTGAATATCGGGTGGGCTGCGGGCGGGAGGGAAAATACTTTCGTAACAGTTTTCTCAGCAACTACTAATCACAGCCTCTAGGTATTTGGTGTGCAGCATTAACATGGTCTCCCATAACGTGGGATTCGATTTCAGGTCTATTGCTCACCTACGTCCTGTTTACCGACTTAGTTCATTTTTGACATTAATGTTCAATAAAAGACAAGTTTCGTACCAGTTTCCTCGGCAACTATTTATCACAGTCTCTTGATATTTGGTAGGCTGTATCAGCATGGGCTCCCATAACGTGGGATTCGATTACAGGTCTGTGGCTCATTATTTCCTGTTAAAAGAAATCCGGCCATTTCTGTCTTTGACCCATTTTTATGCCCCCGCGACGACATGTCGGGGGGCATTAAGTTTTACTCATGTCCGTCCGTACGTATTTCCGTCAAGCTTTTCACAGGAACCGTACATCAGAACGATTTGAAACTTGGTAGGATGGTTTAGTATGACAAACTATACGTCCTTAGCCATTTTAAGACCTGTCGGACATCTACTTCCTGTTTGGTACTTAGGTCGATGTGAAAATATGTGAGCATGACTTTGAAAATTTCCGTCAAGTTTTCCCCGGAACCGTACATGAGAGTGATTTGAAAGTTTCTATGATTGTTCAGTATGATAAACTATACGTCCTAAGCGATTTTGAGACCTTTCGGACATTTACTTCCTGTTTGGGACTAGGCTGATATAAAAATCAATTGGAAAATTTCCGTCAAACTTTTCTCAGAAACTGTACATGGGTATGATTTGAAACTTGGTAGGATGGTTCAATGTGACAAACTGTGCGTCCTTAGCAACTTTCAGGTCTGTCGGACATCTACTTCCTGTTTGGGGCCTAGCGGGGGCATCCGTGTCCCATGGACACATTCCATCTCTATTTCTTCAAAATTTTCTAGTGGCTTTCAAAATTAACTGTTTCATTATTAACAATCCGACGCTCATATTTCTCTTCATTTTATGATCATTTTATCAACCATTTCATGTTCTTCGCTCGTATGTAACATATAATGTGTTGCTAGGATGTAAACTACCAACTGACTTATTTACATGTACCCTTCATTTAAAAGTCACCTTAAAGTTATTCTTATATGGGACATACGGACGTACTTGCGGACGGACGAACAGTCCCAATTACAAATGCTATATTAGCTTTCTTAGACGAGGCATAATTATCACCCTTGCTTGAAAGGTGGGGTATATAGTTATAGGGATATCCGTCCGCCCTTCCTTTCGTTACACCTGAGGGTACCCATCTCTTATCGCAACTCCTTAGCGGATTTTCATAAAACATTCACAAAATCTTTGTTACATATTAATGTACATGTGCTCCTCCTATTTAAGAATTAGACCAAAATATTTCTTGTGTTTCCGTAGTAAAACATGGATTGAGCCATTCGACTACCAAAAGGTGCCCCTCTCTTATCCGCAACTCCTCCTAACCTCCTCAAAGAATTTTCATGACACTTTCATGCAATGTTTTTAGCATAATATAAATGTTCACCTCCTATTTAAAATTTGATCAGAATGATTTTTAGGTTATCACATAACAAAACATTGACTTATCGTTAAGGGGTACCCATCTCTTACCCGCTACTTATCCTAAACCCTTCAATGGACTTTCATAAAACTTTTACACAATCTTTGTCACTCCAAGGAACACGCAAATCGAGCCAGTTAATTTTTACTAACACTTTATATAGGTGAATAGAGTCTAAAGATTTTTACTAACATGTTAAGGATTTTTCATAACCCTAATTTATGTCATATTGAAAGCCGTAGTCACTGTGGATCTCCGCATTAATTATTTATTTACAATTGGTGTCAATGTGGAAATGTTTAAGTTCCATGAGTTCGACAATTCAATAAAAATTTATATTTCGAATGAGCGCAGCCTTAATGTTATTTCATTCGAATTGCTTTGATAAGTATAAAGTTAATGCAGTTGATTATAAGAGAAATCTTTTGCGGAGTTTAGTAAAAATTACCTGGTTTAATTCACGTGTTCCTATGAGTGTTGATCTGCACCTTCTATTTCAAAATTTCTTCTCATTGATTTTTTGGGGGGGATATCTATTTACTGATCACAGTTTTTTTTTTCTAGTTTTTTTTTAATAGGATATTCGATATTGGTTCCATCGACTGGATTCTTGTAAGTTGTCGGACTATTGGGCTGTCCGACTACAGACGTGTAACCAAAAGAACAACACACGATATATACATTTTCCTTTTTTCTCATGAGTCATGCAATTTAGGATAAATCATAGACCTGTATAAAAATAGATTTGCAAATTGGTGAAATCCCACAATATCTCATGCAAAGAAACGAGATTTCGTACAAAAATAAACAATTTGAAATGTCAACTTTATACTCTAATATCTCAAAAACCATTAAAGATTTTTACATGATTCTTTTTTACATCCATTCTTAAATGTTTTGAGATTTTAAATGTGTTAAAATAACTTTTATAACATAAAGCACTTTGGAGGAGTATTAAAAGAGCCCATACTACCCAAGTTTTCATGAAAATACAATTTTTACCAAATTTTTTTAAAGTTTCCACTTTAAATTGCAACAAAATGGTTATTTCTCAACCAAATTAAATAAAATTTTCACACAGATATTCCTTAATCTTTTCTGTGTTTAATGCAATTTATTCTGATTAATTCCATAGAAAGGCATTAAAGTAGTTAAAAAAATAAACCAACTCTCATTTATCAACCAGTGATATTTTCATACATATACTAGACAATTAACAAGTTGCAAATCTATTTAATATACAGGTCTATGGATAAATGTTTTCGAATTTTTCAGGTCTATTATAAATTATGACATCATTCCAATTTTATGTTAATCTGAAACGTCATTAGCGTTGTAACTCTTTAAAGAAGCAGAGGTACCAATGGGGTATCCGAATGTCAAATGTCCGAAAGGGCAGAGACTAAACCAGTAAACACAAACAAGAACGGGACAAAAACAGACAACACGTAAAACATGGAAACACAAAACAACTGAATATCAATCAACAACGCGAACTCCGGTCGAAACAAGAGTGAACTCAGGTGCTCCGGAAGAGTAAGCAGTTCCTGCTTGCTATAGCACACCCGTCGCGTTGCCAATAGTCCATTCAGCGTGTCAAATCCAGTAAAGGAAGACAAAACAACACACTATGACAAACCAACATCTGCACTCATCTGAGAGATCGAAATCCCATATTTGTCTATAAGTGCATGATGTCTTCCGTAAAATTTCTTGAGTGAAGACAGCAACCGAGGAGCAACATAACCCTGTGTGAGTAATTTTTGCGTCAGACGTGTCGCTCTGCTAAGGAAATCGATGTAAGTCCCGCACGCTCTGGAGTAACGAATCAATTGAGATACGTAAACTCCATAAGCTGGAGCTGACGGAATATTGCTACACAAGAAGGGGAAGTTGACGATTGGAAAGTTGAAGTCATCACGTTTGTCATAGAGCCTTGTTGAAAGTCTTCCTTGAGAGTCAATTTCGAGATGTAGATCTAAATATGAAGCAGACTTCCTAGAATCCGTTGTGTCCTTTATCTCAAGCTCCTGTGGATATATGAGATGGAGAAAGTCACCAAATCGAGAATTGTTTAGTGAAAGGACATCATCAATATAACGGAACGTGAGGTTGAAAGAGAGAGCTAGTCTACGGTCTTTTTTGTCTAGAAGAGATTGCAAGAAGTCCACTTCATATGAATGAAGAAACAAATCAGCAAGCAAAGGTGCACAATTAGTGCCCATTGGGATCCCTATTGTTTGCTGAAAAACACGTCCACCAAACTGAACAAATATGTTGTCAATAAGAAAGTTGAGCATGTCGATTATTTGGTCTTCTGTAAATTTGTTCTTTTTCTTGGACTCATTGATGACAAAGTAAGTCTTGGTATAATCGACTACAACTAAAAGTACAATGTCTTAAAATGTAAAATGTGTCAATAGAATTTCGGTTAAAAATATCCTATCAATTACAGATTGTTCACGACATATATTGAAATTGGACATCAACCCGATGAAGCATTATCCGATCCCTATTAAGGCACAAACAAAAAAGCCAATAGCTATGTTGCATTTATAATTACAGAGCTGCATTTGTCAATACAAGACTACATCAAAGAATTCTGCATTTTGTAATGGTCTATAATATTTTGGAAAGGAAAACGGTTAACGGTTGTTTTTGGTGTATTATTTGTACTTTTACCACTTAATTTACATATGATTTAACTTCAAATACTTTTTATACATGTATATGATATTAACCCATTTTAGGTTTTAAAGTCTAAAAGCCTTTTGGTAATTATTACGAATATATTAGACTGAAGCACCACCAGAGGGCAAACTCCAAATCAGTGAATACAATTGAATAAAACAATAAATAAGAGATTAACTATATAAAACATATAAAATCAACTTTAATAGCAATCAATAAAACGGTTGCCCTTGTTGCAAACACACCAGTCTTGCTGGTATCGCCCTACCTTGAATGTCTAGTCCGGAAAGGATCACAAAATGAAATCATTCTCCAAACCAACATCTGTACCTATCTAAGAGATAGAAATCTTACATTTGTCTACGGTGTTGTTAATTCCTAGAATGAAAACAACAATCGAAGTGTTACTTAGTCCCCCTAGCCGGAAAAAAATAAACTCCTTGGATGCATGCTTGAAAGAACATTGTAGTAACAATTATTAAAGAGATATTTTCATAATATCAAAATCAAAAGATATCAAGAGAACCAAGCGGTTATTCTTTTCGACAAAAACGTAAACAAAACAACAACAGACTCACCAAAAGATTATGAGCTGACTTCTTAACAAGCTTAACTAGTTTTCCGATTCTCCCTTGACACCATTTGCGAGGATGGTTTCAAGAAACGATGCTTAATTTGTCATTCAGAAGGGACGAAAATTGTTGTCCTGTGAATTTGAAGAGCAATATGCAATACCCCTTGCACGTTAAAGACTCCTTAGTAGAGTTCAATAAATGTAAGGTCACAAACTGCATGCTGGAGAGGGATTCACACAAACATTTTTGGTCTTTAATTTTCTATCGATTGATTGGCTATCCCTTTCTTTTAGAACCATTTTAAACAAATCATTTTCATCATTTAAATCAAACGTTGAAATTTTTAACGTGAAGTTCGCGTTTTACTGGTGTTTAACCGCGTCTTCCCCATTTCCGTTTACGTCTGTCAAATACGAGTCCGAAAACGTCACAATTTACCATGTATAACAAGATAAATTGGATTTCTAGCGAAACATTTCATCCCTCTAATAGGCAATTGCTGTCCAATAAAACCCAATAATTTGTCTGTTAATGCTAGCTATGGAATATGTAAAGGCCTGTAAATTCGATTTTGGGCTAGCCTGTTAAATAGCCAAAGTATTAGTTTTCAACAACACTTTTTAAATCTAATTCATGAGCAGAAAGTGCCAATTTTGGGAAGATAATTGATTAAAATAAATGTTCTGTTTTGTATCTTTGGTGGCAAAGAGCTTCTTTGTAGCTTTCATGGGATTTTATTGTTTGGCTGAAAGCGTGTAAATGAGAAACGATTTATTGCTATACAAATTATTTGGATTGTGGACTCATTTTTAAAAAAAGAACTTAGAATTAACTGAATTCAATGTTCTATATATCTATTGATCATACCATAATACGTCCGCAATTTTTTTGCGGTCTTTTAAAATCAAAACACCAGTAAATGTAAGAGAAGTATACGTCAGAAAGTTTTTTTTATGAAACCATTAGTGCGATAATTTCTATAATATCTGTCAGTAAATGCGGAATAAAAAAAATGTGAAAAAAACTTGTAAGATTAAGATTAATTTAACGAATCGGTCATATAACAACAACTGTCGGGATGATTTTAATTGTACATTCATATTTACGGACTAGAATTATAATACTTATAGTGCTCATTGTGGACTGATCTATGGTGGTGCGACAAAGGGAAGATTAAATGCTCGTATGTGTGGCAACAGATTTGGAATCAGCAACGACAGATTTCATTTTCTTTACCAGCATTTTAACCAACCATTTTGTCTTTAAAAGTCCGTATTTTTGAAAAAAATACTACAGTACAAATAATCTCACTTTATGTACACCTTTTCGTAAAGAGAGAGAAGAAATATCGAATCGACGACTGGGAACCGCACTACATTATTGCTGCAACGACAACATTGGAAGTATCGGAAATTTATCCAACCCTATATGCAGTGATGTACATTGTAAATGTGATGAATCTTTTTGAAGAATGGCAGTCGTGGACATCGTAAATACAATGCACCAAAGTTTTGCATTGTGTAATGACGATATTGTTAGCAAGAAAAGTAAAAATAGAAATTTTGAAATATAAAAAAATATAAAAACCAGTTTAATAAGAAAGTTGATTAACTAAGGAAAAAAGAAATGAATAGGTTTATAAAATAAATGTTTATTATAATTTTAAGTTTAGAAGTTTAAATTAAGAAATAAAAATAAATGTCACACAAAAGTTACATAAGATTATAGGGAAGAATTAAAGATAAAAAGAAATAAATCTATAAGTGTTGTTTTCCATTAAAAGATTATTTTGACATGCTTGAGTTTACACAATTTATGTAATCCCTTCTGATAAGATGAAAAAAGGCGACAAAACATCTTAAAAACAAAATTAACTCTATTGTCCTTTATAATTAAATAGTCTAGAAAATTTCATTGGTTAAATAAATTATATGTTTTAATAAGAATAATAAATTAACCAATCAAAGTACATATCTGGTAAGGTCTTTGTCCCAAACCATCACGTGGGACGGGACTACACGGTCCCAATCCAAAAGGTCACTTTACTTTTGGATTGCGGAAAATAAAGATCTTAAACCATATTTATTTTCGTTACCAGGTGTGTATCTTTGATAAGTATTTTGATAAAGAAACTTTATTTAAAGAACTTTGATTAATTTATAAAGTATTTTAAAACAGTTTGAATAATTGAATAATGATAAATTTAGTAAATAAAAATAATATTTATTAGAACGAGACATGATGCATTATCTGTACACTTTGTATATATCTTTTATTTGACTTTTACTTTTGGATTGCGGAAAATAAAGATCTTAAACCATATTTATTTTCGTTACCAGGGACACGCCTCGAAAGACCACCACCGCAAACCCTGCAGTTCCCCAGTTTATCATATTGTCTATCAAAATGTAGTTTCCAGAAGAAGCCAGTGTTAAACCCATTTAAATGGGAAATGGACTTAAGCAAAACTAAACAGTTTAAAATGTAGTTTGAATCAACAAATAACTTTTCCATTCCGTTTTGGAGGGAAAGGGGAGACAATACAAATGAAGCGACGTCTCTCCCCCTTTTGTCTCCAGAACATGAACAATTTCCTTCATCACAGATGGCGGAGACGGAGGAGAAGATTCCGGCACCATCGCCAAGCCAAGCGAGGTTAGATTCGATTCCCCACGAACGAAGATATCTAATTTAGACATTTGGAAACTTAATTTGGACAATTGGAAACTCAATTCGGACTCATACTTACTTCTACGCGCAGAAAAGCAGAATTGTTAGAAAAATAACAAACCAAACTATTTGGACTTCACAAAATTCTTCGGAACAAGCAAAAAGACGACGAGCGAACTGAGACGAAACAACAGAACTTTTTGAAGAAATTTGTAGGCGACAAACTGATTCGGATTCGATGGAGAAATGGACCTATAATTTGAAATATTCAACTTGTGTTTTAAATTTTTCTATTGGACTTTAAATAATGTCTATTTATACTGTTTGATTTGCTTGTACAGATGTATCATTGTCTCAATTTTCGTAAGTAACGCTTGAACTAAATTTTGTGAAAATAACTAAGTTAAGACTAAAAATATAATTAAATCTAAATTTCAATGAATATGGTATAAGAATTTCAAGTTAAAATTGTTCTTTATAAGTAACTAAAAGTTTGATTAAATAATTAAAAAAAAATAATCAAAATAAAATCACTAATTATCTAAACTATTCAATAAATTATCTCAACTTGATGTATATCAAAACGACAAAATGTTTATGTGAAAATAAAAGAACCATGTATAAAATAATAAAATCCCCAAAATGAACATGATAACGTTAGTGTTTAAGAAAAGAACAATCTAAAAAAAAATCGTCAAAACATCTATAAAAAGCAAACTGCAAAAGTGTATTAATAAGGTGTTGTTCAAATTCCTTAAACTTGAGAGCAGATTTTGACTTGACGAAGTTATTAAAATTTGCAATGATTCTTTTGTGTTAAGAGAGAACTGGTAACGGAAGTTACAATCCTTAAACTTCACTTGATTGTAATGTAGAAATTTTGTTATATTCATAAAGTAAAATGAAAAAAAAAATAAGTAGCCGATGAGCTAATATAAATTGAGTAGCCGATGAGCTAAAATAAATTGAGTAGCCGATGAGCTAAAATAAAATGAGTAGCCGATGAGCTAAAATGGATCCAAATGAGCAGATAACTTTTACAGGGTCAAATTAGGTTTAGTTATAGACAAATCTAGATACCTGAAAAGATAAAGCTGTGATTAAAATAAAGAAACAAATGAAGAAAGTTAAAAGAAAAAATAGTGCACTATATATAAGTTATGTGTTGCAGTTTCGTCAGCTTTGTTTTCTTTAAGCGATTACTATAATTATTGAGTAAAATTTGAGTTATAAATTTCCCTTTAAAGGAAAAGATATTTGATTGAACCATAAGAATTTTTTTGAGGTCTTGAAGAAATGGCCATCTCAAGATTTTGATAATAAAAATTAGTGCTGAGTGTGGAGATGCATCCCACACATAACGTGGTGTAATGAAATAAAATAGTCTTTTAAAGATTAATTTGTGATCAAATAAGATGCTTAATAAGTAATCAAATGCTTTAGAAACTATGCATTGTCTGTAAAACTTGCCGAGCACATTAACATAAAATAAAAAAAGTAAGAAATGAAGATATGACAAACGGAGGAATTGCTCCAAAAATGCGGCACGGGCGGACATTGCACTCGGGCGTGGCCCAAAGAAAAGGGTGACACGTGACCGTACGTTCGTCCGGAGATCGTATAATGATGATACATACAAATGAAATGAATATTCCACATTTAACTACATTTACTTGAATGTTGCAGAGTTCGAACAAGTCTTTGAAAACAATATATTTATCATAAAAAAAAATAACATCATAGCGTGGCAGTTTGCCGGCTAAAAAAAAATAATAAATGAGAGTAAAATTGTGCAAATTGAAGGAGCAATTTAAAATAAACTACGGGGATATGTAATGACGATATTGTTAGCAAGAAAAGTAAAAATAGAAATTTTGAAATATAAAAAAAATATAAAAACCAGTTTAATAAGAAAGTTGATTAACTAAGGAAAAAAGAAATGAATAGGTTTATAAAATAAATGTTTATTATAATTTTAAGTTTAGAAGTTTAAATTAAGAAATAAAAATAAATGTCACACAAAAGTTACATAAGATTATAGGGAAGAATTAAAGATAAAAAGAAATAAATCTATAAGTGTTGTTTTCCATTAAAAGATTATTTTGACATGCTTGAGTTTACACAATTTATGTAATCCCTTCTGATAAGATGAAAAAAGGCGACAAAACATCTTAAAAACAAAATTAACTCTATTGTCCTTTATAATTAAATAGTCTAGAAAATTTCATTGGTTAAATAAATTATATGTTTTAATAAGAATAATAAATTAACCAATCAAAGTACATATCTGGTAAGGTCTTTGTCCCAAACCATCACGTGGGACGGGACTACACGGTCCCAATCCAAAAGGTCACTTTACTTTTGGATTGCGGAAAATAAAGATCTTAAACCATATTTATTTTCGTTACCAGGTGTGTATCTTTGATAAGTATTTTGATAAAGAAACTTTATTTAAAGAACTTTGATTAATTTATAAAGTATTTTAAAACAGTTTGAATAATTGAATAATGATAAATTTAGTAAATAAAAATAATATTTATTAGAACGAGACATGATGCATTATCTGTACACTTTGTATATATCTTTTATTTGACTTTTACTTTTGGATTGCGGAAAATAAAGATCTTAAACCATATTTATTTTCGTTACCAGGGACACGCCTCGAAAGACCGCCACCACAAGCCCCTCAGTTTCCAAGTGTATCATATTGACTTTAAAAATGTAGTATTCAGAAGAAGTTAATGAAACCCCCAAAATGGGGATGAAGTAAGAAAAGATGAAATGTAGTTTACAAACAAATAAACTTTCCATTCCGTTTTGGAGGGAAAGGGGAGACAACACAATGAAGCGACGTCTCTCCCCCCTTTGTCTCCAGAACCGACGTCTCTCCCCCCTTTGTCTCCAGAACCAACAATTTCCTTCATCACAATTGTATCAATCAACGGATTGCTTCAACCTCTGGAGATTTATCACATTCGATCTAAACTATACTCTATTTCCCTCTCTAAACTGAATACTTTGTACAAAACATGTCTAGAAAATCAGGTCACTGACCTAAACTCTAACATTATAGACTCACTGCTATCGTTCTTGATAATGGTTATAACCGTTTATTCAAACCTGTTGGATTTTCACACGAAAACATTAAAGACAATCAATCCTTTTCTTTCACTTCCAATTTTAAACAAATGATTAGATTCTATTTATTAAGGTAATATTCTACACCACTAATCTGGTATGGAATATAAAAGTATTCACATATCACTTATTCCTATACTTCCACCATTGCACCTAAGGTCTTCAACTATAAACAAGTATTGTGGGATTTCCAAATCAATTACATCAAAGCAAAACTACTATACTGTTCTCATGAAAGGTTCCCATTTAATTATAGTACCTCTGCATGGCCATGTTATCACTGATGACCTCAACATCGTGGAAAATGGCTTACTTGGAAATGTTTTGAATAAGGACCTAAATATTGTTAGCCAAGACAAATAAATCGGAGCCATAATTTCAAAACAACAAAGCATGGATTCAGTTGAAGACTGTGCCAGAAAATGGGCATGTAAAGTGAAGACTTGTCGGAATGGGTTACAGCTGTGAGGTCATTTGTTTTGAAAAAAAATCTTTGAAAGACTGAATGAGCAGTAAGGCAACATGCATTTTCAGGAATTTTCAGTTACCAAACTTTGTCCACCTTACATGACAAATATGTTGTTATACCTGCAGAAAAAGCACCAAATAACATCATTTTTGTGCGCAAGAAACGCTATATTGAATGTTATAACTGAATCAGGGGTTGGTTGTACCAGCAATAGCACCACATACACTGCTTCAACACTGTCTAAAGAGAAAAGTATTGACAATCACAAATCTGTTATTTTCTCCTTCGGCTTTTCTGTTGGTGCCAACAACTATGACATTCCATACCTGTATTGGATTCCTAAATTACATAAAAATCCAAGCAAACAGCGCTTCATTGCAGGGTCATCCAACTGTACCACTTAACCTCTTTCAGTTCTTTTAATTTCATTACTAACGGCAATAAAATCCAGCCTCCAGAAATGTAACGATTAGTGTCATTCTAGGAATGGTGTCAATCAAATGTGGATCCTGAAGAATTCATAAGAACTGATGGAGATTCCTAACTCTAAATCAGTTTCATCTTATTACAACAGATTCGGTTGTTGTCATCACTCAAGAAATTTTACGGACGACATCATGTGCTTGTATACAAATACGGGATTCCTATCTCTCAGATGAGCACAGATGTTGGTTTGACATAGAGTTTTGTAATGTCATCCTTACCGGATTTGACCAACACTTAATCGATCTTTGGCAACGTGACGGGTGTGCTATAGCAAGCAGGAACTGCTGACTCTTCCGGAGCACCTGAGTTCACTCTCGTTTCGACTTGAGTTCGCGTTGCTGAATGCGGTTTTGTTGTTATGTGTGTTTTTGTTTTATGTTTTTATGTGGTTTGTTTTGTTGTGATGATTTTTGTCTGCCGGTTTTGTCTTTGTCTTTACGGTTTTATGATACTGATTACCCCTTTGGTACACCTTTGCTTCTCTAGGAAGTCTGCTCCATATCCAGATCTACATCTATCTTGAAACATTCTCTTAAGGAAAACGTTCAACAAAGCTCTATGACAAACGTGACGACTTCAACCTTCCAATCGTCAACATTCCCTTCTTGTCTAGCAACAATCCGTCCGCTCCAGCTTATGGAGTTTACGTATCTCAATTGATTTATTTGTCCAGGGCATGCGGGACATCGATTTCCTAAGAAGAGTGTCACACAAAATGCTCACACAGGGTTATGTTGCTCCTCGGCTGCTGGCTTCACTAAAGAAATTTTAGGGAGGACATCATGCACTTATATACAAATATGGGATTTTGACCTCTCTGATGTGTGCAGATGATAGTTTGTCAAAGGGTTTTGTTTGTCTTTTTTTACCGTATTTTACACACAGAACTGACTGTTTGCAATGCAACGGGTGCGCTATGCATGCAGGAACTGCTTACTCTTGCAGAGCACCTGAGTTCACTCTTGTTACGACTGGAGTTCACGTTGTTGATTGATAAATTCATTAGTTTTGCATGTCTGTTTTTGTCCTGTTCTCATTGATGTATAGTCTCTGCCCTCTTGAACTTTTGACTCTCGGTTAACCCAATGGTACCTCTGCTTCTTTGATAGCAAAACTTGGTATTTTGAAAAAGGAAGACTAATAAATGTTAAACCGATTAAAAGTAATATTTTATAGCTGTTCCTACAGAAGGTCTTTCTTCCGTTACATTTTACTTGTTTTATCTTGCTTTTCTCATAAGTCAAGCTTATCGTGATTGCTGTGTTTATATTTTTTTTTACACTGTCATTAATTTTGAATAGCTTACACAAACAGACAAATTATTTGGTCTTGTTGGACTGCAATTATTATGGTGTTGCTGTTTCAAGTGTAGTGTCGTTGGGTTTTGCGTCTCCTTTATTTTCCGTTCTCTTTTATGTCTAGCGATTCGTAAATAAAAGTAAAAACAAAATTACTCAAATGTCCATGAGACAAGACAAAACAAGGAAGACACACCAGTAAAATTGAATATCGCAATGGTTCTGACTTGGTACAGGCATTTCAAAAGAAATGGTGGGTTAAACCAGATTTAAAGGCGCACCAAACCTCCTCCTTCCGTTGCGATCTTTAGGTCCGGTAGCTACACGAAACACAAAAGATTTGTGAAGACATATTAGTTAGAAGTTTTCAACCCAAGAGCTCCGTAGGTTTTTACAATGGTTTTAGCTTTTTTGTGATCCTCCTATACCATATCACTTTCTGATTTGACCACATTTCATTTTAGTATGATTTTTTCACAATTTTTTTGTACATTTGATGCAACAGTTCCCCTAACTTTTTTGGGTTTTATAATTGGTTTTAGATAATCTTGATTTTCCTTTATCATTATTACTTTCTCATATAGCTACATTTTCTTAATAATATCATTCCATACAATTTTTGTACATTCAATGTTATTTATTCTTTCCCTACTTTAAGAAACCACTTAAAACTGACCAAAACACATAGATCAAATATTGCTGTAAATAATGGACATTCCAATTAAACGTCGGAAATTGTCTCGACCTTCTCATATAGATCTCCATTAGTTTTCTGGCAATTTCTTAGCAATATTTATCCACAAGTGTCTAACAGTTCCGTTGGCACCTTTGATGGTTCTTCCATTCAATTGACAGGTTGATCCTGACTAATGTTTAATACGGCGTTTTGTCACTTCCGATAAGTATTCGTATGTAAGCTTAGACTGAAGTTAATAGGCTGGATGTAATAGGAATGATCCGTTATATTTGTTGGATAAGACCAAGCCATAATTACTCTTGTCAAAGTTTTAAAGATGTTTACTCAAGTTTGGCAGACCAACGATTACGGTTAAACTGTCACGTCTTGTATATTTTTTGCGCATTGAGCAGTCCTTCGTTTTTTGGCACTTTATTTAAACAAAATAAAACATATTTGTTGAAATAGCAAACATTAAGTCATTAAATGGAAATTACCATAATGAACGACTTGATGCATATAAGTCATATAAGTAGATATGTGTAAGAATGCTACATTTATTATAACCCAGTTAACGTTTTCTTTGGGGTAGTTTTTATACCACCATTCATCAGAGAGAGCGCTTTATTGGCTTCTATTTTGTCCGTCTGTCTGTTTGTCCGTGAAAAACTTTTGGTTTCTACAGATGGGATTGGTTTCGAATTGATACACATCTATAGCATAATGTACATGTACATGTAACACACCTTTCTCGGTCAGTCTGGCGTCTACTTCCTGTTTTCTGAATGATCAAGCGAGCAAACGAAACCTAAGTTTATTTTTCATATTTTTTATCATAACGAGTTTCTTATGTTTGGTTTAATACGACGTTTTGTCACTTCTGATAAGTATCCGTATGAAATCTTGGACTAAGCTTAATAGGCTGAACGAAATGAAAAGGATCCGTTATATCTCTAGAATAAGACCTAGCCATAATTACATCTGTCAAAGTTTAAAGATGTTTGTTTAACATAGGCAGAAAAGGGATACATGAACTTGGATAAAAAGTATGGTGTTTTTCTTGTACTTTTGCCGATTCAATTGCCTCTTGCTTTTGTTTTTGCCTTTTTCTTAAACAAAATAATCCACTTGTTGAAATGGCATATACATAGTATAGTTCCGCTGTATCATAATTTTTGCGAATTAAAAAATCCATGTGTTTTTCTTTACACTTTCTAGCAAATGACATGATACAATAGGCCTTTTTAGAAAGTATTCACCGGACTTGCGGACCCGAGCAATCTTATACTTATTTACTACAGGTTTACGACTTTCCGGGTCGGCCTCGCCATTGAAATTCTGTTGAAATTAACAAAATTCGTCTATCTGTTAAAACATTTTTAAATCTGTCTGCCACAGTCTTAAACTACTAAAACATACGTTAACATCCAAGACTTTACTCCAAACCAGTTTATTTGAACCGAAAAGGGGAAATTACGCCAAAAACAGATAGGGATAAATTGATGTTTTCTTTAGCTCAACATTGATCACAAAATGTGGCCGACCAACAAAGGGAAACTACTCTTGCAAAAATTGAAAATAAAAGACTCGGAATCGGAATTCTGCATGACTTAAGGTAAAATATCACCCATCTTCTTTGTATAGATGCATTGAGTTGCAAACATATTTAAACCGCAATGTTTTCTGATTACTTAATTTAAAGCGTCTTATAGGCATTTCAATTTTTATTTGAAGTTTAATTATGATTAGTTCCCTTTTGGAATTTGAATATTATTTTTTTTAACTATATTTCATTATATTTTGAATATATTTATTTATTTCATATTTACTTGAAAAGTATATCCATGTAATATTTGCCACTTTCGATTAGTGTTCGCATGTTTTCTTAGACTTAAATTAATAGGCCAAATGTGATGAGAAGGATCCGTCATATTTTTCGGATAAGACTAAGCCTTAATTACTCCTGTCATATAGTTTCAAAGATGTTTATTCATGATTGACAGAATAGTGATAAAGGTATAAAAATTGTAGGTCATCTGTCATTTCTACTATGTTTTCACGCAGTTCCAAAATGCCTTCTTTGTACTGAATTTACATCAAATAACCGTTTTTTAATAATAAGAAATAAAAGTATGACATTAGTAAATTGACAGTGTATCAGTGTTTTGTCTAGAACAAACAAAGGTGTATTAATTGGTAAATCTTCTTAATTCCGAGTAAGCTTAGACAAAATCGGTAGACAAAAAAACAATAAAAAAAACAAAGCAAATAAACAAAACACATCATGCCACCAAAAAACCTGAGTGAATTCAGGTGCTCTGGCAGAGTCAGCAATTCCTATTCGCCTCGCTATACCACACCCGTCACATTGCCAAACGCCAATGTAGTGTGGGTCAAATCCGGTAAACAACGATAATACTAAACCTCGATGTAAAGCAATATCTGTGATTATTGTGATCATCATCATCATCATTGTCTGCAAGCACATGATGTTTTTCCTAAAATTTCTTGAGTGACGACATCAACCTGGTGCCAACCTAACCATGCGTAAGCGTGTTGGTGGAGTTTAAATTCCCAGAGGTTAGCATGATCCTATTTAAACACATTCGGGTTGCCGAATACTTTAAAGCTATGGCAATTCAACTGAAAGTTCAAAACAGTCAAGCTTTAAGGTTGTTTCCATCCGATGCATATTTTTTTGATTATTACTATTATTATTATTATTATTATTAAAAGTTCTAGTTAGTGTTTGGCTTTTTCAATCTTTTGGAAAGAACACTTCTGATGAGTCTTGAATACATAATTCGCGCGCCAAGCGTAGCAATATTTAATGCCAAGAACTTTTTTGTTATCTTTTGTGCAGTGTATAGTAGCAACAATCGAAAAAATGTTTAGGAAGATTTTTTTTGTGTTTTAGATGTCAACAAGGGCCTCCTAGTACTATAGCAAATTTAAAAAGGTCAATGACAGGTCAAATTTTATATTTTTTAATTTTAATTTTAATTTAATCTTAGAAAAAAAACTAAATTTTTAAGTTAATTGCCACCAAGTCTTCCGGATTATATAGAATTAAAAAAACAACAATTCACCTTGCAATGAACTTAAAATTCACAACTTAACTAAGTGAAAGATTTCTAGTCATAGTGCTTTTGACACTCCATTTAATTCTAGTGTGATTTTGTCATGATATAATATCTAAGTGGAGATTTTTGCGCAGCTATTTGAAGCAAAATCGATGGCAAGAATGTAGTTCATTTTGTCTTCATTCTTTGTCTAAAGGCAAGTTATGATAGAATATAATAAGTTGTGAAAGAAGTGTAAGTGACACCACATCCCACATTATCAAGCAGCAAATGAAATACAAAACCAAAAAAACCCAACCATATGAGTTTAAGAGGCTGTCAATGTAGAAATCAGGCAAAAGCCTACAGAATCTTGCACATAAAGAATTTTATTCCAGCAAATTTATAATTTTAATGTATTGTTGGACTTATATGTATAACAAAAATCACCAGGATTCGTTTGAAAGCAACATGGATGACTTGTGATTCAGCCTTAAAGTTCATGAACAAAGCAACCGAATTTTGCAAATATGCAAGAGTTATTTCCCCTTTTCTGCATATTTTCAATGCATTCTATATAAATCATATCTAAGTTATCAATTTAATTAACCAAAAATCTGCATTTGTTTTGGGGAATGGATGTAAACCTGATGTGAAATCAATGATAACTTTTTGAAAAACAAAATTTGTCATGTGCCAGATTTTGCCTGGATTTTGCTTAGACAGCCTCTTAACGGATTCTTAGTGGTTTACATACACATATAGTGTCCATCTTCTGAAGAAAACTTCCCTCATAACGTTTGTCATAGAGCCTTGTTGAGTCTTCCTTGAGAGTCTATTTCGTGATGTAGATCTAAATATTAACCATCTTTTGAAGCAAACTTCCCTCATAACGTTTGTCATAGAGATTTGTTGATAGTCTTCCTTGAGAGTCTATTTCGTGATGTAGATCTAAATATTATCCATCTTTTGAAGCAAACTTCCCTCCTAACGTTTGTCATAGAGATTTGTTGAAAGTCTTCCTTGAGAGTCTATTTCGTGATGTAGATCTAAATATTAAGCAGACTCCCTAGAATTCGTTGCGTGCTTTATCTCACATGCCTGAAAGTATATGAAATGGAGAAAGTCACCAAATCGAAAATTGTTCAGTGAAAGAACATCAGCAATATATTGGATTGTGAAGTTAAAGAGAGTGCTAGTCTGTGATCTTTTTTTTTGTCTAGAAAAGATTTTAAGAAGCTTCATACGAATGAAGAAACAAATCAGCGAGCAAAGTACATAAATAGTGTCCATTGAAATCCTTTTTTTTGCTGAAAAACATGTCCACCAAACTGAACAAATGTGTTGTCGATAATAAAATTGACCATAACAATAATTTGATCTTCTGTACATGTGCTTTTTTTTTCTTAGACTGATTGATGACAAAGTAAGTCTAAGTATATTCGACTACCAGATATTTGTTCCTGTTCTTTCCATTCTTTTTGGAAAAAAACTGTGTTAGATCAGCTGTTCCAAATCGTGCTTTGAATTTTTTATGTGGAATAGAAGTGGAAGGAGTTGAGAAATCGAACTTTTTGATGCTGTTGCAAGATGAAATTGATTTAAAACTTCAAATCACCCGAATTCACTCTTGTTACAACTTGAGTTAGCGTTGTTGATTTCTGATCGGTTTATTTTGTGTTTTTTATTACCGGTTTTGTCGTTGCCCTTCCCGTCTTCTGACAAAAGAATGCACAATTGGTTCCTCTTTGCTTCCTCCGTCAGTTTTTTCGAATTCTTCAATATCCACATTTGATCGACACCATCACACAATTTGTGGTTGTCAATCATTTCCTTCTTAGACAGTGTTGGAGCTGTGCATGTGGTGCTTTTGATGGTACAAACAACCCCTAAATTACCTGTCAAGCAGTTAATATTGTGTTTCCTCTGTACACAAAATACTGTAATTTGTTGCGTTGTCTGAAGGTAGAACATAATATTTGTTCGTAAGGTTGACAGTGCTTTTGCAACATCAGCGTTGTTAAAAATGGATGTTACTTGAGTGCTCATAGAGCCCTTCAAAGAATTGATTCTTTTATATGACCTTACAGCTTTAACAACTCTGAGAAAACGTCATTTTCTTTCCCCTGTTCTTTCTTGTCCCATTTTCTGCCATAGTCTCCAACTGAACCCATAATCGTTGAAAATTATGTTTCCAGTTGATACGTGTAAGATCAAGATATTTTGATCCTTAAGCCAAACCTTCGCAAAGCAAGTCATTTTCCACGATGTTCAGGTAATCAGTGATAAAGCGGCCAGAAGGACTTATCATCTTTATTCAAATGAGCTAAATGTATTGTTAAGCCCTTAGTTATTTTTAATGGTTAAATATTAATGGTTGTTTCGCAAAATCCATTTAAGTATGATTGTAGCAGAAAAAAAATCTTTCTTATGACAAATAAGGTTATTTTAAAACATTTATTTCTATTTGGTAAAGTACTCATGTTTTCTTTGATATGGTTGTATTAAATGATTCAACAATAGCAGCTGCTTGTTTTAAGTTGATTAACTTTGATAAAACTTTATACGTTACAAGGAGCCAAATGTAACGTATATTACATGTATGAGAAAAGCACATTGATTGGTTAACGTAATTAGATACCATGTTGACATATTACTTTAATGATCAATTAGATACGAATAGTGTCGTATTTCATATGTTATCAAACATCATGATATATCAATCAGATATGTATCTCAAATCATATAATAAATTATTAATCATAACGAATTTTTACTTTTGATTTTTGAGCCTTTAGATTAGATTTACCGATCACTGTATCTATAATTAATAAAGAAATAAATCAAATAGATGATAATCAATGAGAATAGGGCGTTCAGAGAACAAAGGTGAAATTTATGCAAAACCTACATGCAATATTAAGTTTTCGGAATAGTGTCTCACTTATCAACAAAAAGTTTATGTATGCACATGATGAAATTTATTTTAAAAATTGGTCACATACTTTTCCACTAGTTTTCTAACTTCCTTGAAATTTGATTAATAAGAAAAACATTGTTTCTCTCTAAAAGTTTGTATCAAATATAATATATAAAATCGAAATAGCGAAACTAAATTTTACATCCTTTATACTATTAAAAGTCATCTTTTATTCATTGAAATAAAGTCTTAATTTTACAAAATGCTCGTTAAAGATGTCTGGGTTTACACCTCTTTTGTTTTTTTCACTACTGTATAAATTCAGATCTCCAGATACACACGAAAACCTTTACACCAGTAAACATCAAGAAATTGCTTTTATATCCACTATAGCAGACATGTAAGCTTACTTGCGTTGACCACTGACTGGCTTACTTTTACATGTTGTCAGTTTTTGTCCCGTTCTTGTTTGTGTTTATTGTTTTTGTCTATGCCCTTTCGGACTTTTGACATTCGGATACCCCATTGGTACCTCTGCTTGTTAAACAGGCTTATGATAGCTTTTGATCAGTAACAAAACTATGACTTCTTAATAAAGACTTGTAACAATAGCACTTTTGTTTGATTTCCACATGTTTTCATATTTAAAAGGCAAATATGAAAAGGGGATACGTTAATTTTTCTATGACTGTTTTTACTTTTGGTAAATAGACTGGAACTGTCTCAAAGTTAACATGACGAACGCAGTCACAAAGTCGCAACTGCTCATGGAACCATAACTGCTTTTCAACGTAACTTGAAAGCAGTCTGGTGTCTGCTCAGCCACTAGACAAGTCACGCGTTAACTTTATGTCTGCTTTTTAAGTTAACTTGCCGTACAGGCAATGTTTGCACCCATTTGTACTAGATACTGCTCAGAACCATATGTCAAAAAAGTCAGGTCCTGTCTTTAGTGTAACATTTATCATTCTTATGGGCTCACTGACAAAACTCTGACATAAGCACAACGACAAATGGCACAAATCAAGTCTTTAAAAGTCGCAGCAAAGGGGCATTGTCCTGTAGTCACAAATATAAAAATCCAACTAGTCATGATCAGTAGCTTAGAATGGATATTCTAACATACGATTATAATGGTGGTTTTTTCACCTCTTAGAGTGCATACAGGCTTATTCCATGAAAAACACACACGCATAAAATATTATTATGAATTATTTAAGTTATCATTAAATCTGTGTCTGCTAACTAACTGATATAATAAGTAAAAATTGTCATGGTCTGAAATGGTCCTCGAACGCTTTTGATTAAATATTGCTAAATAAATTTCTGTTGCAAATACACTTAATTGTGATTTTCTTTTGCTAATGATAAGTACTTTAAATAGCAGTAATAAATATAAACTATATAGGATAAAAATGGATAAAAAGAATTTGTTTCTACTAGATGAAAGTTATACATGTTATAACATAATTACCTACTTGGGATGATTAAATCTAAATGTCTTAGAAAAAAAGACAAAGCATGGCAATATGCACTGGGGATATTGAAAATTAAATTAAATTCTAGCTAGTACCTTGTTGCCCTTAGTAATGATTTTTTGTCCGGAAATTACAGCAACAGTTTCGATATCATGTTCAAGTATATTTGACGTTTACGAGTTTATGAACATCTAATTTCCCTTTTGTACATAACCTGTTTGGTTTTTTATTGACTGAAAGTAGCGAAGATGTACCATATGGGACGATCTACTGTCGTTTATTAAAAAAACAAGACAAAACTAGTAGACGTTAAATCTCAAAAGAGCAAACCACTGATAATACAAAAAAAAACGTATATTACAACCAAACCACAATTAGTAAAATGAACTCGAATGGAAAAGGAGATCCATAGAAACTAAACATTTCTAGACACTTTTGTACTTCGTTGCTCCTTTAAAAGACTCTTTTCGTCCCGGATATTGCTACAACAGCTATCGAGATCATGTTCATTTTTTGACATTCACGAGTTTATGAGCATCCAATATTGTCCTGCTATTTACTGACGTACAGCGTATGATTTTCTGATATCAATAGATATAATCAACTTTTATTATTGGTTTTTTGTATACGCATCGCATCTAATGTATCAATAGAGAAACAGCATTTGTATATTATACCTTGTTAGGTTAATTATTGACTGAATATTTAACAACAAACCCGCAATTGCTTATGTGAACTTAAGCCAAAACGAGAGTGAAATCAGGTGACCCTAAAGAGCATATAAACTAAAGATTTATATATAAAACAAGAGTTAACACTAAAGTATGTCTCGCCTGCCGGCACCATCAGAAACAATTATCCTTTATTACTTCCACTATATTTTGCATTTACATGGATTTTCAGTTTCTGAGATCAAAAGATGTTTATAGAACCTAAACATTGCAAATATATGCAATAAAAATAATCAAAGTCACTCAACCGGAAAATCAAGGTCAAGGTCAAAAGATGAGGATGTAACTGTGCTAAGCTACTACTGGGACATATGCATACCAAGTTTCATCAACCTAGGACTTATAGTTCTTGAGATATGGAGGTGCTTGCAAAACTTTTCCAATGCTATTATATGTATTGAAAATTGTCAAAGTCACTCAACTGAAAAATCAAGGTCAAGGTCAAAAGATGGGGATGCAACTGTGCTGAGCTACTACTAGGACATATGCATACAAAGTTTCATCAACCTAGGACTTATGGTTCTTGAGATATGGAGGTGCTCGCAAAACTTTTCCATTGCTATTATATGTATTGAAAATTATCAAAGTCACTCAACCGAAAAATCAAGGTCAAGGTCCAAAGATGGGGATGCAACTGTGCTGAGCTAGTACTGGGGCATATGCATTCCAAGTTTCATCAACCCTGGACCTATAGTTCTTGAGATATGGAGGTGCTCATAAAACTTTTCCAAAAAGTTAACGCCGCCGTCACCGCCGCCGCCGCCGGTAAAGTAACACTTATGTCCCGCTCTGCTTCGCAGGCGAGACAAAAACGAGCTGTAAACTCTTGTAAATCTAATTTTGTACCTCGTCGCCTCTTTTAAATGACTTTTTCGTCCCGGATATTGCCGCGACAGATTTCGATATCATGTTCATCGAAGTATATTTGACGTTCACGAGTTTATGAGCATCCAATATTGTCCTGACATTTACTGACATTTATTGACATACAGCGTATGATTCTCTGATAGTAATCAAGATTAACAACTGTATTTATTGGTGTTTTTGTGTTCCTATCACATCCAATATCTCAATAAACAAGCAGCATTTGTACATAACATGTTAGCTTCATCATTGACTGAAATTGTTCTAGTCTTTCATTCTCATAAAGTCAAAATTGGTCTTTGATTAGAATAGGTTTGATAGTGTTCACCATACAATCGACGACCAGGTAAAGTATACCACATAAAAAGACTTAAATTAATCTAGTCTTTGATAATCATAAAGACAAACATAATGTTGATTGGTCTCTGATGAAATAGTTTTCATAAAGTGTTCATTGAACTTAATCACCATAGAAAAAGAAGATGAAGTGATGTGAATAAGTATATTCATAAGTATATGACATCATTTCTTATACAAAAATATTGGATTTCTATCTCACAGATGAGCGCAGATTTCGGTTTGTCATTCGGTTTTGTTTTGTCTTCATTATCCAGATTTGTCACACTGAATTGACAGTTAAATGCACGACGGGTGTGCTATAGCATGCAGAAACTATTTACTCTTCCAGAGCACCTGAGTTCACTCTCATTACGACTTGAGTTCGCGTTGTTGATTGCTATTCAGTTGTTTTTATGTTGTCTGTTTTTTTGTCCTGTTCTCGTTGGTGTTTTTTCCTGGTTTTGTCTCTGCCCTTCTGGACTTTTGATATTCGGATGCCCCATTGGTACCTCTGCTTCTTGGTGTCTTGCTTCATGCAATAGTAATGGATGTTAATGATAAACAGCTATCATATATATTTCAATATCTTTTCAGCTGTTTTGCAATTGACTTTAGATTAAAAAGAAAATCGAAGGGAACGGTATAAATGGAAACATTTAATCCATATAAAGATTAAAAAAACAATGTACAAATCAAATGGTATAAACTCACAATTTGTCAAAAAATTAAGGGGAATTTCGAAATTAAAATAAACACATAATTTAATGTTTTCAAAACTATTGTTTACTGTAAACGTGGATTTTTTTTCGGGGTGATATTTTTCGCGTCTTTGTAGACATAACCTTTTGCGTGGGAAATAAATTTGTGTTTCTACTGATTATTTGTATCATCTGCTTTAAGAAAAAAATCATTCGCTTGAGTGATATCTACGCAAGTATTTTGAGATCGCGAATTTAGCGAACATTACCCCCACCAAGCTCGAAAAACAGCGGCTATCTGCTCGTGTCCTTACATTTTCTATAGGTAGAATTACAGACTATCAGCTGTTGTTTTCGGAGCTTTCAGCCCGATGCAAACTTTTCCACGTTGATAGTATACATTTTTTCTTCCTCTTGAATAAACAAGATAGTCTACAGTTTGTGTTCAAGCAAGATAATGATTAAGGAACAAATGCTTATTACTGGTGAAAAACAATTTGCTTTAAAATGCATGTTCTGAAATATCCTTTTTTTAAATATTGAGATTAGTATATTTATTTCACAATCTTAAAATGCAATGAAAAAATTTACACTGAAAATCTTTAATGGCAGGGTAAACCCCATATCTAAATGTAATCAAAAACGTGGCATTGACAACTTTTCCATACCCTTGAATTTATATTGGAAAATTGTTTTCGCACTGGCGCTCCAGATAAGGGATATCAAATAGATTTTATAAAAGGAAATCATTATCAAACCAATAACAGACGAAAGCCGCATATCTATATACCAGAGTCAAAATAAAACTCTGAATAAAGAATGTGTTTCGTATTGGGGAAAACAGTGAGATTTTTTAATTGCTTAGTAATCTATATCAAAAATAGAAATAAGACTACTTCAAGGGGTACCCAACACTAAGGTTATAATATTTTATTTGCTTCTGATGAGAGGTTGCTCTTTAAAACTTCAATACACAGCAAAACCAAATTAACCGTTTTTATACCCATTTTGGTATTTGCATTTTTAAATCACTAGGTCAATCGCTGCTTTTGGACGAGAGGTTCCCGAGGGTAATCACATGCCTGGTTGTCAGACTTATCTGACACGAATTTACCAATTAATATCTAATATTTTTGCCATTGAAATTTCCGATTATTAAATTCAAAATCGTTTTAAACAACAGGATTTTTCCTTGTACTGCACATGCTGTATCCCTTTTCAAGCATTCCATGTGAAAATACCTAAAAATTCACTTTATAACTCTTTTATGATTAAACTCTCCATTGAAACCTGAATTGGTACAAAAAAAGCTTATAAATATAAGTTAAAGCATCACGTAGAAAATGTATTGACAAAAGTGGTCCCATCTGGTTGTTCTTGATTAGGCATTTCAGTGGAGACAGTCTTCGATGTTCACAAATAATAATTGCATACTGAATAAAGGAAAGTGACATATTTTTTTAAAGTGGTGAAAACCTAACTATATTCAATCCTACAATTCATAAGAAATAATACATGTACAGTGATTTCATTCATTTTTTTAATAGAAAAAATATATTACAGATAATAGAAGATTAGACAAACAATATATAAAATAGTTATAAATAATTAAAGAGCTTCTAGCGGAAATTCAAATTAATGTAGTAGAAGATAACACATTCAGCTGATTCACTGTGACTTGTTTTAGTTAAAAAAAACGGAGACAATTAATAGCATATTTGAAATAAAAATCATCGATTGAATCTTAGTTCCAATGTGCGCACTAAAAACATTTCGCATCTGTCCGATCTAGATTAAGGATATCAGTGGAAATAATCTTGATGGCGAGTAATTCAATATCTAAAGGAAGAAGCAAACGCGACATAATTATACCAGGGTAAAAAGATATTGTTAGTATTATATATATCTTAAAAGAAACAGATGTCACACTGTGAATCATTTATTTTCGTGGGTACCAATTGTCGTAGTATGATGACAGAGGATCAGTCCGTGGATTCTTAGATTCTTGGTTTTGAAGACTGCAGCATACAGATCAATATTTAATATCTTTTTCGTTGGGCATCGTTTTTTTCTTTGGTAAAGTCCAAACAAAAACAACGAAAATTGATACCCCAGGAATGATAATGAAACCGCAGTACTTATAGGTACTTGTAGTACGAAGACTACACGTTTTGAGCTTCTGGTATAGTTCTTAAAAGAGACTCAAGAGTAATCGTTGAGTTTACCTGCTAAAGGCCAAATTCAGTTTTACAGACCCTCCTTGTGCAACAACTGCTTTCGTATGGCATAATTTTTTATTTTTTTATTTTCATATGGTATGTTTCGAAATCAAAAGTGAAATGACTAGTGAAACTACTGATAATTTTTTATTAACGAGGAAATGCCTGTTATTTACATGGCTTTTTTTTATTTTTGAACAACACTTTAACTTCCATACACTAAACTTCAAAACCAGACAACATAGAGAAGCTGACCTTCATACAATCCATTTTTGATTGAACAAATAAACGGTATGGCTTTGATTTAGCAGAACGTCAATAAGAAGGATTGAAATTATGTGTAATTAACATTATGTATGTATAAGATTAAATGAATTAGCATGAAGATAAGATAAAGATCAATCTCATCTAAGATTTTAACACAATTTCAGGCTACTTCTGATTGGCTTATACAAAATGATTTTAATTGGACCTGACAACAACGAGTAGGGTTGAATTAATATGTTATTAACGAGAGTAATTATCTCGTAGGTACATTTTTGTAAGACTGCTTAACGATATAGCCAAGACCACCAATTGACCAACATGTCTGATTGGCAAATAATTATGTTGTGATACAAGTTTGTTTCTTTGCAAAGATGACCGGATAGAATCAAACTTTCACGTAATACAAGTAATATATACGATTACCTAGATTCAATTATTTTATCATGCAGAACGATTACTTGTTTACGATAATCTGATCTAACAACTGACTACTATTGCTGACCATGTCTAATTGAATTAGAATTAGATACTAGTTTAATTGGAGCTGACATCAACGAATAGGATTAAATTGATACATTATTAACACTAATTACCAGATTGAGAATGCATAACGTAGATAACCAGAATGGTTTCAAGAGAAACAGAAAATCTAAATGGAATACTAGGAGATTGAATAGAGTTTTGTTAGAAGTTTGATAACATTGGTAGACGATACTTGGTCAAAAATGGAATTAATATAATAAATAAAGGTGAAGATTTCAACGATTTCATTTTGTTCAAGGGAAACTGAGAACTTAATCAACTATTGTATTATAACGACTAACGTCGAAGAATATATGTACTTTGTGTGGATTTAAATGGTATATGTTCACGATAAATTGGACAAAGCTCGTATTCATATATGACATTACATTAAGGAGTAAGAATAATAATTTTGAATTGGAAAAAAACTCATGACGGTATTTCGGTGATTTTAGATGACGATGCAAAGGGCTTAGTTGGAAATTATAAAAGATAAGTGAGGAGCTTAATATCCAGAAAAAACAAATACATTTATTAAAGAGGAACTCCATACAACTCGATTAACTAGAGTAACCGTTAATATAAAAAGTTTTCTTATCATATTGATATTAGTTGACGATGCAAATAGCTTAGCTGGAAATTATTATAGAATTGACAATATCAAGGAATATTTTTTTATCTGAGGAACTCAATATCCAGTCTAAACGAGAAAAGATGTTTAATATCAAGTGAGACCGAGAAACTCCATAGAAAACTCGATAGACTACAGTACCTGTTGATATAGAAAAAAATAAATCCTATCTTAATATTGACAATAGTTGCCGTGCACTTAGCTGGGAATTTACGATATCCAGGAATAAAACTTTCGATACACCGATTCTAAGAAGACAATATTTTTTTTTAAATAGACATATAAGTAAACATTGCATTGGAAATAATCACTCCATATTAAGGTGATCAACCAGTGGTTATATATCCCAAGGATTAAAGACTACATTTTTATTTATTGACGATAAGTTTGATTATGGACACCGTAAAACTGTTTCAAAGAAATATCGAATATTGTCAATGAACATTTCGTTCAGGGTTTCATACAGATATGTTTATTTTATATTTGACGAGACTTAATATATATATTCGTGAATCATTAGTGGCATACCCAAACAATTGTATTACAAGAGATATTGGAAAACTGACCATATTGTAGTGCTCCTGTCTATAAATTAAATCTAAAAAGAGTTTAATAAGAAGAACAAAGTATATAGTTGTTATTATACTGTCGACAACCTTCTTCACACCTTTACAATTTTATGGTGGAAAGTGTAGGCGAATTATAAGGATATATAATAGCGACTGTTAATTAATAAGCAACACACAATGAGCTAACCTTATTTGGTGTTTAGTTATCAATGACGTTTAGTCAAACATTTTCACGTTTACGTAGTTCTCGTCAATGAGAAATTGTGCTTTTTGAGCTATCTGTAAAACTGAACGACATTTAGGATGATGTTTAATTCCAACATTGTTTTATCTAGATACTAGACTTAAGTTTTTGTAAAAGATATAAGGATAATAAGGGGACTGTAGTTTTGGTTAAGACATATCCATAAGGACCATAAGTCGGCTGCATTTATTGTGATTTCGTGAAAGGAATTCCGACTATTTGTGGACTGCAATTATAGACTGCAAAAAAAATGGACATGGAAATGTCATCGTCTGCTTCACAGGGAACAACTTCAGTAAACAATAGAACATACAATTCAACAATGCCGTTCTTCTATCAGGTAGGTCCCATCTAATTTTAATTGGGTACTCAGCATCTTCAGCTTCAATTAGTAAATATTTAATTTTGGGGGAGTTCGGTTAACAACATTTTAAGCTTTAATATGATATACATTCTATTTTAAGTGGGGTACTCGTTATTTTAGCTTAACCATTTTTTAAAAACACGCAATACTTAGTTCGGTTCGCGAATTTTAAACGTTTTTATGATTAAAATTAATTTGAAGTTGTCTACAAATTATTTTAAGCTTTGATATGGTAAAGAATCTGATAAATATTTCGTTGGTTACACGCGACTTCAGGTTAAAATGTGGCTAACTTAAAGTTTCATTTGGGCAAATATTAGCATTAGCTTAATGTGGTTAAAATGTTATATTTACTTTAGAAAAACTACCATTCATCTTAAATATGGTTGACATTTATGTTTTAGTTGTATACAAATTATTTTCAGACTTGATGTGGTTAATGCAATGCAATTTCTAGTTGGGTACACGACAATTTGAACTGAAAATAATTAACATTTATTTTCAGTTGGGTTCACTCAATGCAAACTTATAATAATAATACAAACATGTACTTGTTTGTCTCAAAGTGTGTTTAGAGTAACTAGTTGCAAAATGCCAATATTCTCATTTGCTTGCCAAAGTGTTTCTACATTCCCTCAGTTTCGCTTTCATTGATATAAGCCTTTGAACGAATAGTCTCAAATAATTATGTGACCTTCTTCATCTTATATCCCAAAGTATCCTTCCATGAAAGGATATACTTTCCGATCCCTTGGTGGTATATTTGCACTAAACAAGTTTTGGTTTGATGACTTTCTCTTTCCCATTTACCCCAGCAAATTGCGATTAAGGACCTCTATGTAATATCCTTTATCTATTAAATAAAGGTAATAGCAAAATGACCGAACTCGGAGTAAATGAGACTTTGCAATAGTAACCAACGAAATACTTTTAGAAAAGCTCTACAGCAGACGTTATAACTTCAACATTCAAAGGACTAAAGCCACAAACCCTCATATTTGGCCCTAAATTGGGCCATTTTTTCAAATTCATTTGTTAGATAAGATTTTATAGCCAAGTTGTCTAGAATGATCACTTTTTACAACACAAAATCAATTTTTAAGTTTCCTGTACTTGTGCCGTTGTAATGACGTCATAAAGTGACGCTTAAATTGAAAATATGCTAATTTCAGCTAAATTTCACAATTTTCCACCTGGTTTTTGGTGAAAATGACATGGGCGCCACCCCTCGCCCATAAATATTTTTGCTTAAATTTTATAAATACATTATTTTCTTTATATTTCAACAAAAATTTCGATGGGCGAGGGGTGGCGCCACATAAAAAATCACAAAAGTGTGACTGAAAAACAAGTCATTTTGTCCAAAAAGTAAAAAGTCACTGATTTAGGCTATTTTTGAAGGGTAAGGGTACTTGAAAGTTCATTTATGCACCACAATAAAATCTTTTCTCTTTTAAAACAGACATCCAGCTATGCATACACAAATTTTGGTGTATAACAAACCAATTTTGTTTTTTTTTAGTATTAACAGGGCCAAATAAGGGGTTTGTGGCTCTAGTCCTTTCCCACTTTCCTTACACGTGAAGCAGCACTGTTATCTAAGTTAGGTTTCCAAACTTATACAGGATATATTATATTACATAAGAAAGGGATTTTCATGATATTGGTTTTTTATTCTATTAAGATTTTTTAAAGCAGATTTGTGATGCATTTTTGCATCAACCGCTAAGATAGAAAATAAATCTGAAAATGGGATTTTCGACATAAAATATAATACTAATAAAAAAATTAATATCTTGTAATGACGCCACAATAAAATTGTAATCATATCAAACAAACCAATCCCCGCTCAAAAGTTGAATAGTCGGTCCTTACGTTATTTTTTGGGTATGTTATACATGAAAGTATTTCCTTGATGATAAAGAAAACGTGGTTAATTTGCTCCGGTAATGTTGTCATCACTGCAGATTTATAACAAAATACATTAATAACAGAATACATTTATTACTACCGAATCCCAAGATTGCAAAAGAAGATGGAGGTTTGGTGCGCCATAAAACCTCCATTTTATTTGAAATCCCTGTACCAAGTCAGGACCATTGCGATCTATATTTATTCTGGTTTTTTGTTTTCCGTGATTCTGAGATATATAAGATAACATTAAAGTTTGTTTTGCCTTTGGTCATTAAGTTGTAAAAAGAATGTTAATTTTAAAATACATTGGAAATAATGAATAGGGATTGTTGTGCAAAAAGTTTCTTCAGTTTAAACTGAAAATGATCAATGTTCATCCTTAAAGTACTCCTCATTTCCCCTGCCTTCATCTTTGTATTTTATATTCAGCGTGATTCTTTCAGAAAATAAAGGTAATAACAAAACTACCGAACTTGAATGATCAATCTCATAGTCCAGAGAAAATGACAAATTTAAAACGAATCAGTCATACCGGAGAATAGGTGGATCGCAATGGTCCTGACTTGGTACAGGCATTTCAAATGAAATGTTGGGTTAAACCAGGTTTTATGGCGCCATAGCGATCTTAGGATCCGGTAATGACCATATAACACAACATAGTTGTGAGACACAATAGGGATATTGAGGTGATCATCCCAGTACAGCAGACTAGTGAAACACTATTTAAAACAATTAACCACCATATCCTTTAACTCAATTTTGAACTTTTCTACTAGTGGCTGATAACGAAGAAAGAATTTTTTTAGGGGTTGTATGAGACATATTTCTTATAGCCCTGCTCCAAAGTCGGTCACGAAGAAATCGGTGTCTGATAAAAAAAATCTGTGTGCAAGCTCTGGCCGTTCAGGTGTTTCAAAAAGCCAAGTAATTTGACATCTATAAATATCAGCTATTCCTCTTCAAATTTTAATATTTTTTGTAGTTGTTTAGTGACTTGAATAGTATATTAGGAAGTTTTAGTATATTGGTTGCCCAAACAGTGCTATAGGGAATTTGATTTCAGAAAAAAATATATATAAAATCAGGATAACCATTGTATTTTATATAATTTAGTGGGCACTCGGAGAACCGGCTCAATGAATCCCTTATAACGAATGATTTTAGCACAATGAAGATGAACATACAATGTGGTGATTCGATTCAAATTACTCAATGAAACTGTAATAATGAACTACAATGAGCGCAATAAAAATGATATATGGTCGTGCTTCCTTTCATGGTGAATTTTATTTTTCAAACTTATTTTAAGCACTTATTAGCTGGGAGGTCTTAAACAGTTTTAAATTTGATGATATCTAACTGCTTTGTTAAAAATTTTACTATCATTTAATTTGCAATTATCACTTAAATATAAAACAAATCAATTGAAATGATTCGTGATTGCTTCAATTAGTTTGTGACAGTTTGTTCTATTGCGATAATCACCTCTTTATTCCTATTTTGTCTCAAACTGGGTTGTGTTTTGTGTTACCGACCCTAAGATCACAATAGGAGAGGCACCATAAAATCTGATTCAACCCGAACTTGCAGGTCCAATGCGATTTTCAATTTCTCTAGTAAGTTTTTGCTTTTTTTTTTTTTGTTCTTTGATATATGGGATTGGTAATTCCAGTAAGGTAGTTTTGTGGTAACCTTTAACAAACCATTTTATACCAATGCTATTGCATCTCGAACAATAGTATAATACGACTTTTCTAAACATTGCTTATTTCTAAAAATGGAAAACATCCTAAGTTGCATTTATCTTATACATTTGTTTCATTTTTTGGACAATAAAACAGTTTAAACTTAAACTTAAATTGGTTGATTATTATTATTATTATGTCTCCATGACCAGTTTTTAGATCAAGGTTAAGAACATACATCTCATATAGTCGCGGCATTGTAAATATCAAAGGTACTGGTTTTGAGTATACACAAGTAATTCTTCTAGAGACCTACTTTTGGGTTTTAGCATTTCGATAATTTTGTATCTTGTGCTGCTAAAGAAAGTTAATTGCTACCTTTTCTTTAACAATCCAATGGGCTAAATATCCTGCATGTGTACTGTTGGACCAGAAGTCCCTTAGGGAAATCATATGCATCGGTGTTAGACTTGTCACTTACCGATTTTTAAAGTGTACGCATTATTAAATGTTCTCATTATTTAAATTCAACATTAAAATATATATTTTCGGTGTAGTTGTTGTTTTTTTTCTATTTTTCTTGTTTATCTTATTTTCCCTTTTTGTGATCGTTTGGTCTTTTCAATCATTTTTTCACAATGAATTAAGATCTTGGTAGAAAAAGTTCCAGAATCTAAAATTGAACTGGAAGCCAATGTCACAAAAGACATTGACCAGAATTGACTAGACAAATATTTAGACATACTGTCAGGGCGTTGACATATGTCTCTTTCACATGGTTGAATAGCTTATATGTTTTTAATAGGTAACGTATAAACCTTGAGCGAGTTTATATAGATTGTTTGTCGAACGTAATAGTGGAGCGGATATAGGGTAAAATATTTCACTTTGTGATAAAAGCATGAAATTTGGTATAATGGTTCCTTAAGTACCCAACATTAAAATAAGATCGTTGGCCATTTCAATTTCGGCCGTTTTCAAGATGGCCGTCATGAAATTCAAAATGGCGTCATTTCTTATTATTCTTTTGTAAAGAATTCATGGCTATAACTGTATTTTTTCTATTTAAACTATTTATTCATGTTTTGAAGTTTATATTAGGTTAACAGGTATATATGTTAAGCAATTTTGAATATTTACAGCTGCGCATGCGCTAAATTTTGCTATAATTGCTGTATAATGATACAAATACTACATTTTGAGTTACGAATTGCTTATTAGTTTTGTGTTTAGAGTTATTGTGTACACAAAAATGTGAAAAGAAGTTGTAAAGTAATATATTTGCAGCATTCGTATTAATTTTACTTAAATAAGACAGTTAAAGATATCAATAACAGCCATTAATAAGATGGCTGTCGTAAAATTATGGCATTTATATTCCTTTTGTACAATATGCCAGATTATATGAAATATGAACTTTTCATTAGTTCTACAGGAGCTTGAATAAGACTCAAAGATTAATGTTAAGTAATTATATCCCCACTCTTAAGAGAGTGGGCTGCATTGCAATCACCTTGTCCGTTTGTCCGTGCAACTGACTGTCCATTACAAACTTTGCAAACATATTTTGGGGATTAATGTTATATATTGTACACAGCTTAAGCATGATGAGCTGTATCGTTCTTCACCTTTTCAGACCAGTATCACATCTGCTTCCTGTTTTCCGAGCCGGTTTAGACTTTTTAAGGCAAAAATGACAATTTTTCGTAAGTTTTCGTGGTTTCTACTAAAGGAATTGATTCAAATTTGGTAGAGAGCTTTAGTATGATGAGTTGCAGCGTTCTTCCTCTTTCCTGTAGGTCAGTCAAGCATCCACTTTCTGTTTTCCGAATGGTCGAGTGGGGTATCCCAAGCACGACTTAGTGCAACCCCTTCAAGTTTTAATCATGCGCATGATATTGATATAAGGTATAAATCTTTATTTTCATGTAATATGTTTTATAAGTGTGAAAAATGCAAAATATTGTAAAAGGTAATTGTGACATTACCGACATAAAAGTGATTTTAGATACAATAAGTCTAAAGACTGACCATTTGGATTACTCAGAGTAACTAGTACATTACAATTCATACATTTTACTCCGAGTAACTAGTACATTACTAGTCATACATGTCAACAAAAAGTGTTGTGTAGGGTAAAGAACTTAAGTCCAGTTTTTTTTTTATAGAACAAAACTTTAATGAATGCCTCTCTTGTAAAGAAAGTGCTGTAAGTTGTGTTAAAGAGGCATTATCAATAAAACAGATACAAATTTCTCATCTACCCATTTGCCGAACCAAACTAGAACAATCCTTTGTTCTTAAAACAATATGTTGGTTTGAATAACAAAAGATACATTTGTCAATTAACATATCGAGTTTGTTTTATAGTAACACTAAACTTCAGTGGGACAACAGGTTTATCTTATTTTTCTGAGTTCAATTTCAATTTTTTTTAGTGTTTTGCACGGCATGTATTCTGGACTTCGTGAATGCAACACAACTTTTGACATTTGTGTATACGTAAATCATTGTATTTACAAAATACCCCAATTATTTAAGAGTTGAAAATTAAAAGCTGTTATTAAGTCGCCCAAAACAAAGTTTGGGAGACTTATTGTTTTTGCACCGTTTCTTATTATTATTATTATTATTATTTTTCTTATTATTATTATTATTCTTCTGATTCTTTATCGAGAATTTGTCCTCCCTAATACAAGAAAACGGTCCAAGGAAATTGAATAACACTTGTGAGATTGGATAGTGGGTCACTCAAAGTTGTGTAATGCACTTTTAAAATTTTCAAGATGGCCGCCGTTTCAAAATGGCGGCCATCGGAAAAAGTGGGCGGAAATTTTTTTTTCATCGGATCGTCTTGAAAATTGGTCATCTGGGTAAAGCGGGTATGCTGAGTTCAAATCTGCGACCGGATTTGAAATCCGACTTACGGTTTCAAAATGGCGGCCATTTTACTACACCCGCCCCCCTAGAAACGTCAACTTTGTCCGATTTCATCGAAATTTGATTTCTAGACTTATTTTGATGCACTGATTTGAATGGAACTCTATCCAAGGCGATTTTGGGCGACTTGTGTGTTGGCATCCCAACACAATTATACCTAGTTAAATTTGTATTGCGAGTTTCAATAGGTTTTTGTAAGCAGGGGCCAAAGAAGTCAGTCCCTACCACCATATAAACATAATGTAAAAAGGACATCAATCTTTATTTGGTCTTACATGTAAATTAGCATTGTATATCATTATATTGTCTCTGATAGTAGCATTATGACAAAGAAGCCTTATATAGGATGTAATAGGAGATTTTTAGTGTCAGAAATAAATTCCACATATTTTAGTATTAAAAGCAACTCACAGCTTTGAAAAGGGGATATTTATATGTACTTTTGACATTTTATTACGCATGTACACTAGCAAATAAACTGAGAAACCTTACATTAATCATTTGTTTCTTTGTGTAGGTGTCAAATGTCCAATAGAAACAATTAAGAAGTTTAAACAGAAGAAGTAGTTTTGCACAAAAGATTAAAAAAGAAATGGCGCCATTTTAATTTCTCGGCAGTCATGTTAAAAATGGTCGAAAATCAAGATGATCAACTATGAAATCTGAACAATTATATATTGAGAAATTCATGCTTAAACGTTCTGTTCTTGTTTGTGTTTACTGGTTTTGATTCTGCCCTTTCGGACTTTGACATTCGAATTCCCCATTGGTACATGAACCTCTGCTTCTTTTATCATGATGTGAATTTTTTGGGGGTAAACATCAAGTTTAATGGCAACTACCAGCTTGGAAAACAGGAATATTCATCTTCTTGACAGTTAATTGCCCACGCGCATTAACAAATAATTTAATAAACCTTACATTTATCATTTGTATGTCCAATAAAAACAAGAAATTAAAAAAAACAAAAAAAAGTAAATATGCATACAAGATTATAATGAAATGGCAATATTTTAATTTCGCGATGGCCATCTTGGAAATGGCCAAAATCAGGATGCCAACTATGAATTCTTATATATTTCGGAATGTTTGTACAAAACTTCATGCTTTTATCTTGATGTAAAATATTTTGGTCAAAAATCAAGTTAAAGGGCAACTCACTGCTTGGAAAACAGGGATATTTATATTTTTGACAGTTTTTTTTGCGCATGCGCACTAACAAATAAATTTATTAACCTTACAATTATCATTAGCTTCCTAATATAGGTGTCACTTGGCCGATAAAAACAACAAATTATAAACAAAAGGTTTGTTACGCATTAAAGATAGTAAAGAACTGGCGCCATTTTAATTTCGCGGCGGCCATCTTGAAAAAGGCCGACATC